>CM022954.1:51509571-52121983 GCA_012931725.1 Litsea cubeba
ATTAGAGAAACCCGTTTGAGATTGTTTGGCCATCCAACATAGGCAAGCAATAGCGCCGGTAAGCAAAAGTTTGGCTATGAAAGTTGATGGCCCGCCAAGGGGAAGGGGTGGGCCAAAAAGGGCGTAGATGGAGGTAGTAAAAATAGATATCAAAGTGTAACTTATCTGAGGATTTGGCTCAAGATAGATCGGAATGGAGAAACAAAATTCGTGTAGCTGACCCCAACATAGCGGGGACAAGGCTTTGATGATGATGATGAGATGTGCACTGGTTAACTACGCTATATGGAAGCAACATGATTCGAACCAACAAACTTGTGGTTGTGGCATTGAACACCTTCCAACTATGCAATGTTGCAGCTAATTATCCCCAACAAACAAATAAATAAACCCCAAACTGCATTCTATGATAATCGAGTTTACTCACTTAAAACTTACAAATTTCATGATTCCATTAAAGAGAAATGCCATGGCCTCAATACCTAATAGGATTTTTTTTCCCATAGTATGTTAAGCACTTCTTATCTCCAAAAAGCACTGTACACCAGCATTTTGCACTTGGCAAAAAACCAGGCTCTTCCTAAAATCTGAACCTTATTAAAAAATCATAAAAGCTACTCTATCATTTAACAAATTCCAGATCCATTTTTCCTAGTACTGACAAATCAACCCATAAAAAACCTATAATTCTCACTCTCATTTTTAACCAGTAATACCTTTTCTGGATACAAGCTATTGTCAATTATAAGATTTTAAAATTATGTGCATAACAGATCACGTGTTGTTTGCATCTATCCATTTACAAGTTATATGGCAATGCTCATAACAAATACTACATGAACGGAGAATCATTTTGACTTCTTTTGTGGAAGTTCCAAAGGCAAAGGCAACACAGAATAATCTTAGTCCTCTGATAAAAACCCCTCACAGTTTCTTTCAATCCTTTTGTTTCTCAGGAAAGGTGTTCTTCAAAAGAGGATTATGATATTACTACACTAAATGTCTTGACTTCAAAATAATCAATTGATTATCACATTTAAAATATCCACAGCAGAGTTTGCAATGGTTGGCTTCAAGACTGATGCAAGTATCATCGATAGCACTGCATATTGCCGATGTCGCTTTGAATTTTGACCTATTTTGTGCAGCTTCAAGATTGATATGCACCAGCAAGTATCATATGATTAAAACTGCACATTATCTGTGCTACTGTGAATTTTGACCTATTTTGTCCATGTTTTGACAGTACATGCAAAATGTTGTCATAAAACTAGTTCACCAATATATGCAAAAAAGAATTTCAATGTGGTGGTGAATGGAATGATTCATCCAATACTAATTGACATTATCACATTTTATTCATTTATTAAAATTATCAATTCATTGGCCATCGTATGTGAAAACTTGCATATTATAATTTTTTTCTATTGTTTCACAAACACCCATTAATTGTAACTGTTAGTTCACACCCATGAGTGCAAGAAGGCACACCCACCCACCCATGCGCACCACACCACACAACTATCCTAGAGGATGCACTGTTAAACACAAAATGAAATAAGGATCTCCTTTCATATTGGATTTTGGAATTTAATAATGTATAGAGAAGAGAGATGACAAGTGCGTGTGCATGGATTTGAATAGAAATAATATCTCACCTAGTGATATTGCAACTATTCCACCCATTAGATACTGAGCAGTATAGAGATAATCCAGCATGTCTTCTCCTCTCTTCATTAGATAAATCTTCATTCGCCTTCAATAGAAAAATATGCTCCACAATTTTTCTGCCATGACAAAGCAGTCACTAGAGTTAAGTGAAAAATTATGCCCCAGAAGTAGAACTAATGGGTGGTTGAAACAAATTTATTTCAGGACCCAAAATATACCATGGTCAACGTCCCATGTAAAATGGCACAATCTAGTCATTGACTGGGCAATGGGCACTCATACCATTAGTCCACATGACACATGCAACATGTGAAATGACACAATTGAGTCATTGACTAGATGTGGACAAGCACCACATGAGCTAAAACTCAAGGGAATTCATTCAATCCATGACATGTAGCCCTTGGTGGATTCTGTTAAACGCAATCAGAGTCTACCCAAATACCGCATTGCATTTGCAGTACGACAATAAATTTCTTTGATAACTGCATAAAAACTTATGGGATGGAGGAAGCACCTTTTTCTCATGTATTGAGTTTCGCTCTCAACGTCAGAATTCCCACCATCAAGAGCAGAAAAAATCACTCCCCAGCCATTTCTCTTGCAGAAACGCCTATACGCCAATCCATTGATCTTAACACTGGAAATTCAAACCAAACAAACAAAAAGGACATTGAACTCGTCGTTGATCATTGAACATTCTCTTCACAGTGAAATTACAGCAATGGAAAAGCACAGATGCAAGCAGAAAAATCAAACTAAAACGCATCATCAATTGCTAAAGCCCCCTCTTTCCATTGAATCGAACACAACAAATAAAAAAAAACCCATAAAAATCCGAGATTTTCAGAAGCTGAGAAAACAACCCTTCAAATCTCTACAGTTCCATAACGCGAAATCAAAACGAAATATTTGATGAAGAACGATATCAATCAAACTCACCATAAGAGGGCGTTTTCGGTGAGAATTCGACAAGCGGCAAAGGAGAGAAGTTGGAACGCTTGGAAGGGACGGAGAGAGAAGAGGCTAGGGTTAGGGTTTTGGCGAAGAGAGGAATTGGGGAAATGAGAGCGGCCTGCATTGGAGAAATCTCGAGGGAAAACTCCGCTTTTCCTTCTCTTGTTTGGATCGCCATTTCTCGAGGCCTTAATCGGGAAATGGGTGGAAGGAAAAAGGATATTCAAAATGGAGTGATGGCGCCTTCTTGTTTTGGATTCGATGGGGCCACCTATTAAATCCAGACCGCTTAAATTATTGTGGACTCCAAATTGGAGATTATGGTTATAACTTGTTTTTTCGCTCTATCATGTTGTTTTGAGGTTGAATTCGAGATCTTCACCTGGTGAAAATTAAAATTAAACAGGCAGGCAAATTAAACAATTGGACCACCCTAAATTTAGAGCATCGATTACGACAATGTGGATGTTTGCCCCAACTCCAACAGATGGACTAAACTAAAAAAAAAAAAAGAAATATTTTAAGAATTTAGAAAAAGTTACACTTATGTTATTATAGGCCTGTAGTTTGTGTAAAATTGAATTCTTTAAAACCCAAGAGAGTGAGCACCCCACCTCCCACCCTCAAAAAAAAAAAAAAAAAAAAGTGGAGGTGAGTGTGGTTTGAAGAATTCAAGGTGAAGAAATAGATGGACCTGCCTTTCGAATTCAAGGTGAAAAAAAATTCTCAGTGGACATCCGATGATAAAGATCCATTAATTATGTTGATACATTAGGCCATATCCAATGTCATTTAACACAATACTACATATCTACTTAACTACTAGCAACAACCACTCGTACTTAGCCGGGGGCAAAGTAAATAAATTACATATGAGTTTATAAGATATTAAAATAAATTATAACTACATATTGTTATGTCTAACAAAGGATAAATATGATTTGTTTAAAAAAAAGTATTTGTATCGGTTCATAATTTGAATGATAGGTTTCGCAATGGATAAATCATATGATTTTAATCACCTGTGTATTTCATATAGATAGACTCCACAAAGGATAAAATACATGATTTACTCAAGTGTAAATTGCAAATAGATGGATGGGGCCATCAAATACGCTAAAATATATCTGAATCTGCGACGGTATCCAAATCCAATTGAATCATTTAAAAATTGAGGTTGTGCCCACATATGCCATATATGAGTATCTGATTTGTTAGATCCTACCTTATAACCTTTTATTGTCAATCAATGATATTGCCACTTAATAGTGATGAAGGGTAATAACATAGTTATCAGGAAATTTGAGTAAGTTAGAATATAGGAATGTGATAAAAGAATGACGTGTGATGCTTATTGGAAAAAAAAAACGAAAATAAATTAACATGTATAATGGTGATAACAAAGAGATTACTATGTAATAAATAAATAAGTAAATAGATAAAAAGAAAGGACTTACTGTATTACTTGGGATAATTTTCTGCCAAAACATCATAAAGATCATCACCAAATTGTAATATGTTGATGATCAAACATGAATTAAGTAATGGAGAGAGAGATAGAGAGAGAGAGAGGATTTGGCCTACCTTAGATAGTGAAGTATCTACAAAACTTCTGCAAAATTTGACAGGATGGGTTGACATTGATCATCATTGAACACTATTTAAACGGGTAGGGAATCAAATAGATGCCTAGAGACTGATATAAGTAGCATCATGACTGGTAACTCTCTCTACAATTTATTCATCTATACATCATAAATTGCAACATTATTACTAATAAGCAATGAATCCATGTTCGAATGCTTGTTAGGTTAAGAGAAAGGATCAATCGGTCTCCATTGATCCAAATGAAAGAATATTTGTAGGCTACAGTCACAAATCAGAATATGACATATACATAAGATTATGGTTGTCACGCCCCAAAATCCGGGCGCCTCAAATCTTGGGGCGCTACGAGGAAAGTACCTAAGAGATGCGGAAAATCCAATAATATAATCAAGTGTGAATCTCTATGAGTAGGTAAAAATGGACAAGGCCCCTAAAATTTTATTCACTTAAAGGATTACAAGGTACTTTTCGTAATTAAACTAACTATTCAATCCTGGACCAACCTGGCCAGCTACAAAAAAAAAAAAAGAATATAGATCTAAATGATAGATGCCTCACGATGCACCAACTGCATCATCCTCTGAACCCTGCGGCAACGGATCAGCCACCAAACAAACCACCAATCAAAGAAAGCGGAAGAGAATATACCTGAAAACACCAAGGATTGGGTTAGGCTCGATGAGCCAGGCAAATAGGCATGTTTAGATGGCAATACATTATAATATTCGATAGGGAAGAAGACCATACCTGATTCTAGCTGTACCTGCGTGATTAGTATCTCGATAATAATATAGAATATCAGAGTGCAATAGAAGACGGTGTGGAGTGTAGTGTATGAATGATAATCGAGATAATGATATAACAGATGTTTGATACAGCATTACAGGTAGATAAGAGAAACCACCATCATCAAGACATCAAATAAACCATACAAGCACCAGAGTTATCAGTAGCAAAACAACCAGAAGAAGTAATCCTACCATATCCGTGACCATCGCATTCGGATCCGACCGTATCAACGGCGGCAGTGTAAAGACGATAAACCACGACATCCATATATATAATAATCATACATCCAATACACATACAAGAAGCACACAAAGGTGCATCCATAGTTAAAGTACAAAGGAACGTGGGGGGTCAGAGCCAGCCCATCGAAGTCGTCCCAACAATTGTCGATGGACACCAACCATGGGGGTCTAGCCACCCACCGCTGCCGTCACATCTGAATAAGAGCGTACAAGAATCCATCAATGTCCATAGCCACAGCCAAGTCCCAGCCATTGGTCTTACGTGCTATCTCAACCAACAATATCCATAGCCACGGCCAAGTCTCAGTCCTTGGACTTATGTACTAGATCCCATACATCGTCCATCCATACACCGGTCCGAGCGCCGGCAGTCTCAGTACCCCACCCACACCTGGTAGCTACTGTGTCAACCTCATCACAATAATAATGTCCATGCCAGGATCATAACCCTCGGCAGACCAATCAATATCAATGTCCATGCCAGCATCATAACCTCGGCAGACAAATCGTACATCCACAAACACTACGGATCACTAGGTGGGGGTACTCCCAAACTAGATAGCTTTTTATCCTTAATATGAGATGATGAGTAGTTAGGGTACGAGGCACGGAGTTCGGTATAGCTAATCCATCCTCGTGGGTTTTCCAACATTAAGAATGCATACCCTTGGAAACTCCGCCTTCTCTATACGCTTAATTAGTATTATCTCAAATATACAGTCGTCCTATCCAGTCTCTACCATTAAGTTTCCACATATGACCGGTCAAGACTTCAAGTGCCATGTCCTGACATCTCATCCATACTGACCGTGATCATGGCTCATAGCCTAAGTGCAATGCCCTGATTTATAATACCTCTCGAGGCCTACATCCAAGGTTCGGACTTACCTCCCAGCTTTAGTGTCCGTTTCATCAACATAGGTACCACATATCACAAATCCATCGATGATCGCTGCCCCTCTATTTAAGTCCAGGGTCCCACTTCACCTAAGACAGTGATCACGAAGTCCCAGATGCTTATTAAGTATCATTGGTGCTCTTGTAGGTATTTAGCATCATAAGACATCCATAACCCTTGAATCAGGTTCCGTTTTACAACCCAAGACCTTACTTAGATGGCTACACGGGTCAAGGTTAAACCCGACCCTTGACTCGTGTTTGGCGTATCCCAAACAGGCCAAATGGAAGGTCAACGGGGCCTACACATGATCAGATCATGAAAGGAAACTCAATCCGAAAAATCACTGTTTACAGTATACCGGGTCAACATCATGGGTCCACGGGTCGACCTAGTACTCTGTGGAAAGGAACAGATAATTGGGAAGCAGAAATCACAGTTTGCAGCGTCCCCGGTCGACCTAGAGGGTCCCCCGATCGACCGAGTACACTGCGGACATTATAACAAACATCTGGCAGGTGAGGGATTTCTCAGTGTGTTGGGTTGACCGAGCCTCTTGGTCGGTTGACCGAGTACACTGGGTTCTGTACCTTGTGGGTGATTTCAGCTCCCACTGAGGGTCAATCCACTGTGTACTCGGTCGACCGCCTGGGGGACCAGGTCAACCGGGCACACACGAAAATCATATTTTTAAGATTCTGTCCTCTTTCATTTTTCATCAAAATCCCATCAAATGGATCCCAGATCTTCATTAATCACTTCCATACATCAAACGCACTCCCACATCATGATCTCATCACCAATGGGCCATTGATCTTCCAAATGGGGGATTCTCATCCATCAATAGCCAAAAAACACATAAAAAGAGCATAAACTAACAATTCTACATATCATATCATCCAATCAACCATCCAAATACATAATTCATGCCAAACATCTATAAAAGACGGTAATTACTAATCTAAGCATGTTAATCAATTTAATTAAATAATCTAAGCATGTCTACTTGCCTAATTAGGAAGAAAGCTCCTCAAATAGCTTGGGCTCCACTCCAATAGTTCTAAGATCACTCCCACAGCTGGATCCACAATCTCTACACCCATTCCCAAAGAGAGAAATGCATAAGAAAGGGAAATCTAAGAGAAATTACTATTTACAAGGAAATTGAAAGGGGAAATGAGATTACCTTAACTTGGAGAGGGGAGAGAGATCTAGGAGAGATTGTAGTAAAATGAGAGGAAAAGAGTGTAGAGAATGTTTGAGATGGTTGTAGTAAGTTTCTTTTATAGGAATTGGTGGGATGGAGAATGTCCAAGGTGCCCTCTCTTGCTAGTGTAAGTTTAGGATAAGGATGAGGGTATTTAGGAAAGGTTAAACTTAAATGACTAAAGGGTCCTTGGTGGCTAATAGAAATAAATGATAAGGACTAGGGTAGTATAGGTATTCTCATATAATGACTAAAGTACCCTCAAATGAGTGGTTGTGAATAAAGGAGCTTAAGGGTAATAAAGGTAGGCTAATTATTATGACAAAAGTGCCCATGTTTACTTGGTAGAGAATAAAGGAGGCCAAGGTCATTTAAGGTATTAGAATTTTCAAAAAGGAGGGAAAAGGTGGGGTAGGAAAGACTAGAGTGCCCTTATATAATTAATGAGTTAATGGGTTAGGCCATGGGTAGTTGGGTCATTCTAAGGTTAAATGCATAACTCTCTAAGGGAAACCCATCTATAATTAGGATTACATGCTAAGGCCTCTAATTGGCTAATTAAATCTAGGGGACCACTATTAATCTCACAAGGGTCCTAACCTTATAAACTAGGCTAAATTAATGAAAATTACTAACTACTCATGCTAACCACTTATTAAATAGGATAACATATGGTTGACTTGGTCAAATTGGGTCCCACTAGGTATTTCTAGGGACGGGTCCTCACAATTGTAACACCCCAATTCTGAATATCGAGTTTACCGCCAAGGTGCCCGAATTTGGCGCTCTACTTCCCGAATAAGTCGGGAACTTCTAGAATCATAGGTCCACGGTGAAGTCCAATTTAAGACTTTTTCGACAATATTAAATCAACGGTTAAGTGCGAAAGTAATATATCATGCATGCGGAAGCAAACCCATGAGGTATCAATCTCATAAAGCAAATATAAGGGACGTAAGTCTCAGCTATTCTTAAGGTGGAAAATATAAGGGTGTACATAACATGATAAGTGCCCCTCCAGTCTCACCACAAATGACACTCAAAATCCCAAAAAAAATATCGCACAAACCCCATGGTAGGCTCTCCATCCTCCGTAATACCTCAGGGTCAACTAGACCCCACTCGATCTCATCCGCTATTGGTGCCTTGAGGAGCACCTCCCCCTCGAGGATGGGGTCGATAATGAGACCTAAGCACCAAATATGATGGGTCAAATTCAAAGGACCAGACAACACAATATACATATAACATAGTATGGATGCATCAAGAGAGAATAAAGACAGTAATGTGATTGAGTAACAAAGGCATAGTACTAGGCAATCATGCACAATGTATATCAATAAGGATCAATATAAAGTAAGTATGCTAAATAACCATCTATGCAACAAGGCACATTCACACAGGCTGGCACTGCGTGATATTAGCCACTGCCCTCCCGTACTACCATCGAGTTATAGGGGGAAATGTACAGGATAATAGCCCTGCCAAAACATAGACCACCGGAGTCTGTAGGCCATATAATAGTATCGTGCAGTGTCATGTGATACTCCAGTGGCGTACGTCCATGTCTATTACTTGCCATGATGGCACTATATAAAATTAGCTCTTACCAAGGGTGATCAGTGCCAAGGCTAAGCTCATATTAACTGAGTGAATGTTTTATACCGACTCACAAGAAACCATACAATAGGTCAGTGTCTACCTAGGCTATCATTGCACAAGCAGGTCCATCACATATCTGTACAAAGTTTGGTATCCAAGTCCAATTCATCGCATGTCCATAATCCATATCCAACGTTCGTTTCTATATCCATGATCCATCAAACATGGTCATTATTCATTTCCATAGTATTTCAATTTCCATATATACAATCAGCCATATTGATTCCTTTCATGTTCCACTCATAAATGGGTCCCTAGAATACGTAATCCATCCATCTACTCCAAGTTCATCTCATCCATCCATTTCTTAGGTCATAGAGTAGCATGCTTAGCCACAAATACGGGTAAAGTTGTAACATCCCAAAATCCGGGCGCCTCGAATCTTGGGACGCTACGGGAAAGTACCCAAGAGAAGCGAAGAATCCAATAAAATAAGCAAGTATGAATCTCATAAGAGCAAGTAAATGAGCAATGCCCTACAATTTTATTTTAATTTAAGGGATTACAATGTACTTTTCATAATTAAACTAAGTACAATCCTAGGCCAATGCGGCCAGCTACAAATAAGGGAAGAATAGCGCATCTATGTGATATATATCTCTCAATACACCAACTGCATCACTCTCCGAACCCTGCGGCAACGGATCAACCGCCAAGCAATCCACCAAGCAAAGAAAGGGAAGGAAGATACCTGAAAACACCAAGGATTGAGTCAAGCTCGATGAGCTAGGCAAATAGGCATGTATAGATGACAATACATTATATTAATAGTTAGGAAAGAAGATCATACATGATCCTAGCTATACATGCATGATTAGTATCACGATAACATATATAGAATATCAGAGTACAACATAAACGGTGTGGATGTAGTGTATGAACGATCATTGAGATAGGAATATAATAGATGTTTGATACAGCATATCAGGTAGATAAGAGAAGTCATCATCATCAAGATATCATAAGAATCATACAAGCATACTTGCTAAGTTATCCAAACACCTCCTTTTTAGGGTAATTGATTACATTCAAAACTAGTAGATAATATAGCAAAATCTCCTAAATATCTTGTTTCCAAAAACCCCCTTAGTCTAATTGCCTTACTAGAATTTAAGAATAGTTCACCCAGCCTTGACATGGGCGTGCAACTCTATGTGGGTCGGTCCACTTGACCTATTTCATAAATAATAATATCATTTCATAGTATAATACACACATCCACACTTATGTATACATATTGAGACATTAATTCAATTATTTTAGGTAATTTGTGGGGTCCATATGTGCAATAAAAGAGACCGTGTATAGTGTATATATAGATTTTTATAATGGTTTCTTTTAAATTATTCATGGCCGTACCATACCTTTATATGCACTTATTATGTTTTATATCATATGTAAATATTCATTTTACCCAATTACATGTCGAAAAGTACAATAGCTATCATGTTGCATGTGGCAGCATTATCATTATCATTATAATTACTATGAAGCGAAAAACTGACCTATTTACGAATGGCATTTCTGAGATCGGGTCTTTTTGGCTGTCCAATATGAATGTCCAGAAGTCGACCTAAACATTAATTAGAGTATTTGGGTACTTTGGAACGGAAATCAATATGAATATAACTTACACTTTCACTTGTGATAAACATAAATCTATCAGGCAATGATCTACATGGAGAAATTCCTAAAGAAATTACCCATCTTTTTGGATTGCAAAGTTTGAATTTATTAAAGAACCATTTGATAGGAAGAATCCCAGAAAATATCAATGACCTACGATGGTTGGAATCTCTAGATCTCTCATGTAACTAACTTTCAGGGATGGTTCTACATACCTTGTCATACAACATCTTTAAATCATTTAAGCTTGTCATACAACAACTTTTTTGGAAGAGTTCCATCGGGTCACCAACTTGATGCTATCAATGATTCATCCATCTACAAACCCTTTACCGTGTGGGCCACCACTTTTGAACCGATGCCTAGGAGATGAAACACATTGTAATCACAACCGGTTGTTGATGGTGAAGGAACTGACGATGAGTTAATAATACAAATATTTTATATTAGCATTGCACTTGGATTTGTCGTGGGATTTTTGGGTTGTATGTGGAATTTTGTTGTTCAAGAGATCTTGGAGGCTTGCATACTACCACTTTTCTTATGAGATGGGAAACTGATTATACGTCATGATAGCAATAAAGGTCACTAAATTCAAGAAGAATGAAGGATTATTGGGTAATTGAGGACTACCATTACATCCTAAACATGTGTCCTACTATATTCCCTCGACATTAATCAAATTGTTGATCTTTCGCGTTGCATAAACATGTACTAATGACATTGCCTTATTGAAGTTTATTTATTCTAAATATTGCAAAAGTATATTTCTGGGGATTTTAACTGGAAAAATCCCAAAATATAGGCATTTATCCTGATGGGTCCCAGCCAAATTATATGCACTAATGCGGTCCGTTAGTGCATTTTTGTATTTTTTTCTAAATTCTGGGGTAAGTGACGGTAGCGTCACTATGTTTGGATACAAGTGACGCTAGCGTCGTCGTTCGCATGCCCTATAAAACCCTACCGTCCCATTTTGTCCATTTGTAACTTCTTCTTCTTCTTCTCCACAACGTCGACGCCGCTCCTCCTACCTTCTTCAGTTTTTCCTCTCTATAATCCATCATCCTTTTTCCGATATCGCACATCCACGTGAAGGTATGTCCCATTAGCCCCGTTTATGCACATTATTTCCGGATTATTATGTGTATTTCGAGTTCTTGATGCGCTGTGTATGGTATATTCCATCAACCTTTCTTGTTTTGAAGCATAATGTTTGTTTGGAGTTGCCGTTCGTCATTTGTTTTGTTCTTGTAAGCTATTATGGTGATTTGGTTATCTCATTTACTTGTTTTCACATATTTTAGTCTCATGCACGCTATTTGTTCGATGAAATGTGACATTGGAGGTTATCTCATTTAGTTGTGTTGGATATACACTAGTTGTCACCATTCTTTGAATATATATTTGTGGAGGAGGTTATCTATTCCGTTCTGCATGTAGGATGCACATGTGGGATGTTCTTTTTGTACATAGCCCCAAAATATTATGAGTCTCATCCATGGTGATATGGGACAATAAACTGAAAAACAGTATGCTCCAAAATGTGTTTCCACCCGTGGTTTCAAAAGCACAGTGAAAATGATGTTCATTGTCTTATTCATCATTATCGTCGTCATCAAAACCTTATCCTAACAATCTGGGTTTGTATTTGGTCACCATTTGTTGTACCAAAACATAACATTGTATGCATCATCATCAGTTTGTAATTTTTATAGCTGGCTGTTAATTTGAAGCAACATGTACCTCTAAGTTACTCAGTTTTGTAATTTACCGCAACCAATTACAAGTAATTAGATTTGCAGGTAAATAAGTACAGGTGGGTGAGTTCTGAGGATCTAAATTGTATTTTTACGTTGAACATCATTCTACAGCCAATCCATATGCTATATTGTATTAAATCATATGATAAAAGAACCCACCCACTTGTATGTAATTCGGGCTTTCTGCTGAGAGTTGTGTCAAAGGAGAAGGCATCCTTATTATTCATTGCATCTTTTTTGCCATAATTCTAAGAGCAAATACCGATGTGGTGCATTGCAGATGCTTTTTTTCTTCCCTTTTTGCTAGATTGGATAAGAGGCACAGAACTTGTGGAACAACCTTATCCTTGGGTGGCTTTCGGCTCGCCAAAGGGTGTCTAATGTTTCTCGCATATGCATCCATTTGTATCTTAAAACGGACGACCTTTAATCATGTGATCAATCTGATATGTTCTGATCCTCTCTAGCAAATTACATACCATATGGTGTGTAAAATGTTCTGATCCAATAGGGGGTTTTCTCAGTAATCTCTTCCATAATTTGATATAAATCTTATTTAATTTGCAAAGTCACAATGTACAAAGAGGTGAACTATTCACTTATTCTCTTCTCCACAGATAGGCGGCCAGGTAGATGCATTAATAGTGCAATTCCTCTTGCAGAAAGTTTGTCCATAGCACCTTTCTTTCAACCTGCCTGGCAAAAACGCTTCTACCCTTGCTAGGCTCTAACCAGACCACAGAGAAGTAATGCAGGGGTGGGTGGGGGCATTTGCATGGTGGCTAAAGAAGAGTTAAAGCCTTGAAGGAAGAGACTGCGTAAAAGTCCTCATCAGACCCACCTTCATTGTCCACCCAATCGATTCAAGGGTCACCTTCACAAGTCACAGTTTTTCCACTCATCCCTTTGAATGCAGGCTACCAGGCACTCTTAATCCAGAATTTAACATGCGTTTTCTCACTACTTCATCTAAGGGCTTTATTTATCTCCCCCGTTCTAGTTTCTTGAACTATAAGCCCTTCAACAAGTGGTACAAGAGTTACTTCTGGCATGCTTTCTTATTTGCTTGAAGCTCCCTTTCGACTCATTATACAAGAGTTGTTTCTAGGCTACTGCGGACATGCCCAAACCATCTCAAACAACATCCTTTTATTTTCTCTCCTATTATAGCTACTGATCTACCACTGGTTGCTTCTTATATAATCAACTCATTATACAAGAGTTGTTTCTAGGCTACTGCGGACATGCCCAAACCATCTCAAACAACATCCTTTTATTTTCTCTCCTATTATAGCTACTGATCTACCACTGGTTGCTTCTTATATAATCAATCCAAATTCTATCCTTCCTTGGAACTCCAAACACCCATTTTAGCAAGCATATGTATGTCACGTGTGCTCAAGCTTCTTTTTCTTTGTTGCCCAACATTCCACCCCATAAAACAAGCATGTCTAATTGTTGTCTTATAAAAACGACCCTGTTAGTAAAAATACTGTGTTTAGAATATAGTAATGATTGAGTATCCTCTGAATGATCATCCCCATGAGGCATACTAGTGTGAGCAAAATGCAGCAATAAGATTAATCTTGATATAATTACGGTGGTGACCTTCATACTACTGCTTTATCAAGAAGACTGAGATCGTTTTGAAGACTTCTCCAATTTATCATTAGGGAATTATAACAGATGAAAGTTATAGTTGGAAGCAAGGAAAATGGCTAGGATTGATCGAAATCAAAAGAGACTCAGGGGAAAAGAAAAGCAAATATAAATTTGGGATAATTTGACAATAATGATCTAGATATAGCTGAATTAAAATACACTTCAGAAACTTCCAAATCTAAAATCATCTTCAACTTCAGATTCGTAATTTACAGAAATCAAACCCTATTTAAGGCCCACAAAACTGTAAGTGCAAAGAGTAAGGAATCACTTGTTGAAATTATTAATAAGAAATGATAAATGCCAAAACTGCTGCTCCAAAGACTAAAAAAAAAAAGAGCAAGAAATTTGGGTGTTCGAGTTCAGTGTTTACATGTCAGGGCATACATGGCAGTGCGGCATCACGTGTTCCTTGAGAACTCCAGTGGAAGAGATTTCATGGAATTTTGCAAGGTCGTCATTCCGCTGGAAATGCATATATATTGCATGAGTGAAACCATCCACATTCTGATCAACAATTCGACCTGCAAGAGTGATCAATCCGACTTCATGATTGGAACTCATTGAAATTCTCAGTATGTCAATGTAAGTGGTGCACGTTTATTGCGGATTTTCATGCATATTAGATTCTTGCATCAACTTTTCAACAACCTTCGAGATATCTATATCACATGACCTAAATGTTGTCAAGTTCTGTTGGACAAGCAATCTAGACTCTAGTTAGGGGTTTCACAAACGCGTGCAATAGCTGGGGAAGTAATCATACACCTAACAATAGCATAGCATTGATTATTTCAATAAATAGCAACAATAAAAATACAAACTTAAATATCCAAGGAGTTGATCAAGGAGGCAAGCTAATTGAATTGTATATGTACAACATTTCCCACATCACCAACCTATAAGCGAATGTTGAAATGACTGAAAAACATTGCCGCATTGACATGACACACCAAATCTATAGAACTTAAAGGATTGAAAATTACAATAGTACTGAAATATAAGATTTGACAGAAAATGCCAAAAGTGTGTTGATTAGACACCCCAACATTTGAAACGGATTGTGCTCTACTGATGATACTGTGACATGCATACTAGCAAATATGTCATTGTACCGAAATTTATGAGGATTGTGAAGTTCTATTTTATTTTATTTTATTTTTGAAAAAAAAAATTGACTAAATTGTAAGTGTGCAACATTCCCAAAACTATCAACTAAATGTGGTTGTTATATGTTAAAATGACTGAAGTACATTGCAGTTAATATGTTGCATCAAATATAAGTAACAAAAGTGATAGTTGATCAAAATCATAGTTACCTAATTCGCTAGAGATGCCCTTGAATTTCGTATAGCTTGAATCGAATGATCCGCTGTTTGATCCGGTCAATTCGGCATTTTTGAATTGTTTGAGTTCGAAGTAGTTCGTTGAGTTGAAAAAGAGATGAAGACTCCTAACCATGCTACATGAAAGAAAGGTAAAGAGAATTTAATATGCAACGGTCGTCCCTATTGGAGAACAGTACCCATTGGTCTCTTACACCCATTGGTCTCTTACTCTGTCCTTTGGTTATTTTCTTTCTTTCCATGCACTGTACTATCTTTCTTTTTCCTTCCTCTCTGTTCAATTGACTAAAGTGGATGGTGGGTAATAAATGAAGTAATGCATTGTACCACCTTTCCTTTTCCATGCCTCTCCCTTGGCTTGACTAAAGTAGAGGTGCTCTGTACCATGGCCTATCAATCCCTAAATCCAATAAAATGTGTCTTCCTCTTTCATGTGAAGGGCCCACCAAAAGATTAGCCACTCATAAAATATATATGTAAATATTATATTACATGAAAATATATGTGAATTAAATGTGGTGGTAGCCAAAAACTCATTGAACTCGAATTGCGAATCAAACATTTAGTGCTCATAGTTTTTGTGAAATGCCATTATTTATTTACTTATTAAAGTATCTAATATCTAAAAAAGTATTTATGCATATATTGAATAGACATACAAATCATATCAAACTACATCAAATTATATATTTGAATTAGCCTAGCTAATTCATCGAACTCGAACTGTGAATTGAGCGAATTGAAAACCGACCTAACTGAACCTACCCCATCAAATTTTCGAATTTGAGTAACTGTTGAATTGTGAACTGCGAATTCGAATCCGAACTGGTCGAATTGCGAATCAGGTAACTATGATCAAAATAGTATTGAAATACTAAGAATAAGATTTATTATGAAGCCAACAAAGCCCGAGGTGTGTTGGTTAGGCATCCCCTCCATAGAAGCAGTACACGGTTTGAGAACAAAATAGTGCTCCCCTATTGATTGTCCATGATACAAGAAAAAAAAAAGGTAAAAAAAAAAAAAGGAAAAGGAAAGATTGATCATGAAAACCATTTGGCCTTGCTAGTTGCTAAAATTCATAAACAAACTTTTGACCCTCGATGATTATAAAAATACATCACTAAAAACTTACAAACAAGTAAAAATATATATGATAATTCCTCACTCCATTTTGACACGATCCGTGCCACCAGGCATCAACAATGTCAAAAATGTCTCCAAGTTGACTTGTCCTGTGTCCTATCTGTACATTACCTATTTGTATATCTTTGGGTTATCACTTTGACATTAAATTTCCCTCTGCAATTATGGACTTTGATCTCCCACACACAGTTCTCATGAGAACTGTGCATGGGAGACTATTCTCCCTGCAGTTTTTATATATATATATATATGGAGATGCTCCTATGAGAGATGCTCTCACCTTACTATGAGAGATAAGGTGGGGTCTTTACATCCATATCCAATGCCAACAATTGAAATGGAAGGGCCCCCACCCCTATCTCTTATAGTAAGGTGAGAGATACTCCCATAGGAGCACCTCCCATATATATATATATATATATTAAGATAACCCCACTTTAAAAGTGCCCCTTTTTCCGGCCATCTTTTTTGGGTCATGAGGCCCATCTTGAGTCAATCTAGTCTTTTCACACCCACTATAACCCCCCCCCCCCCCTGAATGGTCATAAGTCCAAATGTGACACTCATCCAACTTTTCCTCACCATTGGATTGAAAATATAATAAAATGATGCCTCTAAAGCATTAAGTTCTAGGACTATGGATCAAAGGTTATGATGATCTTATCGAGTCAAAATCTTCTATACAGGTAGGTCTCATATAGATCTTTCCATCCAATGGACTTACAGGATCATCATGCATCTCAGTAAGCCCAACTAGAAGGGGCATTTTTCTCCTAAAAAAACACCCGGGTGCTGTCTAGCGCTCCCCATATTACACACACACCCTTTTTTTTGTGCACACCATGCACACCTCATAGTTGGGCCCACCTGATGACCTATCCGAAAGGACCACACACATGGGACGCCCCTAAATAACAATGGTCTGATGTTTTTTGCACCTATCTGAATGGTCTGTACCGTTGGATTGATGGGTCAATTTTTAAAGGGCTAAAACTTGTTGGCCGTTAATGAAGGTGTTAGGATATTTAGATGGGGCCCATATTTTGTACACATGCAGGCCACAGCCAGATGAAGAGATCCACACCCCACCCCCTGGGTCCCATCCCCAAGTGGGGTCCTAGCCAGGCCCCACATTGAGGTGTACATTTAACCTTGGCTCTATAATTAGTAAGGACGGAGAGATCGATGAAGATGTCGAACATAGGATAAAGCGAGATAGTTGAAGTGGAGACTTGCCTCTGGAGTGCTTTGTAATCGACGAATGACAACAAAGTTAAAAGAAAAATTTTACAAGACAGCGATTAGACTAGGTATGACCTAAGGAGTAGAATGTTGGCCAATAAAGAAGTAACATACATACAAAATGGATGTAGCACAGATGAAAATATTGAGGTGGATGTGTGGTAAAACTAGGAAGGATAAAATTAGGAATGAGCGCTTTCGAGAGCATTTGGGGATAGCAATAATAGGGAGATAAAATTAGAGAAACCCGTTTGAGATTGTTTGGGCCTATCCAACGTAGGCCGACAACAGCGCCGGTAAGCAAAAGTTTGGGCTATGAAGATTGATGGCCCGCCAAGGGGAAGGGGTGGTCCAAAAAGGGTGTGGATGGAGGTAATAAAAATAGATATAAAGAAGTGTAACTTATCTGAGGATTTGACTCAAGATAGATCGGAGTGGAGAAACAAAACTGGTGTAGCTGACCCTAACATAGTTGGGACAAGGCTTTGATGATGATGATGTGCACTGGATAACTACTCTATATGGAAGTTAACATGATCGATTCGAACCAACAACCTTGTGGTTGTCGCATCGAACACCTTCCAACTATGCAATGTTGCAGCTAATTATGCCCAACAAACAAATAAATAAACCCCAACTGCATTCTATGATAATCGAGTTTACTCATTTAAAACTTACAAATTTCTATGATTCCATTAAAGAAAAATGCCATGGCCTCAATACCTAAATTAGGATTTTTTTCCCAAAGCATGTTGAAGCACTTCTTATCTCCAAAAAGCACTGCACACCAGCATTTTGCACTTGGCAAAAAACCAGGCTCTTTCTAAAAATCTGAACCTTATTAAAGAATCATAAAACTATTCTATCATTTAACAGATTCTAAATCCGTTTTTCCTACTACTGACAAATCAACCCATAAAAAACCTATAGTTCCCACTTCCCATTTCTGTAACCAGTAATACCTTTTCTGGATACAAGCTATTGTAAATTATAAGATTTTAAAATTATGTGTAACACCTCGACCCTCCTTAATCTCGTTTTAGAGTTAATTAATTTAGTTAATTGCCTAATGGATGTTTTGACTGTGATTGGACTTGATTAGGTAGAATTAGTGGGGTTTGACCATTTACTAGGTAGATTATGACTTTTGGAGTGTTTTGGGTTTTGTGTGTATTTAGAAATTTTGGATTTTTAATGCATTGCATAGAACATTTCATGGGCCATAACTTTCATGTTTTAATCCATTCAATTCGGATCCATCTTGACCCAATTTCAGCCCATTCTTCCTGCCCAAGCCCCATTTTGGAAATTCTGCAACTCAGTGGGACTTGCATGCAATGCAGGGAAGAATTTGGGTTATAAGAACCCCAGCCTAGCTACTCTATTCTCTTATTCTAGCCCAGCTACTCTATTCTCTTATTCTTCTTTTCTTCTTCTTCACTCCCAGCATCAATCAAGAAACCCTGCATGTGTGGAAGCCAACCACCATTTCAATCTTATCATCTTCTCCAACAAGACTCCATCTTCCAAGCTCAAGCATTCCTTCATTTTCTTCTCCTTGCTCTTTGGGTAATCCTTTTCTTTGTAATCTTCTCTATTAATGAGCTACATTTTCCTTTTCCCTTGTTTTCATTTCAATCTTTGAGATTATTTCTCAGATTCGTGCATGCATCTTCTTCATTTCATTCATTTTCATTTTCACCATTTTAGGGCATTTTGAGCTTTCATTTTGGGCATTTTTTATTAGAAAGGATTTGGAGTGTGAGATAGCTTCCAAGCACCCAAGGCAAGTTAAATCTATACATTTGTATGCATGCTTCCTAGTTTGTTCCTTGAATATGATCAATCATGTGTAGAAACCCTTCTTTTGCTCAAAAATGGATTTTTAATGGACGATTTCTCTTGTTAATGTAATATGGGTTTATTGATGATTTTTATGAGCATTTGGAAGCTCAATGTTACCTTTTTGATGTGGTTTGAAACTAGGAACAATGCCTTCAATGACTTGGAACAAAACAGAGAAGACACAGATTTCGGACCCAGGATTTTGACAGTTCGCTCGAGCGAGCGTGAGTGCACGCTCGAGCGAAGGGTTCTCTGGGAGGGTATGCTCGAGTGAACTTTGGTCTGATCGAGCGGACAGCTCTCTGTTTGGGGTCCACTCGAGCGACCATCTGGGCGCTCGAGTGAACCTGACAGCCTGCAATATGCAGATTTCTAACGACCATAACTTTTTAACCGTATGTCCGTTTTTGGAGATCTACATACCGTTGGAAATCTCTTGATGTGTAGAACCCAATTTATTTGATTTGAGACTCGAAAAAGAATAAATGTTGGATTTTACATAATGTTGACAAATGGATGTCTCCATGAGCCAAATATTGAACCATAGCTTGTTTTAGCTAATTGGCCCGATAGATGGACTTGTGGGATTTGCACCCTGAACTTTATCATGACTAATGGGTTTGTTTAATTGTGGATATGGATTGAGCAACCGTATCCACAAAAGGGGCCTTGTGTTCTTCAGATTGTAACCGAACCAAATGTGTTATATTAAGGGATTCGGCATCCGAAGTTATGTAACGCCATGGGGTCTTTTGTAGCCCAATAATGCCGAAATCCTTAGTACTATCCCGAGTTGGACGGTGAAGACCATAAGTGTTTTCCAAGACCGTAGGCCTGGCTTGATTTCTGTCTTGACTCCGTATATGATCTATATGTACATGCATTGCATTCCGTTTCCAGTATTCTAGTATGACTTGATCATGCTTCTGTTCAGTTATGTATTTTCTGTTACACATCTATTATATTACATTTTTTTCTGGCTTTGTACATCATATTTCAATAAGTTTCGATTTTTGTTATTTATATGACCTGTCCTGCATATGTCATGTATTTGATTAACATTGTTCTGTACTTGACTGTTAATTTTACATTGCACTCTATGAGTCGGCACCACTTAGCTTCGACCCTATCTAAGTCAGACCCGTCTAAGTGTGGGTTTAGTATATATTTCTGGCCCTCTGCAGATGGAAAATTATTCTGAGGTTTGACCGGCACCCTCTACGATGGAGAATTCTGGGTACCTCTGTCTCCTAGTAGCACTGCCCTGTTCTGTCCTATTCTGCTCTCATTTTATTTCCATGTTACATGATTAACTTGAGAGAATATAGCTTATGTGGGTGTGCCAACTAGTCTTGTGAATGTGTATATCTGTCATTATGATTCATACGTCTCATGCTAATTCATGCACTGATCTGCCTAGTGATCATTCCTTGATCTCATATGATTTATTCCTGTTTGACTATTCATTTGATACATGTTATATGGACTGTATATGTTTATCTTGGTTAGCTTAGTCTAATGGTGCTACACTTGGCGTTACAGGTGAATACATCGACGCCATTGCCCCGGAGATCCTTGAAGAAGAGGAATCTCCCCATAACGTAGCAGAATGGACTCCTGATGATATCTTTCAGACATCTACTCGATGAGAAATGGACGTTAAATTACCCATGACCGTGGCTAGGAAGTGCCACTTATTTTGTAGTAGATTAATGAACTTGTTTAGCTTTTGGGATTGTAAACTTAACTTAACTTATTTCTTCTCTCTCTATCTCTAGAACTTAAACTTGAACTTTTAAATCAATGCTTATGGACTCTTATGCTCTATATCTTGATGATTGTGTGTTATGATAATTAGATACCTATTTGACAGATTTATACAGGCAAATTGAAAAATATAAACCTCACACGTGATATCCTGTGGGTAAATTCCGTACGTGGGGACCAAGAGTCAATGAGTTTGACTCGAATTTCCACGCGGGCGTGTGTCGCGCCTCGGGATGTGCGAAATCTCGGGCTCGGGGCGTGACATTATGTACATAACATATCACACGTTGTTTGCATCTATCCATTTACAAGTTATATGGCAAAGCTGATAACAAATATCTACATGAACGGACAATCATTTTGACTTCTTTTGTGGAAGTTCCAAAGGCAAAGGCAACACATAATTTTCTTAGTCCTCTAATATAAAACCCCTCACAGTTTCTTTCAATCCTTTTGTGGTTTCTCAGGAAAGGTGTTCTTCAAAAGAGGATTATGATATTAGTACACTAAATGTCTTCACTTCAAAATAATCAATTGATTATCACATTTAAAATATCCACAGCAGAGTTTGCAATGGTTGGCTTCAAGATTGATGCAAGTATCATACGACAGCTGCATATTGCCGATGTCGCTTTGAATTTTGACCTATTTTGTGCAGCATCAAGATTGATATGCACCACCAAGTATCATATGAATAAAACTGCATATTATCCGTGCTACAGTGAATTTTGACCTATTTTGTCCATGCTTTGACAGAACATGCAAAATGTTGTCATATAACTAGTTCACCAATTAATGTGGTGGTGACTGATAATGATTCATCCAATACTAATTGACATCAACACATTTTATTCATTTATTAAAATTATCAATTCATTGGCCTGTCGTATGTGAAAACTTGCATATTATAATTTTATTTTAACTATTGTTTCACAAACACCCATTAATTGTAAGTTGTAACTGTTGGTTCACACCCATGAGTGCAATAAGGCACACTCACCCACCCATGCGCGCCCCCTTGTGCACTCACACAACTATCCTAGCGGATGCACTGTTAAACACAAAATGTAAATAATGATCTCCTTTCATATTGGGTTTTGGAATTTAATAATGTATAGAGAACAGAGATGACAAGAGTGTTTGCATGGATCTGAAAAGAAATAAATATCTCACCTAGTGATATTGCAACTATTCCACTCATTAGATACTGGGCAGTATAGAGATAATCCAGCATGTCTTTCTCTTCTTCATTACATAAATCTTCCTTTGCCTTCAATAGAAAAATATGCTCCACAATTTTTCTGCCATGACAAAGCAGTCACTAGAGTTAAGTGAAAACATTATGCCCCAGAAGTAGAACTACTGGGTGGTTGAAACAATTTAAAATTAACATCATTGAAAAATGACATTGTTTTGATGCTTAGTACTACTGTTTATGTGTATTACGAAGCCCGAAAGCAATAACGAGATTGGCAAGATAGGCCAAATTTATTTCAAGGTCCCAAAAATATACCAATGGTCAACATGTCACATGTAAAATGGCAAAATCTAGGGCCCGTTTGGCAAATCTGGTCTGTTTGAAATTGTCCTGGCTCAAATAGATCTGTGTGAAATAGATCTATTTCAAATAGACTCCTTTACAAATAGATCGTTTGGTAACACATGCAGTATCTCTACTTCAAATTGAGCTATTTGCTAAAACTTGTTTGGTAAACATACAAAGAAGAGCTTATTAAAGGGCATTTCTTGTCTTTTCAAAAGAAGTCAATTTATGATAGAAATTCAAAATGACATCCATTATAAACTATTTTTAAATTCAAATAGGCCATGTAAGGTGTCAAAAGATGATGCCCCCGGACTATTTTTAAATTCAAATAAGTCATGTAAGGTGTCACACACCATCACTCCATATTGCATAACATAAGATAAACCATGACATAAGATGATAAAAATCAAGCACGAGAATAAGCATCTTGCCAAATGGCATCTGCAATTGAATTCCTCTTGGCATCCATCTCCGTCCTATCTGTGATATCAAATGTATAAACGTTTTCTCCATGTGATTCCTCAACGTCAGTGTCACGCTCTACTTGGGCATCATCCTCTGAAAATTGTGAAAATAATTGATCCTCCATATCCTCTTTCCTAATGAAATTATGCATCTCCATTGCAGCTACTACGATGCTCCGTTGTACAGGAAATGGGTAAGGGGCCATCCGCTTGAGGATAGGAAATCGAGCTTTCAAAACTCCAAAGCTTCGCTCGATCACATTCCTTAAGGATGAATGCAATCTATTAAAATGCTCCTCTCTAGTACGAGGAATGGCAACACCTTGAAAATCTGGAAGCCAGTATCGGACATTTCGAAATGGAGAAAGAAACCCCCGCATGTTTGTGTAACCAGCATCAACCAAGTAGTATTTACCTAAAGACCATTCAAGACAAATATTAAAGGGCATGTCAAACTATGTTGTAGCAATCATTTGTTGAGATTTAAAGCATTACAAATACTTTCTTACCAGGCGGGGCATGTGGAAACTTTAGCCTTTCATCAGAAATGGTATCCAAGAGAATTCGTTGATCATGAGCTGTACCTTCCCATCCACATACCACATAGGTAAAGAGCATGTCAAACGAACATGCTGCCATAACTTGTTGCATATATTCCCCCTTTCTACCTCTGTAAGGAATTTGTTTCTCTTGTTGAATAATGGCATGCACAAGGGTGCCATCTATAGCACCAATACAATCCTATTAAATAGAAGATATCAACATTGAGAAAATTTTCAAAAGAATTTAGCTTAAATAAAAAAGTGGTGTCAAGGAAAGAGAGCAATACCTTAAAATATTGCATAAAACGTGGATTCAAAAGAATTTTCTTAGGCACTGTATCTAGTGGAGGTGGCTGTATCATATCTTTCGTAAATCTCATCATTGCTATCAGTACCTAATGGAAGTGTCTATGAATAGTTTCCCCGGAGTGTTGGAATCTATCTTGTATCACTCTATTCGTATGGACATGCGCAATGACCATCATGAACATAGCCAACTGCTCCTCCACAAGTATATATCTGCTGTCTTTCAATAAATTCTTTGATCTAAGATACTTGGGCATTAATGCCAAGGTACTAAGATAATCCTGCCTCAACATGTTATCAAGACTCCAAACATGAAAATGAATGTTCAGTATGAATGATCAGATATCAAGGGAAACCAAGATTTCTAACAAATATCCAAATAGTTTTTTTTTTTATCCCTCTTTCTTTTTATCTAGCAATGATTGCAGAGTTTGGCTTAATGACCAATAAAAAAAAAAAAAAAACTGAAACAACCATTCATAGTCTAAAAAATGTAAATTCAAGAATGTAATTTTCTTTCCCATAAATAACTAGGAACTTACAATAGTTGAGAAAAAAGAAAAAGAATAAACAAGCCTATCCTGAACCAAACCAGCAATGAACTACATGAGGTTATTAGGAAAGTGTAAAAAAAAATTCTCCAGATCAACATCCTCATTCTAGTTGCAGTTTCCCTAAAGCTTCCCTATATAATATAAAGATTGTGCTGTTGCAGACTAGAAGCCCCAGCACCATGGACCCACCTATCTTATACAAATCACTCTCTAATCGGGCTAACAGTCCCATAACCATAAAATGATTCCCAAGGAGCTTGTAGATTGTAACATAGATTGCCAAAACCAAGTTATCACAGGCACCCTCATCTATGCAATTAGATACATGGTTATTCATCTGGTTAAATATTTCCTTTCAACAATCAGAAGGGTACCTCATATACATAAGTAAAAACAGCTTTGGCAATCACCACAACTTTCAACAGTGATGTAATCCTCGAATGTGATATTTCTGTTAATTCTTAATACAATATGATATTCTCTCAAAAAAAATTTAAGATTAATTAGGCACTAAACCTACCAAGGTGGGTTCGGAGTTTTACATTCCTCCCCCCATTAGGACATTTGGTCCTCCAAATGCAAACCTATGTAATAATGAATCAAATTTATCTCGGGTATGGGGCATGGACAGGGAGAACTCTCTTAGCTTATCGGATACCTAGATTCAATTAATCAGTGGTGGCACGAAACACTAATTTCACTTAGGACTTGTTTGTGTGTAATAGAATATATAGGAATTCAATGGGACCGTTGGCCTGCAGAAAAGTGGTGCCTAATAAATATCAGAACCTTTTCTGCGGCAACAATAAATCCTCTGGATTTACACAAACATACTAACAACAGGGACTTGCTGCACTATAATCTTTCTAAAAGACTAGAGGTAAGAATAGAGAGTATTGTTGCTCCATATGTATTATTTTGCAACAATTAAAAAGTGAAGATATACAACAAAACCTACAGCATCTCAAACCTGCTATTTACTTCACAGAACCTCGACTCAACCAACAACAGCCAAAGCCTAACAAAACAAACAAAACAAGCACCCATAACACATAAATTGACCAACAAGCTCCCAAAATCTAGACCCTAGCCCGAATCTGTCGATATAGATGCTCATAAGAATTGATAGAAATTGGCGTCTGTTCCCCAGATGTGGAGGCGACAAGAGTATTCTTCCATTGAGAGGAAAATTGTCCTGTTTTTTGAACAGCCCACTTTTCCTTGTTTGACAACATTTTTTCCATGAGTAAAAGAAAGCAAGAAGGGGATGATTTCAATTTCCATGAGAGGAAGGAATTCTAGATTTCCAAAATGAAAATGCCCATAGTGGGGACTCACCTCACACGTACACACCCTAAGCTGTTGTAGGCATAGGCTTGCATGTAATGCTATTGTTATATATTTTTTAAATATATAATATTTATAGATATTACTAGCACACACTGGTATTTTAGAGACATGTTCTAACCATGCCATCATTTCTCTTCCGACCCTTCCCTTCACTAGGTTTTTTGTTTTTTGTTTTGTTTTTGCCTATATATGTGTAAGTATGAAGAATCCCTGTTTACAAGCATTCCAATATTTTAACTATATGCTACTTTGGATAGTACACTAAAAAATAGTGCTAAAAAACCCACCACTTGGGACTATTCATTCATAACAGCTACAAGGACTGTTGCCTTTTGATGCAGCTGAAGAGTATATTACATGCTAAAAAGGCCCAGAACCCAAAGCCCATAATCAAGCAGCCTAATGGGTTTTACTAGTCACCTAAGTACTGAATTTTCACATGCACATTCATATATAAAGGAAGAAAATCCTCTACATGCCTACGTCAATCAATCTAAATGTCCAATAATAGCTGCCAGAAGGTAGTAACTTAACTTCCTAGGAATTGATTTACTCATTTGCTAGCTGAGTATTCATTTTCCATGAAAGGGAAGATTACCTGATGGAGATCTTGACCTTTGTTTCATTGGTTTTAGCCACTGTGATAGGAAAACATATCTTAAAATTCCTGAGAATTTAATTCTGTGGGAATGAATCACCATGCTGGGTTTATTGCATTCATTTAAAAGTGAGCATTGGAAAGCAAAAATGATATTGCATTATACCCCAACCAAAGGCAATTGATACTTCCAAACTCATATTCATTTGGTGTAATAGGAATTGAATGAATAAAAGTTCATGGTCAAATGAGCTCCACTGAAAGATGATTCAATTACAAGAAACAAACATACCCTAATTCATATTCAAATACCTTTCTCTCACTCACATTGTACATACTGAAAGTTGAAGAAGCAAACTAAATGAGACATGAATTGCAAGAAATGCTCGTCCAGATCGACAACTCCAACTTTTCTTCTAATGGATCCCACATGGAGGGTCACTTGCAAAAAGATTTTTCTGTTTAAGTAACTACACTCTTCATTCAGCCATTGCAAAATGATGAATTTTACACAAGGCAATTGTGCTATCAGACCCACAGTCCAGGTGCTCTTGCTAAAACCACAAGCAGGGTTAGAAATGGGTATCCAATTTCTCGAGTATCCAAAGTCTCCGGTTAAAAAAAAAAAGCAGGCATAAAACCTATTTTTGAATTTGAAACAAATTCATATCTAGATGTGAATGATTGGATATAAGGTCCGAAATCAGATCCTTGTATGCTCCAACCCGAGAACCCAATTCAGGACTATTAGATTCACATATTAAATATATATATATATATATAGGTATTAAGGGTTTTAATAGCACAGGTGTAAAGACCGGGGATGACTGCATCTCAATTGGACCAGGCACGCAAAACCTATGGATCCAAGGCATCACATGTGGTCCTGGACATGGAATTAGGTGAGAGGCCAACTTCAATCCAGCATGAGTTAGCTGATAGAAATTGTTTTGTTCCTAGGAAACCAATCATACCCTGTTATTATTTATGTATAGAATTGAATCACATATATAACATTATGTGGTTGTATAGAATCGAAGTACTAATCAAGTGTTTTTTATATTTGAATCCATTAGTATTGGGAGTTTAGGGAAGGGGCTAGAGGAAGAAGGCGTGCAGAATGTGACTGTGAAGACTGTGGTGTTTACGGGAACTCAGAATGGACTGAGGATCAAATCTTGGGCAAGACCCAGTTCTGGGTTTGTGAGAGGTGTGGTCTTTCAGCATGCTGTGATGAAGGATGTTCAAAATCCGATCATTATTGACCAAAATTATTGTCCTCACAATGAAGATTGCCCTAGCCAGGTAAAATCGAAGGTAAGATAAGTATATGCTAATAACAGTGGTAAACTATATAATCATTACACTGATGACTCTATCTTGGTGATGTTTTACAGGCCTCTGGTGTGAAGATCAGTTAAGTTAAATTCCAGAATATCAAGGGAACATCAGCAGGTGCTCTTGCTAACTCAAAGTACAAGAAGCAGAGTATCTATCACTTCCATTCCTCAAATGAATTTTTTTTATGTCAATGCAGAGGATGGAGGCCATCCAAACATCACCATCAAACACACAAAACCCACTTATTCATGAAAGAAAAGGGCAAAACAAAAATAATAATAACACATACTCATCAAGACAAATACAACACAATCAGAAAATCTCAACACCAAAACCAACTACATAAACTGAAATCAAATCAAACTCACCAAATCTAAGAACCCAACTGGCCTTCTTCTTCATCTCTCACTGCTGTAGCAACAGGAACCCTCACATCCTTATACAAACACACATAAAATCGACTCAGCATTTACTATGCTTCCAAAATCAAAAATCACCATATCCCAAATCCCCTCCTCTAAATCAAAATCTCTCCCAACAATCCCAGTATCAGAATGGCTTTCCTCATCCTCATCCTCATCCTCATCCACCAACACCATCATCTCAGAAATCAAAACCATCCTCAAAACCACCCCCTCCATCATCGAAACTCCTCATGTAATACCATCTCAAACAAAAACCCATCTTCAACCCTTTCCAGCCTCATGTAATACCATCCCAAAAACCCATCTAGAACCCTTTCCATCATTATTCAACAAAAAAAAACACTTCGATTGAACATAGAGAGAGAAAGAGAGTAGCAAGCAACCGTTCTGAATAGAGAAAGAAATAAGAAAAAACAAAAGAAATAGAAGGGGATTGTACCAGAAGAGATGAGCGTTGCAGGACGAGAGATTCACCGAAGCCAGAAAGAGAAGATCAACACAGCATGATTCATTGCTTCCTCTTCTTCGTTCTTCCTTCCACTCATGGTTTCATGTTGCAGAACCGGTTGCAGAAATAACTAGTTGGAAAGGGCTATTCTTTAGGACTTTCGTTGGAAATAAACTTCCGTCAAGGGCATTTTTGTCCTAGAAAATGGGTTCCGCCTCTTTATTTTTAAGAGCCATTACCTCTTATTTCTACATCCACATTTTTGGGGCATTTCTTTTTTAGAGCTTTTGCCTCTTTTTCTCTAGAGTGTGCAGAGGTTATAAATCACTGCCAAACACCTCTAAATTTTAAAACCTCTATATATTTTAGAGAAATAGATGTTTAGAGGCAAAAAATAGACATGCCAAACAGGGGCCTAGTCATTGACTGTGCAATGGGCACTCATACCCATTAGTCCACATGACACATGTAACATGTGAAATGGCACAGTTGAGTCATTGACTAGGTGTGGACAAGCGCCACATGAGTTAAAAATCAAGGGAATTCATTCAATCCATGACATGTAGCCCTTTGGTGGATTCTATTGAATGTAATCAGAGTTCTACCCAAAATACCGCATTTGCGGTATGACAAGATAATTTCTTTGATAACTGCATAAAAACTTATGGGATGGAGGAAACACCTTTTTCTCATGTATTGAGTTTCGCTCTCAATGCCAGAATTCCATCCATCAAGAGCAAAAAAAATCACTCTCCAGCCATTCCTCTTGAAGAAATGCCTATCTGCCAATCCATTGAATCTTAACACTGGAAATTCAAACCGAACAAAACAAAAAGGACAATGAACTCGTCGTTGATCATTGAACATTCTCTTCACAGTGAAATCACAGCAATGGAAAAGCACAGATGCAAGCAGAAAAATCACAACTAAAACGCGTCATCAATTGCTAAAGCCCCCTCTTTCCATTGAATCGAATACAACACACAAAAAAAACCCATACAAAATCCGAGATTTTCAGCAGCTGAGAAAAAAACCCTTCAAATCTCTACAGTTCCGTAACGCGAAATCAAAACGAAATCTTTGATAAAGAACGATATGCATCAATCAAACTCACCATTAAGAGGGCGTTTTCGGTGAGAATTCGACAAGTGGCGAAGGAGAGAATTTGGAATGCTTGGAAGGGACGAAGAGAGAAGTGGTTAGGGTTAGGGTTTTGGCGAAGAGAGGAATTGGGGAAATCTAGACCGCTTATGTAAGGTCTGTGACCTTACTGGGTCAATTGGGCCCAATACCCGGCCCGTTGACCCATTTATTATTAATTATTTAATTTAATTGTACTTTAGATATTTAAGTGGGTTTAGATCATGAGCGAGTTTCTTTTAGCATTAGAATAGTATCTGTGAAGTTTCGTTAGATTCCGAGTTTGTTTGATCATAGCCGGGGGTAGTTTGCAATTTACGAAAAATTGAGTGTTTTTTCGAAATATTCCAAACGCCGTGATTTTTGGGTTCGTTGGAAAGGTCTCGTCGTTCTGATGATTTTTGTCTCTTGACTCGTCGCGATCCGACGATCAGAAACCTTTCAAGTGGTCCATTCTTTCACCGGACCCACTTTAAGGGTAAATTAGTCTTTTCCTCTTAATCCTCTTCTTAAACGAGTTTGCCCTAATCTTCTTCTCTTTTCTCTGCAATGAAAAAGATAACCAGCAGCCCATCTTTTTCTTCTTCCTTTCTCAAGCCAGATCTCAGCCCTAGAAGATCTCATTCGAAGATCCGATCCGCTAGATTTCTTCCTCGCGATCCCCTCTTGCTTCCGGTACCAATTTGGTAAGCATCCTCATACTTTCATCTTTTCATTAGTATTCTCTTTGGTTAGATTTAGGTTGGATCTTAATTCTTTTCCTTCCTATCTTCTCCTTGGCTTCCTAGTTTGCGTTTTATCGGGTTAGATTGAGGATCTCGCGGTAGATAAGCTTCTCCTCAAATTTCACCCAATTTCAATCTTCTTCCTGGTTGAGGCAAGTAGATATGCATTTCATAATTAATATGCTTGTATTGTTTTTATTGATCTGGTTATGACTCTTGATAGAATTCCCGTTAATTCCAAGCTTTTCTGTTTAGTAATTGAAAGTACATGTTAGGTTAGGTTTTGGATAAATGTTGATATTAGGTTGTTTAGAGTTTGTTTAATTTGATTAGATGGAATGGAATGGAATGAAATGAACGGAATGGATGATGGGGAGAGCAGGAGGCTCTGTTTATGCAGGTATTAGTCTCTGGAAAAGTTTAGAAATGGAGGAAAATGATTGTGGATGAAATAGTTCAGAAATGGCCTGAACTCGTACGAGTTCCGTACTGTCGGTTCACTCGTCGGTTCAGTGTCGGTCAACCGACAGCATGGTGTGGGTCAGCAGAACACCATCTCGGTCAGAAAAACCGAGAGCATGTTTTACACCAATTTTTTATAGCCGGTCAGCTCTCGGTTTGAACGTCGGTCAGCCGACAGCATCACGTCGGTCAACCGACATTGTTCTCGGTTCCAAAACCCGAGAGAGTAGAAATTGGTCCTGCTCTGTCGGTTAGCCCTCGGTTCGTGTCGGTCAACCGAGACCACCACGTCGGTCAACCGACACCATCATGAGGGTCAGCCGAGATTGGCCATTTTGCCTAGTTGTTCCAGACTAAGATTGAAACCTAGGATTGGGACTTAGATGATGGAAACCCCTAATCTGCTATTACATGACTATAAATGGGATTGAAATCGAATCACATGGCTTGGTGTGAATTCGATGGGTTGTCTAGGTATTCGTGTATTATGCGTGATGTAACCGAATGCATATGGAGTTGGGTTGAACGATGCTTAACATGATTGTACACCAAGGAATTCTCTAGAAGTATCGTTGATCCGATTTCCATATGTACTCCGTTAGAATACGTGGGATACAGGGATGACACCACTTGCTTAGGATTGGATTGTAATTCTCCCTTGACTTGTGACTTGTATCCGTTGATAATTCTCCTTGTACATTCTCTTGACATAAAACATGTAATCAATTATGAAATATAAACTCTTATAGAATTTAGGACTTGGACCTGACTTAGAGTGTACCTTAGGAAACCGTGTCTTGTTTGATGAACATGACTGGCTAGTAATGGAAGGGGATTATCACGTGTTTCGCTTGTCTTGTATCGTTTTGAATAAGATAATCCCTAGAACTTGTCTTGTACTTGGAACTAGCCAGACTTGCTTGTCTTGTTGTCCTTGTGTCAGAACCACTTTGTTATTATTTGCATATCATGGCCATCTGCAGTTTGGGATTTAATGACGAATCGGTTACTCCGGTTGTCGGGGTGGGCAGTCGGCGTAGGACGGCGTCCATGGCGTTGAATAGTTGGGAGTGGGCTAGGACCGTGCTGCTATTCCCAGGACAGGGAGCTAGGATCCCACAGGAGCCAGACCTTGGTATCAGTAGTCCAAGGGGATTGTTACTGGTACCCCAGGAGGTGACTTTGGACATCCTCGGAGTCTCCCTCTTGCTTGTTCTTGTTTAGCATTTGCATGGATAGTGGTTATTATTAGATGATTGTTAGGATTCTTATTATTGTTTCTATTTAGATCGATGGGAAAAAGTAAATAATACAGTTAGATTGGTAACCAGTAATTTGGCATAACTGCTGGTCCAGTCATCACCTTATCAAACAGGATCCCAAACTTGAGGAATCCCCCACATCCGTTGTTCACTACCATCATGATTTATATCGTTAAAGTTCATGCATTTAAGTTGTTTTTAAAATTGGTATTGCATTTTGCCTAGAGGCTTAAGGTAGCAAAGAAGAAGTTTTAGAAGTGTGAGGGCTTTTCAATGTTCCTCTGAACTTTCCACTGGAGAAAATTGTGGATGTAATAGATGGGAAAGACCGAAGATTACAAGCATTTTCTTTACCTTTTTTTTCCCAAAACCTGTCCAGCTACTGTAGTTTGTTCTTTCACTAGTTGATTTTCTCTTTTCTGTTCCTTTTTATGGTGCAAGGAGAACATGGAGTTTCATAGACACCTTTTACTGTGTGTTGGTTGTAGGCATTGTATGACAGCTTTAAACAGTTTTGAAGATCATATGACCTTAATTGACCCAGTTCATCCAAACAATTATATTGTCTATGGTTGCCGTGTGGCCTTATACACCTTTACTTTCAGGAAATCTAGATGGCCCGATATGGTTGTATTCTATCAACAAGTTGATGTTGAATTTTTTTTTTTTTGGGGTGACAAAAGCTTTCACCCTACCCACTCCTCAATTACATAATAAAACCCACCTGACAAGACATCCTCTAGATCCACAATTTGACTAAAGCATCTGCCATAGAGTTGGTCAATCTAAGCTCATGTAAAAGTCTACATTAATGATAGAAGATAAAACCCAAGTGGAACTGGAATTTCCAAGGGTTCTCTATCTACAAGTTGTAAGCTGATCAAGGACCTAATTGAGTTTCATATGTAGAATTTTCGACAAAATAAATGGAGGTGAAGATATAACTCAGAAGCTTAAACCCACTTGTTAGAGGGGATTGTCTCTCAAAAAAATTATCCATATACTCCACAACCAATGAACAAGCTAGAGGAAAATGTGTCTCCTCAAAGTTGCCAGATACATTTGTTAGGGCAGCCTATTCGGAGGAAAATGTGTCTCTCCTCAAAGTTGCTAGATACTTTTGTTAGGGTAGCCTATTCGGAGAATTTATCAGTGAACCGGTTTTAGCACTTGTTATCTCAATCAATTCCCGATTGTAGCTCATGCTTTCTCATAATCAATTCCCAATCTTAGCTCTTTATAGCTCATAATCAATTCCCTTTCTCACAACTCAAGATTCCAGGAGAAATCACAACAAGAAGTTGTGTTATTGAAATTCGATTGGTGAGAAGTGGATTGTCTAAAAATCCTAGGTATGGGTGGTTTTGTGAGACCCGATGGTAGACAAACATGATAGGGACCTAGCTAATTAGAGAAAGAAAAACCCATCTTGAGAGGGAGTCTTACACTAATTATATCTACCCTGTCAAATATCCATGTGTATAAAATAGGAAAAGAGAAAGACATCATATTCCCAATGGAAATATGTAACAGTGACACCAAAAAAAAAAAGGTTGTACACAATTAGAAACTAATGATTTTTAGAAAATGGTTTTGTAAAATGGGAGAAAAGGCTATACAATAGAGGATACCTAATGATGGATCCCCAATTTGAAGTTAGTAAACGGCATCTGACAGGGTTTAAGAATAATATAAGGGCAGATGAAAGATCTCATGATCCTTTCATCTTCAAATTAGTGATCCATTTGGAAGGATTAACACGGTCCCTTATTCAATGGCCCCTCTTTAGCTGGTCCCTTATTCTATCGTCTCTTTGGCAGCATTAACCCTTGCTTTGGACTATGATGCAGCGAGCATTGGTGGATGACTCCGGATGCACGACCTTCCATGAAACCTGTTGATTATTCTCAAAGGATAATACCAGGAACGATGGGCATCTACTGTTTTGTTGATTCCTACGAATACCAAGACAATAGGGAAAGCGAAAACTCTCTCAAATAAACCTTCAATATTATTCAAAAACTATCTTGCATTCCTGGCTTACAATCAAATATATAGGGAATTAACCCTAAATCTCACAGAACACGAAATTTATCAAATATGGCAAATTTGCCAAAAATGGAAAAATCCTACAGAACATAGAAACTACTAATAATGAGTGCTGGAGTGAAGGCAGAATCGACGGGACGCGATTCTGACTTCTAAAACTTAAATTATTCTAAAAACAAGAACTTGCCAAAAATGGCAAAAATGCAAAAATGCCTTTTCCGAGGCCTAAACGATGGAATTCGGCCTAAAAACAAGGAATGGGTTTTGAAGATCTCGCCGTTTCCTTTCCAGAATGGGGCTTCGTTCGCAATTCTAACTCCGGGACATTAATTTCGCCTAGTACCGTTTGGGCGCTGCACTGTGTGCCTTACTTCGATCCAATGCATCCATGTATTCATCTGCTTTGATCTGCACTACATCAGACTACCTTAGAGAGAACCTCTCATTTGATGGCCCGTCATTTGTTATCACTAGCTAGGCAAACACTATGTGAGCATTACTTCGGTGTTTCGTGTGCCTGGTGTTTGTTGTCAAATTGGATAGGCTGACAATGAAAGTTCAATGTACTTATATTGGTAGAAAAATCATGTCATGCAGGAAGTCTACTGCGCAAAACTTGCCTTGCCAAATCAAGTCTAGTTTCTTTTCTATTCATCCAAGAAACTTTATTAAAGAGAAACAGTACAAAGATGCAATATAAAAGGCATACAACAGAAAAACCAAATACAATAAAAACCAAAAAATCAACAAAAGGGTCAGCTCAGTCTGCCCATTGTGTTGCCAACAAATCCGTAACATCATTCGCATATCTAAATATATGATGAAACATCATCTGGATAGGGCAATGAAGGGATCTATTCTCATTGAGAATATAATTGAACTTCCACGGACCTTAGTCTTGAGAGGAATCAATTTCAACACTAAGCATCTGACGAGGTTCCAGCTCGAGAATAGGGGCTGCAACTCCAAATCAAGGGACCGATTTGATGGAATAAAATATATATATATATATATATAAAAACAGCATTTTCAGTGGCCAAGATCACGCCAAAAGTACAAAGGACCAGTGCGGATATTATCAGACACTTGCATAGAATAGAAGAAACACCGTAACTCTCAGATCTCCACGCATCAATTAGCCAAAGGCAGCTTATATTAAAAGACAAATTCATTCAAAATCAATACGACAACATTGTTTGAAAATAGTGCTGTTATATATATAAGTGTGGTTTTTGAAACAATAAAACTCTAATTTGTTCCAATGGAAGGTCATAGAAAAAAGAAAGGCCATCTAACAAAGAAAGGAAAATAAAAGAGAATGAGGGTTGCTGGCAATCACTAGATTTGTGCTCACATACTACGTGCAAGTTGGAGGTTGGCAGCCCCTTGTGGGATGTCAGGCCTAATTCTTGGCACTATAGTGATCTTTAGCGCTATTTGATTTCTATTGCTACACTCAAGTTTCACATTAACAATAAGGAACAAAACTTTGTCCCTTGCCCACCAATCTATTTTCTTTTCCCCACTTTTCATTTCTATGTCCTCATAAGCATATATGTTACCAAACACCCAAGTAAAGTACTTCAACTTATTTTTTCTTCTCAAAAGGTTCCGAGATTTTTTGCTATCTTTTTTTTTTTTTGCTATCCTTGAGGTCTTTGACTCAACAAGGCTAATCCCAGAAGTGGCACCTACTAAACCCACACAAATGCACACCGGGCAAATTTGGGGCAGTTTCAAACACAAGGTGTGGTCTCTAAAGGTTTCGAGTTTTACACAAAAGATTCCAAATATAAAAAAAAGGGAAAAAAGAAAAAAAAGGAAAGAATTAAAGACAGCCACTACAAACCGATATCATCATTAGGGCTTTGTGTTTGGTTTCCAAATCAGTAAATTTGAATGAATCAATTAAACTAAACAAAAACTACCATTTTCTATTTAAACACAAATCAACGAGATTCTATAGGAAAAAAAGAGAGAAAGAAAGGATCAACATTAATTCCATGTATTGAGTATATCAAACACACTGCAAACGGGTAGGAAGTAAATGCCACAATCAATAGATCATGAGATTTTCTTCTTCTTAGAAGCACAAAGGGAAAAGAGGCATCATTTCTATTAGATTTTTTTTATCGGCAACATAGAAATTTTATTAAAGAGAGACAATTACAACACAGCTAAAACAACCAGACGAACAACTTTCAAAGTATTACCAGTACAAGAGAAATGTACCAGATACAAACTACAAAATAGAGGCACTCAAATTCCAAGATCTGTCTGAGCCCTTGTTTAACTAAACAATCTGCTACCCCATTTGTAGATCTACTAGTATGCTGAAACGTGACCAGCATGTCAGAAATAAGATGGTGAATGTAGCATACTTAAAAGTTAAAACCAAACAATTATTTTAGGAAGAAAAGTAACTTTTATAGCATGACGTTCACCATAGAGTGTTGCTCCCTGCCAAGATCTTAACATGACATATCAGAAGCATGAAGAGAAGGCACCGAAATCACAACTTGCATCAGATCACTTTCAGACTTTTCTAACAAAAGTAGGAATACAATCAACAAATTTTTTATATTGCTCGTCCTTCGAGAACAAGTCAATCACAACAGACATGGTGTCTGCATCTGGAAAAACATCTCTCTTATCCATTGCATGGAGAATTTCCAATGCCTTTTGCATCTCATTGACTTCACAAAAACCACGAAGAATTGCATTGAATGTGGAAGTGTTAGGTAAGCAGCCATTTTCCTCCATTTGACAGAATAGCTCATTAGCCTCCTCCATCAAACCTTCATTGCAAAGTCCATTGATCATTATGGTATATGTAATCACATCAGGCACCAAACCATTGTCAGATATGCCTTGAAATAGCCTTCTTGCCATTTCATTTTTCCCAGCTTTGCACAAACCATCAATAAGGATATTATAAGTTTTGATACATGGTTGGAAGTTAGAGTTAACCATAGCTTGAAATACATTCATTGCCTCTGCAATATAATTTCTTTTGCAAAGCCCATCCAACAATGTAATGTATGTAATTCGGTCAGGACTTTGGCCAGAAGCTCCCATCTCATTTACCAGAGTTAGTGCTGCCCGAACTCTGCCTGCACCAAGCAAACCGCCCAAAAGAGTGTTGTGCGCGATAATATCAGGGACCAATCCCTTATGACGCATCTCATGGAAGAGCATTATGGCTTCATCTATTCTCATACTTTTACAATACCCATTAATCAAGACATTGTAGGGGCGCACATCAAGCTCAATGCCATCAGCCACCATAGACTTGAAGACTTTCATTGCAACATCCATTTTCCCGTGCAAACAATAACCATCCATCAATGTAGTATAAGGAATAGCATTAAGCTTCTCGCATCTTTGAATCATCAAGTCAAATAATTTGCATGCTTTTTCCACAATCTCCTCTTTACATCCATTATGATGTTGATAGTAAAGGCGTTCGGAGATATATCCCTACTTATCATTTCATTGAATAATCTTAAGCTTTCTTCCCACCGACCCCTACAGATAAGTCCCTGAATTAAAGTGGTATAACTGACAACATTTGGAGAAGTACTATTACCAACCATTTCTGAAAAGAGTGCTAGGGCATCATCCAAAAAGCCTTCTTTGCACCGACCATCGATGATAGTGCTGTACGTACAAGTATTAGGCCTACATTTTCCCCTCTCCATCTTCCTAAACAAATGGAGAGCAGCACTCACATTTCCAGTGTTGCAAAGCCCATTGATGATGGTATTGTATGTAACAATGTCAGGTCCACACCCCTGCTCCACCATTTCCAAAAAGAGGTCTATGGCCTCTTTCATCAACCCCTCTTTGCAAAGCCCATTCATGATGGTATTGTATGTAACTATGTTAGGTCCACACCCCTTCTCCACCATTTCCGAAAAGAGGTCTACGGCCTCTTTCATCAACCCCTCTTTGCAAAGCCCATTTATGATGGAATTGTATGCAACTATGTCAGGTCCACACCCCTTCTCCACAATTTCTGAAAAGAGGTCTATGGCCTCTTTCATCAACCCCTCTTTGCAAAGCCCATTAATGATGGTAGTGTATGTAACTATGTTAGGTCCACACCCCTTCTCCACCATTTCCGAAAAGAGGTCTACGGCCTCTTTCATCAACCCCTCTTTGCAAAGCCCATTGATGATGGTATTGTATGTAACTATGTCAAGTCCACACCCCTTCTCCACCATTTCCGAAAAGAGGTCTAAGGCCTCTTTCATCAACCCCTCTTTGCAAAGCCCATTGATGATGGTATTGTATGTACCTATGTTAGGTCCACATCCCTTCTCCACCATTTCTGAAAAGAGGTCTATGGCCTCTTTCATCAACCCCTCTTTGCAAAGCCTATTGATGATGGTATTGTATGTAACTATGTCAGGTCCACACCCCTTCTCCACCATTTCCGACAAGAGGTCTATGGCCTCGTTCATCAACCCTCCTTTGCAAAGCCCATCTATGATGCTATTATATGCAACGTTGCTTGTTTTACATCTTGCCTTTTCCATAGCCTTGAGCATCTCAAGAGCAGCATCCACCTTCCCACTCTTGCAGAGCCCATCTATGATAGTACCGTAAGTAACCACATCAGGTTTGATGCCCCGTTTAAGCATATCTCCTAAAATGGAGAACCCCAGATCGACCCTCTTCAATCGGCAGTAGCAATTGAGCAGAATGCTAAGAGTAAACAAGTCGGGTGCAATCCCAGCCGATTTCATCCTCATATAAAAAGCGGCAACAGTGGAATGACGTTTGATTTTGGTAAGAGCCCCCAACAGATGATTGAAAACAACAGCAGGGGGCAAGGGTTTCATGAGAACCATACGATCGAACCAACCCAATGCATCATGAAGCTTCAACTTCTCTGGTTTACACTGATTTTTCACAAAATTTAAGAACTGGGTTCGGCTGGATGCGTCCTCATAAAAATTCAATACCTTTGCAGTAATAGAATAAGAATTCCTAGAAATTGGAAATGGGTAGGAAAACAAAGTGGTAATACCAGTAGCTCCCTTTTTCACTGCATCAGCGATGGCCGTTCTCGAGCGATAAATGGAAGAAATCGAAGCGGTCACTAAAGCCATTTCTTTAGGTTGGAGAAGAAGAATGCCCCCGGTCTTCTTCTTCTGCAAACGATGATGGGAAGCTTGCAAAAGCCTGCCTTTGCCTCTCCAATATATATGACATCTACCTCTGTCTTGGGCAGGGGTTTGGTTTTGCGGGAGGCGACGGCGACACACAAAACACCAAAATTCCAAGGGGTTTTGATATATTTGTCCTAAAAGATTTTATCAGTTCCCTGTGATATTACGAGATCCAGGGGAAAGAAGTTTAAAAAAAAAAATACTGATGACATTATCTTAATTCTGATTATAAAATTGATAAAATCAAATTTAAGAAAGACTAGTACAGTAGTATGTTAAAACCTTCCAAAAATCTAATGCTTTTATAAAACACATATTCATCTGGAATCCGAAGTGATCGAGTGCCGAACCCGCCTCAAACATAAGCCACTTTTTTCTATAAATAATAAGTAACGTGTCATTTTTATCTATAAACTGAATGAAAATTTTATTTTTATACTATTTTTAAATATCCAAATAAACCAAACAAACTACCATAATTGACAACTGCCTATCTTAAAAATAACTTGGAGCTCCCATGTGCCACCTACTTGAAAATGCCATGTGAGCTGAGGTTTCAAAAATCCAACTAAGATTTGGAATGAGCTCTTGGGCTTTAGATACTCAAGTTCATCATCATCATGTCTTGTCACAATTAGGTTGGGATTGGCTATGCGAATTATGTTTCTTTATTTCCGATCTATTTTGAGTCAACCTTAGATACTCACATTGGGCCAAAATATTCAAAATGCAAAACAACTCCTATAATCCTATTGAGGTAAAATTTAGGAGTGTATTTATTTTCGAAGCCGGGAGGTGGGCACTAGGGTAATTCAAAAGCCTAGGGGATTGAACTAATTGCCCCGAGTGTGGACAAATATGCTCTCCTTTTTTTTTTTTTTTGGGAAAATCTCAAATAAGACCTTAAGTTTATTTTATAACTCATAAGAACAAATGGAGATGATTTTCTTGTGAACTCTTGAACCACAAACCTCATTTTCTAATATTTTCAGTGTAGAGGCCAAAATAGAGTGAAGAGAATGAATTAAATAGCACCCAATTCAATGTACTTTTATTTTAAGTCTTAAATTTTGGATTCATATATATATATATATATATATATAATTTTGAGCACTTGGTGTTGATGCAATTATTTTAGTTTATTTTGTGTAAGACCCGACTTTGGTGGACCTGACTGCACTTGACCCACAACTCAGAGCAGAAGTATATTTTACATTAAAGAAGTTCTAATATATTATTAGTAATCTATCTACTACAAATGCTATATAATCATATGCTTTCTATGTAATTTATTGTTTCACATTAAAAATACTAATTGCTAGGCTATGCGGATACTCGGGTCTATGAAAAAGGGCCCATAGAGCTGGACTGCATACACCGTTACTCATAAGAGAACATTTCTCATCATTAACGGCTTATTTTGGCAATTGAGGGTTGCTCATTTGGTTGGCAACCATGCGTGTCACCCTGCTAACCAGGATTCAACCTTGGGTATGCACTCTTCCCACTTTGGGGACTCCTAGCTCCCATGCTCTCAGCCGCTTAGGCTCGGGTACCAAAAAAATTAGAGGAAAAACGATCCGCTTTTATTTTCACCTTTAGTTTATGCGATATGCCGATATCGCACAAAAGGGGTAGAATTGGGAAAAAAATTGGACCCCGTGTACAATACCCATAATTTGGGATAGTCTTGGTCAAAACCATTTCGAGGAATTCATGGTCTTCTATATCTTGTACTCTCAAAATCTAAAAAAATAAATAAAAGAAAACTCTCATCTTGGTACCCCATCTAATAGGAGGTTCTCTTAGGAGGGACTCATTTATGAGCGGTAAGGTAAATCAATGGCCAGAATAATTTGATAAAGTTATATTTCCATCTATCCTACCCCTACAGTAGAAAAGCATCTAAGTGAGCCCTACGAGCTCAACCATAAATGCACAGTTGGATCTGATTTTAGGTGAAAATCTCCATCGGTAAATAGTAGATATAAAGTTGGCTCATCTTCAAAGTTATTCCATGTCAAATGCCAACCCTATTTTAACTGAGAAAAAGGGACTAAACCAAACCCACTTGTAACCAATATTGAGATATCACGAACTGCTAGAATTTACCATCAAGGCTCGTGTATTGCAAGTTGGTTCACCTTTAACACCTAAATTGCCCCACGTAACACTCCTATAAATTTATCATGGAGCCTCCTCTAAAATCTGAAATGTTGAGCTTTGGTTTATGCTTGGGCCTTGGGTATCTAAATTGAGCTTGAATATCTAAAATGCACAGACAAATCTTATTGGATTAAGATTTTGGGATACACTCTAGATTAAGCATTGTGGGATTTCAATAGGTAGGTCCATTGTGGAGCTCCACTCCTTTTAACTCAAGTATACAACCAGATGCTCCCTTTTTGTTTCTCCACTGCTAATGTTTGACCATTCCAATTTCTAGTGTTTCCCTTTTATATTATGAAGTCGTATTTTTTTTCCTCTCTTTAGTGGAAAGAATGAGCTCAGCTTATCATGTTTGCCTATACAATTTCTAGGGGTTCTTTCTATATTACAACAGTTTTATATATATAAAGCTCACATTCGTAAATTTCATTTATTATATCCCAAGCATAAAAGACAATCTTTACAAAAAAACAAAGTGTAAGAGATAAGTATCCGAGAAGTGCTGCTTAAAAGAAATTTTCCATGTCTTTAAAATAAATTAGCTTAAGCTTCACTACAAAAAAAAAAAAAAAAAAAAAAAAAAAAAGAAAGAAAGAAAGAATAGTCATTACAAAATAAACCACAAGGACGAATCCCTCCACTTTCCTTCCTACATTCTCATTTACACTAACATTGCCTATTTTACTATTATTTGCTTGTCCAAGCCAGATCCATGCAGATCCATTTTTTCCCTTATAAGTTTGAACTCTTTATCTTCCTCATCTTCATTACCATCATCTTCAGTGCTGGTTTTTGAAGGCTTTGAGGCAATTGATCAGGCCCTCATTCTAGTCTTTGGCATTCTTGTCATCTCGGATGCATTGGGTTGTTAGGATTTCTGATTGATTGAATTTTTGAGACTACAGTTCTGCATATTTGCCTCCATTTAGCTGCTTTTTAATCAAGGCTGAAGAATCTACCTTTCCAGTATACTTTAACCTGCTCTGAATCTACATCCACTTTATAGACGCCACATTGCAAAACAGAAAAGAAACATAAAAAAGAAAGAAATAACATATGATATGTGATCAAACAATTGTAATCAAAATAGTAATAATCTTTCAACAAATAGACAATGGCACAATCAATTATAACAGGAATATAACTCTATCCTGCTTTTAACAACTTTACTTTGTTGTATATCTGCATAATAAAAATTTAGGGTCGTGACAAACACATATGGTAAATAAGGCATTTGGCCACAGCTTATTCAAAGTCAGTAGCAATGGCAAAATAAAGCCCTTGTTCATAGCCACTCTTACTCCAATGACCCCACCAAATAAGAGAGCTTGAACATTAGGCATCCGCTAAGAGAAAACATCCAAAGTAAATAGCTGCAACTACAAAATTACTAATCCCACAATCTCAATCCAATGAGTACGTACCATGATGTAGTCAAACAGATATAAGACACATGCTTAATTTAGATCAAGACCAATTCACCCCAGAATCCCATGATCCAATTTGCCAAATCTTCTTCTAAACCCCCAAATTCAATGATGAGAATATGTGCCATAGAGAAACTTTCATCAAACCATCAAAAACAGCATTAGATTTAACACCATCAGAAAAATTAAGCTTTTAGCATTACTGAAAACACAGCAACAAACCATTTTGCCATTACAGTCTCCAATTGCTATTCAAAACACACAAAAAGTCACATGAACTATTCAACCCATTAAAATATGTCCATAATAGGATCCAAATCCTTCTACAACACCACCCACCTTCACAAAATTGAATTTTTTTTTCACTTCTCTAACCATTCATGTGAATGCATCTTAAAATCTAGACTATCCATTTGTTTAGTATTCACGTAGAGATGACAGATCATAAGCAAGCTACTTGAACTAACTACAGATAAATGTTTTAAGCAATTTGGATTTGTCGGGTGTTATGTGAATGTTAAAAAGGCACCTTTTTTTTCCCTACATGAGGGACTTGGGTTCATGCGCTTACACTCACACTCACATTCAAGACTCACACGAGTCTGAAAGAAATAAAGAAAAAGATAAAGGGATCCTTTCTTCAAGACTGACAAAAGGCACCAAAAAAACATGATGATGCTGTAAGGTAGAACAAACATTTCAGCAAATTAAAACACAGAGCTGCAAAAATAAATACTTGAGCATTCAAATCACAAGAAGTTCAACTGCATATCTGATTAAACATAACAAAAGGGCATAATCCTAAAGCTCAGATCTACATCAACATATGCCTATCCACTGGACTTAGTGTTAACTATGAACCAAACCATATGTTTAGGCTAAACCTGAAGAAATAAAACATATAGTGTAGCATGCACTGAGTGAGAAATGGGTCTGCTTATGGGCACATATACTTTTATATGTCTTCATTCAGAATTAAACAACTTCATTTAAATTATTTAAATGTATCAGGAAGGATAGATTTATCCAATGTGTCTGAAAGTAGATAAACATGTTCAGTGTTAGGGCTTCATCACTAAATTTGAAACAGTAGCATACTGGAGTATGCCCATAAGTTGATAGATGGAGGTACCAGCCATAGCAATGCTTACGTTGAAGAGGTTCCAAATTCTTCTGCGAAACCCAACCAGACATATTATCATGGCAACACAATTAAAGCCAAGCACTCTAATGAATTTGGTTACCTACCTGTGCTACAGTGTGTCCGACTGACTAAGTGTGTCCGACTGACTATGTACTGCACACTAGAACTGGAGATCATAGCACAAGAATGAACTGTAAGTCCTCACTAGATGTCAGAGACTCCAACATCGGAGCAGCCCCGAGCCCAGTGCGTGGGTTTAAGAAAATCAAGGTTCCATCTACATCCAAAATATTATGAATATGAGTTTTAGAAGAATTGTTTTAAAAAAAAACAGTACTGCCATAGAGAATGACTAAAATATAAGTGGTTCAATATGAGAAAATCCCATTTGCAACCTACATCTGCAACAATGCAAAAAAAGATACAAAGTATTTTAAAACTACAATGGCATCATGAACTTATATCTTTTTTTTTTTATCAAGATGTATCATGCCTTCACAAGAAATCCCTCAATTAGAAATCTAAATACTCTATACGCAATGGAACAGTCTAGCAATGGTGCTTCATCAGATTCTGTGGGTGGTTCAAATGACTCTCCTTGTAATTAAAACCTAGCAATGGAACAGTCTAGCAAGATGTATCATCCCGCTTTTCGACGGTTCTCAATTTGACAAAATGTCATTTATCCTCTAACCCCTAAACCCAGATTTCTTTGGTAACCACCGCCTAATTTGGCACTTTGACTTTGATGAGCTTAGATGTATTTTCAAATGACTCTCCTTGTAATTAAAACCTACCTAGATATGGCATGGTTACGGTAGGGACACGCCATGGACATGGCAGGGATGTGAATTTTACACATAAAAAGTGAAGTATCGGATACGATATAATACGATACGTTACCCATTTTAAAGTATCCATGCATCATCGATTAAAACTATCCTATCATTTCTATCTTTCCAAACTATAGCTTGCAAGCATGTCTTCCATAACATCCTTCACTTTGTTCAATACGACATGAATCCCAAAAGAATAACCATCTCCAACTTGCCTTGTTGTAACCACAAGATGCCAAAAAGATAATGTCCCCATTGCATGTGCCATTTGCAAAGTCACAATGTACAAAGAGGTGAACTATTCACTTATTCTCTTCTCCACAGATAGGCGGCCAGGTAGATGCATTAATGGTGCAATTCCTCTTGTAGAAAGTTTGTCCATAGCACCTTTCTTTCAACCTGCCTGGCAAAAACGCTTCTACCCTTGCTAGGCTCTAACCAGACCACAGAGAAGCAGTGCAGGGGTGGGTGGGGGCATTTGCATGGTGGCTAAAGAAGGGTTAAAGCCTTGAAGAAGAGACTGTGTAAAAGTCCTCATCAGACCCACCTTCGTTGTTTACCCAATCAATTCAAGGGTCACCTTCACAAGTCATGGTTTTTCCACTCAACCCTTTGAATGCAGGCTACTAGGCTCTCTTAATCCACAATCTAACATGCGTTTTCTCACTACTTCATCTAAGGGCTTTATTTATCTCCCCCCTTCTAGTTTCTTGAACTATAAGCCCTTCAACTAGTACAAGAGTTACTTCTGGCATGCTATCCTATTTGCTTGAAGCTCCCTTTCGACTCATTATACAAGAGTTGTTTCTAGGCTACTGCAGACATGCCCAAACCATCTCAAACAGCATCCTTTTATTTTCTCTCCTATTATAGCTACTGATCTACCACTGGTTGCTTCTTATATAATCAATCCAAATTCTATCCTTCCTTGGAACTCCAAACACCCATTTTAGCAAGCATATGTATGCCACGTGTGCTCAAGCTTCTTTTTCTTTGTTGCCCAACATTCCACCCCATAAAACAAGCATGTCTAATTGTTGTCTTATAAAAACGACCCTATTAGTAAAAATTCAGCAATAAGATTAATCTTGACATAATTGCGGTGGTGACCTTCATACTACTGCTTTATCAAGAAGACTAAGATCGTTTTGAAGACTTCCCTAATTTATGCTCGATGAAAATTGAGTGGAACCATGGTAAGCAAAGTGGTTGCTTGAGCAGGAGGAGGAGAACTTATTAAAATGCATTGCAATAATTGTAACTTAAATACGAAATAGGTAAAATAAAAAAGCTATGGAACATCTCCAAGACTTACATAAGAGGGATATTTAAAATCATATGATGTTACCAGTGCAAGCATCATACCTGCTATACAACTGCCAAACTTTCCAGACAGAAAAATCATATAATATAAAAGAATTATATTCTATGCATATTAAATCTGTTACTATTCAAACAGGTAAACATTACACTGTGCACATACCAAACATCCTTAATATGATTTTGAAAAAAAAAATTTAGACTTGCTAACCTGAACTCTCTTTTTCCGAGCATATTGTAGTGTCCCATCAATGTTTTCACTGAACTGCAATAATATGAATGAAGTAAGAAACTCCAATTTTTGCAATCAAACAATAACTAAAAAACTATGACTCAATATTGAGTTTCTGATCTCAAATGTTATAAACAAGATAACTGAATCAAGAACGAGGGCTTCAGTAATGGTCAAGAAAATCAAAGTTCAAGTGCACAAATCTAAGGAAAGCAGCCTATGTGTTTGGGACCCAGATGTTTTAGTATGACATACAGACGTTGGTTTCAGTCTGAGCCATCACTGAAAAAGGAATTATTATTCAGTTTGAAAGTACATAATATTTTTTGCATGCACGTGACAAACATCAAAGCTACATTACTGGAACATAACTACCGTTAAAATACATACACTAAGGATAATTAATAAAGGTTTTAATTTTTCTAATAGATGTCTCGATATGGGTGTGATATATCTGGCTGACATGGGTGATCTATTTCAATTTATAAAGTTTTATTGCAGCATCTTTGTTAGATAGATCTATACTTTTCTTTTCTTTTCTTTTCTTTTCAAAAAGTTAATCTGGTCACCATTTTGCCGGATAAGTTTTGCAAATTTGCTTCAAGATTTAAAACAAAATTAAAATAATAACAAAAACAAGATACCTGCAAATCTCTCATCAAGGGTGTAGTGTACATTCCACCAGAAGAAACTGTAATAACTCGAGCCTTAGATTCTGCTTTTTCCAACAATGGAACCATTAATTCTGTCATAGCATAAGTTCCCATTACATTGACAGCAAAGTTTAATTCGAACCTGGTAGCAGGAAGATAATGAAAATCAAAGACACAAATTAGTTTTGCAATTGAAACATGAAAATTACACAAGAAGCAGCCCCTAGCTATCATACTGCACAAGAAAGGAGGAGAAAAGGTGACAAGCAAAACAGGAGGTGAACCCCTCTGAAGTAGTAACTCGGTTTCTGCTCAATCAGCATTGTTCACCTAGATAAGCCAAATATTGTCACCATCAGATTTCTCATCAGCTCTAGGAGGAACTTAAAACAACTCAGTAATACTAAATAATTAATTCAATTAAAAATAGATCCTTGGGAGATAATAAAATTTATGGTATAATAAAATGGTCATAGAGAAGTGTTAAATGCAATTCCCAAAAGGTTAAAAATGAAAATATCAAGCATATGTGTTCAGCAATTTTGTCACTGACATTTTGTGATAAACTATGGCCAACTCTCGGACCCAAAAAAAAACACCACATTGGCCTGAATTTTTTGTGTTTACAGAAGAAACTTGTGGTCAATTTCATTTAAATCATGTGCAGGAGAGATGCTATAGTCATATATGGGAAATAACATGTGTGCGTGTGTGAAAACAACCGATTATTTCAATTACATTGAGAGAATACTTATATGAGGAATTAAGAATCAGTAGTTACTAATAAATCATAATATAAACAGATCAAATCGAAGATTCTTAACCATGGTTCAAAATAACGGCCATCACATAGCGTAGCAGCCACATTATCGGCCGTAGCGGTTGGGGCCGTTTACACTATTTTTGAGAATAGCAGCGCTACGGTTTAAAACCTAATAGAGCCAAGTAGTTTTAATTTGAAACATTGTTTTTCTTATTTCTTCGCCTCAATAGCCTTTTCTAAAGCTGTCTCTACTCTTATATGGTTCCAAATCACTAAAGAATACAAGATTGGGTGCTACACAAGATTCGAATTCTTTTGATCACTTAAAAACTCACACCGCTACGCCGCTATGCATTGCTTGGTACATAGAGTTTTGTCCACTGGCCGATATGCCTGCCGCAACCGTTGTTTTGATACTTGAACTTAACCATGGATCAAAATAGTGATCGCTGCGCGACCAAGACCGATACGCTAAATACAATTTAGCGCCGCTCTCATCCGTAGCGGCACCGGCCACTACAGTCCACTACAAGCGGCTATGGAATGAGACTAGACTACTACTGTCCACCATTTTTTAAAACACATAGTAAGGCCTTTTCTTCTCTTTTCTCTCCAAACAACATTTCAAGGTAACTCTTCTACCTTTCGATACTTAAAAAGAAAACAAAAGAACATAAGATTTCGTAGAATTGAAGCTGATACATAGAGTACCTCTCAAGGGCTCTTCTCTAGGTATATATCCTCACAGACACCCCCTTAGATATTAGTAAAAGTATTCTTTTCTCAACTCTCAACAAAAGTAAAATGTTTGTTTTGATGAAAATGAATTTATCTTTGGTTTGAACTTTAAGCTTTACACTTTATTTAAGAAAAAAATAATTTGTATATTTTGTGTTATACATAATTGTGCTAAATTGCTTATTTCAATTATGAATTAAAAAATGCATAATAATATCTAACGTAGTATAGCTAAATAACATGAATGCATGGAAAACAATAGATCAATATTGTTATTTTATAATCATTTTTTTTTTTTTGAATGGTGAAGTGTATTAATCAAAGCAAAACAGTACAAAAGATATAAACTGAAGAGCAAAGAGAGATACTAAGGGAAGAGAAACCATCCAAAGAAGCAAAAGATGAAAGAAAGAGTCTCCTAAGAAGGCCTAAGACCCCAAAAAGTGAAAGCAAAGATACTACTTGCCTCCATTTAAACAGCATAAGCTCCATAGGCACTACCCAAATTCGGGCAACACAAAAACACAGGATGTAGCGAGAAATATGGCTTTCGTAACAACAACTGCAAAAGGAGAAGAACAATCTTCAAAGCACCGCCTATTTCTCTCCTTCCAAACTGTCCAAATGTTTGCAACAAAAGACGAACGCCAAAGAAGCCTTCCTCTCTTAGATTGAAATCCAAACTTCCAAGCATGAAAGAGCTCCGAGATGGATCGAGGGAGGACCCAACTACACCCAAAACAATCCAGGGTAGAAGTCCAAATGGCATGAGCGAACCTGCAATTAAGCAAAAGATGATCCACAGTCTCCTCCGATAGGCATAGAGGGCAAGCGTTGATTAAAACCACCCCGCAGCGACGGAGATTGTCCATAGTGAGGATGCTGCCTCGAAGAGCTAACCAACCGAACGCCAGGACTCTAGGAGGAGCCTTGGTCTTCCAAAGGTAGTCAAACCAATAATGAAAGTTGTGAATGTTTGACGGCACCACGAAGAAAGAAAAAACAAAAAACACACCATCCTTGGAGGCAGCCCACACTCTTTTATCATCCCCTTGAACAGGTATAAAAATCTGACCAAGCTTGTCAAGGAGAGTCATAAGGTTCTCTTCTTCCGACTCAGTCAAATCTCTTCTGAAAATTGGACCCCAAAGGACCCTATCCATATAATCAATTGCCTTTGCGTGTCTGTTCCTAACGCATCTGTACATGTCCGGAAATTACACTGCTAAGGGAGTATCCCCCACCCAAACATCATGCCAAAAGATGTCTTCACCTGTCCCAACCTAATAATTGATTTGTGAGTTGAATGAGTCCTTAATGCCCACAATATCTTTCCACCAACTTGAGCTTCTGTGGGATGGTCCAGCAATGTCCCAACCATTCCGTCTCACCCCATATTTGAACAAAATGATATGTCTCCACAAACTATCTAACTGATCTCCAATTCTTCACAACCATTTCCCTAGAAGGGCTTGGTCCATAATCTTTAGAGATTTGAAGCCTAGACCGCCCTCCCTTTTAGATCTACAAACTTTGTTCCACAGAACCAAATGATACTTTTTCTTAGTTCCATTTCCTTGCCAAAGAAAATCTCGCTGCAACTTCTCAATTCGATTGACAATCGAAGCCGGACATTTGAACATGGACAAGAAGTACGTTGGAAGGTTAGAGAGTGCCAATTGAATCAAGGTAATTCTTCCCCCGAGAGAAAAGTATTTTTCCTTCCATGTAGCCAACTTCTGTTCTACTCTCTCCACCACCGGATTCCGAACTTTTTGGGTAGGCCTCCCAAGGCAAAGGGCAACCCAAAGTAGGTGGTCGGAAAGGACCCAACCTTGCATCCTATTATGATCGCTAGGAGCCTAGGACCTCCACCAAATGAGCCTCCACCTCAATGCCTATAATACTTTTAGATAAATTAACTTTGAGGCCCGAAACTGCTTCGAAACACATGAGGACTACTACAACATTTTTTATTTGCTCTTCCTCTGCAGCACAAAAAATTAAAGTATCATTAGCATACTGCATATGAGTGACTATTGGGCCACTAATCGCCGGTTTAAATCCAGAAATCATATCTGCCTCGCCCACAACTGATATCATACGACTCAACGCCTCCGCAACCATAGCAAAAAGGAGAGGAGAAAGAGGATCACCCTGACGTAGGCCTCTTTGAGCAATAAAGTAACCATTCAGAGACCCATTGACCATAATAGAGAATCTGGCAGAGGAAACACACTTCAAGATCCAACCCTTCCACTTGAGCCCAAATCCCATTATACCCATCAAGTATGATAGGAAATCCCAGTCGACTCTATCATACGCCTTTTCCAAGTCTAGCTTACAAAACACCCCTGGCAATTTGTCCTTGTGCCTCGAGTGCAAACACTCGTTAGCAATAAGATCCCCATCAAGGATTTGTCTCCCTTGCACAAAAGCTCCTTGTGATTGAGAAATGATGGTTGGCATAATTTTTATCAGTCTCACTGCTAGAACCTTAGCCAAGATCTTATATATACTGCCAATCAGACTTATTAGTCTAAAATCCCTCAAACGATCAGCGCCCTGTTTCTTAGGGATAAGAGTAATGAAATAAGCGCCAATACTATTTGGAAGCTTGCCTCTCAAGTGGAAATCAGTCAAGAAAGCCATGATGTCCTCTTTTAAGGTGTGCAAGAACAGATGAAAGAAGGCTATCAGGAAACCATCGGGCCCGGAGCTTTATCCCCTCTTAAAGTGAACACAGCCTCTCTCACTTCTGCCTCCTCAAACTCACTTTCTAGAAAAGCAACATTCACTTTCCCAATAGTGTCAAACTGTAAATTATTCAGTTCAGGTCTGTCCCACCCTTCCTTAGCATACAGGGTATCAAAGAAATCTTTAATATGATTAACAATGTTCTCCCGATCTGATGACCTCACATCCCCATCCACAAGGGAAGTAATCCTGTTTTTTCTCAATCTTGATGACGCCATCCCGTGGAAAAACTTGGTGTTCTTATCCCCCTCTTTGAGCCATTTGCACCTCGATCTTTGCCTCCAACTAATTTCTTCCTCCTTCACTTTCCTTTCAAAATCAATTTTCAAAGATGCTTTTCTCGACAACTCTTCCTCAGTCAAACAACGAGCTTCCTCTTGGATGTCCAGACTCTTCATTTCTTCAAGAATACTAGATTTGGCACCCCTGATATCCTCAACGTGATTTTTATTCCACTCCTTGATTTCCGCTTTCAACTTGTTAAGCTTAATCAACAATCTTAGCCCCACACTTCCATTAACCTCATAGTTCTTCCACCATAGCTTAATCTTTTCAACAAAAGTCTTCTCCTCCAACCACATTAGCTCAAAACGGAACGGGGCAGGACCCCATCTTTCAAAATTTGTATCCAAAAGAATCGGACAGTGATCAGAGGTTGGTTTAGTAAGAGAAGTTTGCATGACTTGAGGAAATAAATCAATCCAATCACTAGATATTAAGAATCTGTCGAGGTGCGACAGTCGACAAAGACGGAGGGGACTGGTGGTTGGACCAAGTAAAACTAGCGCCACCCAATGGTAAGTCCACAAGAGCATGCTTGTTAATCCAGCCGGAGAAACCCACCATGTCAACCGAAAATCTACTACAACCCAGCTTTTCTGAAGGAAATCTGATGATGTTCCAGTCTCCCCCAATACACCAAGGCCCATTCCATCTGTTACGAATATCATCTAGTTCATTCCACATTAACTACCTCTGACCACTATCATTAGGCCCATAAATAGAAGATAGCAGCCAAACAAAGCTATTAGAAAAATCCTCCAACAGAACTAAAACTGAAAATGTGCCAATCCATTGATCCTTCAGAGAGAAAGCCCTACTACTTCAAATCACAATGATACGCCCCGCAGCACCAACTGCTTCTCGGCAACACCAATCTGAAGGAGAGCTACCCCACACCTTTTTCACTATAGAGTCTAAAACAGTCATGAGCTTAGTTTCCTGAATCAACAAGAGGTCAATCTTATTCCTGCGAACAGACTTCTTAATAATCGCCCGCTTCATCCTACTCCGCAACCCATGCACATTCCATGATAAAACCTTCATGGACAAACATTGACTGTCCCCTTACTCCTCTTTGAATGCCTCGAGATAAATTTGTTTCTTTGCAGCGATTTTGTCTGCTCTCGTAATTGACAGAGCACTCTAATCTCCGCACTCCCTTTGCCTCTTTTCTTTACACGTACCTGGCAAAGAGGTCTGCCTCTTCTCCTTATCTCTGTTGTGAGCAAAAGCCACCAAACTCTCCCAACCTCCCTTGTTTTTATCAGCAGGAATACCAACAACTTCACCACATTGTCAAACCTTCTGGGGCAGCCACATTGTCGCAGAATCCTCTGTGTCTCTGAGATGTAGGGTCGAATAATTCACCCCATAGTTTCCTCCCCCTTTGCTCTTTAGATCTCTAACAGTGGTACCCTCTTCAGGAGTATCCAAGGAAACTTTGTCGTTATCATCAACCCCTTGTGTTGGATGGAGATTCCAATCGATATCCTCCTGCTCTTTTTGAGCTCTGACATCCTTGGAAATGGAAAGCCATCCCTGATAAGGGGAGAGAAAGTGCACTGGAGCATTACCACTTCCACCAATTCCCAGATCAAGTGGAGGAGAGCAGTCAGTAAAAGCCCTAGACCCACCCATGGACCCCTCGTCGGTCTTATTTAGAAATTCAGAGAACGAACTTGCTGCCGAGGATTCAAATCGCCACATATCGCAATCAGACCTTGAGCTCCTTCTTGTATGGGTCTTGCCTTTGCCTGACGAACCCCTAGAGATCCTTGCAAGTCTGCTGATGTTACTCTTTGAGACCTCCAAGGAAGATGGACACCCAACAAAAGATCCCGTAAAAGCCACGGACCTCGGCGCTGACAGAGCAGTGGACGAAGCATAAACTCCCCATATGCGGGCTAGGGCTGAGCTAAGTCGCATCATCTTATCATAATCAAACTGAGATGTAGACTCCGCCGAATTCAGGGATGACTCTGAGACGATCGACCGACGGTCAATCGATGACGAGACAACATCGCTCGCGATCGTCGACCTTCCTCCGCGCGACCACCCCTTCCCCTTTGTCGAAAGAGATATCCTTTGTCTAGAGGATGGGCTAAGATTTGGTAAAGTTTTATAAGTGGACAGCCCTTCATGACCCATTTTATAAGAAACTAGCGGTAACCCGTGCCGGTGGCACGATAAAAAATTGTCGTAAATCAACTTATTTGGATTTGGGGTTTACGATTTATTTTTCGGGTTTTTGATAAGGGGTTTACTTATAGGATTTAATGTTATTAGAATTTCTGGTTTAGGTTAAATTTTTTTTTTTTGTTTTTAGTATATATGATTTAACTTTTATAATTTAAGAGTTTACACTCCAAATTTCAAAAAACTTTATTTTTTTAATGTTCTTAACTTCTAATTTTTTTTAACACTGGCCAACCAAACCAGACCCGGCTCCCCTGCTTTTCTTTTCTGTTATTTTTTTCCATTTTCTCCCCAACCATCCATTGAGAAAAACAGTGAGATGAATAGTGAAATGGGGTCCACAAAAAAGTGTGATGGACAGCCCCCCCACCCCCAAACACATCAGCCCCACCCAAACCCATCAGGCCCTTAGATCAATGGCATAACCTTGTGCTTTTGATGGGGATGGCAAAACCTTGTAATTATTTCCAACTTTTAGCCCCTTGTGCTTTTGATGGGGATGGCAAAATCTTGTAATTATTTCCAACTTTTAGCCCCTTTATGTACAGTGCCATGTAGGACAAATGGCACTTCAAACACTGTCCTGAAATGTAATAGTAATAAACCCGGGCCTAGATCCCTGAATTGGACTACAGCCCAAGATACCCACCGAGCTCTGGTTCTGTTGGGTCAGCCATCTGGATGACTTCAGCGGGCCCAAATCTCGCAAGCCTGATCCAAAACCACTGGAGGGATTTTCAAATTTTGAATTTTTGAAGCAGTTATCCTTGTCATCATCCTCACATCGCCTGCAACTCCTTTGTATCCTGAAGTCCGGAACATCCACTGTATCGTTGTTCGAATCATTATCATTCTTCCTCCACAATCACCGATACCTGTAGGTCTCCAACCTTGAGCGGTATTTCTTTTGGCAGTCTACCCACTTTTCCTCGCAGGATTTTCACTCTTCCATGAGTAAGAATATCCTTCCAAACCGTGCGATAATCCACTTCCAGAGTGCGACCCAACACATCTCCAAGAAGTCTGAAAACCCCTTCCCTCCAGGCCTGCAGTGGAACTCGATAGAATCCAATCCACTTGGGTCGTGGTGGCGCACCTATTACTTCCATCCATCTTTCTACAGCGAAAAACAAGGGACTGGAATTCCCTAGCACATCGCAGAATCCCCTCAAGTTCCTCATCAGACGACAGCTGCAATAACACCACATCAGTATCAATACATTTTATTGAAATCGAGCGTCCTCCCCAAGTGTTTGCCAGCCATAACTCCACTTCTGTAATCCCAGCAGCAGGAGATTTCAAGAACCCCACTAAACAAAAAGCTAACGCCTTCTTCTCCTCCTCCGCAACCCAGGGGGCCACCATGACTGCAACCTGCTGGTCGCTCTTGACTATCCATCCTTCGCAAACAGTCTTCTAGACATCCGACTAAGAGAACCAAGGATTGTCTTTCGAATAAGAAGCCAGACCTACTGGGACTGCAGATCGATATACCCTGTTTTCACTTTCTAGTTCTAGGACGGGCCAGATTCACAGCGATTGTCCTTCCACCCCACTTACAGCCATTCCTAAGGTCAATGGCATTTAAAGCTTCATTCACAGATTTGAATCTGACGAAGCCAAAACCTCGTTTCTTGCCGGTGTTGCGATCGATGGAAATGAAAGAATCCACGATCCTCCCAGTCCTACAGAACATGGCTTCCAGCTCCAACTTTGAGATCGTTTCTGGAAGATTCGACACAAACAGAGAGAAGGCTTCATTGCAAATAGCAGAAATGCGATATGGTTCTTTCATCTTGTAGATCGCTCAGAGATCATCTTTCCTGTGGAAATAGCTCTTTTTTGTTATTTTATAATCTAAAGGGACCGCTACACCCCCAATTTTAGTTACTATAGGCAAAAGGTATCAAATTCTAATATTTTCCACTATTCTGGGTTTTTTGGATGTTTTCTTCGAATTTTTTTACCACTTATTCAATTCACACTACTACACCGTTGTAGCCCGCTACGTATCATTTTGGCCACCAGCCCCCACAGCCTCCTCCTCCTTCTTCTTCTTCATTATTATTATTGTTGGTAACGTGTACAACAAGTAGAAGAGAACATTCAGATATGTGCAATATGTGGTTCCAGTTACATTGCGTAAAAGAGGGCACACCATACCAGAATATGAAGCGGTAGATCCTTTGAAGAAAATCTTGATGCAAAGGATTTGATCTCAATGACCGAGGAAATGTCACATACCTACAAGGAGCAATTAATGAATCATTCTATTGTGGAGAAAATTGATTTTAAAAAAACACAGACCAATGATTGTCAAGTGAATGTCCTTTAATTGTGTATTAGATACTTACATAGAGCACATTTTATTCTGCTATGCATTTGGGGTAGCACGAAAAACCGAAAGCACATAATTAAGTCAGGTCACCATTTACTAACCAATCATTATCCTAGTCACTAATATAACATGGAGAAGTTGAAAAGCTGTATCAAAACTCCAGTGATTTCCAATTCCTTGTAACACAAGAGCACAGTGGGAAGGTAGGAAACGATCCTTTCAACCAAAAGTATCACAGCAACATGAACAATGGTTAATTTGAATGCATCTTAAATCTCAGCAAACAAAAGGATAGGAATCCAGTGCATCCAAAAATAGTAAAAATAGATTTTGACAAAATTCAAGATAAATGGACAGTACAACCACAATAATACCGCCAAGTGCACATTTCTGTTGCCCGTTGTTGACTGAATTTTTAAGAGGGCAGCTTCTCCCCTTTCCTTACTTCGGCAAACCATATATACAGTTGCACCACTGAGATTTTCAATAAAATTAATTAATGGAAAATGCATTTTCTAAAAGACAATCCTTAAAGTCAGCACCAATGCAGTATATAAAAGCAACACCGTGAAGCAAGACCCGCAGCAGTGGCAAAGCCAATGCCAGAATTTGTTCCAGTATCTACGCAATTTTTTCCTTCTAGCTATTGCATTTCTCCTGTTCTGAAATTCTCTGAGTGCTTCCTGGAAATAAAGACGTAATTTCCAAAAGAAAATAAGCTTTATGCTTTCCAACATAAATCCTCACAAGAAACCATTAATGGTTAGAACACCATAATATATATTCACAAACTTGTTTGATGCTAAAAACTTCAAACATTTATGGTACAGTTGAAGTCCTCATCAAAACTGGACCTTTATGCGATTTTTTTTTTCTTCTATCGGTAACGGCAAAATAAATTAAAGAAGCAAAATAGATTACAACCGACTAAATTCCCTTAACAACATGATTCCCAATCACAAAAGTATAAAAGCATTATACCCGAAAACAAGGGAGAAAACATATTACATAGTACAAGCAACCAAATTAGAAGACCTTGTTTGAGACAGACTGGACATGTTCAATGCAGGCTAGCACCCAATGCAAGAAGCTAACCAGTGCACTAATAGCCAACATTTCTGCTTCATCATGAAGTTATTTTTGGACTTTGGACAATGGCTGTTTCAAACGTATCAGTTGTTAATTTTTTTATTTTTTTAAAGTCCCATTATTTGTTTTAAAATTTATATCATAAATGTGACTATTATGCTGAATTAGACAACTGTCATTTCAAATATCACTTGTTAATATTTTTTATTCCTTAATTTGGTTTAAATCTAAAGCTGAAATGAACACCTGCACAAAACAAAGTCCAGCAACTGAATTACTGTAATTCCATAGATGGCCTCAATTCATTTCCCAAACATCCTCTATTCTCATATAGAGAAGGTGTTTCATAGAACTTATGAACTGCTTTCAAAAAAAATCCGATTATTTTGTGATATCAAAAATGTGGAAAGTTCCTTAAATAGCTCAAAATTCAAATCCACCAGTCCGCTGGACCTAAGACTAAGCATTTTCAATCTAATGCAGACTTGATTTCTATGATTCTTTCACGCATCACCTTTATGCAATAATGCTTATCATCACGCCCGCACTTTAAGCTAGGGCTGTTATGCTAGCATGTGTTTAACAACTTTCCCAAGATGTATCATATCATAGACTACGATGCCAAGATGTGGGATGGATATGGTAGGTACACATTATAAAATATGGCTATCATGAGAAAAAAAAAAAAAAGCATTCCATACTATGCAACATGATACTTGTTTATATTGAAGTATCCAGATTATGGATTTCAGGTGTCTACAAACATTTTTTAAAAAAAAGTCACTACCCAGTGCGGGTCCCGCCAGGGGCGGACCCATTTATTGGCACGTGGGTGCATCCGCACCCATTGGATTTGGAAAGGGCCATAAGGCTTCAGCATAGTTGACCCAGCTGCCCCACCCATTCAAATCGATCGCCCCACACCCTCTCCTTAGTCTTGTCTCTCAAGTCACGTTCCCTACCAAAAGGAACTTTCTCTCCAGTCTCTTCCCATTTGGCTCCGGAAGATCTCTCTCCGGCAGGTTCTCTCTCTCTCCCCCTCTTTGCCTACTTGTGAAAGTATGCTGGTGTTTATTGAGTAATGTCGATATAGAGAAAGACATGTAAAGATGAACATATTTTGTTTCTCTCTTAGCGATTTTTGTTATAATACCGTGCTTATTTGCCCTATTTGAATGACTGAATTTGATACGAGAGTCGAGGAATGATTCAATGTAGATGGAAAAGAAAATCACTAAATTCAAAACCCCTAAATCCATATACCCCTATATCCGAAAACCCCCAATCCATAGTCCCTAAAGCCTATATCCCAAAACCCAAACCATAATCCCCAATTCCTAAATCTCTAAACCCAATCCCTAATCCCCAATTCTTTTCCCTCTCTTTGAGCATTTCTTTCAATACCTTCACCTTGACATAACAATTAATTCCTATAGCAAAGTTTGATAATTTATGTAGCATCTCACCTTCACATCGTTCGCAATACTTTTTTTTTTTTTTTTGACAATGCACCAAATTATCAGGTGTATTTTAGAATTATACATGCAGAAGTTTGATGGTTTCTTCTCTTCTGATCTTGAGATGAGAGTTGTATTTATGTGAATTTTAGATTTCTGATGGTTTGCTTAAGGTGGAGCTTCTCAAATTGAATATGGTTTCCAGGTTGCTAGAGATATTTAGAGCATAGACAATTTATATGAGTGCTCATTAGTCATTACTTGGTTAAGAGAGTGTGCGTATGTATGTACATACGTACGTATTGGAAATTGACATTTTAAACTTTATATGATCTCGTGCCTTATAGATTCTACACTGCATTTGCCTCATTTATATCTCATAAAAAATGTCCAGACGTGGTGCGATGGAGAGTTTTAGGGGAGAAATGCTTTAAAGATATGAAAGGGGAGTTTCCTTTTTTTAAGAGATGCAACCATTGAATCAAAGAGAGATAACCAGTTGGCATGTCCTTTGGGCATGTCTTTTGAAGTAATAAATGGTGCCAATTGTTGATGTGGCTCAAGGAAAGAGAGATTTGAGCTTTTTTTTGTATAACTGCTTTCTAACCACTATTCAGCTTTAAAAAAAAATAGAATTCTCAAGAAATAAAGGCCACCCCAATCTTTTACGCTCATCGTTCAAGGAATATGGGCCTCCTGATACAAATTTCAGTGATCCAATGACTAATAACCCTATCCTCTTATTCCTATGTATTGGTGATAAAAATACATAGAAAGTGAATACAAAGAAAATCATGATTCCTATGTATTGGTGATAAAAATACATAGAAAGTGAATACAAAGAAAATCATGACATGCCAAAATCTATAATAAACGACTACTTAAGGCCATCGTTGATCAAGCAAAACCACGGCCTCAACGTCGGTATAACCGTCTCTAAAAATTGCAGTAGTCTAAAGAAAACGACTGCCCATTGGCCCTTTTGAGACGGCTGTAGCCATTGATTACAAAACTAGCTGTCGCTTTTCTTTGAAATTGGAACTGTCTGTTTCTGTTTGTGTAGCGTGAGCCATGTTTTTATAAACCACATCGTTTTTTGGCTGTCACTTCTGTGCTGTAGTTACGGAAAGGATGGCTTTATGGTCCTCATTTTCTATTTCTCCTGCAAAATAATAATAATAATAATAATAAACAATGCTATTTGTGATTTTAGATGCATAATCCATATCATTTATACTATCATACACCCACATTTTAAAATATTCACACCATCAAAATAAATTATTGAAATTCACACCACAATAAGATGGCCTTCAAAAGAGTCCAACCAACAGCTATTGAATATGAATAAAATCAAATAAAATTATATTAGCTATAAATTAAATAGTAAAAAATTTATTCGTTAAATAGTGAAAATTTGAAATCATCCATTAAAAGAAATGACGGCCTTAAATAGCTTATACAGTATCAAATGCAATGTGCAGGCATTGTCTTGAATCTTGATAGCTTTCATGACTGGTCAATTGTTAAAGCCCTCACACTAAAATGGTACTCTCCTACTAATTCTGGGCCTGGGTTCCCACAGTTGAAGAAAAAAACCTGGGCCGTATTGCTCAAATCCTAGATGTAGGTTTTCCCTGGTAAATATAGTAAGGGTTGAGATACTGTCGGTCAGCAAATTAATGTGACTTGTGGGGTCCAGCAATTATTAGGACGTAATCGAGTTAGAGCTATAGCTATGAGTGCTACAGATGGTCTGATGAGAGGAATGGAGGTGATTGACTCGGGAGCTCCTCTAAGCGTTCCAGTCGGTGGAGCTGCTCTTGGACGAATTTTCAACGTTCTTGGAGAGCCTGTCTTTCACAGCATGAAGCTCAATCGGAGAAACTTGTATGGTGGTTTTAGGCCCAGCAGTGTTGGTGCGCTCGTCTCATCTCTCTGTTTTCTCTCCCAATAGCTTCTATAAACAGATGTTTGATACAAATCTTGATAGTCCGGTAGAGTCTGACACCATGAGTACCTCGTGCTTAGGCCTATCAATTTAACTCACTGAAATGGGTACCCAGCCTTGCCCAAGCCCGAAAATACAGGGGTTTTAAAAAAATTTAAACCCAGCGGGTAAATGGTACTAGAAATGAGCAGAGCAAGCCCAGCCCATTTACGCCCGGCTTGCGCACAACCCAACTAGTGATGATGATCTAAACAATGATGGAAATGCACTAACTGATCTTTTAGACATTAAAAGAAAATAATTTATGTTGATTTCTTTTAAACATTACTTGACATAGGATACTCATTTCTATTGATTTTCTACTGTCACCGGAAAAAAAAAAAAAATTAACTCCGTTATGTTGCTTGTTGCATTGCATTGCCAATCTCAAGCCCGAAAAAAAAGGAGGCTTTAAAGTCCGGTTCACATCAGCTGTCCGATGACGGTATAAGAATAATTTCAGAATGTTTAGTTTATGTTCAATATCGGGCTAAGCCCAGCCCGCATGGGACGGAATTTGACGTAGGCACGTTCAATTTAGGGCTAGGATTGGACAACCCCGGCAGGCCCGTCCAATAGTCAAGATGGGATTGGACAACCCAAGCCCAGGCCCAGCCCATCTCGTCCCATTGACAGGCCTTCATGCTCGTGCAATGCTCCATGAGCCGAATCCAAATGGAAGGGAACTACTTTAGAAATACCCTCCATATCTTCATGTATGCTACCAATGACCAAACGGAGAGCCCAGCTGAGATATATAGGAGAATGATGCCAGAAGCAGCTAGAACACCCCTTGCCATCACAGGCTCTGTATGGTTTACAAAAATATTATATATATAATTAATTAATAGTCCAGATTCCAAAAAGAATTGGAGGAAGAAGGAACCTGTTGTCTCTGGTAGCTAGGAGGATGATTAATGCAGTCATCTGCGTTGCCGTTATCCAGTTCACTAAATTGTTAACAGCAACCGCTTGCATCATTTCCAGTTCATATCATTATGAACTTACATCTTGGGCAGTTTTCCTGAGAGAGAGAGAGAGAGAGAGGTGCGGTTCATATCATTATGAACTTACGTCTTGAGCAGTTTGAGAGAGAGAGAGAGAGAGAGAGAGAGAGAGAGAGAGAGAGAGAGAGGTGTTACAATAGGCAGTTAAAAAGAGTTTTAAGTAGAAAAGAAACCTCTAAAACTCTTACCATTTTGAGATACAGCCCATCCTCTTACTACAAACATTGTTACACACAGAGAAGTTGATCATACTAAACATAAAGATTGCAAGCATATGCATGAAAAAAAGCACCTGAAAAAATCATGACTAATCATATAGCTAGATGAACCAAGTCAGCAACAAGCTTAATCAATTTAAATTAAGTCAACATTTGCAAGTCACCAAGTTGGTTCAAAAGATTACATGCAATTGAGAATAAATAGATTCAAAAGCTTAAAAACTCAATCAAACCATATTCATTGATATGCCAAGAGACCTGCTTAATAATAAAGGAAACTAAACCACTAAACTTGCTTAATAATCCAACTAAAATAAACTCCTAATTTAAGACTTCTAAATAAATAAATAAATAAATACTTAATTAAAACTCCTAAAAAACTTAAACTTCTAATTAAATAGATTTTTTTTCTTTTTCTTTTTCTTTTTTGAATGGCTAATTAAATTGATTTCCCATTGTAGGCACAATGGGTTAGCCGACCCATGGTCTGGCCTGCATCAAGGATGGAGTGCATTAGGTACACCGAGGACCCAAGTTTGGTTTGGGGAACCAGAACATTCTCTTAGTCATCAAATCAGTGGACTGCATTTCTATCAGTGGTCTGCATATAGACAGTTCGAGGATAAAATGCATAAATGGTACAGAAACAAAGTCATAGAATGAAGATTAACATTTTCCAATCTGAGTTGAGCTGAGTTTACCATTTTCTGGTTACACAAACAATTACTAGCACTTTAACATTCAGTTTAGCAAAAATTGAAAGGTTCTTGAGGAAGCTATGGAAATCAAGTGTGTGAGAACAAATAAATATTTGTTTATACCTCAGTTCATTATATTCAGCATAATACTGGGGATACTTTCCTCCAAGCCCTCCAAAAACATCATGTCAAGCATCTAGGAGAATCAATATCTTTTCCCTCACGTTCAATTCTGGCTGTAGATTACAATTATGAAAATAAAAAAGGGAAAAACATGGAGTACGACACAAAACCAAAAAAGAAAACAAAAACACAGATTATACAATAAGAAAGAATTAAGCAATATGTCCCTGACCATAGCACAAATGGTTATGGACACAGGTGCAGGTGTGCGTTTGTGAGTGTGAGTTTGAGTCCTCCTTGTAGCAAAAGAAAAAAGGAATTAATAAATCTAGGGAGCAACTTGATAACCTTTTTCTTCATTATCTTCACCATTTCGTGTAGGATATGATGTTCAATAATTTGGAGATGCACATTATCCGCACAATTTTTCCTTGAGAGTCTCCAACAACTGAAAGGCAATTACAGGAAAAATAATAATAAAAGCATGAATTGCAATAGTATTAGGCCCTGTTTGGCAAATCTTATATGTTTGAAACAGATATGGCTCAAACAGATCTGTGAAAAATAGACTCTTCAAATAAACAGTTTGGTAACACATGCATCATATCTGATTCAAACATATCTATTTGAATAAATCTATTTGGTAAACATACAAATAAGAGCTTATTACAAAGGAATTTCTTGTCGCTTTTTTTTTTAAAAAAAGGCAATTTATAACAGAAATCCAATTTGACATCCATTATAAATTCAATGAGGCAATGTAAAACTCATAAAATGAATTTTAGGTGCCAAAAGATGATGCTTTGTGTTTGATATATCATAACATTAGAAGCTGTCTTAGGCATAATTCCTATAAATGGCAATTGTGTCAAAAGTTACATTATCAAAAGTCATTTATACTATCACTAAGCAAAACATTTGTTACTTGCAGTCTTTACACACAAAAAAATAATAATAAGAAAATAAAAATAAAAACACACAACATCATGATTGAAAGAGGGCATCCGCTATTGCTTCTCTAACTTCTGACATCTCCATCTGTTCTGCAGTATCCACTATTGTATCGTTGTCAAAGATACCACCATCATCATCGTTATTCGCCTTCAGAAATATGTCTTCATTCTCATACTGTTTGAAGAGTGTGTCTGCAATTGCTTCTTTTCTTATAAAGTTGTGCACCGTCATTGCAGCAACTACTATGCTCCTTTGTACAGGGAATGGGTAGGGAGGCATCCTTTCTAAAATTGGAAAACGAGCCCTTAATACTCCAAAAGAACGCTCTATCACATTCCTCAATGCTGAATGGACATAATTGAAATGCTCCTTCCTGTCACGAGGATGACCACCACCACGAAAATCTGACAGCCAATACCGAACATTACGGTATGGAGCAAGAAAACCACGCATATTCGTAAACTCAGCATCAACAATGTAATATTTACCTGAAAAGAGAAAAAAATATATTATGATATAAAATGTAATTTGATTCATAATTTAATCATTAGTACCTGGAGGGGCATGTGGAAAATTCAAATGTGGTTTAGAAATAGTGTCCAATAAGATGCATGAATCAGGTGCAGTGCCTTCCCACCCAGCAATAACGAAAGTAAATAGCATATCAAACGAGCAAGCCGCTAAAACATTTTGTTGGCATTCTCCTTTTCTTCCCCTATAAGGCACCTGGTTCTCAACAGGGATCACAGCATTCACAAGCGTACCATCTATTGCCCCAACACAATCCTTCAAAAAAAAGACAAGATTTAATAAAGTGAAGCTAACTTTATGAAAAAACGCTTGAAAATATAATTAAGTGTGAGATTATACCTTAAAATATGGATAAAATCTAGAGTTAGGCAAAATCTCCTTTGGTGTTTGGTCGTATGAAGGGGGCTTTATAATGTCCATCGACAGGTGAATCATTGCTACTAAAACTGCATGAAAGTGACGATGGATAGTTTCACCTGAGTGTTGAAATCTATCTTGCAAATTCCTATTCCTATGATTCTTCCCAATTGTCATTAGAAATATAGCCACTTGCTCCTCTACTGAAACAAATCGGCTGTCTTCAAGTAGATTCTTTTCTCGTAACACTACACACAATCGCAAGAAGACATGCTTCTCCATACGCAATAGCTCCAAACATACTGTTCTATTACCTTCCAAAATACCCTGAACAAAAACATGACCTGATAGAATTGAGGTCCTGCATGGCTCCTTAGATATGTACATCCCTCGCTTCTTTAGAAGTAATAAAGCGAGAATTGCTATCAATCTTCGCCTCCTTGGTGTCATAGTTTCCTACATTCATTCCATCCCACAATAAATAAATAAATAAATAATTCATCCCCCCCCACCCCCCCCCCCCCCCCCCCCCAGGTTCCAAGATTCATTCCACACACAACATAAAAGGAAAAATAAAAGAAAAAACCACAAGTTCCGACATTCATTCCATTCCACAATAAAAAGAAATCAAAATTTCATTCAATTATTCCATCCCATAATAAAAAAGAAAATAATAAAATCCCTACATTCAATTCATCTCACAATAAAAAAAAAAAAAAAAAAAAAGAAAGCCAAGTTCATATATTGATTCCATCCCACATCATAAAAAATGGGTTCTTACATTCATTCCATATTCCTCGAAAGAAAAAAAAAAAAAAAAAAAAAGGCTCCAAAAGTGATGAGTCGTAAGTTCTTACATTCATCCCACTATATTCAAATAAAACTTATCAAGGCACATGTTTCGGTATCATATTCAACCAATAGAGGCGAGCATCATTACTCTCAAACGACATGAAAATATTTCTACTGTCCTCATCCTTAAATGCCCTTGTACCAAAAAAATACAACTCTAAGGTCTCTTGGATATTTGGTATTTATTTTAAAGTTGCAATACAGTCCTACATGGTAGGACCCTGCTTCATCTCTTCCACTTTCCTCTCTTTCTCTTTTCTCTCTTCTTCTTTCCTCTCTTCTTCTTTCTTCTCTCTTTTTTCTCTTCCTTTCCTCTCTTCTTCAAGTACAATGACTATACACTCAAAAAAAATTCATCAAACTTACTATTCTTAGCCTATGCCTCAGCAGTTCACCTTTTTCACTGGGCGATCCTATGTTTGAGTGGCGCAGCCCCAAATCCTTGATCGAAAATAGATCAATCTCCCAAGGAATTGACCGAAACCAAAGATGGTGATCGCTACCCCAAGTGCAGGGTTGTCACGATGTAGTAATAACTCGGTGAGTCCAAGGTCGATCCAAGGGGAATGGTAGTAGCTCCGCACTTGATCTAGACTAATTAGAAATCTAATTGTAGCCTAAATAAAAAAAATATACAACCAGTAATTACTGAATTTAAAAATTAATTACAAAGTTACAACCAATTAAAAGTCCTAATATTGAAAATCCTAATCTAAACTAGTTTGTTGCAACCAATATAAAAAAAATCAGAAAACCAATTTAAATAATAAAAAATCAGAATAGAAAAACTGCAACCTAAGGAATTGGATCCATTTGCCTCTAATGACTAGAAATATGTATGGCCTGGATTTTCTCTCCCATCAGGATGAGCCAAGATGCAATTTTTACTAATTGTTATTGTGAGAAGTAAGACTTATCTAGGCTCCAACTAGTGTATTTTTATCATTAGAGGTCCCTAATCATTCCAATTATCACGGAGAAAATAAGAAATCAAAGAAACAAAATCGATAAAAATAAATAAACAATTAGAAAATCAGCACCTTGATTAGTCATGTCCATCCTGTAGAACTAGTTAAGAGTACAAACACCCGAAAATAACTACAAAAAGGAAAACAAAGGAGTTGCACTCAGGCCACGAAACTTGGGATTCACTGTGGAAATGGAGCCTAGAGGACGAGCATAGTAGTTGGGTGAGATCCCTTACCTCTAGGTAGCGGAACGGACTTGAAATCGATGGGAATGGGGGCTATCCAGCTCGGATTTGCTGGAAAATGAGTTGGGGATGATTGTGTGGCCAAGAGGAAGAATTACCACAGATTGAAATTCGATTTGGAGAGGAAATGGAGTAATGAGGAACACGGCAGAACTACCGATGCGAGCTCTCATCTGACTTCCCGGAGAAGGATAAAAGAAAAGGGAAAGTGAGAGGAAGGTGGGTCTCGGCTACTTTTATAAAAGTGGCTTTTGTGATATTATGAAACTACCATTACTAATTGAAAAGCATTTCGCGAATAACTTGGTTTCTGGGTCTCGGAATGCTATGGTCCCTTCATGAAAGTTCCACGAAATTAAAACATCTAGCCAACGAGCCCAAAATCGCACTATTTTGAAACTACCCTTGTCAATGCCAGTTTTCCAAAACTACCCTTCTAAGCCCGGAGCTCAATCTAATCAAAACCAACTAACCCAAATATTAATCTAATGTAAAAACTTACTCAATTAGCATTTAAACACAATTAAACTACACTAATCAAGGTTAATTAGGATCGAGGCCTTACATGAAGGTAGAGAAGGGTGGTTCCTAGCGAACTCAAATATAACAGAAGATGTTGCGCTCGCTGGTTTCGATGAAGGCAGAGGAGGTGACGGCCTATGTTGATGTTTTTCAACGACAACGATGACAAGAGGAATCGGGTGATTAGTGAGAAGCTCTCCGATGCCAAGCGCAAATATTCACCATATGATTTGGAATTCTAATCTTCGTCTATTTTAATCACGAGGCAATAAAACATCTTCAATCCCAGAGGCACATGCGTGATGTCGAGTCAAGTGGAGTGCCTACGTCCAGGAGTTTGCTTTCAACATCCGACATAAAGCATGCAAAGACAATATAGTTGTTGATGCATTAAGTCGTCAGAAACATCTCCTCACCACTATGGAAGTCATTGTACCAGGTTTTGAGCAAATCAAGTGGGAGTATGCAGATGACAAAGATTTTGGTAATATCTACTAAGATCTTCTTAATGGTGACCAAGACGAGCATACACATTATAGCATACATGATGGCTTCTTTATTTAGAGGTACCAAGCTTTGCCTACCTGCCACTTCAATTTGAGAACATGTTATTCAAGAATTACATTCAAGAGGATGTAGTGGTCACTTGGGACGTGACAAGGCAATTGCTATTGTGGATGATCGATATTATTGGTTGTGTATGAAGCCTAATGTTATTAGCATTTGTGAAAGATGTCACACTTGCCAGTTTGCAAAAGGAAACAAAAAAGAATACATGATTATATTAGCCATTGCCAATTCCTAATGCCCCATGGGAAGATATCAGCATGGACTTTGTGTTAGGCATGCCAAAGACTCCAAGAAAAGTTGATTCCATCTTCGTTGTCGATCATTTCTCCAAAATGGCTCATTTTATTCCATGTACCACCATGGCAAATGCCTACAAAGTTGCTGAATTGTTCTTCGGAGAAGTCATTCGTCTTCATGGACTTGCAAAGACAATCATCTCAGATTGTGACGCCAAGTTCATGAGTTACTTTTGGAAGACTTTGTGGATGACAACAAAGACAAAACTTCACTTTCTACTGCTTACCATCTGCAAACTGATGGCCAGACAGAGGTACTTAATAGAAGCATTGGACAGTTGTTACGATGTCTTGTTTGCGATAATATCACAACATGGGATCAAGTTCTACCCATGGCAGAATTTGCTTACGCTTTACTAGCATCTCCCCATTTGAAGTTGTTACATGTGTTCGTCCGTGCTTGCCTATTAATATAGTCTTACCTCTTAATGCGAGACCTAGCGCTGAAGTAGATAATTTCATCAAACACATGCAACAGATACATGAAGTTCAATGTCACACTGCCCCTAGAAATTACAGTTACAAGGCTCATGAAGACAAACGTCGTCGTTTCCTTGAGTTTTCTAAAGGAGATATAGTTATAGTATGTATCCATCCGGAATAGTTACCACCATGAGCTAATAAGAAATTACATCCACATAACGCGGGACCATTCAAAGTGTTGAAGAAGCTTAGCTCCAATGCCTATACATTGGAATTACCATCGGATCTTGGGCACCCTCTGCCGGGGGCATGACAATGATGAAGCCTCTGAAGAACAAGTAATTGCCTTATCAGTTGCTCCTCCACCGGCAGATCAAATCATTGATGTTCTCGATGATCAGATTGTTTCTACTCATCAAAGAGGCTCCAAAAGTCTCTTGTTTGTTGGCCAAAATGCCCGATCTTCGATGCTACATGGATTACTGCTACCAACTTCCAGTGCCTGAATTCGGATCTCTATGAATATTATGAAGCTATTCAATCGCCGGAGTCGAGTTCCTCCAAGCCGGGGAGAGTTGATGCAGTACGGATCAAGCCAAGAAAGCAACTCGGGGTGGTGGCTGTCAACCCAGTCCATTGGGTTCAGCCCATAGGCCCAATTATGACTGAGAGCTACTATGGGAAACTAAATTTTTCCCTATTTTTATTTAGAGACTATATCTAATTTTTATTCATTCTTTGATTAGGAACAGAAAGTCTCCTATTTTATTTAGAAACTCTTGCTTGCTAAGAAACAATCCTACTCATCTATATATAGTTGAGTCCTCTTTGTAGTTACCCATGCTATCATCAGTTAGTCAAGAATTCTGAGTTTCTCTTCAATTGTGGTGTGTTTCATAATTTTGAGTGTGCCCTAGTGTTGGAATCCATCTCTGGATTCGATCAATCCCATGGGATATTGGTCTATTTTCCCTATCGGGATCCTTGATCTAAGGTATTGATCGAATCCAAAGATGGATTCAGCCACTAGGGCGCAATCAATACCATAAAACACACCATAATTGAAGAAAACTCAAAAAATCTTTTATTAATTGGAATAAGCATTAGCAATTACAATGAGGACTCATCCATATATAAAGGAATAGAATCATTCCTCTCTTACTTGGACTCTAAGACTTTCCTAGACAATAAAGGAAACTAAATCACTAAACTTGCTTAACAATCCAAATTAAATAAAACTTTTCATTTTAAATATTTCTAAATAAGATTCCTAATTAAATGGATATCATGTTGGACCTATGGGTTGGCCGACCCATGGTCTGTCCTGCATCATTGAGGGTTGTTTTGACCCTATTTTCTTGGAAATTGATTTTTATCTTTTTCCAAGGAATTGTGGACCATAGAAACATATTACGTAGAGCCCAAACATGACCAAACTTCACCCCTTTGACACAAGCCAAGCCTCTCCTAACTATTTGACATTTCCAATGGCCAATCGACCATTGGGCCACAACTCCCTTTCTCCACTCAACTTGGGACCCTATGGCCTGCTTGTGTACACTCTTTCGACCTAGTTGGAGGACTCATAGGCTACTAAATTCATGGGAACTGATTTCCCTTGGTTTGGGGAACTTTATACTTAGAATTAGGTGGATCCTTGTACCATGAACTTGACTAACACTGTTCACCCTTGAAACTCCTGGGAAGCGATGTATTGAGCTAACACTCACTCCCCGGATTGCCCGGGGGCATTAGAGCACGATAATGAGTCAAACGTATTCAAACTTAGAATTTTGGATGTCTATCGCCTTTCGTAGCACAAAGGGTATTGAAACCCGACATATTGAAACCCGACATATTGAAACCCGACATCCGAATTCTAAGGGTGCATAGAGTTGAATATTGTTGTGCTTGCATGGTCCAAGGCAACCCAAGACTTAGGATGATGCTAGTAATTGTTCCTTGAAGGTTATCTACTTGGACGTTGGCTATTAATCTCATCTACTCGTTGCATGCATCTATTCTTTTGGTTGATTCGTATTATTAGTTATACCTTTGGACCTACCCGGCCTTAGTTAATTATTGGACTTATGTGGGTCATCTTGGGACTTAGCATACAGTGTATTGCCACATTTTTTCCCAAGATAGACCGAATCCTTTGATGAATTCCTTTGATTTGCCAGCGCTGCTGCCTTCTGAACTCGGATCCAATTCTACCTCTCTCACCTATTTTGGGGCTAACTCTTTCATACCGAAATGCTGCCCAAATTGGGTTAGACTCGGGTATGATCGAATTGGCCAGTCTAGGTTAAAATCAACACTTTAATTGTCTTGTCATGTCCAGTTTTGATCTCTCAGTTCATACAGAGTTGTAAATTGCCCGTTCTGCCCCTTTTAGTTACTTGTGCCTAAGTCGGTGGGTTTTGACCTTTGTAACGGATTGCGATTGGAAGCTGGTTTAAGGTTTTGTCTTGTATTTTTGGAGCATTCTCCGTTTTTTTAATTCCCATATTTGGGATAAAGTCGTTGGACCACTTCTTTCCTTTAAACTTTGAGTCGGCATTGATGGGGACATCATGCCTAATACCCCCAATTCCTTCAAGGTCTACCAAAGGAGGAAGCGTAGGGTGGCGGATCAAGCTATGATGTGGATGGATGATGTGTATCATGACTTTGTTCGCCAAGATGTCATAAATCCACAATTGGATTACCTTTACGATGATATCCGACGGTTGGGTTTTGGCAGATCTACCATTTGAAGGAGAGAAGGCCCCAAGCGTGCAATCACATAGAAGGCCCCACTTTGGGAAGTGCCACATGGGTTGAAATAAAAGGGGCTTTAAAGTTGAGAGGGGCCCAAGTTATTTAATGAAGAATAAGAGTCATAAAACGAGGCCCATGTTCATTAAAGAAGAGAATAAAGAATAAGGGGGCCACCACTTCAGAGAAAAGGGCCTGGGGATTCGTGCACATATCCCCTTGCGCACGAATCCCGAGACCTTGCGCAAGTCCTCCCTCTTTTTGGTTTATTATTCTGTCTTTTTTTCCTTCTTTTTTTATTATGTGATGATGTCATCACTTAGGGCTAATAATAATAAAATGCCTTGGTTTCATTCTTCCTTATGCTATGCTACCTTATAATGAAACTTTGAGAATAATGAAAGGAATGGATTTTCCCTCTTCTCTGTGAATCTCTTGGGTTTCCCCTTACTCAAAGGACGTAATGCCTCCAGATCGGAGTTTGGTGAGAGCCCAATCAAAGGTATCCTCTTCCTTTTCTCTATTTCTTTTCCTACGAGCAACCTTCCTGCACTAACCCTAAATCTCCATTTAAGAACCTAATCATCAGATTTGCGACCCTTGTCGCTAGATCTCAACCCCAGGTTTTCCCATTAGTCCATCTCACCCAGCCCCTGCCCAGATAATCATAAGAAACACAAGATCTACACAAGTGGACCTTCCCTAAGCATTTTGGGAGTTCTATCTTCTATTGAGATCCTACCCATTCATCTGATAAGGACTTTTACTGCAGGACTGTAAGCCTGTTTTGGATCAATTATTGATTTTCCCATTAGATTGAAATGTTTATCAATATGAATGGTGTGTTTCAAGTTCATATTAATTTTAATTCTAAATTTGATCTCCTCATACCATATTGGTTAGATTTCATTTTGTCCCGCATCAGGCACCATGCATCTGTGATCCCTCACAGTTAGGCCAAGCTGCGCGTGGATTTAGTATAGCTCACTGCAGTGTAGTTTGTATTTAGAGGTGTCCCAGAGCTCACCTTGGTACTCTGTATTAGTGTACCCCTTGCTGATGATTTTGCTCTTTGCCATAGCCACGTTGGTAATCATGAAGCCAAGAGGATTTAGCAAAGTGGTTTGCCAAATTTTTTAATTGTCATTTTAGCCAGGAAAGATTGTATATTCTTGCATTTGAAATGACTCCTTAGAATTATTGCTACTCATGGCATAATTTTGCTTAGTCATTGCTCTCTTTCGATCTATTGCCATTAATTCTATTTTGGTGCAATATGCTATGAAATTAATATATTGATACTTGCCAGGCTATTTGTAATCCCACTCTACACTTGGTGTTGTAAGTGATGACGCCCTTGCCTTTGAGTAGGAGACGGAGGAGGTCCAAGAGCACCCCAAGGACTTGGTAGACCGGCGAGCAGACAATGTGGTCTAAGGCATCACCAAGCTCTAGAGAGATCATTTCACATTTTGGGAGATTTTGGATTTTGGGAAGTTTTATCTTCTGTACTTCTATACAAGGCCTTGTTTTTGTTGGCCTTTGGGAATGTAAATAACTTTTAATACTTCCTTTTTTTTAATATCTCAACTTTTTTTTATTTGCTTAAAGAATATCTCAACTTTAATGTTTTTTTTTTTTTGAAATGTTGTGCTTACTCTGATATTTGCCTCATCTTTATATTTACGTTTGTTGGATGGTTTAGACAAGCTTCCGCAATTTGAAATTCGCTTGGGCAGTCCAGATGCCTACCAGACCTCACATTGTGAAACCCTATGGGACACAACCGGCTTCGGGGAAAAGTTTAAAATTTTCCGCATTTCCCCAACCATCACGCGCCCCAAGACACGAGTCATTGTTGTAAGTAAGCTAATCCGGTTTTAGGGACGTGACACCCCTTGTCTCTGTATCTCTTTATCTTGGGAGCGAGTTATTATCGCAAATGTTCATCAAAGCAAAAGAAGAGGGGTCCATTCATGGTGTTAAGATAGCCAGAAATGCTCCTCATTTGTTTTCTGCTGACGATATTTTTGCTTTTTGCAAAGCTAATTTGTGTGAATCCAAGGAAGTTAAGTACATTCTAGAGGATTATTGTGAGCTCTCAGGACATGTTATTAATTTTCATAAATCTAGAATTTATTTTAGCAAAGGGGCATCTAAAAAAGATGTAAAGATGTAGCCTCTATCCTGTGGGTAAGCTCATGGAATCAAACAAGAAGTATTTGGGAAACCCTCTGCTTATCAAGAGGAATAAAAATCTTAGTTTTGAGGGATTAATTAACAAAATTAGGTCCAGAATTGACTCTTGGCAGATTCCGCTTCTTTCCCAAGCAAGTAGGAACACATTGATTAAATCGGTAGCGTCTGCTATTCCAGTTTATAATATGTATGTCCTTCGTCTACCCACCAATATGTCAGACATTATAAACAAAATGCTCAGATCCTTTTGGTGGGGGCGATGGGGAGGGAAAGAATAAAATTCACACTATAAAATGGAAAGAGCTCTTTAAGCCGATTGCAGAGGGAAGGCTTGGAATAAAGGACACTAAAAGCAATAACTTAGCCCTTCTTGCTAAAACATGTTGGCGTTACCTTAATAATGATAACCATCTATGTTCCAAAATTCTTAAAGCTAAGTATTGCCCCAAATCAAAGTTTAGAAAAGGCATCTCGTGGGTTTGGAGAGGCTTTGTAGAGGGAGTCTATTTTATCTATGATAAAGTGGGGTTCAACAATGGTGAGAAAATATCAGTCTGGGAACATAATTGAGTTCCATGTGAAGAAGGGCTAAGAAAACCTTTCTCCAATGTTACCCACCCGAATATTAAAATTAAAGATCTATGGAATGCGGACAAGCTATGGGATGAAAATAATATCAGAGGAATTTTAGTAATCCAATGGATGTGGAAGATATTGTTAAAATTTATAGTCTGGTTGGTAATGATGATGATGAAAGTGTCTATAGCCGTTCTGAAAGAATGGACTTCAGAACGGACACCTGACAAAAAAATCGTCTTATGGAGAAATAGTGAAAAGAAGAGAGGCTAATCATGATCAGGGCATTGAATGGAAGAAGTTTTGGAGAACCCCCCTTCCACAATGGATCCTCCTATTTGGATGAAAATGTTTGAAAAATGCTTTCGCAGTTAGAAAGATGTTACACTCTAAAGATTCTAATTCTGCCTGATTTGTGAAGATGAAGAGGAAACGGATGATCATGCTCTAATGAAATGTGATCATGCTAGAGCGTGTTGGTTTGGTACTCATTTTGGTCTTCTAACTCATAACTTTAATTTTGGGGAGCTTATGGATTGGTGGAAGGAGTTTGTGAGCTCAGTCAACATACTTCTCCTCTGGGAGACAATCACTCTAAAATGTGGGTTTTGACAATGTGGTGGACCTTATGGAAAGCAAGAAATGATTTCCTATTCAAGGGGTAAGCAGTTGAATCCCACAGACATAATCCAGTCAATTAAAGGGTTGTTGCTCAATCTTAATAATCCTTGCCTTATAAGGGATGGGAAAAAAGTTATGGAAGAGGAATCCCACAGAGTGATCGGATCGAGGAGAAGATGATGATATTCTCAAATGCTGCCTATAGGGCATTAGATGGAAGATGATGTTGCTTTGCTTAGAGGATTCGTCGTGGATTCAGGTGCTTGGATTGGCCCTAAAGTCTTCTCGTCAAAGGAGGCTGAAACGAGGGCGGTTCTTGCAGCTGTAAAGGAGGAGAGAGAAAACGGCTTTGCAAGGATTCAAGTGTGCTTGGTTGCTAAAGAGGTGGTTCAGGCCCTTAGTGGCGATTTTGATTGGGCAATCAACCCATTTGTTAGTTATATCAAGAATCTAATTTTGCACTTTGCTCATGTAGTGGTTTATTAATATTCCTAGAACCTTTAACTCGGCTGCCCACTCATTGGCTAAATTTTGTTTCTCATGTAATCTGGATATAAACCGGGATAAGGCGCTGAGTGTGGTCTTTTTGTGGGGTAGTTTTGGTGGGAGTTTGGTTGTCTGTGTCTTTGTTATTGCTTCTGGTTTTAATGAATTACCCTTTTACCAAAAAAAAAAAGTGACAGCCTGGATCACCAACCATGGGTATGCAATGCACAGAATAGAGATTGAGAGGAGGAAAGTATATATTAGCTGTGGTAGAGGAGTCAACAATTCACACACAATCAACAAGGGTCCCAAAATGAATGCTGCAAAATTGCAGCTTTTTCTGGGGCCATTGGGTCTTTTATACACCCGATCATAAAAAGACCATAATTCACCTCCATATGTAGTGACCCTCTCTCTTGAACAGAAGAAGATGTTGTTTGATCAAATCTTGTTTTGAACATAATTCCTCCTCCTTCCTCTTCTCTCACTCGGTTCAACCGAGAAAAGGAGGGAGACGCTTATATTTTTATTTTTATTTCTTTGTCCAGTCTGCTTTTGCCGATAACTTGGGAGGAAATTGGTGAGCTCTATAATATGTTCATGCATTTAAAATCCAAACAGTTTAAAATAAATGTCCCCATCTAAATTTTACTCTCACTGAGAAGGCCAATAATTCAAGGCATGGGCCTACTCATGTAAACACATAAACATTGAAAGAATAGAAAATACTGAAAGGATAAAATATATCTGCTTATTCAAGTTTCCATGGTACGCAAAACTCCAGAACTCAAGCCAAATAATCAAGACACCTATCACACATCCAGGAAAAAAAACAAGATATATCTATTAATTTGTCCCTAAGAGGTGTTGGTCCAATGGTGTGAATGACCATGAACACTCTGCTATAAAGAAGTATTAAGTACCAACACAATATTAGGACTAGAGCATTACTAGCACATGTTGCGAAAACAAGGATGTTGAAGATGTGTTGATTTTATTCTAATATGATAAAAACAATACCTTGTTTTTGCTTGATTTATCTTCTGGCTCGAGAAACCTTTTGTAGCTTTTAATGTCTATCCTCTGCTACAAAGCCTATAATAAAAAAGCTAGCAGTCAGCAGAAGAATCAAAGGTAACACACTTTCACTAGTTCCATTCACCTCCAATGCGATCTTCTTTTACTAAGTTAGCCCCCAAATCAATAATAAGAATAAGCACTAATGTCAAAGCATTGAAAAGTGAAAAATCAGTCAGTATTCACTATAAACACACAAGCTTTTTAATAAGGAAGCATATTGTAAGTAACCCAGACAAGAATGACGCGAGGAAATCTTGCTTTACCTAAAATAAGATACAGTAAGGGCTCCACTAACAAAGAAGAAGAATATAACTGATATCAGATTTTTATTTCTGAAACCAATGACAAGAACCAATGGCAATCAGACATCAATAGAGGAAATGAAACACCTATAGATGGAAAACATTAGAGACAGTGTAACACTAATTTCTCTAAGCCAAAAGGCCAAAAAGCTATTTTTAATTTTACTTTTAACTCAAAAAAAATGTGTTTAGCCCCTTCATTTTTCATTTTTTTTCTATTTAAATGCAACCTACGTGCTGGGATGAATAATTGGACGAATTGGATGAATAGGCCGAATTGGCCGCAATCATAAAATTCAGACCGAATCGGACGAATTGGAATAAGTTCTGAGACAAATAATTACAGGAGTCTTGTCGCTTTGGTAGAGCGAACGAACCGAAATTATTCAAAAATTTTGGCCGAAACAAACCAAATTTCGTAACACGGAGTAGACAGCATTAGGTACAGGCATATCTTCAGTTTTCTATATCAGGTTTAGTTTTTTTAATTTATTTTTCATGCAAGCTTTTAGAAAGAATCAGATTCTTTTAGAGTGTGTTTGGTATTGGGGGTGGATTTTTTTTCTTCTTTTTTCTCCGTTTTTTTAATAGACATGAATTCACACATCTAGACGCACTCAGTATTTTTTATAAAAAAAATACTATGATATTTTTTATCATTATTATCATTTTATTTTAATTTAAAATTCTTTTTATATCAATTACTAATTTTGAAAATATTAGTGTACTGATGTTAGTCTTTTAAATTTCTTATCGAGTTAACAAGAGTCTTGAACATAGTTGGAAGATGCTCATTGTCTCAACCAGGAAGTCTTATATTCAAGTCAAATTACCGATTAATAATAATAATAATAAACTGAGCTGAATAATGACAAAAGAAAATCGTCTTGAACTGCTTACTCATAAAGGTCCAATTAGCAACACATTCCCATCCTCAAATAGCATTAAAAAATAAAAAAAATAACAACCAAGAGGGAGAAACAGGTCACTTATGTTCATACTTCATACTTCTTCTCAAACTCTTGACCTTAGCCAAAAGGTCAAGAAAGGTATTACTCGCCTGTAGGATGCCTCTTAACAAAAGTTGTTTTCCCTAAAACAAACAGAAATCTCAGTTAATGCCCCAATATTTCACACCATACAGTACCATTATTTCTTGATAGTGATCATAATTATTTGTCATGTGGTTTTCCATACCTATCATTTTAGTTCACTATTTTTCTCCTACAAAATCTTCCGATTTTTATACAATTTTATATTTGCTTTTTTCTGGTATTTACTAAAATACCTACAGAAACAGTGTTATAAAACTTGGCCAAATTGTATCAGATTTGGTACCTACCGAGTAGCTCGGGCTCACCTGAGTCTAATGGACTTCTTGGTCATCTAGTCGCTATTACTACCGAAACTATTTTATAACCATGGTTGCCACCACAGATCCCTAATTGCATAGGACTTGCTTAAACATGTATATTATTATAATGAAACTGGATTAAGATGATGAAATAAAGTGAGAATTATAATGGACATGAAGCTACAATGATTGCTTTACATCCCAACGTGTGCTCTAGATATATAAATATATAAATATTTTTAGAACATCTCAAATGGGTAGTTAAAAGTTAAAATATGTAGATCTTAAGTAGATGGTTTGGATCAACACCATACCAGCTATTCCAGTGATTAGCATGCACCCACTGAGGCCTCATAAATTTATTCTAGGCATCTCCTATTTTACTTCACATAAAAGTTCCCGCCACAAAAAGTCGATAATTCCCCATGTAACTTCAAAAACAAATAATCCTAATGAAGAACTGGAGACCAAGCACATGAATGCATCTACCTGAGCCTCAAGAATCTTCACAAAATCATTCTCCAACTGTGCTCCGGATGTTCCAATAAAATTGACCACTGCAAAACAAAAACAAACACTCGCATGAAAAAACCCACATGAAAGCTTCAACATTAAACTTCTTAACACTTAATTGCACCTCATAACAAACAACTAGTACAATTGCGAAGTTTTGACATTGACCCCACTTCAGAGGCATTTCATCGAACACAAAGAGAGCAATCTCCTGGCTTTCCTGCATCGGAGAAATGAACTTCCAACTCCAATGCCTCTTTCAATACCTTGAGTTTATTCTAAATGTAGCTGGCAATGGTGATGTAGCACTTTAAGAAACTCATCCCAGCTGATGTGTAGCACTTGAATAAATTCATCCTATTCTTCTTCCAGAGAATAGTAGTAGCAGCAGCAGAAGAGGAAGAACCTTATAGCATTCTTCAGGGTTATTGTTACTGTTGTTGTTGTTGTCCTCTTGGGATGACGGGTCTGAAAAAGACTTCTTCCAAATGTTCTCTCGGTTTTGCCTGAAATGTCAGATCATGCAGTTCACTGTATATCAATTCATCTGAGATCCTGCATATCAATTCCAATAGATCCGTGTTAGGATTTTTTTTATGGTGAGCCACTCAAACACTAGGAAACTTGCAGTTACTGGCCATCAAAACCCTAGAATTTCAAGTAAATAATGATCAATCCAAAAGACTAAGATTCTAAAGTCCCGGATAGAACTTAGAATATAAGTCCACTACGAAAGATGGAACTGAAATCTGTTTGATGAAAAACCTCTTGAGAACAAGAGCACAAGAACGATGGAAGAAGAAGGGAAAACTAGCGAATCGAAGAATCTATTTGAAATGTCAAAAATCGAGTTCAAAACCAAAAAAGTACTCACTATAAACTCCAATCAATTGAAATCTGGTTACCGAGCAAGAATCTCAGTAAAATTTCTTCTTACAAGCTATGAACCAGATCATGGTTTGAATCGATCACAAACTAGAGACGAAAGGAAAGTTTTTTCGTCTAACGTGCAGGCCACTTAGTTTTAGGGGTTTTTAGCGGGAATAACCAATTGGACCCTTACTAGAAAAAAAAAATAAAAATAAAAAATAAAAAATAGGATAAATCAGCGAGAAGTCCCTAGTTATTGGGCTATAAAGTCTCTCGGACAAAGTATTACGGATTAATTCAGGCGGGCGCAGTAAGCATGTATTTTTATGACTCATTTGCCCTTCTAATCATTTAAATGGGTGTGTGGTCCTAAACATGTGACATCAGATTTTGTATGACTCATTTGCCCTTCTAACCATTTAAATGCAATTTAAATATGGGTTTTAGCTCCAACGCACTGTCTTTCCCCGATTATTCCCCAAATAAAATGTAATAAGATGAATTTTCGATCAAATTTTAAGTTTTAAATTGGAGGGAATGACAATTCATAATAAATTTATTTAAATCCACTTCAAACACAGATAATTTCATATTAGATTCAGATAAATTTTTATCAAAACTAGATAAATTCAAACTAAATCTAGTCAAACCAAACCAAATCTAGTTAGATAATTTCATATCAAAGTTACATAACTTATTTTCAAACTGGTTATGATTTCAAATACAAATAAATTCATACCAAAGTCAGATAAGTTGACATCAAAGTTAGATAAATTCACAGGAAACTCAAGTAAATTCACTTAATTCGTATCAAACTCAGATTAATTAAAAGCAAAAATAAATATATTTATATCAAACTTAGATAAATTCATACCAAACACAGATAACATCATGTCAAAATCAAATAACATTATGCCAAAGTCAGATAACACATACACAACTCAGATAATACATACATCAAAGTTAGATAAATTCACAGGAAACTCAAGTAAATTCACTTAATTCGTATCAAACTCAGATTAGTTAAAAGTAAAAATAAATAAATTCATATCAAACTTAGATAAATTCATACCAAACACAGATAACATCATGTCAAAATCAAATAACATTATGCCAAAGTCAGATAACACATACACAACTCAGATAACACATACACAACTCAGATAACACATACATCAAAGTTAGATAAATTCACAGCAAACTTAGATAAATTCACTTAATTCGTATCAAACTTAGATTAATTCAAATAAAAAATAAATAAATTCATATCAAACTTAGATAAATTTATACAAAACATAGATAACATCATGCCAAAGTCAAATAACATTATGTCAAAGTCAGATAACACATACAAAACTCAAATAACACATACATCAAAGTTAGATAAATTCATACCAAACACAGATAACATCATGCCAAAGTCAGATAACACTATGCCAAAGTCAGATAACACATACAAATATTAGATAAATTTACAGCAAACTCAAAAAAAAAACTCATTTAAAACCAAGTTGAATACATTTTAAAGTCAAATAAAATCATGTAAAATCCAGTTAATTTCATACCAAACTCATATTATTTCATAAGAAACTCAGATAAAATTATTTTAAAGTCACATAAATTCATTTGAAACCTTGTTTAATTGATAACAACGTAGTTAAATTGAAATCAAACTCAGAAAAATCATGTAATATACAGATAAATTTATTTAAAGTCATGTTTAATTGATCACAGACTAAGATAACTTTACATAAAGCTTAGATAAATACATGTTAAAGTCAAATAATTTCATATCAAGCTCGGATAAATTCAAACCAAAACTTAGATAAACTTATTTCAAACTCAATTAAGTTCAAGTCAAGATGAATAGGTTGCTCAGGTAAGATCGCCACGTGTATGGTAGAGAAAGTGGATGAACACAATTTGCATCAATTCAGGTGCTTAGATTTCGGAGTGTATGACGGAAGCAGTACGTGTTTGATGACTATAGAGTATATAAAGAGAGGGCATTTTTGTCTTTTTGACTCATTAAATGTTAAAAGGGGACCGCTGCCTCTATGAGAAAATGACCTGCACCACAGGCTATAAACATACTATTGGGGGACCTGCCGCCAAATGCCCCAAAAAAATACCCCTAAAAAATTTATGACCCGGACTGGAGGAGTCCCACCTCCCATGTGCCCTTTCCCTTTATTTTATTTTTTTTGAAAAATTACCGTACGGACTGCCCAAACCTGACAATTGCCCAATACCAGATGAAAAGACTGGAAATTACTGGATAAAAATTTGTATATAAAAGGACGCCTAAAGTGGGACAGTGGGACGGTTATATACCCTTTATCCTGCAATATCCTAGGGTTATATGATATCCCATGATTCGATATCCTAGGCCCGTAGGATATCGCACAGTTCGATATCCTACATCTATGGGATATCTCTGTAAAAATTTCACCTTCTCCTTTCAACCTTGGTTAAACTGGAATGGAGATACTCGATAAAAAAACCCTTTTTTACTGTGATCATCTTCTTCGATCCTCCAATGGTTTTTCCTTTGTGTTCTTTTCATCGTCTTGCTATGGATATTGCAAGAACATAGCCTTCCACTGCATTCTCATTCGTCGTTCACTGCAACGTTGTGGATCTTCAACTGTGTAGGGTTTTAGTGCGAGAAATATACTCACTCATCAGCAGGTTAAGTTATGGGAAAGAAGTATTGTTTTTCATCTCTTTATTTGTTTTAGTCTTTTTTCTGGATTAGGGCTTTTTTTAAGGCTCGGTGTTTGGGTTTTTATTGTTATTTGGGGGTTACATCGTGTGATGTTGCTACGAATCTTATTCGTCTTCCACTCTCTGATTATTGGAGATCCCTTGCAAAAAATTTAGTAGTGATGCTATTTTCTGCTTATTTTACCATTTTGAGATTCTTGAGGCCAAGGTTCCAACAGCACATTTATTTCCATCTTTAGTGGCAGTATGGAAGTTTTTTAACTTTATGACTTATAGTATTATAATGTGGATCATAGTAACATTTTGTTTATTTACCATGCAGCATTGGAGCAGAACAATTTAATAGATCATTATTGTATTGCATTGGGAAAGAGGGACTTAGAGAGTATAATGAATATCAAATGCTGGTTTTCCAATCTGGCATCAATTGCATTTTTTCCTCCTAGCTGGATATCCAAAACATAAAAAATGGGATTTCATAACAGTTTGGATAACGATGCTGATTGGGAATATACTCGCCATTTTGTAAGTAAATGTATGTATTCTATATTTTGGAGTATCACGTCCTTGTGCATTAACATATGTAATATCATGTGTACAGGTTTTATTCATTAACAGTTGTTTCTCCCAACTTGGTTGGGACGACCCTGCAAAATGGCCAGCTGTACCCCAAGCAAGTCCTAAACAAGATAATAAGTGAGTTTAGGTTGCAAATATTAAGTGTTTGCATTATTGGATGATGAGATCCATGTTCTCATATGCTGAAATTTGTGCAGGGATGATTGTGGAGTATTTGTGATGGCATACACTGAGCATCTAGTACTTGGCCAACCCATGCAGTTAATACAATCAGACATGTGGTTTTACAGACAAAAGATCTTACATGACGTATATTACAAGCAATGGGAAAACAATGATTTCCTTGAATTTACAACAGATGATGGAGGGCAGCCATGCTGAAAGAGCCGTCGAGGGATGTCGAAACCATATTAGTCTTTTAGTTACATGTATATGGAGTTTTTGTATATGATAGGTTCAATATGATGTAAAGAGCAGTTAAATCTTGGTTTCAAAGGCCATGATCAAGCAAGGGAGTTTTTTAGTTCCAAAGGCTATTTTGTTTAACTTGCAGCAATATAGAGAACAGTTCAATTTTTAGTATACATGTATATGGAGTTTTTTAGTTCCAAAGGCTGTTTTGTTTAACTTGCAGCAATGTAAAGAACAGTTCTAAAAAAATTAGTATATGTTAGTATTATAGTTGGCTAATTCTCCTAGTTGCCAACAAAACTTAAGTCCTAATTGAGTTGTAATTTATATTTTGTTTAGAAGAGGACTGTGAAAGAACCCTTTAACAGTAGAAGATAACTTCTGATTATTCGAGAAGAGATTTGAAGACTTTTGGATGCTTTAGGAGTTGTTTAAAGAGACCTTTCCGGGACTACACCATGTGCCACCAGAACTTACATAGAATATAGTTCATTTTTCACACACAAATACTTGGTTTCAGTTGAATTGTGTATTTTCACTCTTCTCTGTGCATATTTTTGTAGATGGAAAACAAGTTTTTTTTCCTATTTGTTTGTTAAAAATAATTTAAAAAAAAGTTGTGGAGGAAAACGTCATAGACCCCCTTGTTCCACTGTTTTCAAAGAGTGGTCTCGCTATACTATAGCGAGAATAATGACCTGGAAAAGAATAGTCTCGCTATAGCGAAAATATGGTCTTCAGTTTGTGGTGAAAAAATGGGGTGGGAGATAGGTAACTGTGTGATATCCTACAGGCCTAGGATGTCGAATCCTGGGATATCCTACGAGCCTAGGATATCGAATCTTAGGATATCCTACATCCCTAGGATATCACAGGATAAAGGGTAAAACTGTCTCACTTTAGGCGTCCTTTTATGTACGATCTTCTATCCGGCAATCTCCAGTCTTTCATCTGGTATTGGGTGAATGTGGAATTCTCGGCCGTCCATACGGTAATTTTTTCCATTTTATTTATTTATTTTCCATGAGGAGCGATATCGTTGCCCGTTGTCCATTAAAACCCTTCACATCCCTACCTATTCTTTCTCCTCCTCTTCTCTTCCTTTCTCCTATCCATCGACAATGGCGATCCTTGTTGTTGTGGTCCCAAGCTCCTCCAAGTTAACCATCTATTATGTTTTTTTTTTTTTTTTTTACTTTTTAATTCCTCCCAAACAAGTGTCGTTATCTTCTTTGTCTATTTCTTCCTCTTTGTGGCCCATGGGTGGATGATCGGGGAGGTATTCCTCTTATTATCCATCAGCCATCCCTCCACCGATATTGCTGCTTCACATCTAGGTAACACGCATGACTAACTTCCCCTCTCTTGATTTTGATTTCTAGGGTATATATGAACTTCCCGTCTTTTGATTGTCCTTGGTTTTAGGGTTGCATGAATGAACTGTGTTCGCGAATTTCTGTCATGTATATGAAAGAGTTTGTTGTTGCATAGTTGAAGTTATGATTTTTTTATTTTAAGGCTGGTTGAAGTTGTTGCATAAGTAGAATCTACTTTCCTAAACCCTAAAGTCATTTTACAGAAGAGTCCTTTTTTCTTTGAGCATTTACATGCAATGAATGTAGAGATGAATCTAATGGTAACTATGAAATTGAGATGGTTGTTAGCTCGTTTAGACATAAAGATTGAGGTCAATTGATCATTATAGGAATGAACTTTCGTAATGATCCCTTAATGTCAGAGGTTCTTTTTTCAAACTCCCGTATGAGCAGCGATATCTATACTCAACACAGGCTACCAGTCCCAAAATGACATCTATTTATTAACTTTTAACTGCTATGAGCCACAATGTCTATGCTTGTAGTAGGCTGAGTCCCAAATTGGTATCTGTTCAGTGCCTTTTTATTGTCACAACCAACGATATGTATTCTCATATCAGGCTATTGCGCATTCATATATACTAGCAACAAAGGCCCGTGCTAAGTTAGGGCCGAAAGATTAAATAATAATAAAATTAAGGATTTTTAAATGTTATTAAGAATAACATAAAATCAAGATGAATAATATATTATTTATTATTTTTAAAATTTTATATATTAGATTTTTGCTTAGAACAAAAAAGTGTAATAAACTTAATCAAAGATGGTGACGAGAAAAAGTTACTACAGTAGTTTGTATTTATGAATGAGATGACGATCCACACCATTTGGATCTCATGTGGGTCAATTATTAATATATTTTGATGTTTGCAATAGATAAATTGTAGGGATCGTTAGTTAAGGTGCCACATCACTTTTTAATCTTCCTCTCCTAAAATCTCTCTCATTTCTCATTTAAAGTGTCACCTCCCTAAATATCTCTCAAACAACTCCTAAAATCTCTAATATTAAATAACCATCGCTCTCATATCAATTATCTACTATTTGAAAAATAACCAATCTCTATAAAACCTTACAATAGGTGGACCATCCATTGGTGGGCGCACCTATAAAAATTATATGTACCATAATGTGGTTGCAAAATGCAATTAAAGTTCAATATTGTGAATATAACACAAAAGATACTTCTAAGGGGGGCCCGCTATCCAGATTCTTATAACCCAAAAATATCAATCTCTTTCACTAATGTGTTACATCACACAGTTTCACGGAATTCAATAAATCCGACCCATGAACCATCTTGAATGGGACCTACCAAAAAAAATATTTTACCAACTAGTGTAGGATTTAATAGATTAAAGATCATATCCATCTTAAGCCATTTACATTATCTACGAGACTCACAGATTGACATATATCTTGTTTTTTTGTTTTTCGCTGACGAGGGTGTCTAGCCTTTTCGAGAACCGACTATTCTCCTGGGCTCATGAAGTCCTTGCCTCCCCCCACCACCTGGGTAAATCAAGCTTTTGCCTGGGCAAGTGGCCCCAGAGAGAGAGCGCGAGTTAATATATATCTATCACGTGTAGTGGTGGTTTTTTCTTTGGCGTTATAGTAAAAAAAAATTCAATTATCATCATCATTCTTCGCTTTATATATTCTTTTATAACAATTTCAAAGTTAGAAGACAATAGCATTTCAATTTAAACTTTATAAATAAGTTAGTTTAGTCTTTTTACTAAATAATTATTTAGTTATTTTGCTTTATTTTTTTTATCGATAATATGATAAAGAAAACCAATACAACTAAATAAATTTTTATTGGCGCGGGCCATCATCGCTAGAATAATGTAGCCAGCTATGGTGTTTTATTCGCGGCACGAAATGATCTGTAGAATGAGGGACCTAAATCATTAGTTTGTCTTTTTGTTTTTTTTTTTTTCCCACTAAGAATCAATAGTTTTGTCTTCACTTCCACATATATTACTTCCATTAGAATGAACTTGGAAGACAACATATTCATTAGGTGATGTACAATGGCTTTAATCTCACGGTTTCAATTGTAACTTATGTGGCCCACCTATGGTCTACCGACTCCCATCACATTCAACGGCTTAACACTTACGGTCTAATCCTATCTTTACACCTTAAAATCAAACTTTCAAAAGATGATGTGGGGCCCACCACATTACGTGCCAATTACAAGGATAAAGTGGAATTGAGATTTCTTGATTTGAATTAGAGCTGAGACAAATTTGAATACTAAGAATTCCAAGAATTCCAAGAATTCATGTCTGGAAGAATTTTAAATTCTCCAAAAGTTGTCCCTTTAGATAGAATTCCAAATTCCTCTTTTTTATGGAGGATTTAAAATTCCAACAAATGGTATAAAAAGTGGAATTCCAAAAATTCCAAAAGGTCTTTTAGGTGGTTGGAATTTGAAATTCTAATAAAAGAAACACAGCATTTCAAATGCCATGAAATAAAATGTCACATCATGTACCTCCCAAATTTTAGTCATAAATTTCGGTAAAAAAACGGATAGCCAAATAATAAAATGAACTGAAGCTAAGTGAGCTCCAACGGTATAAAATTTCAACTCATTGGTGTTTGAATCGGCCTGGCTCGACAAATTCCACGTGGAACCCATTTCACTTCAACCCAAAACACTTTGTTTCGCCTAGGTAAAATCGATTGTACTCCTCTCCGCTCCTCTTCTCTCCTCTCGCTGAAAGTCGTCTCTCCTCTCCTCTCCTCTGGTCTGTTGAAAGTCGTTTCTACTTCTCAGCTAGTCTCCCTCTCTCTCTCTCCCTCCCTCTCTTGATAATGGGTTACGATTTCTGATTTCTAGACATGGTTTCAAGGATTGGATTAGGGCTTATGATTTGGTTGCAGGTTTCTGTGGATTAGGTTCGATTTGGGGTTGGATTGAATAGTGGTGGATGTTGGCTGGGTTTAAGGTTAGGGAAAGGGGTATTGGGGTTGGGTTATTATTTGATGAGAGGGTCTGGGATTTTGGAATGGTGGGTTTGGTGAGGTTGTAGGGTTTGGAGTGAAGGAATTCGAAATCGCCAGTTATTCGATTGAAGCTAGGGTAAAAAAAGACTGTAACTTTGATCAAAGGTAAAAAAAAAAAGAGTACTGGATCTGTTCTGTTATCTCTCTTACAGCTTCTGTTTTAATTCACTACTCTCCTTCTAATATCATGCACATTTTACTATAATAGCTTCAATTTACTGTCATTCCAGTTTTAAATTTTCATGGTGGATTTGGTGAATGCACTTTGTTAGATTTGGCTCAAAAGGTCCATTAGGCCTTGATGGATAGTTTACTTAGGGCTTAAGTAAACTAGGGCAAGTTCTTTATATATACTCTCTAGGGTTATTCTTTGTAAGTTACATCACATATCAGAAAGCAAGCAAGGGAGAACAAAAGAGAGCATTGTAAGGGGAGAGACTGTGAGAGCAAGATTGAGATCTATTGGGGGAGAGAGTAGGCTAAGTGTTAGAGGTATATCCTTGTAATGAGTTGCCCAATTTCCTGCATAATGAAATCGAGCAGAACGCTCATAGCCCGTGGACGTAGTCAATTGCCGAACCACGTAAATCTCTTTTGTCTTGTGTGCTTGTGATTGATTGAGCGTGATTTACCCTAGTTTATTTCCTAACAATTGGTATCAGAGCAGTAATAGGATTTTCCTAGGGTTAGGGTTGCACGCAGATCAAAGCAGAAGGTGATTGGAGGCTTCAGTGATCAGACGATCACCAGAGGGGGCCAGGCGGATCAGTAGTTCCAGACACCGGAACCAGTGCTGGGCCGCACCCTTCGTCCTCAAGAGCTGCAGAAGCTTACTGCCAGAGAAGAGGAGAAGAAACAAATTCATGCCACCCTCTTTGTTTGCTGGATCTTCGTCGTTCAACATCACCGGACTTGAAGACGAAGAAGGATCCAGATTCGCTCAGTTCGTCCCGTAGATTCTGGTTCGTCGGAATCGGAGAAAAGGTTCGCCGCCAGTTTCCTCCCTGATATCGCTGCCAGGCAGTAGTTCAACCCCTAACCTTAGGAAGGTGGGCCACGCAGATCGCTGCTGTTTCTCGTCACGTAGCACATCGCCGGACCGGAGATCAAGGTGTCGCACCTGCGTCATCACCGGAAAGGAAGAAGGAAGAAGTAGCAAGACGCTGCGTTTTTTTCCCTTTCTGTTGCAGAACCCATTCGACGAAGAAGAAGAAGGCAGGACCCAGATCTGGGTCAATTTTGCAGGCCAGATCCAGTTCGGGTCAGTTCTAACCCGTGTGCAGGAAGCCCAGCCCAACAGTTTCAGTCCAGGTCAGTTCTGACCTGGCCCAGCTCGCGCAGAGGAAGCCCAGCCCAGCAGTTTCAATCCAGGTCAGTTCTGACCTGGCCCAGCTCGCGCACAGGAGAAGCCCAGCACAGCAGCCAGCAGCGCTGACGTCAGCAGCACGTCAGCAGTTCGGTCAAACCACAGAGTTGACCAGATTGACGGCCAGAATTCATTCTCAGTTTTCGGAGCCATCCGGACTCCGATTTGAGCTCCGTTTCTTCCTACAGATTGGCGTCGACGAGATCTACAAAATTAACCGGAACGGATTGACCGTTTGAAGTTCTGAAAAAGGGGCAGATTTCAGACATAATGGCAAACAAGGTACAGCAGCATGTATCAAATTTGAAATTCAGAAATTTGATGGCAAAATTAATTTTGGCTTGTGGCAAAGGAGAATGAAAAATATCTTGATTCAACAAGGAATCAAAGTAGCATTGCTTGGCAAGGCAAAGAAGCCTACAAAGATGGAAGATGATGAGTGGGCGGATATCGATGAAAGAACCATGAGCTCTATTGAGCAGTACCTCTCTGACGAAGTTATGTTCAACGTGGAAGAGGAATCTGCAAAGGACCTATGGGAAAAGCTCGAGAAGTTGTACATGGGTAAGAATCTGACAAACAAGCTACACCTGAAGAAACAGTTGTATGGGTTGAAGATGGAAGAAGGATGTGATCTGATAGAGCACATGAACACTTTCAATAGGATGATCAGTGATTTGTTGAGGCTCGATGTGAAATTCGATGATGAAGACAGGTCACTGTTATTGTTAAATTCTCTCTCTGACCCATATGAGCACTTTGTGACTACCCTGCTATATGGAAAGGAGATACTCAAATTTGAGGAGGTTACTCAAGATATCATCTCTAATGCTGCCAGAAGAAAGCCTAGCAAAGGTAATTCACATGCAGAGGGACTCCTAGTAAAGGAAGGCTCGCATAACCGTGGCAGGTCCAAGGACAGGGGTAAGTCAAAAAGAAACAACTCTAGATCAAAGTCCAAACGCAAGAAAGATTCAGAATGCTTTCATTGCGGGAAGAAAGGGCACTGGAAGAAAGATTGCCGGCATTACAAGGCGAGCAAAGATGCGAAGAATAAAGCTGGGGACAAATCAGATAGCAGTGACTCCACCAGCGTTGCCTCAGAAAAAGAAGTGGAACTCCTATCGGTCTCGCAAGGTAACAATCTATTTGAAACATGGATTTTAGATTTCGGTTGTACATATCATATGTGTCCTAATCGTGATTGGTTTGATACTTATGAGCCATGTGATGGTGGTAGTGTTCTAATGGGTAATGATGCTGCATGTAAAACCATTGGAATGGGAACCATAAAAATCAGAATGGCAGATGAAGTTGTTAGAACTTTGGGTGGTGTGAGACATGTTCCCTCACTTAAGAAGAATTTGATATCCTTAGGCACACTTGAATCCAAAGGTTGTTCATTCAGTGCAAAGGATGGCTTGCTTAAAGTGAGTAAAGGTATTCTGGTATTAATAAAAGGTACCAGAGTGGGTAACAACCTTTACAAATTGATGGGAAACACAGTTGTAAGTGGAGCTTGCAGTCTCCACGGAAGACAAAAACAGCGTTGATGAGTCTCAGATTATGGCATATGCGGCTAGGGCCTATGAGTGAGAAGGGCATGTTAGAACTTTATAAAAGACAGTTGTTGAAGGGTGTGAAAACATGTAAGCTGGATTTTTGCAAATTCCTGTGTTTATGGCAAGCAGACGAAAGTGTCTTTTAAAATTGCAGGAAAATATTGTAGAAGTAAAGGCATTCTTGACTACATTCACTCAGATGTGTGGGGACCATCCCCAGTTAAGTCAAAAGGTGGAGCTGAATACTTTGTGACTTTTATTGATGATTTTCCAAGGAAAGTTTGGGTTTACTTCATGAAACACAAGTCTGAGGTCTTCGAAAAATTCAAAGAATGGAAGGCAGAAGTTGAAAATCAAACAGGAAGAAAAGTCAAGTATCTGAGATCAGATAATGGGGGTGAATACAAAAGTCAAATGTTTCTACAATTCTGCAAGGATGAAGGCATCACAAGACACTTTACAGTTCCAAAGACTCCTCAGCAAAATGGAGTTTCGGAAAGAATGAACAGGACTCTTTTGGAAAGAGCAAGGAGCATGAGACTACATGCAGGGTTGACTAAAAGCTTTTGGGCAGAAGCAGTTAATCACGCGTGCTATGTGGTTAATCGGTCACCATCAGCAGCTTTGGATTGCAAAGTTGCAGAAGAAGTCTGGACAGGTAAAGAAGTTGATTATTCCACACTCAAGTTATTCGGATGTCCAGCATACGCACACATTCCCAGTGATGAGAGATCCAAGCTAGATTCCAAGTCACTCAAATGCATATTCCTCGGATTCGAGAAGGGAGTGAAAGGGTACAAGCTATGGGATCCAGTAAACATGAAAAAGATCATCAGCAGAGATGTAGTGTTTGATGAAAAGTCTATGCTACACTGGGAACAAGATGGTGAAGTCAAAGGGCACAATGATGAGAAGGCAGTTGTTGAAATAATTCCTCTTACAGATAATAAAGGCAAGAAATCAGTGCAAAGTCAAACAGAGGCCAGTACATCTGGTGGAGAGGAAGAAGTAGAGGTTCAGCAGGAACCCACAAGTCTAGCACAGGGAAGAGCAAAGAGAAGCATCAAACTACCTCAAAGGTTTGGATGGGATGAGGATGAAGTCCATTTTGCTCTTATCACCAGTAGTGGTGATCCAACCACACTCCAAGAAGCTATGAACAGCAGTGATAGGGAGGGTTGGATGGGTGCTATGATTGATGAGATAGAATCTCTCGAAAAGAACTCCGTTTGGGAGTTAGTTCCAAAACCCAAAGATAGAAAATCAGTTGGCTGCAAATGGGTGTTTCGGAAGAAGGAAGTCCCACATGAAAACGAAACAGCAAGGTTCAAAGCACGTTTAGTAGCAAAGGGGTACTCACAGAAAGAAGGGGTTGACTATGATGAGATCTTTTCCCCAGTTGTGAAACACACATCTATCAGGGTGTTGCTGGCATTAGTAGCACGGTTCAATATGGAGCTTGAACAGTTAGATGTAAAGACAGCTTTCCTTCATGGTGACTTGGAGGAAACAATTTACATGGAGCAACCTGAAGGATTTAGAGAAGTTGGAAAAGAAGACTATGTCTGCAAATTGAAGAGATCATTGTACGGGCTGAAACAATCACCAAGGCAATGGTACAAGCGCTTCGACTCCTACATGTTGCGGATTGGCTACTATCGATGTGAGTATGATCATTGTGTCTACTTTAAAGTGCATGATGATAATTCATTGATCGATGAGAGTATGATCATTGTGTCTACTTTAAAGTGCATGATGATAATTCATTTATTATGTTGCTACTCTATGTGGATGATATGCTTATTGCATGTAAGAACATGTCAAAAATAGAAGAACTGAAATCTCAGTTGAAAAAGGAGTTTGACATGAATGACCTTGGGTCGGCCACAAAAATGTTGAGTATGGAAATGAGGAGGGACAGAAAGGCTGGAAAAGCTGTGGTTATCACAAAAGAAATACATCTCAAAAGTACTTGAGAAGTTTAACATACAGAATGCCAAGCCCAAGTCTACTCCACTTGCAGGTCATTTCAATTTAAGTGCCAGTCAATGTCCAAGTACGGACGATGAAATTGAAGACATGTCCAAGATACCGTATGCTAATGCGGTGGGATGTTTGATGTATGACATGGTTTGCACAAGACCAGATATTGCTCAAGCAGTCAATGTGGTGAGTAAGTACATGGCGAATCCAGGGAAAGAGCATTGGAATGCAGTAAAGTGGATTCTGAGATACTTAAAAGGACACCAAAGACTTGGGAATATTGTTTGAAAGAAAACAGGGATCAGAAAATGTAGTGGGATATGTAGATTCTCATTTTGCAGGAGATCTGGACAAAAGAAGATCCACCACAAGCTATGTTTACACATTAGCAAGCGGACCGATAAGCTGAAGATCGGTGCTTCAGTCTACAACAGCATTATCCACTACAGAGGCATAATACATGGCACTTGCAGAGGCTTCTAAGGAAGCAATTTGGTTAAGAGGTTTGGTGAATGAAATCGGGATTAAGCAAGAATCAATCTCAATACACTGTGATAGTCAAAGCGCCATATGTTTGGCGAAGAATCAGGTATATCAATGCTAGAACAAAGCACATTGCTGTTATGCATCACAGAATTCGAGATTGGGTTACTACAGGTGAGATTTTCCATTGAGAAGATTCACACAGATGAAAATGCAGCTGATATTCTCACTAAGCCAGTTACTACAGAGAAGTTCAGGCATTGCCTGGACTTGCTCAATCTCTCCTCTTGTTAGAGATTGAAGGTGCACCTCATCTTTGGAGAGGTGCAGATATGGTGGGAGAGCTTTCCCACACATTACAGGTGTTATAAACACAACACAATAATTCTTCAAAAGGTCGGACATTTTTCGCCAAGGTGGAGATTGTTGGATTTGGCTCAAAAGGTCCATTGGGCCTTGATGGATAGTTTACTTAGGGCCTAAGTAAACTAGGGCAAGTTCTTTATATATACACTCTAGGCTTATTCTTTATTAGTTACATCACATATCAGAAAGCAAGCAAGGGAGAACAAAAGAGAGCATTGTAAAGGGAGAGACTGTGAGAGCAAGATTGAGATCTATTGGGGGAGAGAGTAGGCTAAGTGTTAGAGGTATATTCTTGTAACGAGTTGCCCAATTTCTTGCATAGTGAAATTGAGCAGGAACGCTCATAGTCTCGTGGATGTAGGCAATTGCCGAACCACGTAAATCTCTTTTGTCTTGTATGCTTGTGATTGATTGAGCGTGCTTTACCCTAGTTTCTTTCCTAACACACTTTAGTTTAAATCTCTTTGAAAATTTAAAATTTCTTGTGGTGCTGTTTTTGGCCTCGACAAGGTCTGAAATGGAAACTTGGTCTTTATTGCCTTGTGGGTATTGCTTTGCTTTACAGGGCTATCCTTTCCTTATTTGAATTTCAGGGCATAGCAATTTATCTTGAAGTAGGGAGAAATTCAAGGCATGTAGATTTTTTTTGGGTCTTCTTGTTGGGGTATATGGATATTTTTAGTATAGTAGAGTTTTTTGTGGCTTTATTTATACAGCTCATCTATTGAGAGTCAAATAGGGAAAGAAAAGCAAGATGACTGTCTAATTTTGCTTTACTACCAGTGCATTGGTCCCAAAAATCTGCATCTGTGATTTCTTTTGAGGGGTTCCATGACCCACTTGTGAGAGATGATTCAGTGCCCCAGCAAAAATAAAGACAACTTTTCTTTTCATTTTTTGCACCCATCGCTTCCTTTTTTCTTTCTTTCCTGTTGCCCAGACTGGATTCAGGACAAAAACAATTTATCATATTTGTAGTTTGCTTGAAGGCGTTGCTTTTTTTGTTTGAATAATGGTTCCTCCTTCCAGGGTTTAAATCTTCTCTTAATAGAATACTGCAAAAAAAAAAGCTGATTAACAGATACCATAAATCTTATGCTGCACTAAGCAATACACACAAAAATTTGTAGAGCCCTAAACGTTTTCACATGTAATCCAAAGGCCATTTGTTTTGATGACTTGAATTCTAAGAATTCAAGGTAATATGGATTCCATACAATCATTTTACTCATTTAATTGCTTGTGTTACCACACACTGATGCTCATATTTTTTTAGTGCTCCACTAGGATTACATTAAAGATTCAGATTGGAGATATATTGCTGATACAATTTCTGCAATTGGCCTCTGTGCATAAAGGCTTCAAATTGTTGGCAACCCTTGCCTGGAAGGGCTTCTTGCTTTGACCATACAAGGTGTACATGTGCTTGAACTCCCTGTTCAAACAACTTTTGAATTAGTTTAGGAACTATTGCTATTGAATTAACATCTTAAATGACACAATCTTCTATAGGCTCTACCATGGGGAAGGTGTTTCGACACAAGCAGTCATGTCCATCAGAGCAATTATAAATTAAAACCTAGCCAGTCATGAAAAGGTGATAACCACGTTGCTGTAGAATTATTTTCTTAAAAGGTGCTCTCTTTTTGTAGGAACTTTTAAATTTCTTATGAGATCCGTTTAGGTATAGGTTGAATATAATTAAGCGCTACAAACATGTGAAACTTTGAATGATGAGATTTTTACAACGCTTAAATTTTTGTGTTTTTACTTTAGTTTCTAAAGAATTGGTGCAGAAGTATTTGATCACAATATAATGGAAGTTATATTTTGTTCATTAATGAACTCAAGTAGGAATAATAAGAACTAGACAAATGTATATATTTTTGTAATGACAGTAAACATGTCTCTTTAACACTGATTAGACAATCAGTGTTAAAAAGAGGCATTGTGCTGTCCACTCTTGACTGAAACTGGTTCATTGGCAAGAACACTTTCAAGATGATCGAGAAGCTCTTTGGCTTGACACATGCCAAAATCTGGATCAGAATCCTTATAAACACCAGACCAATGAGGTTTCCTTGTCTTCAATTGTAGAGCCATCAGTTGTTTCAGTGTACAACTTCATCACAGTCTCAGCAATTTGTTTCCAACTACAATCTGCCACGGGTACACACTGAGGGTTTAGGGTTTGAGATCTCTAGATTGGTCCACTCAATAAATCAACCCACTAGTGTGCAAAAACAATAAACTACGCAGCGGAAATATAATCACAAGCACACACCACAAGGACACCAAATTTAAGGTGGAAAACCCAAACCGGGTAAAAAACCACCGATCCGTACTGGATCTAATCAAACACTATGAATCTCGCAATTATAAGAAACTCAGATTTCTTCCCTAGATATCCCCTATCTAAAGACTGAAGTTACCTTGTGTCGCATCACGCTTCAACGACATCACACCGTTGATTGCAACAGATCTAGCGCTTGACTCCTCAAATCTTTTACGCAAGAAGATGATCTTCTACAAGGGATGCAGAAGAAACTTGCTCTCTAGAGTACTTGGCAGCACAACTCTTCAAAAAATTCTAGAGAAGATTTCTCTCAATTTGATCACTAATTCAGAACTTGAGAGATGATCTTGTGTCTTTTTGGGTTGTGAGAAACACCCAATATATAGCCCAAAATACGTGCTTAAGATTCCTTAAAATATTCCACTAAGAATAGAGTCCTTTTTCAAATTTCTTCTTTCAGTCCGGAGCCAACTCGAACTCTGCGCGTGCCCTCGCTATAGCGAGCTTCATCCTCGCTATAGCGAGGCATGATTCTGCCTCTTCACGATTTTTTCTCTTACTCAACGGTCTCTTGAGTTCTGTCAAGATGGGACTGTGGAGACGTCACATGGCCCATGGCTTGCAGCCTTTTTTGACTTTCTTACCTCTTATATTCTAACACACACGTTTCCCACTCTGCATCATGCTTCATCCTGGGAGCACAAACTAAATTTCAGCAATCAGCACAGTACGATGGCCTGACACCTCTTCCATATATGGGTAATGCATTTGTGTTTCTTTTATTTTCATGTTTTGTTATTTTTTATGTATATGTTTTGAACCAATTACGGTTAATTAGGTTCTCAGTTGGAATTTGTGTATGCTTGAATTGAAATTAGTTCTATTGTTAGACTCTGTTCTGAAGCTGTTCTATTTTTGGTTTTGGGATTTGGAAATTTATTTTGTGATATGCTTAAATTCTACGGTTCTATTTTTTCATTGTTTTTTTTAAACTGTTTTATGAAGGCACCTTTGATATACACTTAATGAGAATTGTGGTAGAGCAGTAGATAATGCATAAGTGTTCCTTCTAGTACTAATAAGAAATCACACTCTGTGACTGTGGCCCAGTAGAACTAGCAACACTTCAATCTTACTTTTGGGCTAATACCATTGATATGAATGTTATAACAAACTAGCAGATGGTATACTTTCAGTGGGGGTTGGGAAATATTAGAACTTGCCCAGTAGAACTTGCAACACTTCAATCTTACTTTTGGGCTAATACCATTGATATGAATGTTGTAACAAACTAGCAGATGGTATACTTTCAGTGGGGGTTGGAGAATATTAGAGCATAAGGTTGCATGGAACTCATTTTCACAGAAAATTATGAACTGTTGAAGGAAACATGATTTGCAGTGAAATACTTTCTCCAAAATAGTTCATTTGTGCTTGCATATGTTGAAACAATTTCAGGGAAAACCCATATAAACCCCTTTGGTTGCACATTTTATGGTATAAAACAAAGGCCTTAGTCTGCAAATTCAACTAAAATTCACCCCCTGCAGACATACCTCTACAAGGATGTAATTAATTATAAGGTGGTGTTGTCTTACAGGGAGATAACTTGAGGCAGCAGACCTTTCATCGAATTAACCAGATTTATCACCATGCACCAGGCTGATCCTTGCTTCTTAGCCATAGCCGAGTATTTCCACAGACTCCCTCAGTTCTGTGTGGTTGGCTGGTCCAAGACAAGAATAACAATATTGCTCATTTGAATGAAATGGATTCCATCATCTCAACACCCTCCTTCAATCTAATTTTATTTTATTTAATTGCATGTAGTAAGGGCCCTGCCCTTTAGTAGAAATATGTACAGATGGATGGTCTGTTTAACTGCTGCAGAAGATTGTTGAAAGATGGCCTTGTGTTCCTCTGCCTGGTGTCCTTTTTATTGCTTGCCTTTTAATTATTGGATTCAGCAATATTCTCTTGGAACTAACTCAATTTTTTTGGTGTATCTAACCAAGGTGGCAAACAAGACTGTAGATGCTGGCCTTGGCTGGTTCTAGTAGGATAGTATTGCTTCCTTTCTTTTCTTCTTTTTGTTACTGAGCTTAAAAAGTTTTTAGTACTTTGACTAGTGTTGAGGGCGTGAGTATGTTAATGGTTTCGCACAGAATTACATGACATGGTAGATCAAAATATCCTCATAAAATATGAAGCGACTTTGCAACAGTTGAATACAGGTTATTTTGATATTTTAGGCGACGTTATTAATTATTGTTGCTTGATGGTCTCTCAGACAATGCCATTGAAGGATCTCTCTCTAATTTTTTTCTAGCCTTTTTGTTACCTGCTTGGGTCAATGCTGATGGAGGCATAGAAAAGATGATATTAGGTGTGTCCATGAAAATTAATATTATATAAGCTCTGTTGAAATGATCCCAGGAAGTGTTCAGAGAGACTCTGTGTTCCAATTTTTACTTTACTCATAGGTATCTAAACACATACAAAGTATTTTAGATTCACTTTACACAAAGCAACCAACCAGAGTGAAGTAATTAACTTCAACCCACTTCACTCTTCATGTGAAATTTACTCCACTTCACTCTACTCTTTAGTTATCCAAACAGGCCCTTAAAAGAAGTGTATATTTTTTGTGCATTGAAAGGAGAATTATTGCGTTGCTTTGGTGGCACCCTCTACAGCCTCCCTTCCTATTTCTTTAATATATATACTAGCAACAAACGCCCATGCTAAACTCGGGCCAAAATATTAAAAATTGGAGACATATTATTAGAAAGAAAAGAAATCTAAAAGAGAGAAAATGTGTTATTTATCACTCTTAAAATTATATGTATCAAGATATAAAGGAGAAAAATGAAGTAAATTAACTAGATGCAATTGTAGTAATATTAGTTAATCAAATCAGATTCTATACACAAAATAGAATTCCATAGAAAATCATTACTCAGAGCCGACCTTGGAAGAAGGGATAATACTTTGATGGCGGTGGTGGTCCATTCATAAAAATTTACATAGGCATGTTAGAACCTTACCAAAAGAAAGAGAGAACCCATGTTAGTTACAGAGAAATGTAGTTGCATTAAATCAGGATACAAACTGTAGTCAAGTTAATGATGATATGTCAAAACTAATTTTCATAGATTTCACTTCAAAGCGTCTACTATTTTTTTATTGTCAAAATCAAAGTCCAAAATGATTATAGTGCATCAGAGTTGGGCACACTGGGTCATTGCACCCTTTTACATAAGAAAACAGACAACAAGAAAAGGTACATTTCCATGGAAAATATTAAGTAGCCAAACACACAGCATGTGGGGGAAAAGAGAGAGATCCCAAAACCCAAAACCCAAGTAGAAGAATTGTTAGAGAGAGAGTGAGAGACCTTCTGCAGAAACATGGTTGGATGGAGTTTGGCTTCTTTCCCAAAAGGGATTTGGGAAGTTGCTTGCAGCGTTACACACGCGTTTCTTCCAAGGAATTTGTTTTGTTTATTTTATATTGGGGGAAATCTTCGAGCGTGCGGTCACATGCGAAAACATTCCACTGTTATAATCACCTCCCCCCCTCTCTCTTTTAATGTGAATCTCAGTAGTCTCAACGCCTATATTGGATTTTTTGGACAATTTTTTCTGGAAATTGATATATCAATTTCCATTTTTTTGAGATTTGGAAATCTATACGAGGATTAAGAAAAAAGAAGATGAGCGGTTTGGATAATAAATTGATGGCCCATAGACGTCTAAAAAATTAGATCTTACAGTATGGACTTTTTTACAAACTTCTCAAAATCAATAAATAATTAAGTCAAGAATTTTGACCTTTCTAAAACATATAAAGAAGCTGAATAGTTTGGATAGTGAGTTAGAGGCCCACGTGAATAAAAATAAAATAAAATAAAATAAAGAGTAAGCTTTTTGATGGTCCCACCTTGATGATGTGTAAATGTATGCATGCATAAAGATGAAAAAGCAGATGGGACCGGCACCTTTCATGGATCTACTTTTTTAGGATGATGGTGGGAAATAATTTCTAAGTCAACAGAGGTGATTGTTTTAATTATTTTAATGGCATGTTTTTTTTTGGTAGAATATTTTAATGGCATGTTATAACTTATAAATCATCGCCTTTGTCTTTCCATTTCAACCTCTTTTGTAAAATTCAATGCCCACGGACAAACTTTTGTTCTTTTTCTATATGACAAGTTTTCCGTTTTCCAATTAAAATAAATACCGGAATGTCTATTTCTATAATCTTCTTGTGGAAACAACTCTATTTAAAACATATATAAAATTGAATCCACTCTATTTGGACAAGCCTCTACTTACAAAGGAATGTCTTAGAATAGATGGTAAATAAAACAGGGAAAGAAAAATCTTGTATGCATCTTAAATAAAAACACATTCCTAATATCCAATGACATTGGGGTGGGTGGTTGTTTTGATTATGCATGTTAAATAAAAATACATTGTGGGTGGCTGTTTGGCTGGTAGGGATTGAAAATCCTATACTGGCTGCCTTTAGCCCAAAATCTCTGACCCCAGGATAAATTAGTACATAAACTCCTTTTTGGACCCAAATATCAAACATCTTTGAAAGATAGCAGCAGTACAGTAATATTGAAAGACCTCCCGACAGTCTTTTAGCAAAAATATAAAAAAGAAGGGACAATGCCAGTGTGACTGAACTTATACCCACAATTGCCCTAAAATGATCAAACAATAAATAATTCATGCAGAGCTGATCGTCCTTAAATCCATGGGATATTGTGTGGTGCCATATCCTAAAATTGTAACTTTCAGAGCATCATTTTCCGTACAAATAGCACTGCAGGAATTTTGTAATTTTCGACCTTTTGGGGGGAATTATGAAGTATAAGGGCAGTCGTACATCCAATACCCCAAATAATAATAATAATAATAATAATGGACCTCCCTTTAAAGTTCCAAACTAAAAGAATCGATTTGGACTTTTTGTAAAAAAAAAAAAGAAGGAAAATCCAAGATTGCATGACTAGAATATCTGAACCAAAACAATGATTAACCTTCACTGGCAGTTTCAGATCAAGCTCCCTTTCTAACAATCTTAGAAGACGACAATTGGCTAAGATGAGTTTTATCTCAGGTAATTCATTGTTCTGAAGGGTACTGAGAATGGTTTTGATGTGATGTTGAATTATAGTTTAGACTTCAATGGTGATGAGCATAACCTGTCATCCAAATGCTGACCTCAAATTAGCAAGGCTTGTTAAATATTCCAATAATCACCATTTTCTGTTTCTTGTAATTACCTATGTATGACCCACATTTACAGACCTGGAAATTCCAATTCAATACTTTATAAAGGTCCGAAAAGCATGTTTGAACCAGAAACATTAGCTCCCTTTTGTCAACAGCCATTGTCATTAACCATTTAAATAAGATCATGGTTTGTCCTGATTAACTGCTATTTTCTCTTATTTTCTTAATTGAATAGGTCTACTTTTTCGCTCATTCTCTGCAAACTGTACACTCCTTTGAACATTTTTATTATTATTTGTACACTCCTTTGAACATTTTTATTATTATTTAATAAATTTGAATTTTGTTAACATATGTCATTCTTACATAGGTCATCTTTCAAAAAAAAAAAAAGTCCATTTATACTTTTTTTTTAATGGGTGCAAGCATGGATTTCATTGCTTGTATGCTTCTATTTGAACAACAACCAAAGGTGAATGAGCTAAGGTTAAAAACCCCAAATTTTCTACATTATCTCAGTTCCAACTGGATCAACTGCAAAATAGACTGAAAGAAATTTTGCCGCGATTGGCTGGAACTTCAGCCTCCACATCTGCATTTAGGAAAGAGAAATAAGAGTGGCAAATGTAAGTTGTACTCGTATATTTCATTTATCGTCATCTCTTCTTCATAGAAGCATTTCTCATTATCTTTATTTTTCAATGAATAGCCAAAAATAGCACAGATTCAAACCTTAAGCGAGAGAAGTTCAGCTTGAGGCTCAAGAATATTAATATGATCATTAAGCTTGAATATGAATAGATTTTGGTGGTTTTTTTTTTTTTTTCCTAAGCCTCTACACCATTGAGCTGTTGCACCTCACTGTTGACAGAAGATCATCATCAAAGCCTCCACACCATTGAGTGTGGCCTGTTTCTACATTTCACTGTTCACAGAACCAGCCCCAAAATAGCCCAGAATGGAAAATGCAAACCACAAACCATGGGCCGAAAATAGACAGAAAACAATGATATGTAGAAGCAGGCCACATTCAAGCCAAAGGAAAAGGGCCAAGCAGTTTATTACTATGATTTTCAACATGGTTAAATTTGGAGCAATGTTTCCACAGAGACTCGTTGCATCAGTCTGAATAACGAAACTCTTGAGTACCATTACCATACATACAAACTTGGGTATCATATGCTTATTGCCCTATGTGTCAAGGAATACCCAATTCCTCATTTGGAAGTGTGAAAGATCTGAACTTCTCTAAGATTCACAGCAATCACAATGCCATCAGAACTTAGAAATGGCATTGCAAAAATTAATTACATTTGAGTACCCTGTATACACGCACGCTCGTGCGCAGAAATCCCAGACTGAGTCATGCTAACTTAATGACAAACATTTTCCATAATGAAAGGTTGAATGCAGGAAACTGGCATATAAGAGATGCCTAGTGGGCCACTATAGGAAAGAAGCAGTACTAGATTACATCCTTTGGGAAAAAACAGAAAAAAGGAGCCTCATTACATGTTACTAGCTGTTAGATCAAAGGCAATAGAAGTTGATGGTATATAAACAATATACGGTTTGAAACCATTGCATTTGATCGGACAGTTGGTGACATCCAATAAGGTTAATTTTTTATAACTAGCTAGTCGATTAAACCCTATTTTGCTTGATGGGAGCAGTGGGCACTACATGCATGCCTGTCTCCTGTATTCAGTTGTTATTAAGATGATAATGCAAGTGTGTTTTTAGGCTAGTGCTTAAGTTCCAGAATATATGATTAATCTAGAGGATTTAGGATGCATACATTTTTGTACTCTGAGCTATCTCTGAAGATATTTAAGGCCTCAACTGCAGGTGTGGACCAATAAAATTAGCATCAGAACGAAACAATGGATGATTATTCAGCAGAAGTCTATGAACATGATCAAATATCGGAAAGAGACAACTGGTTAATTATAACTCGTGAACTTGTTAGAAGCAATAAATTCTCTTTTGGATCCTAAAGAAATTCAGGAGAGATTCAAAAGGCTCAACCCAGAAAGACTCAATGATATATAAACTAAATGCTAGTGATCTTCAAGTGGATTTGGTATTTGGCATACTGAGTGGAAGATCATAAAGAGAACTTACGAGTTGGAAAACGTATCACCACTGCATGTGTGTATTCCCTTTCATTAGGATTGATATTTGCACCTGAAAATTGAGATATGAAACACCTCACATAAGCCAAGTCAGACCAATGATAGGTTGTGTTAAGAGAAGTGATAATCAAGATTAGTATTTTATCAATAACATTAGATTGATGATAACTGCAAAATCAATTGTACATTTGTACCAAGGTTTAAAATAGCAGTATCAGTTGGCATATCAGCAGGTGCAGAAAACTGATTAAATAGAAGCATCAATTCTCATCATTTATAGGCTGTATTAGTCATTAGAGGTTTATTTTTTTCTAAATAACCCCAAAGAAGTTCTTTAAAAAATCCAAAAACAAAAGAATATTGTAAAATGATAGCTACTTCTTTTTCTTTTTCTTTTGTTATTTTTCTTTTTTTAAGCATTGGGGTGTAGTACATATATGCATTGAACCCTATAAAGGATAGTTTTTGGAATAAAGCTCCTATACTGTTTTCCTTCGCTTGTACGTTTCTTTTTTCTCAAATGGATTTCTCTCTTATAAGTTTCTGTTATCATTAAAAATAGGAAAAAAAATGTGAAAATGAGAGAGAATAATGTAGATATAAGAATTAAGGCACAAAATTGATAACCATAAACAAAAGGCTCAAGGATCTTAAGATCCACTCTAATAACAAAACTAATGCAAGAGGAGACAATACTTGGGTGTTCTTCTAAATGACTATCCTAGCAACTAGCACTCTCCATATTATCATTGCTACTTGTGTGCTCACAGAAATAAGACTATTGTCGCGTGAAATGGGGAAGAAATATCTTTTACGAGAAAAGTCAACGAACTAGACTCACTCTTATTTGGAATACTACAGAGACCTTTTACATAATAAAATACGCAACAAAGAAATATGAGAAAAATATGGCTTAAAGCATACTAGGACTATAAATACTCTTGGTGAAACTAAACTTTATCAATAAATAGGCCATAACATCTCCAATACTTGTTAGAATTGCAGAATCTTGAACTTGTATAGGTAATTAAATAAACCATCAAAGGCGCCTAATTGTGTCAATGAGGCATAATTTTACACATGAATGAAATTATGAAATGACCACCTGTAAAAAAACACGAAATATACATCAAAGACAACAAAAGCAAATTCAATCGCCACTTGTGGAGCCACTGCTAAGAGGATGTGGGCCCTCCTTTGGGATCTTTTAAGCATTCTGGAACTGCATCAGGTTACAAAAGAAAGGGCCAGTGTGCCTCATTCAATGGCACGATTAGATGGTTACGAACACCAATCTGCACAATTTTCGGAACCAGTCTGATTTCCCAAATTTCCATATACGATTCAGTCAACTATTGACCAGAAAAAGCATATATTGCAGGAAGGACACATGTATCAGTCACCGGGGGGGTGGGGAGCAAAATCTTAATGCAGGTAGAGAAAAATGTTGATGTTCTTGTCATATCTATGAACAACACAACTGTGGATAATAAGAAAAGATTAATGTCAACAGACCCTGGGTAGCCTGCACAATCAAGGAGCCAAACTGCGCAATCAGGTTGGTAAGAGTATCCAATGCATCTTCCACAGGTTTTCCGAAGGCGCTCTCAGTCACTGAAATCAGAAGTATAAACTCCACCCCATGGTTGAAGTCCTGTTTCCCACAAGTAACACTACTGTCTTCACAAATTATCATTAGGGAATTATAACATATGAAAGTTATAGTAGGAAGCAAGGAAAATGGCTAGGATTGATGGAAATCAGGCTAAAGAGGTTGACAATAATGATAATTTGACAATAATGACAATAACGATCTTGATATAGCTGAATTAAAATACACTTCAGAAACTTCCAAATCTAACTTAAGTGAGTTAATTCCAGTTTTTATATTGGAAAATAAACAGCAAGTTATGAAATATATTAGCTTGAAAAAAATAGGTAAGGTTTATAAATATGTTGCTGCCTAACCTCTCCCTTCCGAAATATTGGCAGGATATCATCTTCAACTTCAGATTCATAATCCACAGAAATCAAACCCTATTTAAGGCCCACAAAACTGTAAGTGCAAAGAGTAAGGAATCACTTGTTGAAATTATTAATAAGAAATGATAAATGCCAAAACTGCTGCTCCATAGACTAAAAAAAAAAAGAGCAAGAAATTTGGGTGTTGGAGTTCAGTGTTTACATGTCAGGGCATACATGGCAGTACGGCATCACCTGTTCCTTGAGAACTCCAGTGGAAGAGATTTCATGGAATTTTGCAAGGTCTTCCTTCCGTTGGAAACGCATGTATACTGCATGAGTGAAACCATCCACATTCAGATCAACAATACGACCTGCAAGAGTGATCAATCCGTCTTCATGATTGGAACTCATTGAAATTCTCAGTATGTCAATGTAAGGGGTGCACGTTTATTGCGGATTTTCATGCATATCAGATTCTTGCATCAACTTTTCAACAACCTTCGAGATATCTATATCACATGACCTAAATGTTGTCAAGTTCTGTTAGACAAGCAATCTAGACTCTAGTTAGGGGTTTCACAAATGAATGCAATAGCTGGGGAAGTAATCATAAACCTAACAATAGAATAGCATGATTATTTCAATAAAAATACAAACTTAAATATCCAAGGAGTTGATTAAGGAGGCAAGCTAATTGAATTGTATTTGTACAACATTGCCCACATCACCAACCTATAAGTGAGTGTTGAAATGACTGAAAAACATTGTCGCATTGACATGACACACCAAATCTATAGAACTAAAAGGATTGATAATTACAATAGTACTCAAATATAAGATTTGACAGAAATGCCAAAAGTGTGTTGATTAGACACCCCAACATGTGAAACGGATTGTGCTCTACCGATGATACTGTGACATGCATACTAGCAAATATGTCATTGTACCAAAATTTGTGAGGATTGTGAAATTTTATTTTATTTTATTTTTGAAAAAATTAGACTTAATTGTAAGTGTGCAACATTCCCAAAACTATCGACTAAATGTGGTTGTTATATGTTAAAATGACCGAATTACATTGCAGTTAATATGATGCATCAAATATAAGTAATAAAAGTGATAGTTGATCAAAATAGTATTGAAATAGTAAGAACAAGATTTATTATGAAGCTAACAAAGCCCGAGGTGTGTTGGTTAGGCATCCCCTCCATAGAAGCAGTACACGGTTTGAGGACAAAACAGTGCTTCCCTATTGATTGTCCATGATATCAGAAAAAAAAGGTAAAAAAAAAAAGGAGAAGGAAAGATTGATTATGAAAACCATTTGGCCTTGCTAATTGCTAAAATTCATAAAGAAACTATTGTCCCTCGATGATTACAGAAATACATCACTGAAAACTTACAAACAAGTAGAAATATTTATGATAATTCCTCACTCCATTTTGACACGATCCGCGCCACCAGGCATCAACAATGTCAAAAATGTCTCCAAGTTGACTTGTCCTGTGTCCTACTGTACATTACCTGTTTGTATATCTTTGGGTTGTCACTTTGACATTAAATTTCCCTCTGCAATTATGGACTTTGATCTCCCACACGCAGTTCTCATGAGAACTGTGCACGGGAGAATATTCTCCCTGCAATTATATATATGGAAATTCCCCACGATGCCCCACTTTAAAAGTGCCCCTTTTTCCGGCCATCTTTTTTGGCTCATGGGGCCCACCTTGAGTCAATCTAGTCTTTTCGTACCCACTACAACCCCGCCTGAATGGTCATAAGTCCAAATGTGACACTCATCCAACTTTTCCTCACCATTGGATTGAAGACATAATAAAATGATGCCTCTAAACCATTAAGTTTTAGGACTATGGATCAAAAGGTTAGGATGATCTTATGGAGTCAAAATCTTGTATATAGGTAGGTCTCACATAGATCTTTCCATCCAATGGACTTACAGGATCGTCATGCATCTCAGTAGGCCCAAAACTAGGAGGGGCATTTTTCTCCTAAAAAAACACCCGAGTGCTGTCTAGCACTCCCCATATTACACACACACACCCTTTTTTTGTGCACACCATGCACACCTCATAGTTGGGCGCACCTGATGACCCATCCGAAAGGACCACACATTGGACACCCCTAAATTACAGTGGTCTCATTTTTTACACCTATCTGAATGGTTTGTACCGTTTGATTGATGGGTCAATTTTTAAAAAGTTGAAAATTGTTGGCTATTGATGAAGATGTTAGGATATTTAGATGGGGCCCATATTTTGTACACATATAGGCCACAACCAGATGAAGTGATTCAAACAGCCCACCCCTGGGCCCCATCCCCAAGTGGGGTCCCAGGTGGGCCCCACATCGAGGTGTGCATTTAACCTTGGCTCAATAATTAGTAAGGATGGGGAGATCGATGAAGATATCAAACATAGGATAAAAGCGGGATGGCTAAAGTAGAGACTTGCCTCTAGAGTGCTTTGTGATCGACGAATGATAACAAAGTTAAAAGAAAAACTTTACAGGACAGCAATTAGACCAGGTATGACCTATGGAGCCAATAAAGAAGCAACATGCACACAAAATGAATGTAACAGAGATGAAAATATTGAGGTGGGTGTGTGGTAAAACTAGGAAGGATTAAATTAGAAATGAGCGTTTTCGAAAGCATTTAGGGGTAGGAACAATTTGGGGATAAAATTAGAGAAACCCGTTTGAGATTGTTTGGGCCTATCCAACGTAGGCAAGCAACAGCGCCGGTAAGCAAAAGTTTGGCTATGAAAGTTGATGGCCCGCCAAGGAGAAGGGGTAGGCCAAAGAGGGTGTAGATGGAGGTAGTAAAAATAGATATAAAGAAGTATAACTTATCTGAGGATTTGGCTTAAGATAGATCGGAGTGAAGAAACAAAATTCGTGTAGCTGACCCCAACATCGTTGGGACAAGGCTTTGATGATGATGATGATGATGTGCACTGGTTAACTACTCTATATGGAAGGTAACATGATTCGAACCAACAACCTTGTGGTTGTGGCATTGAACACCTTCCAACTATGCAATGTTGCAGCTAATTATCCCCAACAAACAAATAAATAAACCCCAACTGCATTCTATGATAATCGAGTTTACTCACTTAAAACTTACAAATTTCTATGATTCCATTAAAGAGAAATGCCATGGCCTCAATACCTAAATTAGGATTTTTTTCCCACAGTATGTTGAAGCACTTCTTACCTCCAAAAAGCACTGTACACCAGCATTTTGCACTTGGCAAAAAACCAAGCTCTTCCTAAAAATCTGAACCTTATTAAAAAATCATAAAAGCTACTCTTATCATTTAACAGATTCCAAATCCATTTTTCCTAGTACTGACAAATCAACCCATAAAAAACCAGTAATTCTCACTTCCCATTTCTGTAACCAGTAATACCTTTTCGGGATACATATGATTAAAACTGCATATTATCTGTGCTACTGTGAATTTGACCTATTTTGTCCATGCTTTGACAGTACATGCAAAATGTTGTCATATAACTAGTTCACCAATATTATATGCAAAAAAGAACTTCAATGTGGTGGTGACTGGTAATGATTCATCCAATACTAATTGACATCATCACATTTTATTCATTTATTAAAATTATTAATTCAAAGGCCCATCATATGTGAAAACTTGCATATTATAATTTTATTTTAACTATTGTTTCACAAACACCCATTAATTGTAACTGTTGGTTCACACCCATGAGTGCAAGAAGGCACACCCACCCACCCACCCATGCGCACCGCACGCACACAACTATCTATCCTAGAGGATGCACTGTTAAACACAAAATGTAAAAAAGGATCTCCTTTCATATTGGATTTTGGAATTTAATAATGTATAGAGAATAGAGATGACAAAAGCGTGTGCATGGATCTGAATAGAAATAAATATCTCACCTAATGATATTGCAACTATTCCACCCATTAGATACTGGGCAGTATAGAGATAATCCAGCATGTCTTTCTCCTCTTCGTCAGATAAATCTTCATTCGCCTTCAATAGAAAAATATGCTCCACAATTTTTCTGCCATGACAAAGCATTCACTACAGTTAAGTGAAAACATTATGCCCCAGAAGTAGAACTACTGGGTGGTTGAAACAATTTAAAATTGACATCGTTGAAAAATGACAAATTGTTTTGATGCTTAGTACTACTGTTTATGTTCATTACAAGGCCGAAAGCAATAAAGAGATTGGCAAGATAGGCCAAATTTATTTCAAGGACCCAAAAATATACCCATGGTCAACATGTCACATGTAAAATGGCACAATCTAGTCATTGACTGGGCAATGGGCACTCATACCCATTCGTCCACATGACACATGTAACATGTGAAATGGCACAATTGAGTCATTGACTAGGTGTGGACAAGCGCCACATGAGCTAAAAAATGAAGGGAATTCATTCAGTCCATGACATGTAGCCCATTGGTGGATTCTGTTAAATGTAATCAGAGTTCTACCCAAATCACCGCATTTGCAGTAAGACAATATAATTTCTTTGATAACTGCATAAAAACTTATGGGAAGGAGGAAGCACCTTTTTCTCATGTATTGAGTTTCGCTCTCAATGCCAGAATTCCATCCATCAAGAGCAGAAAAAATCACTCTCCAGCCATTTCTCTTGCAGAAACGCCTATCCGCCAATCCATTGAATCTTAACACTGGAAATTCAAACCGAACAAAACAAAAGGGACATTGAACTCGTCGTTGATCATTGAACATTCTCTTCACAATGAAATCACAGCAATGGAAAAGCACAGATGCAAGCAAGAAAAAAAATTCACAACTAAAACACATCATCGATTTCTAAAACCCCCTCTTTCCATTGAATCGAACACAACACAAAAAAAAAAAAAAAAAAACCATACAAAATCCGAGATTTTCAGCTGAGAAAACAACCATTCAAATCTCTACAGTTCCGTAACGCGAAATCAGAACGAAATCTTTGATGAAGAACGATATGCATCAATGGAACTCACCATAAGAGGTCGTTTTCGGTGAGAATTCGACAAGTGGCGAAGGAGAGAAGTCGGAACGCTTGGAAGGGACGGAGAGAGAAGATGTTAGGGTTAGGGTTTTGGCGAAGAGAGGAATTAGGGGAATGAGAGCGGCCTGCATTGGAGAAATCTCGAGCGAAAACTCCGTTTTCCTTCTCTTGTTTGGATCGCCATTTCTCGGGGCCTTAATCGGGAAATGGGTGGACAGGAAAAAGCAGTGGAAGGAAAAGGATATTCAAAATGGAGTGATGGCGCCTTCTTGTTTTGGATTCGATGGGGCCCACCGATTAAATCCAGACCGCTTAAATTATTGTGGGACTCCAAATTGGAGATTATGGTTATAACTTGTTTTTTTTTCACTGTATCATTATATTTTGAGGTAGAATTCGAGATTTTCACGGTGGACATCCCCGTAAAAATTAAACATTAAACAGGCAGGCAAATGAAACAATTTTAGAGCACGATTACGACAATGTGGATGTTTGCCCCAACTCCAATAGCTAGACTAAACTGAAAATATATATATATATATATATATTTTAAGAATGGGGCACCAGCTCTCCTAAGCTGAAGCTTAAGATAAGGTAAGCTGAAGTAACCTCAATTCCGTAGTGGGGCCCACTTGGGGCACCATATGGGGACGGGGGTGGGGGGATTTCAAGGACTCCTGGACCCTCCTTCCTACAAAAAATCAGCCCAATCGGTGGTTGCTATCATCTCACATCTGGGCACCAAAAAGTTAATGGTCCAACGGTCTATTCGTATTGGTACATAGGTCGATCCAAACGGTCTAATAAATTTCGGATTTGACCAAAAGTGGTGTGGGCCTTGTGCAATTTAAGGGGGTCGTAGGTTTGGTCTTTGGATGGATCAAAGGATGGGCCTAGAAGCGTTAGCTTACGGAATCATATCCTAGCTTAAGCTTGGAAGCCTTGGCTCTTTAAGAATTTAAGAAAAAGTTACGACATTTTGTTATAGGTAGGCCTGTGAATGGGACGAGCCGGGCCTGGGCTTGGGTTGTCCAATTCCGCCTCAAAAATAAAACGGGCTTGCTGGGTGTTGCCCAATCGCAGCTCTAAATTGAACGGGCCTACATCAAATTCCAACCCGTACAGCCTGAGCTGGGATAGGGCCGGGCCTGGGCTTAGCCTGTCAATGGGACGAGCCGGGACTGGGCTTGGGTTGTCCAATCCCGTCTCAAAAATAAAACGAGCTTGCTGGGTGTTGCCCAATCGCAGCCCTAAATTGAACGGGCCTGCATCAAATTCCAACCCGTACAGGCCCGAGCTGGGATAGGGCCGGGCCTGGGCTTAGCCCGATTCTGGACATAAGCAAAACATTCTCTAATTATTTCTACTGTCACCAGACACTTAGTGTGAACTGGACTTGAAACCCTCCTCCTTTTTTTCCGGGCTTGGGACTAGCAATGCAATGCAACAAGCAACTTGGCGGAGTTAATTTTTTTTTTTTTTGGACAATAGAAAATCAATAGAAATGAATGAGTATCCTATAGGCTATATGGGTCAAGTAACGTAGGAACGGCTAAAACCTTTTCTTTTTTTTTTTTTGCCGGTGAAAGTAGAAAATCAGAAAATCAATAGAAATGAATGAGAATTAGTATCCTATATGAGTCAAGTTAAAGTAATGTAGGATCGGTTAAAAACTTCTTCTTTTTTTTTTTGCCGGTGAAAGTAGAAAATCAATAAAATGAATGAAAATGAGTATCCTATATGGGTCAAGTAATGTAAAAAAGAAATCAACAGAAACTATTTTTCTTTTAATATGTCTTAAACATCAGTTAGTGCATTCCCATCATTGTCTAAATCATCATCACTAGTTTTGTCATGACTAAGAGCTTGTTTGATATCTTTACTCTTTTTTGGATAGACCCATCAAAATAGTCATTAAAAAAAGAGTCAAAGAAAAAAGAGGCTAAAATCAAAAGAAGTGTTTGGTAATACAAGGATCTATGTTAAATAGACTTTTTTATATCAATAGTTCAAAGTTTTTTACAAATCCCTCAAGATCCACAAGCTATCAAGCCTTGAAAATTGACCCCATTGCCATGTTTAGCTTTCCAAAGAGATCTAACGGCTTGGATCTTGTGTTTGGGGCCCATATAATCCAGAAAATACTATCAAATGGCTCATATTTTTTGCTCATCTAGTGAGATTGGTTATGATCCAACCGCTGAAATTCCGTCCTTTAGCTGGGCTTGATCGTACGAATAATTTTAATGGTTTGGATCGTGATTTACTATCCTAGAAATAAAAAAAATAGAAAAATGTCACTGCTCATGGACAATCCCAAAATTGAGCATGATACATCAATGGTTGATATTGTTTAGCAAATATCTAGAGATCCACAAGGTATCAAGCCACAAAAATTAACCACATAGCCGTTTTCATCCTTCCAAAGAGTTCTTACGGTTTGGATCTTAAGTTTGGGGCCCATAGATTCCAAAAAATTACATCCAATGGCTCACTTTTTTGCACATATCTCGAGATTGGGGATGATCCAACGGCTGAAATCTGGCGTCATGGTCGTGTTTGATCTTGTGAATATTTTCAACAATTTGGATCTTAATTTACACTCTTAGATTTTGGAAGAAAAAAAAAACAGACTGGCCGTTGTTAGGCCAGATTCACTGTTCACCCACTTCTATTTTCTCCCTCTGCTTTCTACATGCATCCAATGGTCGGCTGTGGGCAAAAGAGGCATTGTCTCTACTTCTCTACACCTTTTATAGGGTGAAATAAGCTGCCAAACGCTCTATTATCAGAATCTCTACCCGCATTAGAGATTTAGAGAAATAGAGGCAAAATGTAGTAATGCCAAACAAGGGCTAAATCAATCTTGGGCACAATTTGTAATATATAAATAATTATTATTAAATGACTTGCAGTGGGCCGGGCCGGGCCTGAACCGGCTGGGTTGTTTCTGCCCATTCACAAACCCATTTTGGTCGGACTTTAAAATGTATTGTCCAAGCCCAGCCCCACTGGACTCAAATTTTTTAAAAGCCTTGTATTTTCGAGCTTGGGCCGGGCCGGGCCGGGCTGGGCTGGGCTTTTAACCCGTTTCAATGCGCCCCATTGACAGGCCTAGTTATAGGCCTGTAGTTTGTGTAAAATTGAATTCTTTAAAACCCAAGAGAGTGAGCCCCCAATAAAAAAGGTGGAGGTGAGTGTGGTTTGAAGAATTCAAGGTGAGGAAATCGATGGTCCTGCCTTTTGGATTTGTACTCTCTCTCTCTCTCTCTCTCTCTCTTTTCAGTGCTAGATGGATTTGATTTCTATCCCGCATTCATTTTCCATTAAAGGGGTGATTATTTAGGGCAACCATAGATATTAACGTTTACAAACTTTTGCTTTTTATGTGAAATGCTTTGTGTTTTTTTAACCCATCTCCCCCATTAAAAAAATCTTTTTGACGGATTTGTAGAAAAATGATATGCTTTTGACATTTTAATATTGTGGGACGTACGCAATACTATCATAAAAGTTTGGGTAAATTAGCCACAAGTCCCTAAGCACGGTCTTCTAGGGCCTCCAGTCCAATAACTTTTTCTCTAATGTCTATAGTCCATACAACTGGAGATATTTTGGTGTGAGATCCCTAATATATATGTCACATCATATATTTTTATGACGAATTTGCCCCTATCAATGGTTTGAGCATAAAACTTTGAATTTGCTCCTTTCTCTCTCATTCTCTAGAACGAGGGATTTCACCAAAGAGATTTGCAGATCGAAGTCGGCTATCTTCGACTACACCAGCCACGATGGCGACGGCCCGGCGATGGAAACGCGACCAGTTTGGGCCTTCTCCGGCGACGAGTTCTGCATAACACAAAAACCCATTGCTGTCTTTGCCTTTTCTTTGTCTTTTCTGTTTCGTGTAAGTCTGTCTCAAAATTTTTTGGGGCTTTTGGAAAATAAGTAGTTTGGAAGGAGATTTTGCTGTTTCGTTTTCTGGGTTGTTTTGTTCTGACCCGTTAGCAGAAGCCTATCACATAGCAACATGCTTCTTCTTCTGAAAAGTTTATCTAAGTTTAGAAAATTTATCAGAGTTTTTAAGAAATTCAAATAAATTTGCCAAGAACTCAGATAAATTTCCCAGAAACTCTGATAAACTGGACAAAAACTGAGATAAATTTGCAAAAACTCAGATAAATTTATCTGAGTTTTAAACAATTTTTATGAGTTTCGAACAAATTTATCTGAGTTTGGACCAAAGCTATCTGAGTATGAAACAAATTTGTCCAAGTTTGGACCAAGTTTATCTGAGTTGGAACAAATTTATCCGAGTTCGAAAAAAATTATCTAAGTTTTGCCCAGTCCCATGTGCCTCTGGATGATTTCTCATTCTCATATAAATTTATTTGAGTTTTGCCCAGTCCCACGTGCAGATTTTCCGGATGATTTATCCTTCTTTGAATCAGTTTTCCTCATTTTCTTTCTCTTATCTATCGTAATCCTTAATTTGTATAATTAAAATGTCAAATAATCTTCACGAAATTGACGGATTTTCTCCCTTTTTTCTCCAAATGAAACTCTTAACGAAATCAGCTTTTCTTTTTGATGTATACGGCACAGAGTGTATTAAGAGGGGCACTATAGACTTTTTAACTGTTTAAAACTTAAAAAATGACCTTTGGCTCTACGGAAAAAAAACATGTGGACCAAATGCCCCTAAAAGTTTTATATATAGAGAGAGGGATGCTAGAAAATGCCCATGGTGTTTTTAACAAAAGAACACCCCTCCCTTTTAACGAATGAGAGAAGGTGTATGAATTATTGGTGTGCCGAGTTGGACTCATCTTAAATGAAATGATTTAAAGAAGCTAATTTTAAGGAATATGGGATTAATAAGTTGAACAGTTCCCTAGTTTTTCTTTTTCTTTTAATTAGTAATTGCTATTTATCTTTCCCTATGTTTTCTCCCTTTTATAAGAAATGCTTTATCATAGTGGACATCCGATGATAAAGATCCATTAATTATGTTGATCACATTAGGCCATATCAAATGTGGTTTAACACAATACTACACATCTACTTAACTACTACTAGCAACAACCACCTGTGCTTAGCCGGGGCCAAAGTAAATAAATTACATATGAGTTTATAAGATATTATAATAAATTATAACCATATAACAATTTGTTATGTCTCACAAAGGATAAAACATATGATTTCTTTAAAAAAAAAAGTATTTGTATCGGTTCATAATTTGAATGATACGTTTCGCAATGGATAAATCATATGATTTTAATCACCTGTGTATTTCATATAGATAGACTCCACAAAGGATAAATTGCATGATTTACTCAAGTGTAAATTGCAAATAGATGGATGGGGCCATCAAATACGCTAAAATATATCTGAATCTGCGACGGTATCCAAATCCAATCGGATCATTTAAAAATTGAGGGTGTGCCCCACATATGCCAGATATGAGTATCTGATTTGTTAGATCATACCCTTATAACCTTTTATGTCAATCAATGATATTGCCAATTAATATGATGAAGGGTAATAACATAGTTATAGGAAATTTGAGTAAGTTAGAATATAGGAATGTGATAAAAGAATGACGTATGATTGCTTATTGGAAAAAAAATGAAAATAAAAGAACATGTATAATGGAGATAACAAAGATATTACTTTGTAATAAATAAATAAGTAAATAGATAAAAAGAAAGAACTTACTGTATTACTTGGGATAATTTTCAACCAAACATCATAAAGATCATCACAAATTGTAATATGTGATGATCAACATGAATTAAGTAATGAGAAAGATAAAGAGAGAGAGGATTTGGCCTACCTTAGATAGTGAAGTATCTACAAAACTTCTGCAAATTTGACAGGATGGGTTGACATTGATCATCATTGAACACTATAAAACGGGGAGGGAATCAAATAGATGCCTAGAGATGATATAAGTAGTATCATGAATGGTACGTAACTCTCTACAATTTATTCATCTATACATCATAAATTGCAACATTATGTACTAATATGCAAATGAATCCATGTTCGAATGGTTGTTAGGTTAAGAGAAAGGATCAATCAGTTCTCCATTGATCCAAATGAAAGAATATTTGTAGCTACAGTCACAAATCACAAATCAGAATACGACATATATATACACTAAGATGATTGTAACGCCCCAATTCTAAATATCGAGTTTACCGTACCCGAATTTGGTGCTCTACTTCCCGAATAAGTCGGGAACTTCCAGAATCATAGGTCCACGGTGAAGTACAATTTAAGACTTTTTCGACAATATTAAAACAACGGTTAAGTGCGGAAGTAATATATCATGCATGCGGAAGCAAACCCATGAGGTATCAATCTCATAAAGCAAATATAAGGGACGTAAGTCTCAGCTATTCTTAAGGTGAAAATTATAAGGGTGTACATAACATGATAAGTGTCCCTCCAGTCTCACCACAAATGCCACTCAAAATCCCAAATAAAAATATCACTCAAACCCCATGGCAGGCTCTCCATACTTCGGTAATACCTCAGGGTCAACCAGACCCCACTCGATCTCATCCGCTATTGGTGCCTTGAGGAGCACCTCCCCCTCGGGGATGGGGTCGGTAATGATACCTAAGCACTAAATATGATGGGTCAAATTCAAAGGACCGGACAACACAATATACAAATAACATAGTATGGATGCATCAAGAGAGAATAAAGACGGTAATGTGATTAATTAAGTAACAAAGGCATAATACTAGGCAATCATGCACAATGTATATCAATAAGGATCAACATAAAGTAAGTATGTTAAATAACCATCTATGCAACAAGGCGCATTCACATAGGCTGGCACCGCGGGATATTATGCCACTGCCCTCATGTACTACCATCGAGTTGTAGCGGGGAAATGCACGGGATAATAGCCCTGCCAAAACATAGATCACCAGAGTCTGTCGGCCATATAATAGTATCATGCAATATCGTGTGATACCCTAGTGGCGTATGTCCATGTCTATTACTCGTCATGATGGCACTATATAAAATTAGCTCTTACCAATGGTGATCAGTGCCAAGCCTAAGCTCATATTAACTGAGTGAATGTTTTATACCGACTCACAAGAAACCATACAATAGGTCAGTGTCTAGGTAGGCTATCATTGCATAAGCAAGGTCAATCACATATCTGTACAACACAAGGTCAATCACATATCAGTACAAGGTTCGGTATCCAAGTCCGATCCATCGCATGTCCATAATCCATATCCAGTGTTCATTTCCATATCCATGATCCATCAACATGGTCATTATTCATTTCCATAGTATTTCAATTTCCATATATACAATCAGCCATATTGATTCCTTTCATGTTCCACTCATAAATGGGTCCCTAGAATAAGTAATCCATCCATCTACTCCAAGGTCATCTCATCCATCCATTTCTTAGGTCATAGAATAGCATGCTTAGCCACAAATACCGGTAAAGTTGTAACATCCCAAAATCCGGGCGCCTCGAATCTTGGGACGCTACGGGAAAGTACCCAAGAGAAACATAAAATCCAATAAAATAAGCAAGTATGAATCTCATAAGAGCAAGTAAATGAGCAATGCCCTACAATTTTATTTCAATTCAAGGGATTACAAGGTACTTTTCATAATTAAACTAAGTACGATCCTAGGCCAACGCGACCAGCTACAAATAAGGGAAGAAAAACGCATCTATGTGATAGATATCTCTCAATACACCAACTACATCACTCTTCGAACCCTGCGGCAACGGATCAACCGCCAAGCAATCCACCAAGCAAAGAAAGGGGAGGAAGATACCTGAAAACACCAAGGATTGGGTCATGCTCAATGAGCCAGGCAAATAGGCATGTTTAGATGAGAATACATTATATTAATAGTTAGAAAAGAAGATAATACTTGATCCTAGCTATACATGCATGATTAGTATCACGATAACAAACATAGAATATCAGAATACAACATAAACGGTGTGGAGTGTAGTGTATGAACAATAATCGAGATATGAATATAACAGATGTTTGATACAGCATATCAAGTAGATAAGAGAAGCCATCATCATCAAGACATCATAAGAATCATACAAGCATACTTTCTAAGTTATCCAAACACCTCCTTTTTAAGGTAATTGATTACATTTAAAACTGGTAGATAATATAGCAAAACCTCCTAAAATATCTTGTTTCCAAACACCCCCTTAGTCTAATTGCCTTAATAGAATTTAAGAATAGTTCACCCAGCCTTGACATGGGCGTGCAACTCTATGTGGGTCGGTCCACTTGACCAATTTCATAGATAATAATATCATTTCATAGTATAATACACACATCCACACTTATGTATACATATTGAGACATTAATTCAATTATTTTAGGTAATTTGTGGGGTCCATATGTGCAATAAAAGAGACCGTATAGTGTATATATAGATTTTTATAATGGTTTCTTTTAAATTATTCATGGCCGTACCATACCTTTATATGCACTTATTATGTTTTATATCATATGTAAATATTCATATTTATGCAATTACATGTCGAATAGTACAATAACTATCATGTTGCATGTGGTAGCATTATCATTATCATTGATAATTACTATGAAAGCGAAAACTGAACTATTTACGAATGGCATTTATGGGATCGGGTCTTTTTCGGCAGTCCAATATGAATGTCCAAAAGTCGACCTAAACATTAATTAGAGTATTTGAACGGAAATCAATATGAATATAACCGTACACTTTCACTCGTGATAAACATAAATCTATCAGGCAATGATCTACATGGAAATATTCCTAAAGAAATTATCTATCTTTTTGGATTGCAAAGTTTGAATTTATCAAAGAACCATTTGATAGGAAGAATCCCAGAAAATATCAATGACCTACGATGGTTGGAATCTCTAGATCTCTCTTGTAACTAACTTTCAGGGATGATTCCGCATACCTTGTCATACAACATCTTTAAATCATTTAAGCTTGTCATACAACAACTTTTCTGGAAGAGTTCCATCGGGTCACCAACTTGATACTATCAACGATTCATCCATCTACAAACCCTTTACCATGTGGGCCACCACTTCTGAACCGATGCCTAGGAGATAAAACACATTGTAATCACAACCGGTTGTTGATGGTGAAGGAACTGACGATGAGTTAATAATACAAATATTTTATATTAGCATTACACCTGGATTTGTCATGGGATTTATGGGCCGTATGTGAAATTTTGTTGTTCAAGAGATCTTGGAGGCTTGCATACTGTTAGGAATTTTGTGTATTGCAATTTGATGGATGCATTATCATTTTAATCATCATTTGAATTTTCACACAGGCATTGATTTAGAAAATCTTAAAATCTTGATTTACACATGCATTGTTTTTAAGACTTGTACAAATAATGTTTCATGCATGTCTTGGATTTAAATCTTGGATGCATTTGTTTTTGAAAAGAATTTTTACAAATCAAGCTAGCCAATGTTTTAAAGTTTCAAATCTTTTAAGGCTTTTTATGTTTCATGATTTTAAAGCACTTGGATTGGTTTAAATCATGTTTCCATGCTTGGTTAAATGGCCCAAAAATCCCTACATGAAAATACTTTGAAATGTGCAAAAGTTTGGATTTTAGCCACACTGTCGGTTAGCATGTCGGTCAAGTGTCGGCTAACCGACCATGGTTCAGAGGCTGACCGAAAGCCTCTCGGTTATTATTTCAGAGAGCTATTTTCTGAACAAATTTGTATTGTCGGTCAGCTTGTCGGTTCCTGTCGGCTGACCCACACCTGTACAATGGAAAATTTCTTGACCGTTGGAATCTGACCGTTGAGGTGTCGGTTGACCGACAACAACCTGTGGGTCGACCGACAAGGAGCCGTTGGACCACTTTTTCTATAAAAAGAAACTCATTCCTTAGCCATTTGTGATGATCTTTGAAGCCCTTCTTGAGGTATTTTGAGGCAAAAGAAAGGGGATCAAGCTACGGAAGGCTAATGGTCATTAAGGAAAGCTAAAGCTTGGATTAATGAAGTTAAACCACCAAGTAAGCTTTGCCTTTTATTAATCATTATTTTATGCTTTGTTAAACTATTGGTAAATGATTTTAGCATATAAACTATGATGTGTTGAATCCACTACTTCCTTAATCTTTGATTAAAGTCATAGGATTCTTCACCTTGATTTCAAAACGAGTTTGTTTTATAAACTTTGTTAATCATGCATTGCCAAAATCTTTGGTTTCTTTTATGTCATGATTCATTAACTTGTTTTGAATCTTTCCTTGTTGTTTTCATTCATTTAAACCTTTATTGAATTAGTTTGGTTTTGAAAACAACATTGCACATGCATCACATGTTTAGACTAAATTAATTTCATACAACTTGTGAACCCTTGTTTTTTATATCTTCTACAAGTTTGTATTTGGTACATGTGATTTGCATATTACTTCAATCATATCTTTTTATGTGCATTAAACTTTTAAATGCTTTTAGCATAAACTGATTGAGCTTTCATTTTCAACTTGATTGAAGTATTCACACACACACTTCATGAGCATTCATCTTTGCATTACTTAGAGTTAGGGCTGTAAGCGGTCGGTTTTCGGTCGGTTTTATGACATATGACACCCGGACCGAAAACTTTCGGTTTTTACAATTTTACAATAACCAAAACCGACCAAAGTATAAATACTGGACATTGGAAACCGATATTTCGGTTCGGTCGGTTTCGGTCGGTTTTCGGTTAATGGGCTGCGCCTAATTTTGTTGGGCTTCAATAATAAAATTTTCAAAAATCTCATAGCTATGTCTCAAAGGCATAAGAGACCACAATGTTACCAAATACTAGTGCCTGACTAATGAAGCATGCATGGACATAAAATATTGTAACTGCCTTGCCATGCATATCAGGGGAACATCAAAAGTGATAAGATATGATCGTTTAAAATGGTCTGATTAGTCTCAATGATGTATTAATCCACTGAGTAATTGAAAATGCTTAACTGTCAATTTACAGTACAACTAAAAGAAAAATGAGAAAAATAATGAAACTGAATACATGGTATTCTCCACAGAAAGCCTCTTATTGATTACAAGAGATATTATTATATAGAAAAATACAAAAATCTTCCAAAGAAGTAAAATAAAAGATAGAACACACAAGCCCTCGCCATTAAAAATAACAATAAAAAACCGCCATTACATACAATTACATACCAAGACAAATAGCCAAAAGCTATTTTCTAGAGAAAAAAAAAGTGGGCGGGCCATCAAGTAGTAATTTGTTCGGTCGGTTCGGTTTTAACCGAACAGTTTCCACATAATTATAAAAACCGACCGTTTGAAAAAAAGAAAAATTTACAAAAACCGTTCGGTCGGTTTTGTTTTAAAAAAAATCTATAAACGGCCAAACGGTCGGTTCGGTCGGGCGGTTCGGTTTTCGCGGTTTTAATTTTGACAGCCCTACTTAGAGTGTTGTGTGAGTTAGCTTTCATTTTCATATTCGCCTATTTAGAGGCAATTTTTTTGAGCTTAATTGTAATCTCTTAGAGTGTTTTGTGAAAACACTTTCTTTAGGAATCATTTGATTGTAAGGTTATTGCTTAGCCATATAAAAGCATTGTGTATAGGTTGTTGTTTAGCTTAGAAAAATAACATTGTAAGGTTATTGCTTATCCTTGGAAAGCATATTGTAGAGGTTATTGCTTAGCCTTTTGAAAAGCATATTAGTGGAGATCCGGTGGGGTGTTGAGTCACAAACCGATAGTGGATGTAGGCATTGAGGCCGAACCACTATAAATCCTTGTGTAGTGGTGATTGTTTTATGGTGATTGTTTTGTTTAAGCTTCCCCATATTGTATGTTAATCATCACATGTGACTAGTTTATTATTAAAAGAAATTAAAATTGGCCATAATTAGTCATTAAGTGTAGATCACCCTATTCACCCCCCCCCCCTCTAGGGTTAGGATTCCTTGGACTTTCACATACTACCACTTTTCTTATGAGATGGGAAACCGATTATATGTCACGATAGCAATAAAGGTCACTAAATTCAAGAAGAATGAAGGATTATGGAGTAATCGAGGACTACCATTACATCCTAAACATGTGTCCTGCTATATTCCCTCGACATTAATCAAATTGTTGATCTTTCGCGTTGCATAAACATGTACTAATGACATTGCCTTATTGAAATTTATTTATTCTAAATATTGCAAAAGTATATTTCTTGTTGCGAAATGTTTTGTTAATATTATCCAATCAGTGGCTTCCTAGAACTAGGCTAGTGTGGAGGAGTAGTATGCATTCCTTGCACATTTATGTTCATCGAGTCTTTTTAAGTAATGTCGAGAGTATTTTAGAAAGCTAATAACAAAGAAGATGGGCAGTTCTTGTTGATCCATAATGAGTAAGGGTTTGCTTGTTTTTGTTTAAATACATAGTAATTTTTTTTAAAATTCTTTAAGTAAATAAAATTGAAGATCAAAGGCTAGGTACTCATTCCCATCTTCATGTGATTTTCTTTTCACTAAAGGAAAGGTTATTTGAAGCTCATTTTTGAAAATTCACATTTGATCTTCAATTCTTCATCCTTTTAACAACTTTAAAAAAATCATATGCATTTTAATGCAGACAAACATGTCCTAAATGTGATAGCCTAGCTGATTTTAAGAAGTGTTGTATTTGACGCACCTTATTTTGAAAGGTAACGTGCATTTATGTTCCATTGTGATATTGGAAATAAGAGAAATCATGACTTTGGTTAGGGATGAAAATGGATCAAGTTTAATAGGGTCCATTGTATACTCGGGCTTGAACCTGAATCACTTGGACCTATACCTTAACCCGGACCTAAATTGGGTGCATGTTACCAAACCCGTATCAATAACCAATTCAAGATAAAGACCCCAACTCGAAGCAATTGGATTCCCATATACGAATATGATACACTTATGTTCAATATACATAATATAAATGAAATGTGACTTGGGCAATTGGGTATATGGGGGCTCCATACAAATCCCCAAACCAAATACGGACCAAAATAAAGATGGATTCAAATACTAGACCCCTACCTATTGGATTCGGCTGCCCTTTACAACCGATAATTTTTTTGATACACTGTTTATTTATTTACAATTTTTGAGATACGAAGTCATTTGAGTGCTTCTATGAGTTTGATTCAGATTGGACTCCACCTTGAACAATCTGCACAAATGGCATGGTAGGTTAGCTAATATATGCTAATGCACCACAAAGAGAATGTAGTCACTTCTCTTTGCAAAATATGAACCCCATAAAACTCAACCATAACTTTAGTTTTATTGTTTTCTAAATTTCTCACTTTCATTTCGCTGGTTTTTTCATATTGCCATTTTTTTTATATAGGGTAACAATGGTGGAGTTAAAAGTAAAGTAGCGCTATTGTCTGCCATGGAAGGGTGATTCTGTTTGAAGAAGTGCTGTTGTCGGCTATGCATAAGTGATTCTATTTCTTTTGTTATTTTAGTTGATGGTAGTAGCTTAGTGGGAAGAACCCTTTTGGTTTATGTGAAAAATAACGCATGTACCTTGTGTATCAACTTGTTTGCTTGTAAAATAACTGAAGAAAGATGGTTTTAGATAACTATTCGCAAGACATCTTTCTCTATTGATTACGGTCTAAAAAGCTATTTTCCAAAGTTAAAGAGTATGGGAATTGTCCATTCTGTATTGTGTGAAATCGTAGGAACTATGACGAGCTGTGTGATTTAAAGGGTTGTGTGCCTTGCATTGCAAAAATGGACTGGATAACTGTAGAATGGTTGAAATGCACTCATGGAGATGAATACAGTAAACAGTTGTTGAAAAATAGATGAACAATTTAAGGGGCTTTTAGGAATTTCCTATTCGAACTTTGGGAATTTGTAGTTAAAAAGAAATGGAGGATTCTAAATCCTAACAGTGGAGATCCTGCAAGAACTCTAAAGGCGGAAGGACTGGTAGGAAAGATAAGGTACTGTAAGGGCATGGTTTCTAGACTAAACCAAGCCCAATAGTAACCAATATTGAGATTTCTAGAACTGCTAGAATTTTCCATCAAGGCTCATGTATTACAAGTTGGTCCACCTTTAACATCTAAATTGCCCCATGTATCACTCCTATAAATTTATCAGTGGAGCCACCTCTAAAATCTGAAGTGTTCAAAATCATTGTCCTATAAATCCATGTCAACTACCCTGAGTGGAAACTGCCAATCAGGGTGCTGCGTAAAATGGGCCCGCCTTTATGCTTAGATATATCGCAATCTGTGAGCTTGGGTTTATGATTGGGCCTTAGGTATCTAAATTGAGCTTGAATAACTAAAATGCACAAACAAATCTTACTGGATTAAGATTTTGGGATACACTCTAGATTAAGACTGCGATTATTTTGGGCATTTTGGGATTTCAATAGGTAGGTCCATTCTTTGCTTGTCCAAGCCAGATCCATGCAGATCCATTTTTTGCCTTATAAATTTGAACTCTTTATCTTCCTCATCTTCATAACCATCATCTTCACCTCTAAGTCGAAGGTCGATAGGTTGTGCTGGTTTTTGAAGGCTTTGAGGCCATTGATCAGGCCCTCATTCTAGTCTTTGGTGTTCTTGTCATCTCGGATGCATTGGGTTGTTAGGATTACTGATTGATTGAGTTTTTGAGACAACAGTTCTGCATATTCGCCACCATTTAGCTGCTCTTTAATCAAGGCTGAACAATCTACCTTTCCAGTGTACTTTAACCTGCTCTGAATCTACATCCACTTTATATACGCCAGATTGCAAAACAGAAAGAAAACATAAAAAAAGAAATAACATCATAATATATGAGATGGTGGTCATGATGATGATGATATGTGATCAATCAATTGTAATCAAAATAGTAATAATCTTTCAACAAATAGACAATGGCACAATCAATTATAACAGGAATAGAACTCTATCCTGCTTTTAACAACTTTACTTTGTTGTACATCTGCATAATAAAAATTTAGGGTCGTGACAAACACATTTGGTAAATAAGGCATTTGGCCACAGCTTATTCAAAGTCAGCAGCAATGACAAAATAAAGCCCTTGTTCAAATTATTCCACACTTCATAAAGTTGAACATATATAATGATATAACCGATGAGTATTCAGCCAATTCAATACTATCACTTACGCTGCCCCATGAATACAAATTTTACTTTGTATCAGACATTATCTTGAGTTCCTCTTTCATAGCCACTCTTAACTCCAATGACCCCACCAAATAAGAGAGCTTGAACATTAGGCATCCGCTAAGAGAGAACATCCAAAGTAAATAGCTGCAACTACAAAATTACTTATGCCACAATCTCAATGACTCAATCCAATGAGTACCATGATGTAGTCAAACAGATATCAGACACATGCTTAATTTAGATCAAGAGCAATTCACCCCAGAATCCCATGAACCAATCTGCCAAATCTTCTTCTAGATCTATCCAGCCCCAAAATTCAATGATGAGAACAACATGTGCCATAGAGAAACTTTCATCAAACCATAATAAATAGCATTAGATTTAACACCATAATTGTAGGTGCAGAAAAATAATGACCCACAATAATCGGGGTGCCTTACAGGACTTATCCAAACGGAGAAGATGACCTGCTGCCTGAAAGCCTGAAAGGGAAGAGCAAACGGTCAGAGAACCCTGGCCTGTGTGGTGCAAAGCTCTCCGATGCCTAAGTCAGTAGGTGAACAAAGGAAGGAGAGGGAGAAGAGAGGCAGAGTAATAGCTCTGGTTTCTGGTGTGCATACCTTTGCATGTGAATTGGGGCTCTATTTATAGACAATTTGGACGATATCTTTGGATGATATCTTGGTGTGGGTCCCATGACTTGACAGGGAAGTCATCATTAGCCCACAAAGTAATAAATGCGGTCCAATCCAGCCCACTTTGTATTTAATGCCAGTCGGATCGGCCCATATCGCATTAAATGCACGTCACATTGGGCGAGATTGTGTTGGACGCCTTTGGCGGTAGGGGTACCATCGGATCCACCCTCGGGCCTTGCCCTGATTTGGCCTCAGCCGCTGGATGCCGCCTTGTCAGGGATCTGGCGAAGATTGTGGATGGCTGGATGTCGCATCTGTCTCACTGGCTCGCGCCCCTATTCCTCCACGTGCCTGATGACGTGGGGGGCGAAGGGCGCGAACGGAGATTCTCTTCTTGCTTCAGTTTTCGTCCCGGCACCTTCGGCCGAGGTGGAGCTTTCAGCCGGGGTGGGCACCTGGGCAGCCAAGCTCGGTGCTAGCGGCCCGGACCTGCTTGACTTCGGCTGGGGCCCCTGTCCTGATAGCCGAGGTGAGACTGGTGCCACGCAGGTGGCACGCAGATGGCACGTGAGAATGCTTAGTCCTATTTGATGGCTGTGATTAGCGTAATCCTGGAGCTTTAGAAATCTCCCCACACAATTGCCCCCTAGCTTTTGACCTCTTAAGCGTCCTAGCCTTTAGTGGTCAGAAGCTAGAGAACCTGTCCGGAGATGCAGCGATCATTGCCTGGTGTCGCTTCAACTTTTCTGAGGCAATAAATTCTTCGTCCTGTCCGTCCTCGGAAGCGAACCGACGGCTACACGTGTAGCCTCTTCACTGATTGCGCTGTCTCATTGATGGAACAGGCGCGGATTGCGAAATCCGTCTCTGCAATTCGAGAGTGGCGCCCAGAGGGGGTTCCCTTTCTATAAATAGGGTCATCTCCCTTCTTCCTTTTTTCTGATTTCCCTTGCCCTTGCCTTCGATTTCTGCTCTGTTCTTCGAGATTTTTCTGGCGAGGACAACCGTAGGGCGTGCCCCAGATCTAGTTTCTAACTCGCCCTTCCAGTTTCTGTAGTAACTTCGTGCCCCTGTCTGGTTTTTAGGGTTTCTTCACCTTTAGGGTTTCTTTCCGCTATCTTCTTCTTTTAGACATGGGCACCCCTAGGTTTCGGTTAGATACAGACGAGGGCATGGCTAGGTTTAGGGCTACTTACAATATCCCGGAGGGAGTCCGCCTCAGGCCGGTGGATCCCATCGACCAGGCCACGCGCGGCTGGTCCTGCGGCTGGATGCCGTTCCCTCTGATCTCCGTGATCGAGGGTGGGGTCAGATTTCCTCTGCACCCCCTCCATAGGGCCTGCCTTAGCATGTGGTCGATTACCCCGTGCCAGCTGATGCCTAATGGCTTCAAAGTCATCATGGGCACGGCAAAACTGAACGAGATCTTGGGGACCAACCTGGGTGTCCATGACATCAAAGAGTCTATGACATCTGCAAGGCTAGGGGAGACAATTACTATCTCCGGGTGAAGCAGCGCCAAATAGGCTTCGTCTTGGCCCTGGAGGATTCCAGTAAGAACGCCGAGGAGGACCTCTTCTGTGTGTCTGGGGACTGGGAATTCGGCGCTAGCGAGGATAGGAGACTGATGGTCCCTCGCCACCTCGGGGCCGTCCCAAGTAAATACTGCTTCTTTTCCCTTGTTTGTTCTGCTCAATCTTTATGTTGCCGAGCTGAGATTCTTTGTTGTTTGTGGCGTAGAACTGCATGCGAGGCGACGCCGAGCTGTGAGCGAAGGCTGGAGGAAGAACGTCGACGACCACAAGAAGGTCGAGAGATACAAAGGGCACGAGACCAGATCGGCCTGGAAGCTGCTAGGGTATACGCCGAGGTACCACGGCCACTACAGGAGAATCAGAGCAGCTCCGGGGGACGAGCCGCAGCTCGATCATCCTCCCGTCACCTTGGCGGTGCCTGCCGGGGTCCCTTTAGTCGACCCTGCTGCGAGCCGAGCTGCGTCTGGTGCTGAGGCATCTACTTCTTCTAGCCCGGGGTTGCCGAACCTGAGGGAGATAGTGGACGCCTATTCGTCTGACCAGGAGGAAGGAATGGAGGGAGGATCAAGAGTGCTTGGTACCAAAGATCTGGCGGCCAAGTTCAGGCAAAGATCTTCATCTTCTGCGACACCTTCGTCCGCCAGCACCCGCACGGCCTCGGGCTCGGGGGGTGCTGCTGCCACTTCTGCTCCCGCCCCTACACCGAGCGAGGGAGCGCGGCGACGCTCGCCGGATCGCCCGAGGGAGGGGTCCCCGCTCAGGAAGAAGTCCAAGGCGGGCGAGAAGGACTCGGGGGCTGAACAACCTCCGAAGGGTAAGACTCCTGCGCGAGCTCCTGGAGGCAAGGCTCCGGCTGAGAAAAGCGCGCCAGCCAGTAAGGTGACTAGCGGGGCGGTCCGCGAGCTAACCGTCTCGGTAGGGCAAGGGTCCGGATCGGCCTCCGGACCTCGAACTGCCCCAGCGGCATGGAGACCCAGGATGGAGACGCAGCCCGGGAAGCCTCTAAACGTCGAGGACCGGCTGATGGGGAACACTGACGTCATTGGAGCCATCGCAAAAGCTTGCACCTTGCCGCGTGACATGGAAGTGCACGCGAGGTATGACAATGAGAGTCTAATGGTCTCGGCGATTCAGGCTAACCTTTTGGTAAGTATCTTCAACGCCTTTCTTCAAGTGCTTTAGCTCGGCTACTGTTATTTGACTTACTCTTTCCTTTTGCAGAACGTGCAGAGGCTCCTGGCAGTGATGGAAAGGAGTGACAGGAACGTTGCCAAGGTCACCCAGCTGGAGTCGGAGAGGGAGAGGCTGAAGAAAGAGCTGGAAGAGCTGAGGAAGAGCAGCGCTGAGGCCACCGCTCAGCTGGAGGTAACTTTGGTTAGCGTTACTGACCTCATGTCGAAGACTCATCAACTGAAGGGTGAAATCTGGACGAAGACCAAGAGGATTGCCGAGCTGGAGTCGGAGCTGGCCAGGTCGAGGTCTGAATCGGCGGCTGAGGCGACGAGGCTGCGCGGTGAAGTGCTGGCCGGGCGCGCCGAAATCGAGAAGCTGAAGTCAGGGAACGCCGAGCTGAAGAAGGAGAAGGCTTCTCTGCTGTCCGAGGCACAGTCTTCTTTCCAGAGGGGGGTGGACCAGGCCACTGAGGAATATGAGAAGCAGGTGGAGGAAATTACCTCCATTCTGTTCGAGGAAGGGTGCTTGGCCGCACTGAGGCGTGCGGGGGTTCCCGAAGACCACCCGGTCTATCGGGATTTGCCGAAGTACTCGGACCCAGTCCCTGAGCTGAGCTCTGCTCCTCTGGGCGAGAGTGCCCCAGTCGAGGCCCCTGCAGCTGACCCAGCCTCGGATGTTGCTCCAACTGCCTCGCCTGCCAGCGATGCCCCGGTCGCGCCTCAAGGCGAAGCTTCTTCTGCCCCTACTGCCGGTGATGCTCCAGACAAAGCCGCGGTCATAGCCGAGACCGCTGGTTCGTCGGAGCCGGTGATCATACTGGTAGAGTCGCCGAAGCCGCAGTAGTTGTACTTTGCTCTTGCTTTTGCTCTTTGTAACTTATCTTTTGTACGCAACTTTCAGCCCTGTAATATCCTTTGCCTTTAATGAAAAACAGAGCTCTTTGCCTTTTCTCTCTTTCTATTTATTTTGAGTTTGGCTGAATACCTTTTATGTGATGCGACGTGTGAGTTTTGGGTCAGAGAGAGTATTGAACGATCTTCATAGCTATCTGTGCCGATTCTCCGTATTTTGGAGACCATAAATAGCAGTAAATGTGGTGGTACAACCAATGAGAAAAACGAGCGGATGGCTCCACGTGGTTTCACCGGAACTGCTGGTCAGCATATGAGAGGACGTGCATCTCACGTGAGGCGTGGGAGACCTCGCCTCATAATTTCCTTCGAAGACCGGGCCCTTCTTCTTCCTATAAATAGGAGCGGTAGGCTCGCCGTGGGAGAGAAAAAAGAACTAGGATAGCATAGTTCATATAGACATAAGAGCCTGTCTTTCTTTGCTAACCAACTCAACAACCATGTTTCGTAGATATATCATTGGGAATATTTGACCCGGGGGGAACCCTTGTACCAGAAGACGGCTTTCTCCGAGGGGGAAAGTTTGTCGTAGTCTGCGCGCTCTCTGAAGACGGTCCTCGTGGACTACGCGCTCTCTGAACGCGGGTCCACGACCAACCCTCCCCGGCGCGGTTGCATGGGAATCTTTGCAGCTGTGGGTTGGTGGCGCCCCCTGCGTTTGGGGGTCTTATTTTCATCCCACAGGGCCCTGCGTGAAACCATGCTTCTTGTGGGATGTCAAGACCTCCGAGCGGCGGGCAGGATCGAGACGCCGTTGGACCGAGGGGGCTCTTTTTTGCAAAGTTTGGTCTAACTGACCATAGGGTATTATAGAGCTCAGCGAGGTCCAGGGTCCCCCAAAGCCTCCAAACAGTAGACCAGCGAGGACCGGAGTCTCCAAGCCTGCAATCTAGAGGGCGTTGAAGAGCTCAGGGCGCTGGAGACTGGACTGAAGAGTCGGTGAAGATCAGAGCCTCCCAGCCTTCATTTCTTTTTCTGTTTTCAGAGGACTGCGAGCCTCCTTGCTGTATTTTGTTTTCTCTTCTGTAACCCATGTAATGAAGTAATTACAATGAATAAAAAGAGCGAATTTTGCGATCATACATTCTGTGTACAATATTTTTGTATTCTTTTTCACTTTTTTTTTGTACTGTTTTGTGATACTTGTATTTTTGTGCTGCTTTTTTACACTTCAGTGCTTGCACTGCTCTTTTTCTTTTGAAAACTGTCATTGGCCGAAATGGACCAGCATTGGCCGAGACGAACTGTATTTTGCCGAAATGAAACCAGAGTCTTGATGATCTCGGCTGTGCGAGCCTGAGTTCGGGAACGATCTTGAGGGGTGTATGAACCCGGAATTTAGGAAGCGGCTAGATGTATGAATCCGAAGCCTCTCCCAGGGTTAGGAACCCAAACTTTAGGAAACGACTTGAGTGTATGAACTCGAAGCCTTTTCCAGGGTCATGGACCTAAACTTTAGGAGAAGACTGAGTGTATGAACTCGAAGCCTTCTCCAGGGTCATGGACCCAAACTTTAGGAGACGACTGAGTGTATGAACTCGAAGCCTTCTCTAGGGTCAAGGACCCAAACTTTAGGAAACGACTGAGTATATGAACTCGAAGCCTTTTCCAGGGTCAAGGAAACGACTGAGTGTATGAACTCGGAGCCTTCTCCAGGGTCAAGGACCCAAACTTTAGGAAGTGACTGGATGTATGGATCTGGAGTCTCTTCCAGGGTCAAGGACCCAGAGCTGCCGAACTCAGATAGGGAGAGATGACACAGATTGGTGGCAAATGCTACTTTCATTGATTCTGAGACTCATGTTACATCTTTTTAAAAGTAGAATTTCTTCAAATGGGATGCATTCCACGGTCTCGGTAATGGCTTGCCTTCCAAGTCTTCGAGCTTGTAGGAGGATCATCTTGCCAGTGAGACTACCCTGAATGGGCCATGCCAGTTCGGGGCCAGCTTTCCTTCGTTCGGATCTTTGTCGGTTGGCAGGGTCTTCTTCAGGACTAACTCTCCTACGGAGAAACTTCTTTCTCTGACTTTTTCATTGTATCCTCTTGTTAGCCGCTGTTGGTAGTCAGTCAGTCGTAGGGCTGCTGCTTCTCGACGCTCATCCGCTAAGTCCAGCTCCATTGCCAAGTTCGTTTCGTTTCGGCCCTGGTTAACCAACTCTGTCCTCAGGGTGGGGAGGCCAATTTCCAAGGGAATGACTGCCTCCATCCCATAAGCCAGAGAGAAAGGGGTCGCCGAGGTGGATCGCCTTGGAGTTGTTCTGTACGCCCATAACACGCTGGGAAGCTCCTCTACCCATCTCCCCTTTGCCTTGTCTAACCGTTTCTTCAGGCCGTCCAGGATTATCTTGTTAGAAATTTCGGCCTGGCCATTGCTTTGAGGATACGCCGGAGTGGAATAATGGTTTCTGATGCCATGTTCTTGGTAGAAGTCCTTGAAGGATCTGGAGTCGAACTGAGTCCCGTTATCCGAAATCAGGGTCCTGGGGATGCCGAACCTCGTTATGATGTTTTTCCAGACGAAGTTCCTGGAGTCCCTATCCGTGATGGAGGACAGCGGCTCAGCTTCTATCCACTTCGTGAAGTAATCCGTCGCAACGATCAGCCACCTCTTGTTTCCCGGAGCTCGGTGAAGAGGCCCCACAATGTCCAGCCCCCATTGAGCGAAGGGCCATGGACTAGAGAGGGGACTCAGGTCTTGCGCTGGCTGATGAAGAGAATGGGAGAACTTCTGGCACTTCTCGCATTTCCGGGCATACACTTGCGCGTCCTTCTGCATGTAGGGCCACTAGTAACCTTGGCTTATTGCCCTGTAGGCCAGTGATCGGCCTCCGATGTGACTACCACAGATTCCTTCATGGATTTCATATAGGAAGTTGTCCACCTTGGTCGGGTGGACGCATTGGAGGTATGGACCCGTGAAGGATTTTCTGTAGAGTTTGCCTTCGGGAGATAGCCATAATCGAGCTGCCTTGAGTCTGATTCGGTGGGCTTCAGTCTTGTCCTCGGAGAGCTGGTCGTCCCTCAAGTAGGAGATGATTGGGTCCATCCAGCTCGGGCCAAGATCAACACAAAGGACTTGCCGAGGTGAGTGGAGCTCTAGGCTTGATCTTGATATTGATCCAACTTCGACAGTCCTTTTCTTTCCTGCTTCGACAGCGGAGGCCAGGTTTGTAAGCGCATCAGCGTGCGTGTTGGTATCTCTGGAGATCTACTTGACCTCGGCTGTCTGGAAATGAGAGAGCAGTTTTTTAGCGAGGGTTAAGTAGGCCGCCGTCCTGTCGTCCCTGGCCTGGTAATCTCCAGCGAGCTGGACGGTCACCAGTTGCGAATCGCTGAAGATCACCAGGTGCTGGGCTCCGAGGATTTGGGCGCTGTTCAACCCTGCTATCAGTGCTTTATACTCTGCTTCATTGTTTGTTGCTTTGAAATCCAAGGTGAAGGCTTGCTCTATGATCAGTCCCTCTGGCGATTGGAGGACTATGCCGGTGCCAGCTCGTTTAGAGGTGGACGAACCGTCAACAAAGACCTTCCATGCCGAGGCGGGAGCTTGTTTGACCTCGGTGACTTCAGGCTCATGCCTTACGCCCCCCAGTGCCGTGCCGGGCTGGGTCGGAGCCGAGCTTGGCGAGACAAACTCTACAATGAAGTCTGCCAGAATCTGGGCTTTGATCGCAGTCCGGGGATGGTACTGAATATCATACTGCCCCAGTTCGACTGCCCACTTGGAGATTCGCCCTGAAAAGTCAGCTTTTTTTTAATATGGAACGGAGTGGATGCTCCGTGATCACCACAATGGTGTGGGATTTGAATTAATGGGAGAGCTTGTGGGAGGCGCTGACGAGCGCCAGTGCGAGCTTCTCCAACAAAAGGTATCTGGTCTCGGCGTCAAGCAGGATCTTGCTTGTATAGTAAATTGGTTTTTGTACTCCTTCGTCCTCTCTGATGAGGACGGAGCTCACCGCATGATCCGAGACCGCAAGATATAGATACAAAATCTCCCCCTGAGTTGGGGTAGAGAGTAAGGGTGGTGAAGACAAATAAGTTTTGAGTGCTGCCAATGCTTGGTCGCACTCAGGGGTCCATTGGAATTTTAAGTTTTTTCTCAGAAGCTGAAAGAAAGGCCTGCACTTATCTGATGATCGGCTGATGAAGCGATTGAGTGCGGCAGCCATGCCAGTGAGCTTCTGAACTTCCTTTGTAGTAGATGGGCTCTGGATGCCCAAGATTGCAGTGATCTGGTCCGGGTTGGCCTCTATTCCCCTCCGCGTTACCAGGCTTCCGAGGAACTTGCCAGAAGCCACGCCGAAGGCGCACTTGGAAGCATTGAGCTTGAGTTTGAACGCGCGGAGGATGCTGAAGACTTGGGCCAGATCCGTCAGGTGATCGCTGGAGTGCTTCGACTTGACGACCATGTCGTCAATGTAGACTTCTACCGTCTTGCCGAGCTGAGCCTGAAACATCTTGGTCACGAGGCGCTGATATGTTGCCCCCGCGTTCTTCAGCCTGAAGGGCATGACCTTGTAGCAGTAAGTATCGCGGGGGGTTATGAATGCGGTTTTTTCCTCGTCTGGCTTATACATCGGGATTTGATGGTAGCCTCTGTAGGCGTCGAGGAAGCTCATTCGGTCGTGGCCGGCGGTAGCGTCGATCATCTGATCAATCTTCGGAAGGGGGAAACTATCTTTAGGGCAGGCCCTGTTGAGATCGGTGAAGTCCACACACACCCTCCATTTGCCTGTTTTCTTCTTAACCACCACCGTATTGGCTAGCCAAACCAGGTACTGGACTTCCCGGATTGCGCCTGCCTCCAGTAACTTGCCGACCTCTTCGACCACCGCGTCTGTCTGCTGTATCCCCGTCCTTCGGGCTTTCTGCACCACTGGCTTGTGGCTGGGATCCACATTCAGCCTGTGGCACATGACCTCGGGGTCGACCCCAGGCATTTCGCTCGGGGTCCAGGCGAAGACATCCACGTTCTGCACTAGAAACCTTGAGAGCTCGGCTCTCTCTTCGTCTGGCAGCTGCATGCCAATTAGGAAAAACCTATCAGGGTCAGCTGGGTCGAGCCTGACTTCGTCTAGGTCTTCAATACTTTTCTTGTCAGGGTCTCGGCCGATCTCATCTAGACCCTTTTCAAACTCCGCCAGGTTGACGCGCTCTGGCTCCTTCTCTGCTGGGAACACGGCCAGCATGCACTGCCTGGCTTGCTGCTGATCTCCTTCCACTGTGACCACTTCCATCTCGCCCTCTTTGTTCTCGAGCACGAACTTTAGCTTCTGGTGGAGGGAAGAGGGGACTGCTTCCAACTTGTGGAGCCACGTTCTGCCCAGGATGGCGTTGTAGGGAGAAGGGGCGTCCACAACTAAGAAGTCGGCCAACACGGAGGCCCCGCCCACTCGGGTTTCCAGGGTGATTTTACCCTTGGGATAAACTGGTTTGGCGGATAACCCAAGCAAGGGTGCACGGACCTCCGTGAGGTCGGCTTCGGAGAGGTTCATTTTCTTGAAGCACTCATAGTAGAGGACCTGGGAAGAGCTGCCGGAGTCGACGAGGATCCTCTTCACAATGAAGTCCTACAGCTTCATGGTCAAGAGCAGAGGGTCGTTGTGAGGGAGTTGGATTCCCTCCAGATCTTTGTCTGAGAAAGAGATTGCTGGACGGTCGCGGCGAGGTTTCTTGGGCGCTGGCCCGAGTTCGGCTCTCATCACTTCCTTCCCGTGCGAGGCCCGCCTGGCTTTGGCACGAGCCTGCGGGCTGTCTCGAGCTGAGGGAGAGGGAGCTGAGGGCGCCAGGTGGATCACATTGATGATCTTTTCAGAGTCTTCACTGTCTGGATCCTTGGTCGCGCTCTGATGAGCTCGGCTATCGCCGCCGCTGCCGATGTCTCCCGCCTTCACGAACTCCGCGAGATGGCCTTCCTTGGCGAGCTTCTCCAAGTGAAACTTCAGACTTCTGCACTCCTCGGTCCTGTGCCCATTACCCTTATGGTAGGCACAGAACCTGGATTGGTCACGAGTGGAGGGATCGCCTAGCAAGGGACGAGGCCATCTGAAGAACGGTTGGGTTTTGACTTTGTTCATTACCTGGTGAATTGGCTCCTTGAAGACGATGCTCATAGTCTGGTAGGTGTCGGGGGGAGGTCTGGCCCTCCTGCTGCCCCCGGACTTGGACACTGAAGCTCTTGCCAAACTGGAGACCCAGGTTTGCTTTGGCTCCTGCCTCTGATATGGCTTCTTACCCCGCTGCTGGGGCCGACTGTTCCTTTCTTTGGGCTCCGGGCCTGCGATCTCCCGGTCTTCTTCCTCCCGAACTCGGATTTCGTCCTCCTCCCGGGCGATAAAGCGTTTTATCCGGGACATCAAGGCCGGCATGGAGGGAGCGGGATCTCCTGCCAAATCCTTTCGCAGCTCGTGCTCGGGTAACAGGGCATTCTGGAAGGCGAAAGTCGCCACCTCCTCTCTGGTATCTTCGATTTGGCTGTAAATTGCCCAGAACCGTCGGGCGAACTGGGCGAGGGTCTCGCCCTGCTTCATCTTTAGAGCGAGGATGTCAGCGTCGGTTTTGGGGACGACGCTGTAGGCTTGGAACTTCTTCAGGAAAGAGAGTTGGAGCTCCTTCCAACTTGAAATAGACTTCTCTGGCAGAGCGCAGAACCACTTCAAAGGGAGGCCGCTCAAACTGGAGGAAAAGATCTTGCAGTTGAGATGGCCTCATTCCCCCAGATGGACATCTTTTGGGAGAAGTGACGGAGGTGAGCGGACGGGTCAGATAGTCCGTCATAGGGGACGAACCTCGGGACTGAGAACTTCTTGGGCAATGGGGTTCTCTCGATGTCCCGAGTGAAAGGAGAGGCCCCCAGATCGGTGGGGCCACAGATCTCTTGCTGGTCTCGCATCTCCAAATTGTGCTGGAGAGCTAGCTTGATGCGCTTGTCGAGCCGCTCCTGCTCGTCGTCCTTCTCTGGTGTCGGCGCTCTTGGCTTCCGCTTTGCATGGCTTCGACCACGGTGGCTATGAGCTCGCCCGTCGCGGCCATGATGGCTACGGGTGTTGCTCGAGCCAGAAAGGCTCTTAGATCCTCTCGGGATGGCTGGACTACCTTGCTTTGGACAGCTCTCTTCTCGCCTCGGGGCTCCGAGGGCTGCCTTTGAGAGGCATTCTGCACCGCCCTCAGCTGCTGCTGGAGCTGGCGGATTACTTGCTCCTGCTCCTGGAGGAGAGCGTTTTGAGCTGCGATGTCTCCTCCAGCATCAGGGGGTTGCACGCGGCGTGGCTCCTCCACTGCTGGAGCTTTGCCTTTGAAAGGATGCTCACGTCGACGCTCTCCCCGTGGGGGAGGCGGGACTTCATCGTCAGAGCATGAGGTCTCGACTCCCTCTCGGAAGGGGGACTCGACGAAGGGTCGTGAGGCTACGCGCTCCTCGCCTGTTGACGCGCCACGGTCCGCTCCGGGCCGTCCCTGAGGAGGGACACCCGTCGACGGGCCCGGACACTCGAACACTGCTCTCTGGGACTCTCCGCCCTTCTTAGCTTTCGGAGGCATGGTTTCTGGGAAGGTTAGGAAGATTGGGAAGGTTGGGATAGTGCTTTCCCACAGACGGCGCCGATTGTAGGTGCAGAAAAATAATGACCCACAATAATCGGGGTGCCTTACAGGACTTATCCAAACGGAGAAGATGACCTGCTGCCTGAAAGCCTGAAAGGGAAGAGCAAACGGTCAGAGGACCCTGGCCTGTGTGGCGCAAGGCTCTCCGATGCCTAAGTCAGTAGGTGAACAAAAGAAGGAGAGGGAGAAGAGAGGCAGAGTAATAGCTCTGGTTTCTGGTGTGCATACCTTTGCATGTGAAATTGGACTCTATTTATAGACGATTTGGACGATATCTTTGGATGATATCTTGGTGTGGGTCCCATGACCTGACAGGGAAGTCATCATTAGCCCACAAAGTAATAAATGCGGTCCAATCCAGCCCACTTTGTATTTAATGCCAGTCGGATCGGCCGATATCGCATTAAATGCGCGTCACATTGGGCCAGATTGTGTTGGATGCCTTTGGCGGTAGGGGTACCATCAGATCCACCCTCGGGCCTTGCCCTGATTTGGCATCAGCCGCTGGATGCCGCCCTGTCAGGGATCTGGCGAAGATTGTGGACGGCTGGATGTCGCATCTGTCTCACTGGCTCGCGCCCCTATTCCTCCACGTGCCTGATGACTTGGGGGGCGAAGGGCGCGAGCGGAGATTCTCTTCTTGCTTCGGCTTTCGTCCCGGCACCTTCGGCCGAGGTGGAGCTTTCAGCCGGGGTGGGCACCTGGGTAGCCAAGCTCAGCGCTAGCGGCCCGGACCTGCCTGACTTTGGCTGGGGCCCCTGTCCTGATAGCCGAGGTGAGACTGGTGCCACGCAGGTGGCACGCAGATGGCACGTGAGAATGCTTAGTCCCATTTGATGGCAGTGATTAGCGTAATCCTGGAGCTTTGGAAATCTCCCCACACAATAATAAATAGCATTAGATTTAACACCATAAAAAAAAAAGCTCTTAGCATTACTGAATACACAGCAACAAGCCATGTTGCCATTACAGTTTCCAATTGCTATTCAAAACACACAAAAAGTCACATGAACTATTCAACCCATTAAAACTTATGTCCATAATAGGATCCAAATCCTCCTACAACACCACCCACCTTCACAAAATTGATTTTTTTTTTTCACTTCTCTAACCATTCATATGAAAGCATCTTAAAATCTAGACTATCCATTTGTTTAGTATTCACATAGAGATGACAGATCATAAGCAAGTTACTTGAACTAAAAACAGATAAATGTTTTAAGCAATTTGGATTTGTTGAGTGTGATGTGAATGTTAAAAAGACACCTTTTTTTTTTCCTACATGAGGGACTTGGGTTCATGCGCTTACATTCACAGTCACACTCAAGACTCACACAAGTCTGAAAGAAAGAAAGAAAAAGATAAAGGGAACCTTTATTCAAGACCGACAAAAGGAACCAAGAACATGATTAAACATAACAAAAGGGCATATGTTATGTAGATGCCGTAAGGTAGAACAAACACTTCGGCAAATTAGAACACAGCTGCAAAAAAAAAAAAAAAAAAAAAAAAATAATTGAGCATTCAAATTACAAGAACTTCAACTGCATATCTGATTAAACATAACAAAAGGGCATAATCCTAAGCACCGATCTACATGAACATATGCCTATCCACTAGACTTAGTGTTAACTATGAACCAAACCATATGTTTAGGCTATAAACCTGAAGAAATAAAACATATTGTGTAGCATGCACTGAGTGAGAAATGGGTCTGCTTATGGGCACATATACTTTTATATGTCTTCATTCAGAATTAAAGAACTTCATTTAAATTATTTAAATGTATCAGGAAGGATAGATTTATCCAATCTGAAAGTAGATAAACATGTTCAGTGTTAGGGCTTCATCACTAAAAATTTGCCCATAAGTTGATAAATGGAGGTCCCAGCCATAGCAATGATTACGCTGAAGAGGTTCCAAATTCTTCTGCAAAACCCAACAAGACATGTTATCATGGCAACACAATTAATGCCAAGCACTCTAATGAATTTTGTTACCTGTGCTATAGAGTGTCCGACTGACTCCACTGCACACTAGAACCGGAGATCATAGCATAAGAATGAATTGTAAGTCCTCACTAGATGTCAGAGACTCCAACATCGGCGCAGTCCCGAGCCCAGTGGCTGGGTTTAAGAAAATCAAGGTTCCATCTACATCCAAAATAGTATTATGAATAAGGGTTTTAGAAGAATTGTGTTTTTAAAAAATAGTACTTCCATAGAGAATGACTAAAATATAAGTGGTTCAATATGAGAAAATCCCATTTGCAACCTACAATCTCCAACAGTGCAAAAAAAGATTCAAAGTATTTTAAAACTATCATCTCAATCCGAATTTACCATGAGTTCATTGACTGTGAAGGCAAATGATATTTGGATGAGTGAGATTCAGGTCAATGGCATCATGAACTTATATCTATTTTTTTTTTATCAAGATGTATCATGCCTTCCCAAGAAATCCCTCAATAAGAAATCTAAATACTCTACACACAATGGAACAGTCTCGCAATGGTGCTTCATCGGATTCTGTGGGTACCCAGTTGGTATCTGAAGTGGACTATTCTTTTCTTCAGGGCAATAACAAAAATAACCATTTGTAAGCTAACCAAATTAGCTACCCTAAAACCCTAGTCAGTCCTCATGGTGCATCTACACACTAAAGTTGCAAACACCCAATTCTTAACAAGGAAATTGCCATTTCTTTTATTTAGTGAACCTGTTGTTCTCAAACCAAACCACATACCCTCATCCCAGGTCCATATTGCCCACGAACCAAGCAAAAAAATGACATCAACACTCACTTGATGCATACACCTTGGTGCGCAAGTGAGCATCTTCTACAGGTGCAACATTTTACTGAATCAATGAAGTTATTGGCTCTTTTTTTGTGTGATTCATCTCAAGCCATGGTGGGATATACTGGACTACTAATCAGTCCGCAACACCTAATTTGGTAAAACAAAGGAAAACAAGCATCCCTCCCATTTAATGGAGCACACATCCATTATAATAGATATAGAAATCACAATCAGACCCACATATTTGAGTACTTTTCACTGCCCTTGGTAAAGGCTATCCTCACTGAGGGTTTGTATAGGTAAGGATGTCATTAAAAATGAAAGATTAGAAATATAAATGTGACAAAAATTTTCAATTGGTCGTCAAACGTGGATTCACAAGAAAGGGTGCAATAGTTTGAAAGATAAGGTCTCAATGGAAACGGAGTATTAATATGTTGAGGGGGGTTAAGGTAAACTGCAGCGAAAGAATCCCTTTGCGTGTTGTTTCGATCACTGTATATCTATGGCTTATGAGAGGGGGGAAACATGGAGCAAATAATGCTCGCATTTAGGGATTCGGTTTAGGGTTTTAGTGATATAGAGAGTTACCTGGGAGGCGAGGCGAGCGAGCGAGCAGAGAGTTACCTGGGAGGAGAGGGCAGGAAAAGCTTCCGCTGGTGTCGAGTTGCCGCTGCCAGCTGGGGGGGAGAAAGGGAGAGAGACCGAGTGAGGAAGAGAGGGGGAAATATGGGCGGGTTTATTTCCTTTTTTAATTTTGCATTTCCGACTGTCATGCCCGTTGGCAACAATAATAATCCGTCAAAAAAAAGGAACGCCAGCAAGAGTTGGTAAAACCAACAGGTTGGCGTCATAAATATGCATTTTTGACATAGAGTTAGTGTTCGAGACAAGCTTGAGCTGCACAAAGCTTGCCTTAACTTATAATGATCAGGGATATCAACGGACCTCCAATTATTTAGTTGCCACAAAGGATTTGACCTGAAAGATTAAGATACAATCATTTTTTGGACCCCCAAGTGATAATAAGGTCTAGGTCCAGTGGAGTCCAAACCCAATTTTCCGTTGCCAAAGATGACACATATAATAAAAAAGATCATATTTCGTAAATGTTTTATACATAACAGACACAAAACCAAGCACAACATAGATGGTTTAATGCTTCATTTGCAACTCCTACATTACCTTATACAGATTCATCAGTACCTGAATGGGTGTCCTTTCTGTATGGATTTTGAATTGGTTTGGTCCTCTATGTACCCATGCAGTACCTGACCTATTTACATCCCTACTGATGATGATGATTGGAAAGCTCGTAATAACAAATAGAGATGATTTTATTGTAAATGCCTAATTCACAAACCTAATATTCTAATATTCTCAATATATAAGACAAATAAAAATGAAAAGAACAAATTAAATGATAATCTTTTGTCATTTCCGACCAAAAAGAAACTTGAAAAGAATGGAACCACCACTAATCTGATACATAGAAAATCTGTAAAACCCAATAGAAAATTTGTAACACCCAACCTTGCCATTTTATGCTGAATGAGATTTTATCTTTTATTCTGTTTATCAACCATCAATTTAAAGGCCCTGAATTGAAGTTTAAGATACTCCAATATGGGATTATTTTCGGTGCCTGATGATTGATGTTGGGGCTCAACATGCCGATATGCAAATTAGCAGTTCAGTTGTACAATCCAAAAACCCAAGCAAACAACATAACTTACAATAGAGAAAACATTTTCATTGGAATGCTTAAGGCTCCCTTCTTCTCCATATGTGGGTGCACTTCACCCGAAAAGCTCCCCACTGAAAGAGAGTTATTATGCCTATGTCAGAACTTCAAGGTTTCAGCTCCAACTAGATTTATCACTGCAACAAATGGAAAAATAGGATCCTCACCAGTTGAGGTTTGGGTCATTCAAAAGCAGCTCATAGGAAAATACCCATGAACCATGTGAAACCTTTTCTAGTACGCGCAAGCAGAGTACTTTGAGGAAGCCAGCTTCTAATAATGTTCCCAAACATTTATTCTCTCTGCATGGTCATGAGGAACATGACGAAGATGCTTCTCTCTCCTTCTATTTGCTTCAATGCATACTTCAACACAGTTATAAGAGCCTCCATGCACTAAGCAAGTGCATTTGGATTCCCAGGTATGTTGCTAATCAGATCCCAATACCCAAGGAATGATTAGATTCATATAACAAAACATTTGGAACCAAAAAATGGTAAAACAGGAAGTCAAAGAAAATGGCACTTCCCTCAGCATAAAGTATAAAATAAGATGGAAAAAAGTAAATAATACAGTCAGATTGGTAACCAGTAATTTGGCATGACTGCTGATCCAGTCATCAAATTATCAAACAGGATCCCAGGCTTGAGGAATCCCCCATATCTGATGTTCACTTCCATCATGATTTATATGGTTAAAGTTCATGCATTTATGTTGTTTTTAAAATTGGTATTGCATTTTGCCTAGACGCTTAAGGTAGCAAATAAGAAGTTTTAGAAGTGTAAGGATTTTTCAATGTTCCTTTGAACTTTCCACTGGAGAAAATCGTGGATGTAACGGATGGGAAAGACCGAAGATTACAAGCATTTTCTTTACCTCTTTATGGTGCAAGGAGAACATGGAGTTGCATAGACACCTTTTACTGTGTGTTGGTTGTAGGCATTGTATGACAACTTTAAACTATTTTGAAGATCATATGACCTTAATTGACCCAGTTCATCCAAACATTCTATTGTTTATGGTTGCCATGTGGCCTTATACACCTTTGCCTTCTGGAAATCAAGATGGCCGGTAAGGTTGTATTCTACCAACAAGTTGATGTTGTATATTTTTTTTTTTTTGGTAGCAAAAGCCTTCACCCCACCCACTCCTCAATTACATAATAAAACCCACCTGACAAGACATCCTCTAGACCCCCAATTTGACTAAAGCACCTACCATAGAGTCGGTCAATCTAAGCTCATGACAAAAGTCTACATTATTGAAAGAAGATAAAACCCAAGTGGAACTGAAATTACCAAGGGTTCTCTATCTACAAGTTGTAAGCTGATCAAGGACCTAATTGAGTTTCATACGTAGAGTTTTCGAAAAAATAAATGGAGGAGATCAGCACCTAATTGAGTTTCATACGTAGAGTTTTCGAAAAAATAAATGGAGGTGAAGATATAACTCCGAAGCTTAAACCCACTTCTTAGAGGGGATTGTCTCTCAAAAAAAATTATCCATATACTCCACAACCAATGAACAAGCTAAAGGAAAATGTGTGTCTCCTCGAAGTTGCCAGATACTTTTGTTAGGGTAGCCTATTCGGAGAATTTATCAGTCAAAATCGATTTTAGCACTTGTTATCTCAATCAATTCCCAATTGTAGCACATACTTTCTCATAATCAATTCCCGATTTTAGCTCTTTCTTTCTCATAATCAATTCCCTTTCTCACAACTCAAGATTCCAGGAGAACTCGCAATAAGAAGTTGTGTTATTGATATTCGATTGGTGAGAAGTGGAGTTTCTAAAAATCCTAGGTATGGGTGGTTTTGTGAGACCCAATGGTAGACAAACATGATAGGTACCTAGCTAGCTAATTAGAGAAAGAAAAACCCATCTTGAGAGGGAGTCTTACACTGATTATATCTACCCTTTCAAATATCCATGTGCATAAAATAGGAGAAGAGAAACACATCATATTCCCAATGGAAATATGTAACGGTGACACCAAAAAAAAGGTTGTACACTAGAGGATAACTAATGATGGATCCCCAATTTGAAGTTAGTAAAGGGCATCTCACAAGGTTTAAGAATAATATAAGGGCAGATGAAAGATCTCACAATGTTTTCATCTTCTGATTAGTGATCCATATAGAAGGATTAACAATGTCCCTTATTCAATGGCCCCTCTTCAACTGGTCCCTTATTCCGTAGTCTCTTTGGTAGTGTTAACCCATGCTTTGGACTGCCTTAGAGAGAACCTCTCATTTGATGGCCCATCATTTGTTATCACTAGGCAAACACTATGTGAGCATTACTTTGGTGTTTCGTGTGCCCGGTGTTTGTTGTCCCATTTGACAGGCCAACAATGGAAGTTCACTGTACTTATATTGGTAGAGAAATGGTGTCATGTAGGAAGTCTACTGCACAAAACTTGCCTCGCCAAATCAAGTCTACATATACGTTTCTTTTCTATTGATCCAAGAAACTTTATTAATGGGAAACAATACAAAGATGCAGTAAAAAAGGCATACACCAGAAAAACCAAATGCAATAAAAACCAAAATTCAACCAAAAGACGAACAAAAGGGTCAGCTCTATCTGCCCATTGTGTTGCCAATAAATCCGTAACACCATTCGCAGATCAAAATTTATGATGAAACATCGTCTAGATAGGACAATGAAGGGATCTATTCTCATTGAGAATATAACTGAACTTCCACGGACCTTTGTCTTGAGAGGAATCAATTTCAACACTAAGCATCTGCTGAGGTTCTAGCTCTAGAATAGGGGCTGCAACTCCAAATCAAGGGAACGATTTGATGGACTAAAAAAGATAAAAAAAAATCAGCATTTTGAGTGGCCAAGATCACACCAAAAGTACAAAGCATCAGTGCGGATATTATCACACACCTGCATAGAATAGAAGAAACACCGTAACTGTTAGATCTCCACACATCAATTATCCAAAGGCCGCTTATATTAAAAGACAAATTCATTCAAAATGATACGACAACGTTGTTTTAAGGTAGTGTTGTTTTATATATATATATATAGTAAGGCTCTCCTAACATCGAGCTTAGGATAAAATTTCGTAAGCTCATGCTTGTGGGGCACACCTTTGGTCCATCCAAATGGACCAAACACATGACCCCCCTTAATTGCACATGTCCACCAACTTTTGGTCAGATCCGAATTTACTGGACCGTTGGATCGACTATGTATCGATCCGAATGGACTATTGACCATTAAACTTTTGGGCCCATATGGAGATGATATTAATCACGGTTGGGGCTAATTTTTTGCAGAGATGGGGTTCCCAGGGAGTCCTTGAAATCCCCTTATCCCCATCCCTAGTGGGTCCCCGATGGGCCCCACTACGCACTTGAGCTTACCTTGTCCTAAGCTTGAGCTTAAGAGAGTTGGCCTCATATATATATATATATATGGAAATTCTTAAAAGCGCCCCACTTTAAAAATGCCCCCTTTTGCACCCCACATTTTTTTTTTTGATCATAGGGCCCATGTTGTGTCAATCAAGTCTTTTCACACACCTACCCCCCCCCCCCATGTTGTGTCAATCAAGTCTTTTCACACACACTACTCCCATCCCCCCTCCCCCCAAATGAATAGTCACAAGTCCAAGTTTGACATTCATCTAACTTTTCCTCACCGTTGGGTTGAAATCATAATAAAATGATGCCTCTAAACCATTAAATTTAATGGTCATGGATCAAAAGGTTAAGATGATCTTACAGGCACAAGATTTTGTATGTAGGTAGACCTCATATGGACCTTTCCATCCAATTGACTTCTATGATCATCATGCATCCCAATGGGGCAAACTAGGAGGGGCATTTTTTTTCTAAAAAATGCCCGGGCACTGTGTAGCGCTCCCCATATATAAATATATATATATATATGTGTGTGTGTATATGTGTGTGTATGAGTGTGTGAGGTTTTTGAAACGATAAAACTCTAATTTGTTCCAATAGAAGGTCATAGAAAAAAGAAGGCAGTCTAACAAAGAAAGGAAAATAAAAGAGAATGAGGGTTGCTGGCAATCACTAGATTTGAGCTCACATAACTATGTGCAAGTTGGAGGTTGGCAGCCCCTTGTAAGATGTCAGGCCTAATTCTTGGCACTATAGTGATCTTTAGCGCTACTTGATTTTTGTTGATTCACTCAAGTTTCACATTAGCAAGAGCGTATTTCAATTTTATTTTACAACTTGCATAGTAAGAATTAAGGAACGAAACTTTGTCCCTTGCCCACCAATTTATTTATTTATTTTTATTTTAAACGGAGGGTGTCCCGGTCCTTTGGGCCGGACAAATCCCTACGGGCCCAGGGGGAGCCGGATAAATCCCCTGTGACCCCAGTGTGGTAGTGCAGTTTTGAACCCTCAACCTCTGGGAGTAAATCGTGGTTTATCCCTTTCCTACCAATATATTTTCTTTTCAACTTTTCCCCACTTTTCATTTCTATGTCCTCATAAGCATATATGTTACCAAACACCCAAGTAAAGTACTCCACCTTATTTTTTCTTCTAAAAAGGTTCCGAGTTATTATTTATTTATTTTGTATCCTAGAGGTCTTTGACTCAACAGGGATAATCCCCTGAGTGGCACCTGCTAAACCAACACAAATACACACCGGGCAAATTTGGAGCAGTTTCAAACACAAGGTGTGGTCACTTTAGTTTGGCACTTTACTAGTATAGTAAAAGTCAAGTAAAGCCTCCATTTTTCAGACAAGATGTCACATCAAAAGTACTTTAATTCAAAACTCCCTTCATCTTTTTTAAAAAAAGTCAAAAAGCAATCACCTTTATCCACTAAAATACAAAAAAACTCCAATTTCCCATGCAAAAAGTAAAAAATTTCATAACAAACAACTAAAAATAAAATACCATCATAACCCACTTATATTTTATTTTTTCTTCAGAATCAACTTTACTTTACTTGACTCGATTAGTAGGGTTGCCAAACTGGCCGGTTTTGAGTTTTACATAGAAGATTCCAAATATAAAAAAAAGGGAAAAAAAGAAAAAGGAAAGAATTAAAGACAGCCACCAAAAACCGATATCATCATTACGGCTTTGTGTTTGGTTTCCAAATCAGTAAATATGAATGAATCAATTAAACTAAACAAAAACTACCATTTTCTATTTAAACACAAATCAACGAGATTTTAAAAGAGAAAAAGAGAGAAAGAAAGGATCAGCATTAATTCCATGTATTGAGTATATCAAACACACTGCAAACGGGTAGGAAGTATATGCCACAATCATTAGATCATAAGATTTTCTTCTTCTTAGGAGCACAAAGGGAAAATAGGTATCATTTCTATTGGATTTTTTTTATTGGTAACATAGAAATTTTATTAAAGAGAGACAATTACAACAGCTAAAACAACCAGAAAAACAACTTTCAAAGTATTACCAGTACAAGAGAAATGTACAAGCTATAAACTATGAAATAGAGGCACTCAAATTACAAGATCTATCTGAGCCCTTGTTTAACTAAACAATCTGCCACCCCATTTGTAGATCTACTAGTGTACTGAAACGTGACCTGCATGTCATAAATAAAATGACGAATATAGCATATATTAGACCAAACAATTGTTTTAGGAAGAAAAGTAACTTTTATAGCATGATGTTCCAGTAGAATGTTATTCCCTACCAAGACTTAACATGACATATCAGAAGCATGAAGCGAAGGCACCGACAACACAACTTAAATCAAATCACTTTCAGACTTTTCTAATAAAAGTAGGAATACATATTTTTTATATTGCTCGTCCTTCGAGAACAAGTCACTTACAACAGACATGGTGTCTGCATCTGGAAAAACATCACTCTTAGCCGTTGTATGGAGAACTTCCAATGCCTTTTGCATCTCATTAATTTCACAAAAACCACGAAGAATTGCATTGAATGTGGAAGTGTTAGGTAAGCAACCATTTTCCTCCATTTGACATAATAGCTGATTAGCCTTCTCCATCAAACCTTCTCTGCAAAGTCCATTGATCATTACGATATATGTAATCACATCAGGCACCAAACTATTGTCAGATATGCCTTGAAATACCTTTTTTGCCATTTCAATTTTCCCATCTATGCACAAACCATCAATGAGGATACTATAAGTTTTGATACATGGTTGGAAGTTAGAGTTAACCATAGCTTGAAATACATTCATTGCCTCTGCAATACAATTTCTTTTGCAAAGTCCATCCAACAATGTAATGTATGTAATTCGGTCAGGACTTTGGACAGAAGCTTCCATCTCATTTACCAGAGTTAGTGCTACCCGAACACTGCGTGCACCAAGCAAACCGCCCAAAAGAGTGTTGTACGTAATAATATTAGGGACCAATCCCTCATGACGCATCTCATGGAAGAGCATTATCGCTTCATCTATTCTCATACATCTACAATACCCATTAATCAAGACATAGTAGGGGTGCACATCATGCTCAATTCCATCAGCCACCATAGACTAGAAGACTTTCATTGCAACATCCATTTTTCCGTGCAAACAATAACCATCCATCAATGTAGTATAAGGAATAGCATTAAGCTTCTCGCATCTTTGAATCATCAAGTCAAATAATTTGCGTGCTTTTCCCACAATCTCCTCTTTACATCCATTATGATGTTGATAGTAAAGGCGTTCGGAGATATATCCCTACTTATCATTTCATTGAATAATCTTAAGCTTTCTTCCCACCGACCCATATAGATAAGTCCCTGAATTAAAGTGGTATAAGTGACAACATTTGGAGAAGTACTATTACCAACCATTTCTGAAAAGAGTGCTAGGGCATCATCCAAAAAACCTTCTTTGCACAGACCATCGATGATAGTGCTGTACGTACAAGTATTAGGCCTACATTTTCCCCTCTCCATCTTCCTAAACAAATGGAGAGCAGCACTCACATTTCCAGTGTTGCAAAGCCCATTGATGATGGTATTGTATGTAACTATGTTAGGTCCACACCCCTTCTCCACCATTTCCGAAAAGAGGTCTACGGCCTCTTTCATCAACCCCTCTTTGCAAAGCCCATTGATGATGGTAGTGTATGTAACTATGTTAGGTCCACACCCTTTCTCCACCATTTCCGACAAGAGGTCTATGGCCTCGTTCATCAACCCTTCTTTGCAAAGCCCATTGATGATGGTATTGTATGTAACAATGTCAGGTCCACACCCCTGCTCCACCATTTCCAAAAAGAGGTCTACGGCCTCTTTCGTCAACCCCTCTTTGCAAAGCCCATTGATGATGGTATTGTATGTAACTATGTTAGGTCCACACCCCTTCTCCACCATTTCTGAAAAGAGGTCTACGGCCTCTTTCATCAACCCCTCTTTGCAAAGCCCATTCATGATGGTATTGTATGTAACTATGTTAGGTCCACACCCCTTCTCCACCATTTCTGAAAAGAGTTCTATGGCCTCTTTCATCAACCCCTCTTTGCAAAGCCCATTGACGATGGTATTGTATGTAACTATGTCAGGTCCACATCCCTTCTCCACCATTTCTGAAAAGAGGTCTACGGCCTCTTTCATCAACCCCTCTTTGCAAAGCCCATTGACGATGGTATTGTATGTAACTATGTCAGGTCCACATCCCTTCTCCACCATTTCCGAAAAGAGGTCTACGGCCTCTTTCATCAACCCCTCTTTGCAAAGCCCATTGATGATGGTATTGTATGTAACTATGTCAAGTCCACACCCCTTCTCCACCATTTCCGAAAAGAGGTCTAAGGCCTCTTTCATCAACCCCTCTTTGCAAAGGCCATTAATGATGGTAGTGTATGTAACTATGTTAGGTCCACACCCCTTCTCCACCATTTCCGAAAAGAGGTCTAAGGCCTCTTTCATCAACCCCTCTTTGCAAAGCCCATTGATGATGGTAGTGTATGTAACTATGTTAGGTCCACACCCCTTCTCCACCATTTCCGACAAGAGGTCTATGGCCTCGTTCATCAACCCTTCTTTGCAAAGCCCATCTATGATGGCCGTATATGCAACGTTGCTTGGTTTACATCTTGCCTTTTCCATAGCCTTGAGCATCTCAAGAGCAGCATCCACCTTCCCACTCTTGCAGAGCGCATCTATGATAGTACCGTAAGTAACCACATCAGGTTTGATGCCCCGTTTAATCATATCTCCTAAAATGGAGAACCCCAGATCGACCCTCTTCAATCGGCAGTAGCAATTGAGCAGAATGCTAAGAGTAAACAAGTCGGGTGCAATCCCAGCCGATTTCATCCTCATATAAAAAGCGGCAACAGTGGAATGGCGTTTGATTTTGGTAAGAGCCCCCAACAGATGATTGAAATCAACAGCAGGGGGCAAGGGTTTCATGAGAACCATACGATCGAACCAACCCAATGCATCATGAAGCTTCAACTTCTCTGGTTTACACTGATTTTTCACAAAATTTAAGAACTGGGTTCGGCTGGATGCGTCCTCATAAAAATTCAATACCTTTGCAGTAATAGAATAAGAATTCCTAGAAATTGGAAATGGGTAGGAAAACAAAGTGGTAATACCAGTAGCTCCCTTTTTCACTGCATCAGCGATGGCCGTTCTCGAGCGATAAATGGAAGAAATCGAAGCGGTCACTAAAGCCATTTCTTTAGGTTGGAGAAGAAGAATGCCCCCGGTCTTCTTCTTCTGCATACGATGATGGGAAGCTTGCAAAAGCCTGCCTCTGCCTCGGCCGCTGCCCCTATCTTCAATGACATCTACCCTTGTCTTGGGCAGGGGTTTGGTTTTGATATATTTGTGATATTACGAGATCTAGGGGAAAGAAGTTTAAAAAAAAAAATTTATGACATTATCTTAATTCTGATTATGAAATTGATAAAATCAAATTTAAGAATAGTAGTACGTCAAAATTAGGGTTACAAAAGGGTATCCGATTTTTCAATTATTCGAAAGTTCCGACCCGCAAAAAACGGGATCTGGAACCTATTTTATGGTCCGATTCATAAACGGGTCCGGGTCCGAAACCTAATTTAGGTCCCTATTGATAAACAGGGCCGATTTCGGGTCTATATAGGCTCCAACCCGTGGACCCAGGACTCGGCATATGAGTATTTAATATTGCAATTTGTACTTTAAAAGTAACTCTTTTTGGGCATTATTATGTATAATACTGGATGTTATATACTTGATGTACTGTTATAAGTTAAATGATATGCTTATTTTAATAAAAAAATTAAAAATAAAGAGAAAATAGAATTGATTTTGGAACTAGATTCGAGTCTTCTAAGTAGATCCGGTTTCGGAACCGGATTTGAGTTTTCTTATCGAAACCGGGCCTGGAACCAACAAAACTGGAACCGGTACCGTAATTTAAAAACGGGTCTGGGTCCGGGTCCACTATGGTTCCGTTCCGTATTTCCGTTTGCAACCCTAGTCAAAACCCTCCAAAAATCTAATGCTTTTATAAAATACATATTCATCTTGAACTTGAAGAGATTGAGTGCCGAACGTGCCTCAAACAAAAACCAACCTTTTCATTTCCGATCTATTTTGAGCCAACCTTAGATACTCACATTGGGCCCAAACATTCAAAACGCAAAACAACTCCTAAATAGTATTGAAGAAAAATTTATGAGTGTATTTATTTTCAATGCCCGGAGGTGAGCACTAGGGTATTTCAAAAGCTTAGGAGATCGGACAAATGACTGAACTAATTGCCCCGAGTGCGGACAAATATGCTCTCCTTTTTTTTTTTGGGAAAATCTCAAATAAGACCATAAGTTTTTTCCTTATTTCAAAAAAGGATGCAAGTTTCAAAACCTTTCAAAATATGGACTCAGTTTTCTAGTAAGTTTTCAATTAAGGACAATTGACCACTTAATGTTATTTTTCAGAGACTTTTCCTTCAGTTTTTTTTTTTTTAACTTCTAAGTTGCCCATCATTGAGATAAAATCCTCTTTCATTTCGGTCATTTTCTCATCCGTACCTTCATTGGCTTTTTCACAGTGATCGTCGCAACCAACATCCCCAAGGCAATCTGTGGCAAGTAGCGGCTGTTGAAAGCATACCATGGTTTTAAATGAAGGGTAACTTGGGTGTTTAAAAAATAAATAAAGGAAATGGTAGATGGAAAATAACTTTAAATAACTGGTTGTCTTTAAGTGAAAACATACCAGAAAACTTAGGCCTTAATTTGAAAAGTTTTGAAACTTCTATTCTTTTTTAAAATAAGGCAAAAACTTAAGGCCTTATTTAAAATTTTTCCTTTTTTCCTCCTCTTGTGAGTTCTTTAAAGTTCTACGCTCTTCATATTTGCCGACTCCAATTTTTAGTATTTTCTTTTGTTATCACAGACACTCTCATTCTTTCTGACGAAATGGAGAAGCCCACAAAAATTCCCAGATTCCGAGCTAGAAGAGTGACACTATAATTTATAGTAGACAGGTCTCATGTGGATTTTCAAAATCCCTGTTCATTTTTAGTTTTATGTAACTCCTAAGTCCTATGGCCCCCAAAACCTTAATTCCACTCCTTCAGATTTTTTATTGACTCATTAAACCCCAAATGGGTTAGTTTCATGTCTTAAAATTCATAGAATTTGAGACACATAACTTTTTATATGTAATCCAAACAGTTCAACGCTTAAGTTTGGCTCAGTTATGCACATTTATGATGATTAGGGATATCAATGGACTTTCAGTCATTTGGTTACACCAAAGAACTAGACCTGAAAGATTTCAATAAAAACCTCTTTTTGAACCCAAGTGATAATTGGGTTTATGCTCAGTCAGGTCCATTCTAGATTTTCGATGCCCAAAATGACTCATATATTCAAAGTATTATTAATATAAATTTTACATAACATGCACAAAAACCTTGTGCACAACGGATAATAGAAGCCTTCATCTGTAACCTCTTCATTACATATGCAACATTGGGCCCCTGAATGGGTGTTTTTTTTTTTTTTTATATGAAATTTGAGTTAGTTTGGTCCACTATAGACCCGAGCTGAACCCAATCTATTTGCATCCCTACTCGTGATAATAAAGATTTTATAACTCATAAGAACAAATGGAGATGATTTTCTTGTGAACTCTTGAACCACAAACATCATTTTCTAATATTCTTACTGTAGAACCCGAAATAGAGCGATGAGAATGAATTAAATAGCACCCAATTCAATGTACGAGATATTAACTTTTATTTTAAGTCTTAAATTTTGGATCCATATATATATATATATAATTTTGAGCACTTGGTGTTGATGCAATTATTTTAGTTAATTTTGTGTAAGACCCGACTTTGGTGGACCTGATTGCACTTGACCCACCATTGGTTTACCTTTGACATCTAAATTGCCCCATGTATCAGTCCTATAAATTTATCAGTGGAGCCTCCTCTAAAATCTGAAATGTTGAGCTTTGGTTTATGCTTTGGCCTTAGGTATCTAAATTGAGCTTGAATATCTAAAATGCACAGACAAATCTTATTGGATTAAGATTTTGGGATACACTCTAGATTAAGAGAGTGTTTATTTTGAGCATTGTGGGATTTCAATTGGTAGGTCCATTGTGGAGCTCCACTCCTTTTTACTCAAGTATACAACCACATGCTCCCTTTTTGTTTGTCCTCTTTATCATTCTGATGTATGTTCCCTCCCACATTCTCCTTTGGTGACTCTTTTACCCCCTCAAGTTCTTCCAAGTGCTCCACTGCTCATGTTTGGCTATTCCAATTTCTAGTATTTCCTTCTTATATTATGAAGTCCTTTTTTTTCCTCTCTTTAGTGGAAAGAATGAGTTCAGCTTTTCATGTTTGCCTATACAATTTCTAGGAGTTCTTTCTATATTACAACAGTTTTACATATATAAAGCTCACATTTGTAAATTTCATTTATTATATCCCAAGCATAAAAGACAATCTTTACTATAAAAAAAAAAGCATAAGAGATAACTACCCGGGAAGTGCTGCTTAAAAGAAAATTTCCATGTCTTTAAAATAAATTAGCTTAAGCTTCACTACAGAAAAAAAGAGAAGAAGGAATAGTCATTACAAAATAAACCACCAGGAAGATTCCCCCCACTTTCCTTCCAACATTCTCATTTACACTAACATTGCCTGTTGTACTATTATTTGCTTGTCCAAGCCAGATCCATGCAGATCCATTTTTTTCCCTTATAAGTTTGAACTCTTTTTCTTCCTCATCTTCATAACCATCATCTTCAATGCTGGTTTTTGAAGGCTTTGAGGCCATTGATCAGGCCCTCATTCTAGTCTTTGGTGTTCTTGTCATCTCGGATGCATTGGGTTGATAGGATTTCTGATTGATTGAATTTTCAGAATTAAACAACTTCATTTAAATTATTTAAATGTATCAGGAAGGATAGATTTATCCAATGTGTCTGAAAGGAGATAAACATGTTCAGTGTTAGGGCTTCATCACTAAATTTGAAACAGTAGCATACTGGAGTTTGCCCATAAGTTGATAAATGGAGGTCCCAACCATAGCAATGCTTACGCTGAAGAGGTTCCAAATTCTTCTGCAAAACCCAACAAGACATGTTATCATGGCAATGCAATTAATGCCAAGCACCCTAAGGAATTTGGTTACCTGTGCTACAGAGTGTCCAACTGACTGCACTGCACACTAGAACTGGAGATCATAGCAGAATGAATTGTAAGTCCTCACTAGATGTCAGAGACTCCAACATCGGCGCAGTCCCGAGCCCAGTGGCTGGGTTTAAGAAAATCAAGGTTCCATCTACATCCAAAATATTATTATGAATATGGGTTTTAGAAGAATTGTTTTAAAAAAAACAGTACTCCCATAGAGAATGACTAAAATATAAGTGGTTCAATATGAGAAAATCCCATTTGCAACCTACATTCTCCAACAGTGCAAAAAAAGATGCAAAGTATTTTAAAACTATCATCTCCAACAATGGCATCGTGAACTTATATCTATTTTTTTTTATCAAGATGTATCATGCCTTCACAAGAAATCCCTCAATAAGAAATCTAAATACTCTACACGCAATGGAACAGTCTAGCAATGGTGCTTCATCAGATTCTGTGGGTGGTACCCAGTTGGTCTCTGAAGTGGACTATGCTTTTCTTCAGGGCAATAACAAAAATAACCATTTGTAAGCTACCCTAAAACACTAGTCAGTCCTCATGGTGCATCAACACACTAAAGTTGCAAACACCCAATTCTTAACAAGAAGGAAGTCGCCATTTCTTTAATTTAGTTCACCAGTTGTTCTCAAACCAAACCACATACATTCATCCCAGGTCCATATTGCCCACCAACCAAGTAGAAAAACAACATCAACACTCACCTGATGTGATGCTCACCTGATGCATACACCTAGGTGCACAAGTGAGCATCTTCTACAGGTGCAACATTTTATTGAACGAATGAAGTTATTAGCACTTTTTTGTGTGATTCATCTCAAGCTAGGGTGGGATATACTGGACTATTAATCAGTCCGCAACACCTAATTTGGTAAAACAAAGGAAAACAAGCATCCCTCCCATTTAATGTAGCACACATCCATTATACTAGATATAGAAATTACAATTAGACCCACAGATTTGAGTACTTTTCACTGCCCTTGGTAACAGGGCTATCCTCACTAAGGGTTTGTATAGGTAAGGATGTCATTAAAAAATGAAAGACTAGAAATATAAATGTGACAAAAATTTTCAAACGGTCGTCAAACGTGGGTTCATAACAAAGGGTGCAATCGTTTGAAAGATAAGGTCTCGATGGAGAAAGAGTCTTAGGTAGCATTTGGTTCGCTGGAATGGTTTTAGGTAGGAATGGAATGGAGAGTGGATTAAGTCTGGAATGGAATGAGGCATGAATAGTCATTTCCATTCCAACGTTTGGTATTACTGAAGAATCAATCCAGTAATAGAATTTTTATTCCTGTTCTTGCGTTTGGTACACTGGAATGATGCCCGAAATGGAATAAAATTTACATAAAACTGACCAAAATACCCTTGTTAGAATTTTTTATTTTTACAAATTTTCTTATTTCAAGCTATACCTAAAATATAATTATTTACCTATTTTGATATATTATCATTAAAACAACCACAAAATAACACACCTAAAACATCATTTCCAATAGCTTAAACATCATCAAAATATCTAAATAACACATTACTAAACTTAAACATCACTTAAATTAGCTAAATAAAGTAATTAAGTTAACATTCATCCATAAGTTTAAAAATATATATATAACATCCACATTTTGATGTAATAAAGGGGCATTTTGGTCTCAAGGAAAAATTATAAAGGAATGGAATGACCATTCCTCAACCTCCCCAGTTCAATGATGATTCCATTACATTAAGGAATGGTGATTTTGGAAGTAATGGTCATTCCGCCACTTTTTGCGGGAACCAAATGCGGAAATGATCATTTCGTTGGAATGACCATTCCATTCCGACCTTCATTACAATGAACCAAATGCTACCTTAATATGTTGAGGGGGTTAAGGTAAACTGCAGCGAAAGAGTCCCTTTGTGTGCTGTTTCGATCACCGTATATCTATGGCCTATGGGAGGGAGGAAACATAAAACAAATAATAGGCTCGCATTTAGGGATTTGGTTTAGGGTTTTAGTGATAGAGAGAGTTACCTGGGAGGCGAGCGAGCGAAAAGAGTTACCTGGGAAGAGAGGGCAGGAAAAGCTTCTGCCGGTATCGAGTTGCCTCTGCCAGTCGGGGGGTGATGCAGGCCAAGCTAATGGGCCCCGTTTGAAAGTTTACTCCAGAAGGCCCAAAGCACACAAAGCCCAACCATGACAGAATCTTGATTTTCACGGCAGTTTCTAGTTTTAGACTTTCTAGATGAATTTTCTAGATTTACTAGATTTCTTTAATTGCTTTGATTAGGTAGTTTCTTATTTTCTAAGATTCTTAGAATTAAGAAGTTTCTTATTAGTTAAGATTGATTACTAAAATTATACTGAGACTCTTTTATATGTAGGATGTAATCCCTTCTCTTAGGATATACAGAAATTAATGAAAATTGAGTTCTCTCAAACGAGCGTTCCTCTTTTGTCTGTGGTGTGAGACCAAGACATCCTACCCTAAGCCTTCTGGCTTGGAGAATAGCCCGTTGGCTAATCTCCTTCTCCCCTACGCTGTTTCAGGGGGGAGGGAGAGAGACCGAGTGAGGAAGAGAAGGGAAAATTCGATTAGGGTTAGGGATGTTGGGAATAACCAAATATGGGCGGGTTTATTTCCTTTTTTAATTTTGCATTTCCGACTGTCATGCCCGTTAGCAACAATAATAATCCGTCAAGAAAAAGGAATGCCCGCAAGAGTTGGTAAAACCAACAGGTAGGCGTCGTAAATATGCATTTTTGACATAGTGTTAGTGTTTGAGACAACTTGAGCTGCACAAAGCTTGTCTCAGTTTATCATGGTCAGGGATATCAATGGACCTCCAATTATTTGGTTGCCATAAAGGATTTGACCTGAAAGATTAAGATAAAATCATTTTTTGGACCCCCAGTGATAATAAGGTCCAGGTCCAGTGGAGTCCAAACATAATTTTCCGTTGCCAATAAAAAAGATCATATAATTTCGTAAAAGTTTTATACACAACAGGCACAAAAACAAGCACAACAGAGATGGTTTAAAGCTTCATTTGCAACTCCTACATTACCTTATATAGATTCATCATCTGGTACCTAAATGGGTGTCCTTTTTGTATGGATTTTGAATTGGTTTGGTCCTCTATGTACCCATGCTATACCTGACCTATTTACATCCATACTGATGATTGGAAAGCTAGTAATAACAAATAGAGATGATTTTATTGTAAATGCCTAATCCAAAAACCTAATATTCTAATATTCTCAGTATATAAGACAAACAAAATGAAAAGAACGAATTAAATGATAATCTTTTGTCATTTCCAACCAAAAAAACGTGAAAAGAATGGAACCACCACTAATATGATACATAGAAAATCTATAACACCCAACCTTGCCATTTTATGCTGACTGAGATTTTATCTTTTATTCTGTTTATCAACCATCAATTTAAAGGCCATGAATTGAAGGTCAAGACACTCCAATATGGGATTATTTTCGGTGCCTAATGATTGATGTTGGGGCTCATCATGCCAATATACAAATTAGCAGTTCAGTTGTACACTAAAAAAACCCAAGCAAACAACGTAACTTACAATAGAGAAAAGATTTTCATTGGAATGCTCAAGGCTCCCTTCTTCTCCATATGTGGGTGCATTTCACCCGAAAAGCTCCCTTACTGATAGAGAGTTCTTCTGCCTTTGTCAGAACTTCAAGGTTTTAGCTCCAACTATATTTATCACTGCAACAAATGGCAAAATAGAATCCTCACCAGTCGAGGTTTGGGTCATTCAAAAGCAGCTCATAGGAAAATACCCATGAACCATGTGAAACCTTTTGATCCTTCTGGGATTTTGCAAGTATATCATGAGTCACCACCATAATTAACCACTAGTTACTTAGGTAATTACGAGAATTAATGGCTGCCAAATAAAACGAGTCATAGTTCTTTTCTAGTATGCACAAGCAGAATACTCTAAGGAAGCCAGCTTCTAATAAAGTTACGAAACATCTATTCTCTCTGCCTGGTCATGAGGAACATGACGAAGATGCTACTCTCCTTTTATTTGCTTCAATGCATACTTCAGGATGGTTATTAGAGCCTCCATGCACTCAGCAAGTGCATTTGGATTCCCTAGTATGTTGCTAATCAAATTAACATACCCAAGGAATGATTAGATTCAAATAACAGAACATTTGGCTCAGTTCTGCACATTTATGATGACCAGGGATATCAATGGACTTTCAATCATTTGGTTACACCAAAGAACCAGACCTAAAAGACTTCAGTAAAAACCTTTTTTTTTTTAACCCAAGTGATAATTGGGTTTACGCTAAGTCAGGTCCATTCCAAATTCTCGATGCCCAAAATGACTCATATATTCAAAGTATCATTAATATAAATTTTACATAACACGCACAAAAGCCTTGTGCACAACGGATAGTAGAAGCCTTCATCTGTAACCTCTTCATTACATATTCAACATTTGGCCCCTGAATGGGTGTTTTTTTTATATGAAATTTCAGTTAGTTTGGTCCACTATAGACCCGAGCTGAACCCAACCTATTTGCATCCCTACTCATGATAATAAAGTTTTTATAACTCATAAGAACAAATGGAGATGATTTTCTTGTGAACTCTTGAACCACAGACCTCATTTTCTAATATTCTCAGTGTAGAAGCCAAAATAGAGCGAAGAGAATGAATTAAGTAGCACCCAATTCAATGTACGAGATATTAACTTTTATTTTAAGTCTTAAATTTTGGATCCATCAGTCCAAATATGTTATTTTTATATTTTTTATAATTTTTGTGAAAAAATTAGTACTGGTAGTTTTTGAATTCCAATATTTTTTATTTCAAACATGAGCCCGAACTGTTAGGTATTAATATTTTTTTCTTAATAAATTCTATTGATGTGTACATTCTTCATATATATATATATAATTTTAAGCACTTGGTGTTAATGCAATTATTTTAGTTTATTTTGCGTAAGACCCGACTTTGGTGGACCTGACTGCACTTGACCCATAACCAGAGAAATCAGCTTTTGAAACAGCAACTACACTGCCCATGGGGCCCTATTTAGAGGTCTAGCGTTTGGTTTGCTGGAATGGTTGTAGGCGGGAATGGAATAGAGGCTGGAATGATTCTGGAATGGAATGAAGCATGAATGGTCATTCCCATTTCAATGTCTGGTTCCACTGAAGAATCAATCATGTAATAGAATTTTGATTCATGTTCCTGCGTTTGGTACGCCATAATGATGCCTGGAATGGAATAAAATTTACATAAGACTGAACAAAATACCCTTGTTAGATTTTTATCTTGAGGTCAGTCAAATATGCAGTACTACACTGAAGACTCTTAACTGTGGTCCCCAGACTATACTTTAATTCATTATGAACCACCAATATATATATATATTACTAAGTGGGGCCCACATCTTAATATTTGGGGGTGGGCCCACAAAGGTGTAATGAAAAAGTTTTCAATTTCTCATAATAATATATTATTATATTATATTATATTATAATATTTGGGGTAGGCCCCACAAAGGTGTAGTGAAAAAATTTACATTATAATATTTGGGGGGTGGGCCTCACAATGGTGTAGTGAAAAAAAGTTTGCATCTTGCACTCTTTTATAATAGTAGAGGATGTGAAACAAGGGTATTTTGGTCCCAATAAAAGTTACAAAGGAACTGAATGACCATTCCTCTGCCTCCCCAGTGGAATGGCCATTCCTCTACATAAGGGAATGGGGATTCCGGAGGTAATGGTCATTTCGTCACTTTTTGGCGAACTAAATGCGGTAATAATCATTCCGTTTGAATGACCATTCCATTCCGACATTCATTACAGCGAACCAAACGCTACCTAAGTGGTTTTACCAAGGGTTTAAAAATCTACTATTCTCTTTAAGGTTATATCTAAAGTGTTATAATCCCTTTTAGCGTAAATCAAACATTGTAAATAATGATTTTAATTTAGATTTCAAGTGCCTATGAACTTAATGGGCCAATTCAGACATGAGGCTAGACTGAGCTATATGCCTATACCTGAGAATTACTAGGTCTAGGTTTAAATTTGCACCTTCCTATGGGTTGTCTTGGACTAAGTGATATAAATGGGTCGGTTCTGGGTCCATTGAGTCTCAAGTTCTGGATCAAGGCAACCCAAAGGAAGTTGTAAACTTAGACCAAGACCATTAATTTATTCTCAGGTCTAGTCTAATCTAATATGAAGTTTAGCCTGGTACACTTACAAAAGGAAAATGGTTAAAGAGCCTAATCTATTTTATACCTTTCACAGGAGTTTCCATGTATTAAATCATTCCAGAAGTGTCTTATCTTTGACAATTTTAAACTATTTATGATCACATGCCTTTTATCAATTGACTAGGGGTGTAAAAAAAAAACCAAGAAACCGTCTAACCAAACCGAACCGAACCGAACCGAATCGAATCGCGGTTAATAACCGTGTTTCACGGTTCGATTATAGTTAATGAAATCCAAAAACCGCACGGTTCGGTTCAGTTACGATTTTCCATAATAATTCACGGCGGTTAACCGAACCGAACAGTAAAGCACGGTTCGATTAACCACACAACAAAGGAAACCCTAACAAAAGTACCAAAACCCTTTCTCCTCATCAGTCTTTTTTCTTTCACCTCAACGCCTCTCTCTCTGGCTCAATGGCTCATAAATAGACAGAAATTTTTGAACGGTAACTAGGTCAGATTTCTCAACCGTGGCATTAGGGCTGTGAGTCTGGCTATTCATTGTTTCTTCGTTCATCCTTGTCGACTTGTAATGTAGCCTCTCTGTTTGGAGGACAGCAACAACACGTGGCTCTGTATTCTTTTTTGACATAGTTCCATTGGTTTTAGTTTCATTCTCTGATATGCTCTCCTTGAGTTTAGGTGGCTTGATGTGTCCATTAATAAGTTCATCTTATCCTTTTTCTGTGAGCTGCGTGCTGTTTGTTTATTTGCTATTAATATTACAGTTTTTTTTTTAAGTGTAAGTTGGTTCTTCATTTATTCGAAAAGAATAATTTACAGGAAAGAAACTCTAGAAAACCAAATTTGGTCTTAGAGGCTCCAATGGGGCATACCTCATTTATCAATATTACAGTTGTTCATGGTGAACATCTATTTTAACAAAGTGACAGTTGCTGAAACTGTAACTGAAAGACACTTTTTTTTCTTTTTGTGAATGGTAGCAGGCTCCGAAACACACTGTTTATGCTTGATTCCATTCTGAAAATGGGACACAGTGTGATTGATGTATGAAACACGTTCAAGAATGTGTATGTCCCTTAATTCAATTAATAATAAGGGAACACTTAAGCATGATCAGATTTTTCCACGGTTATTAACCGTATAATACGATTAACCGCGGTTCGGTTTTCTACGATTTTTGTCTTCACGGTTACGATTACGGTTTTCAAATACAGAAAACCGCAGTTACGGTTCGGTTAACGATTTTCCCAAAATAACCGGTTAACCGAACCGTTACACCCCTACAATTGACATTATTTTCAATTTAATACTGATTTGACTATTAAGAGTTGTTGGATTACAGTCACAACTATTAGTTTATACTTTTAAAAACTGAGTTATAATTATCTAATTAAAATATATTTGGATCACCACATATCCTTAACTAGTTTTTAAAGTTCGATGCACATACAAACTACCTCTATGAATTAGGCGCATCTCAAGTAACTCTACATAGGAAAAAGTATATCCTTATTAATAATGAGTACACCCCCTTTGCACTAACAATAATATAAAAAGCCTAAATAAGAAATGATAAAACTAGAAGAAAGGGATTAGAAGCAACCATGCAACATTTAATGCTTATACATTAAGTACAACACATAACTTAAATAATTAAATATAGATGAAATGAACTAAATATGTATACATGGATCTTTAGGACATTTTGTAATGGGTAGGTGGGTATGAAATTGCCTTCAGATCCTCATTTACTACTTTTAAATGATTTTGATAAGGGCATTTCAATATATATTTTTATATATGAATACATATATTATATAAAATAAATAAAAGTGGGAGGGCTAGGGATGGGCCGGGCCAGTACTGTCCAAGCATGGCCCTCAAATTCCAGGGCCTGCAAAAGATTGTCCAAGCCTAGCCCTAGGACTTTTCCTTAGAAATAAAAGCTCTCATTTTAAGGGTTTTTTGAGGGCCGGGCCCCTTCTCTCAGGGCCAGATTGACATGCCTAATGCTATGCCCGAATGTATGCTAATTAAAGGCAACATATTTAGCACAAAGGAGCATATAGATCTTGCAAATGATCTGAAGTCAGGCCCGGGGACTTGATATGGACCATAATATTAACTTAATTGGGGGGGGCATTAAAGAAGAAATATCAAAGCCCCGTGTCATGGAATTATCAAGCAAAGAAGGTTCCGGGCACGTTTGTGTAGTTCATTTCCACAGAAAAGGAGGTGTTTTTTTTTTTTTTTTTTTTTTTTGCAGAAAACCCTTTTTACAAGTATTGAGTGCGGTAGTTTTCCGCGGAATTGTTTTTTCGCCACGTCTGCTTTTTCCTTCTTAGGCCTGGAAATAGACTTCCTATGAGGGTGTATGGGAAGTCCATTTCCACATAAAACTGACCCCCATTTCCTCACACCCACCCCCACTCACCCAACCACTCTCTTTCTTCCCCCTCCCCTCCCAGTAGGTTTCATTACACGATAGTTTCCACTAAAAGAAATCCGCAGCTGCACCAAACAACATTAGCACCAATTCAATGAGGAAAAGCTTTTTGCACCAAACATGAATTTCTAACTTCCTCAGAATATCTTTTCCGAGGTATTTAAAAACCATAGAATTTGCTGATGTGGTAATTTTATTTCCATGGAAGTTGTCTCTATACAAACGTGCCCTCCAAGTCAGTGACAGTGATGGTCCATGAGTGCCTAATCTTCTTCCACAAGTAGGTTATGGTTTTAGCCAATCGTTATTCTCTGTAATCGCTCGTTGTCTTGACCCTTGACTAGCAGGCTCAAACATACAATCCACTGTATAGGATTTTCCACGATGACCCAACTTTTTCCATATGTATTTGTTTCTTTCTCTCCACGAGTCTCACTTTCTTAGTCACCTCTATCAGACATTCAGCCTGTCAATCAGTCCTCTCATGTGTCACGATATCATTCTCTATCCAAGCATATGCACCTACTATTACAAAGCATAGCTCAAACACCTAGATTGGGCTGGGCCTCCAAACTTTGACCAATAAACTGTCACATAAACAGCCGATTCCTTGATTCCTACATATAAAATATTGAATCTCAGAAACATCTATAATGCATGTAAATTATATACGTACATTTAGAAGAAGTACATCTTATCCAATCTCTTACACAAAGTGAGTCATTCTAGCCCCAGTCATCCCCTGTGGAAAGTTTGGCACCTATGGGCAATGGCTGCTACTTGACTACGGAAAAAAGATTCTCCATTGGCCATTGCAATCAAGCTTGATTTTTTATTAACTTTTCCCTCAATCTTTTTAAAATAACCAAATTACCCATGCTACAATGGCCTAGTCTGATCCCCACTGTGATAGATGGAGGTAATTATTCCAAAGAAAATCAAGCTGTGAACTTCATAGTGATATTTGGAGTATGATTGCATACTTTCAATTAAGGCTAATCTACGGTTGCAATTCAATCCAACTCAAGCTTTGTGTTTGCGGTTTCAGGAATCCATCATTTGTGTTACTCTTTATGGGGGAAGGTGTGAAGGTCAGATTGGGCTGGATTGGGGCTATGCTTTGTAGGTCCACGTGAATAATCATTCCATGGGCCCAGTTGGGGCAAGATGATCTTTTCAAAATATGTAAAGATAAGTTGTTAAGGAAAGTGATACTAGTTTTGAGTAAAAATAGTCGTGATCGAGAGAGAGAAAGAAATGCCGGACAAAAACGTGTGGAAAAAATTTGGTGGTCGTGGAAAATCTTCTACCCGAACAATGGCCCATCGTTGTTGGTTTGTGATGGACCATCCAATCGCTGCCACTTTCCTGAAATCTGCTACTTGAGAATTTCATGGCACTCAACTAATTAATGGATCTTATCTTTAGATAGATGGCTTATCCAGAAATCTCAATGACCTATATATGTGCACTTTCCCCACGCTCTCTTAGTACACATCATTGCTATTCTTGTTGTTTCGAGTACAAATCAATCATGTTTCTTTCAAAGTCAATTCCATTTCTTCTTCATTATTGGGTTGGGTTGCTAATCCTATGCATTGGATCCTTGAAATTCAATTCCTGTGTTGGAGATACAACTACCAGTACTAGTGGTTGTTTGGAAAGAGAGACAATCACTTATCCACTTCAAACAAGGTATCAAGGACTCTAGTAACCGACTCTCTTCTTGGGTGGGAGACGATTGCTGTAGGTGGGTAGGCATTCACTGCAGAAACAAAATAGGGCATGTCATCAAGCTCGTCCTCCGAGGTCCATTCAAAATTCAATCTTCCTCATCAATTGCAACATACAGCGATTTTGAAGCAACATTCAATAGATCAAGCACATCTGGTGAGATAAATTCATCTTTGCTTGAGTTGGAATACTTGAAACACTTGGACCTAAGCATCAATTGCTTTGGAGGAAGAGTCATTCCAAAATTCATTGGTTCATTGAAGAATTTGAGATACCTTAACCTCTCTGGTTCTGGCTTTGGTGGAAGGGTTCCTCATGAGCTAGGGAGTCTCTCTACCTTGAGTTATCTTGATCTCAACAATTATCGTGAAATATGGGTAAATCTGAGTGATGGTTCTTCTTACGATGCTATCAGTGTTCCGACATATGATTTGCATGTGGATAGACTTGATTGGCTCTCTGGCCTCTCTTCTTTGCAGTACCTTGATATGGAATCGATGAACCTCAGTACGACAGCAGATTGGCAACTATCAATAAATATGCTTCAAAATAAATATGCTTCTTTCTATTTTGAACTTACATTTGTCCTCTTGCCAGCTTCCAAACATTTCTGCATCTCTTCCTCATGTGAATCTGACATCTCTTTCTACCCTTGATCTTTCTGAGAACGGGCTTGGTCCTTAGATCCCTACTTGGGTGTTTAATAACAGCAGATTGGTGTCGCTTGATCTTGGTTCCAATGATTTCTCATATCCCATTCCCACTGCCCTGGGGGATCTTTGCAACCTACAGACTTTGAGTTTGGAGGGGAATGATTTCAATGGAGAAATAAACAAATTCAAAGAGTCTTTTAAAGGATGCATTAAGAGTAATTTGGTGTACTTGTATTTGAGTGGCAACGGACTCAGTGGGCATCTTCCTAATTGGTTGGGGCAATTCATCAATCTGATGTTTCTCTATCTTTCTGATAACTCTCTTTCCGGTCCAATTCCTCCATCTCTTGGAATATTATCTTCCTTGAGAGAATTGTCTCTTTCTAATAACTCCTTCCGGTCCAATTCCTCCATCTCTTGGAAGATTGTCTTCCTTGAGAGAATTGGATCTTTCTGGTAACTCTTTTCCCGGTTCCATTCATCCATCTCTAGGAAGATTGTCATCTTTGAATACTAAATCTTCAGAGTAATAAACTAAATGTGTCCATTCCTAAAAGCCTTGGACAACTTTCAAATCTAGAGTATTTATTCTTATTTAATAATTCTTTTAAATGTATTCTAACAGAATCTCACTTTTCTAATCTCATAAAATTGAAAACATTAGACATCTCTTCAACTTCATTAGTTTTCAATGTGAGTTCCAATTGGGTTCCTCCATTTCAACTTACATATTTCATAATGAATGAATGCAAATTAGGGCCCCAATTTCCACCGTGGCTCCAACCTCAAAAGCAATTGTCTTATTTGTCATTGTCAAATGCAAGTATTTCAGATGTCATCTCTAACATTTTTCATATTTTATCATTAAACATTAATTATCTAGATCTCTCCAACAACCGCTTGAAGGGAAGCATTCCTCTATCAATATGCTAGATAAAAGATTTAATATATTTAAGTTTCTCTAATAATCAGCTGACACGTGAGATTCCACAGTGTTTATGGGATTTGCAGTATTTGGAGACGATGGACTTAGAAAATAATTTCTTGCCTGGAGGCATTCCGAGCTCAAAAAGTAATTTGTCACAGCTTACTTCATTGCACTTGTGCAAAAACAAGCTTTCATGAGAGCTCCCTCCATCAATGAAGAGTTGCACAAGATTGATCACACTTGATTTCGAAGAAAATAAATTCTCAGGGAGGATACCAAGATGGATTAGTGAGAATTTAACTTCGCTTATGTTCCTCATCTTGCGATCTAATATGTTTAAAGGGAACCTTCCTCCACAGCTATCGTTACTTTCTAAACTTCAAGTCTTGGACCTCTCACAAAATAATTTTTCGGGAAAAATACCTGAGTCCTTTGGTAACTTCAGTGCCATGGCTATAGTGAACAAAACAAAGGAACTTATTTATAGTGATCCGCGATTTGGTCACTTAGAGAGCATTTGCGTGTTTTGGAAATAAGTCAATATGAGTATAGCAGTACAATTTCACTCGTGATAAAATATAAACCTATCAGGAAATGATTTAGATGGAGAAATCCCTGAAGGAATTACTCATCTTTTTGGCCTGCAAAGTTTGAACTTATCAAAAAAAAATCTATTGATAGGAACAGTCCTAGAAAATATTAGTGACATGCGATGGTTAGAATCTCTTGATCTCTCACAGAATCGGCTTTCAGGGATGATTATGCATACCCTGTCATACATGACTTCTTTAAATCACTTGAACTTGTCCTACAACAGCTTTTTTGGAAGAATTCCATCGGATCATCAACTTGATACTATTAACGATTCATCCATCTACACGGGAAACCCTTTATTACGTGGGCCACCACTTTTGAACCAATGCCCACGAGATGAAATATTTCCTGATTCACAGCCACTTTCTGATGGAGACAAAGAAGCTAAAGATGAGTTGGAAATACAACTATTTTTTATTAGCATGGGGCCTGGGTTTGTTATAGGCTTTTTGATTGTCTGTGGCATTTTGTTATTCAAGAGATCTTGGAGGGTCGCCTATTACAACTTCTTTGATGACATGGGAGATCAGTTGTATGTTGCAGTAGCAAGAAAGCTTGTTAAATTCAAGAAGAATAAAGGACTACCAGGTAATAGAGGACTCCCATCAACTCCTAAACGTGTGCTGCATCCTCGCGCAATGCCTGGCCATAAATCAAGTTGATGATCCTTCATGTAGTGCAAACAAGTATGTTCTTATTTATGTTTTTTTTTTCAAAGAAGTATTTTCTAGCTGTCAAATGTATTAGAAATATAATCCAATTGAGCTGTCCACGTTCATCATGCCTAAATCTTATGCAGAAACTTTACGTTGTGTACATGCATTACATCATCTTCCACAACAAAATATTGGGTTCCACAACTCTTTTCAAAAGAAATGATAGTTTATACAAAAACATCCAAAAATGCAAAACATCTTTTCAAAAGAAATGATAATTTATACACAAACATCCAAAAATGTAGTAAAAACCATCACAACCATTTTAATAAACTTCCCATAAACATACATACAAGAAAAACTCTCCAAAAACATACCCAAAACAAAAAATATTACATGAGCGTCCCCAAAACACAAAATCCATCAACGTCATTGTTGAACTGGCAGATTTTTGCAGCTCCCACGGTTGTGACCCCTCTCTCTACAGCACGAATAAGTTACCACTCTTCGCTTGTGATGTCGATCTTCAACTCGGATCCTATTCTTCTTTGGTCGACCTGGTTGCTTGCTAGCCAATGGTGGGAGGACTCTCCCGGTGATTAAATGATGTTCCCATTGCTTTCTATCACGGGTGACATGACTGACATCACTGTATCTCTTCTAATACGTACTTGTGAGGTACCAATGCTCGCAATACTCATGGATTCATATTCCGTGCTTTCCTGGGCCATGGCGGCAATAGCATGGCAACATGGGATCCCAATCACGTCCCATTTGCGGCACGAGCATGACCTGTGATCTAGATTAACTACATCAACATACTCTGAAGATTGCACTTGATATTCATTCAATGCAGCTACCCGTACCATCAGCCTTCGCGATTCTTCCATTTTTGTGGCTAGGTACTACTCTGCATACGGAGTTAGTAGTGAAGTGATGCTCTGTACTTGAGTTAACTGTCTTTGAAAAAATTCCATGTGATTTGCACGTATCTCTTCCACTTGCTTCGTAATCGGGAGCACTCGAGTGTCTTTTATGAGACTATTTATGCACTCTGCAACATTGCTGGTAAGCATGTCATACCTGTGTCCATGAGCAAATTCATCGCCTAGAACTGAAAGCTGATCGCATGGATGTAATTATATGCAAGCTCATCTACACTTTTTATGTGGTTCATGTAAGCATCGTACTCACAAGGTCGGTATGTCCTCGCGGCGCACCAAAACTTTCTTATAATGCCGTGGTCGTTGAAAGTCGCCTTTATGTTTTCCACTATATGATGTCAACAAAAATAATGCTTTGCGCTTGGCATCATGGCTTGTACTGCCGGAACCAGACCTTTCTGACGGTCGGATATAATTGTCAATTTTTTGGCTCACCCAACGACAAGGACAAGTGTGCAAGAAACCACTCCCAACTATCACACCGCTCCGCTTCAGCAAAGGCAAATGCAATGGGGAACAGTTGATGATTTGCATCATGTGTTACAGCCACCATTAGCACTCCTGGATATTTTCCATGAAGATGTGATCCATCCACCGCTCTCAATGGCCAGGTTTGGAATGACCTTAAGCATGGACCAAACGACCAAAAGAAGCGTCTAAATCGGTCATCCTTCCTGATGTCCAATGCAGTGTACGAACCAAGGTTGGTTCTATGAAGCTCGTTGCAATAGAGCGACAATATCATAAAAGACTCCTCATACAATCCATGCACTTTGCACAGTGCAAGCTCATTTGCCATATGGGCTCTCCTGTATGTAATGCGGATTCCAAACTCAATTTGGCATTCATTGATGATCTCCTTGGGCCTAAAATCGTGATTAAATTGCACCTTCTCTTCAATGAACTCTGCTACTAGCTTCGCGGTTGCTTGCTGATGTGCAGTTTCCAAAGTGGTTAGAACAACAATGTTTGTCCTTATACTTTTGAGCTCTGAAGTGTGGACCAGAATCTACATGAAGGCATGGATAAACCAGGGACAATTGACTCCTTTACAACTCACTGTGACCATCTTCATGTTAGTCATTTCGTGTTTCAAGGTGAAGTTGTTGTATATTACGTACTTTGCTATAGCTCTTCTAAAAGCCTCACGATCAAGAAACTCCATACTTAGCCACATCTCCCTACCTGAATAGGTCCCTTTTTCGGGCACGACACTATCAGGGACCATCGTGTCCATGAGGGGAGCTTTTGAAAAGTTGTCTTCTTCATTCCTGCTTGTGGTAGATCTTTCAACACCTGATTTAATTAGTTCGGCAGTTGCTGAACTTCCATTTCCATCCACATTCGTTGCGGGAGCACCTATGAAGCTGTGCACACTTTCGCTTCCATTCACATGAAGCATTTACATTGATTTCTTCGAATATGGACTCATCATCGTCTGCAAAATAAAATAATGTTGTTGAGAATTTGATATCATGATCCTCCTCTATATCGACCGTGGGATATTCTTTAAAAGTTGGAGGTGACGGTGGAAGCACGCCCTTTAATTTATTATCAGGCAGTGTAGTGTTTGGAGAGTCTCGAATGATCTTGTTTCTTTCATCCTGTTCAGATTTGCAATATAGAGTTATGAGAAAAAAAAATTACTTTCGATCCATGTTGAAAATGTTGCAATATAGTTTTAACTTCAGAACATACCAATTGCCACGACTGTGTTGGAAAGTGCCTTCATCGCAATGCCTTCTTGAAACGAATAATAATATCCATTTTGCTTTGCCTCTTGACGATTGTAACATGCCATTGATATCATTGTCATCGTCAATATCTATTAACGAAAAAAACTGCCATTGTGTAAAAGATACTTTAGAGTTATCTCATCAGAAGTTGTAGCCTAACTCGATGCTTCCAAAGCAATTTTGGACAGCTCCTTCAACGTGACATTGCTCGAAAGATATCTCAACTTCTGCCTTCCACCATTGTATTGAGAATGATTGAGCTCAAATTCAAACTCGCCGTCATAGTGAATGATTATTAGGTGCTCAACGTCTAACATGCTATTAGAACATCACAAAAAATATAAATTACTTAGACCATCATTCTCACGCAATAATGCATGGGCTGTAGATTAAATTTGTGAACGTTTTCCTCTTTATTAGAAACTAATTATGTATAATGTACTTTGGTTGTTGACATTTAAGTCAATGTAGTATTATTGTGACGCCCTGGAGTCCCACATCGACTATAGAGAGGAAAGTGATTAGGATTATATGTAGAGCTTACACCCTTACCTTGCATGAGGCCATTTGATGGGTTGGGGCCCATCAGAAATAAAACCGTGAGGTCAGTGGGCCAAAGCGAACAATATCATGCATGTGTGTAGGGTGGGGCATTACAAATGGTATCAGAGCCGACTATCGACTAGTTCGAGTGTGGGTCCCCTGCCGTGGTCTGGTGCAAGTGGGCGGGTTTCCATGTGGGCGGGCCAAGAGGGCTGGCAGGTTAAAGGGGCTGGCAGGCTACTGCATAGGGACGTGTAGCCCTAAGGGGGGTGGAATGTGACGCCCCGAAGTCCCACATCGACTATAGAGAGGAAAGTGATTGGGATTATATGTAGAGCTTACACCCTTACCTTGCATGAGGCCTTTTGATGTGTTGAGGCCCATCAGAAATAAAACTGTGAGGCCCGTGGGCCAAAGCGAACAATATCATGCATGCGTGTAGGGTGGGGCGTTACAAATGGTATCAGAGTCGACTCTCAACTAGTTCGAGTGTGGGTCCCCTGCCGTGGTCTGGTGCAAGTGGGCGGGTTTCCATGTGGGCGGGCCAAGAGGGCTGGCAGGCTACTGCATAGGGACGTGCAGCCCTAAAGGGGGTGAAATGTGATGCCCCGGAGTCCCACATCGACTATAGAGAGGAAAGTGATTGGGATTATATGTAGAACTTACACCCTTACCTTGCACGAGGCCTTTTGATGGGTTGAGGCCCATCAGAAATAAAATTGTGAGGCCAGTGGGCCAGCGGACAATATCATGCATGTGTGTAGGGTGGGGCGTTACAATTATGTATTACATTGAAGAATGCGAAATAGTAAATAGGGCTTGTGCAAAGTATATCATATTCAATGAAACAGACAATAAACATCATACAGTGAAATAGAACATGTATCCATGCATTAAATGATAGTATATGTATTATACGTTGTCAATAGAAAGAGGAGATTGATTTCTAGGGTTCCATCATGTGAAGAGAAGTTGATTTTCATTACCTCATTTCTGTAGACTTTGACAATAGCAACAGGAGATTGATAGAAAATTAATGGTGCATCAATGGTGGAAAAACACAATCGTCATCATGTTTCGCTGCGATACAATACTGAAGGAAACGGCCTCTTTGCGATTTTGGAGAAGTGGGAAGAATGAAGCTCGAAATCGGATTATATAGGTTTCGCGGACAGGGTCATCGCCGACCTTATTCAAGTGTAAATAAGGTCGGCCGACGATGTGCCAAATAGGTAAAAAAAAATTAAAAATCGGGCCCAATTGCTCTAATTGGTGCCCCACTTGCTAAAGTATTTGATTGCGTAACACGTCCGGATTAAGTATTTTTTTCCGGTAAAACTCTCTTTTTTTATTATAAATTTCAGAAATATCTTGAGTTATGTGGAGTTCTAGAATATTGAGAATAAGTGTTGGTTTTGGCAGATTAGTGTGAGAGATTCTAGAGTTGGTTCTGGAATGTTACATGTGGCTTAATCTTATATTATATACGGGAAAAGTATAAATAGGGGTCTTGATGTTTATTTATGACAAGGCAAAGTTGATAGATCAAAACTCATTTTTTATTGAGAAATCAATAGAAGTTCTCTCATTTCTTAGAATGATCTCTCATCTCTACACCAATGGCAGAGTGTGAAATAAAGGCGTGAAATCAAATGTTGCATGGGCTTGAATCAGTGACTTTAACTTTTCTGAAGAGATGCTACATGGTGAAAGACTACTAAATGAGCTTGCTTTCCGATCATTTCAAATTAATTACCTATCTTCACCCATGCAACCCGAATGAAGTGATTACATTTTGAAATGTACACTCAGATTATTAAATTTGTGAAGCTATTGGTTTGTGTTTTTGAAGAGGCAGTACATACATCTTAAATGTATAAGAGTTTGATCATTTCCCTCACTCACCAATTATTAGTTAAAGCAACACACCACTTCATAATGAATTCTATAGATTTGGATGACTGAAGGATTTTCAAGAGTAGGAATAAATTCAATTGTTGGACTTCTTCACCCTTGATTTTAACAAAGGGCGTGACATTGGCATATTGACAGATATTTAAAATATCATTTGGAATTGATATATACATACATACAACTTTATTATTCTGAGTTTGAAAGTGATTCCTATTTTAGAATAAACAAGAACTTATAAGAAAAGTGTGAGAACCCGGGCCAGCCAAGAGCAAGGCAGGGACTCCGTCCCACATCGCCTATGAGGCCGCCCGAAACCAGGCTTATATGTGCGAACCCCCCTTGACTTGGTATGACGCGTTTTGGGTCTCAAAGGGGCCCGAGAACAAATCCGTGAGGGTGTTTGGCTGCGAGCTAGGCCCAAAGCGGACAATATCATACCCGGGGATTGGGTCGGGTGTCGTTACAAATTGGTATCAGAGCCGGGGGCGGCTCTCCTCTAAGTGGTGGGGAGTGTGAGAACCCGGGCCAGCCAAGAGCAAGGCAGGGACTCCGTCCCACATCGCCTATGAGGCCGCCCGAAACCAGGCTTATATGTGCGAACCCCCCTTGACTTGGTATGACGCGTTTTGGGTCTCAAAGGGGCCCGAGAACAAATCCGTGAGGGTGTTTGGCTGCGAGCTAGGCCCAAAGCGGACAATATCATACCCGGGGATTGGGTCGGGTGTCGTTACAAAAAGCCAAATGTGTGAGGGTGGATATGTTGTCAATGCACAAAGTATGATACATAGAAATTCCAAACGAGAAAAAAAGAAAGCTTAACTCCTGGAACAATGTTTAGAGTATAGTGACCATAGAAATAAATAGAAGTCTCTGACTTATAAAGATTAAAAGAGATTGTGATAGATCCAAGAAAATTAAGCAAGGCATAACCCTTGTAAAGAATTCCGAGACACTTTTTTGCTGAAAGCATCCAGGCGAAAAGAAATATTGTCCCAACACCAACCATATAAATCTTGATAAAGAGAAGAAACTCTAGAGCATCTAATTAGGGGTGCTCATGGATTGGGCTACAACCCTTTGTTATTGATGTTATAGCCGTTTTATATTAAAATAAATACTTGGGCTCGGGCTAGGTACTTATGGACCGATTCGGGCTTGGGCCAAAGGGTCAAGATTCGGCCTGAGCTTGGATATTATTCAACCCGGCCCAACCCGGTCACATAAACATCCCTAATCTAACATGAAAGGCTCCCTTTATTTCATCTTAAATGACCATTGTCACTTGATAAGTACCCCCTAGATAAAGAAAACCCAAATGCATTGAATAGAAGAAAAGGACATCCAAAGTCGAGCCAAGTCAGAGAAGACGTGCATTCCTCTTCATTGGTGAAGAGAAATGAGAGACACGTTTCAAGTGAGAAAGGCATTGTGAGAGGTATTTCAAGTGAGAAGGCATTGCGAAAGAGGCCTTGCAAAAGAAAAGAAAAAAAAAGAGAGAGAAAAGGGCAGGGGCTTTGTCTTTCAAGAAAAGAAAAAGGCATAAATCGAATAAAGACCCATTTAAAGAACTAAAAGAAGATACAATTGTACTGATATTGCTTGATGAATGAACCATTTCATCTCTTTATTGACAACAGCTTTTCTAAGTTTAAGGAATAACAATAACACCAAGCAACCACATCCCCCCATTGGACCAACTGGATTCATTCAACTGTCCAGCGGATTACCAAAGTTGTAAAAAGAAACAGCCCCAAAATCTGAATCGGGATCATCAAGGCTTTTACTACGGTAATCATGAGTGGACCAATTACAATTGAATATGTATCGCCAAAAGTGTGCCCCAAGGGGAAATATTGAAAGTATCTCAGCTAGCCATTCTTATTAAAATCTCAAGGCATTAGTAGAGACAGCGGAAGTACTTTTAAATATTTTCCCTTGGGAGGAGCCCACTCCTCAATACTCCCCCTCATGTTGAGAACCCGGCTGGCACACTTTTGGCGACACGCATTTTTTTTCTATGCTGAGTCGTTCATCCTGAAACTCGAACTCACAACCGATAGACTCTAATACCATTTTAAATTTTGATGATGCCAAAATAGGGTTTCGGACACCACCGGTCAAGTAATAAATGCAGTAAATGCAATAATTAAAGAAGAGAGAGAAGGGATTATAGTGGTTCGGTCAAAATGACCTACGTCCACTGTTGAAAGGCAGAAATTGCCTGTGGTGTTTTACTTCCTCAATGATTTCGGGTTACAAACTAGAGGAATACAAGAGTCGAAGTGAATGGGAAGATCTTAGTTGCCCCCAAGTGCTGGTGGGGCTCTTGATTTATAGTCTACCCTAACAGACGGGGACACTCCTCTGCAACATTCGCCCTTGGAACCCTCGAACTGCCCTCGCGCTGGACGAAGCAGTGAGGAACTACCCTCGCGCTGGACGAGGCAGGTGAGATATCTCTTCGCAGGACTTGGTAGGAGCGGAACTGTTTCCAAAGCAACGTGGCTGCCCTGACTTGGTCTCTCCTTGGGCTTGGACCCGAGCTTCATTCTCATGGGTTGGGTCATTTGGGCCTGACTCATCATTTGCCCCTCAATGCCCCGTGCCCAAATAATTTTTTGAAAGGGGGGGCATTAGTAGATTCAGGTCTCTTCTCCCTCCAAAATCTTTTTCCTCTTTTCCGGTTTTAATCCTGGTCTGGGCGAGCTTCGGAACCGGCCAGCGGAGAAGGCCTGGGCGCCCGGGGGAGAAGTTCCTGGGCGAGTTGGAGGTGGGCGTCCGCCAGGCGCTGCTGGGCGAGGTGGAGGTGGGCGCCCGCCAGGCGCTGCTGGGCGAGGTGGAGGTGGGCGCCCACGAGGTTGCGGGCGCCTCTGTGCTGCTGGGCGAGGCTGCCGCGGTGGGTAGATCAGGCGTGGCTGTCGCGGTGGGCGCCCGCCAGGCTGGGGGCGCCCCTGCGCTGGGTGAGGCTGCCGCAGTGGGCGCCCGCCAGGCTGCGGGTGCCCCGGTGCTGCTGGGCGGCGACGCGGGCGAGGCTGCCTCGGTGGGCGCGGACGTCATCGGCGCTGCGGGCGAGCTCGGGGCCTGGGCGCCTGAGCAAAATGTCCTGGGCGACCGGGGGATATTTGGCCGGGGCGCCCGGGGAGAATGTCCTAGGCGCCCGGGGGGTATTTGGCCTGGGCGCCCGGGGAGAATGTCCTGGGCGCCCGGGGGATATTTGGCCTGGGCGCCCGGGGAGAATGTCCTGGGCGCCCGGGGGATATTTGGCCTGGGCGCTCGGAGAGAATGTCCTGGGCGCCCGGGGGAGAAGTTCCTGGGCGCCCGGGGGAGTGATGGGCGCCCGGGACTAAGGAAGGAGTCCCCTGGTCCCGTGGCGGCCATTATGTATTCCTTTTTTTTTTTTCGGGGGCGCTGCCGGGGGACACCCCCGGACCCCCTTTGCGAAGCGCATGATATATCCCTTAGCATATGTAAATTCCAAGACTCTGCCCCTCTGTAACTTCTGATGGGTCATCCCAGAAGAAGAAGATGAGCTCGCAACTTGCTAGAAAGATTGCTCCAGATCCAAGGCTGCAGCAGCGAGTGTAGTCGCTGCAGCGCGGAAAATGAGAGAGCTTCTCAGGCTGAGGAGAGGGCTGCGCCAGCTGGAAGGGCTTCCGAGGCTGATCTTTCCGCGGCCCGCGAGAGGGCGACCAGGCTTGAGACCGAACTCTTAGTAGCCTAAGAGAGGGCGGCCAAGGCAGAGGCTGAGCTTGTGAAGGACCTTGAGAGGGCTTCGCTCAGTGAGGCTGAGCTTCTAAAGACCCGCGAGAGGGCTCACTGAGCTTCTGAAGACCCGCGAGAGGGCTTCGCTCAGTGAGGTGAGCTTCTGAAGACCCGCGAGAGGGCTTCGCTCAATGAGGCTGAGCTTCCGAAGACCCGCGAGAGGGCTTCGCTCAGTGAGGTGAGCTTCTGAAGACCCGCGAGAGGGCTTCGCTCAATGAGGCTGAGCTTGTACAGACCCGTGAGAGGGTGATGCTCAGAGAGACCGTTGTGGAGACAGTGATTGGGGCGGTACATGAGAGAACTGCTTTCCCAAATATTGCCCTCTTAGGCTTCGTGCCGACTGAGGCGCTTGATGATTGTAGTGGCAGCTCTGATGATGTCTATGGTGATGCCGAGGACAACTTTGAGAGTGATTAGAGGGCAGGGGACTCTTTTTTTTTAAAACAATTTGTAGCACTGATAAAAAATGATTTTATTAATCCATTATTTAGTGCTACACAACATTAACAAAGTTAAAAAAATCAAGCCCCCAAACCCTCACTACTTTGACTCTCTTACGGTATTACTGGTAATTCATTTTCAACAGTTCCGCGTTCCTTGGTAATGTGTTCAACCACTGCATCGCGAGGAGTGAATGCTCGTCTGTCTCTTTGCGGAGCAGGACCGAGTTGGTCTCTGACAGGTAGCCTCTCTGTCATGCTTCGCTTGTTGCTTCTATCATTCCTTTCCTCTGTCTCGCCCCTTCCCGTTGTCGACTGCTCTGGAGGACTCCCCTTGCCTGGCCCTTGTGGTATCTTCAGCATTTATATACTTCTGAACCTTTTTTAGTAGCTCCGGCATGCTTTTTGGCTGGCGTTTCATCACTGAGAAATGAAATCTCGATTAACGGAGACCTCCGAGAAAGGCTGTCATGGATACCTTGTCGTCAGGCTCTTCAATTTGAAGTACCTCCTCATTAAAACGAGTGAGGTAACTCTTGAGGCTTTCATTTGTATCATGCTTTATGCTGAGCAGGTGTGTGGCAGGCTTCTGGTGGCGGCGTCCTCCGATGAAATGTGACACGAAGGACCTGCTCAATTCCGCAAAGGTGGCGATGGAGGTAGGGGCGAGATTGGCAAACCATTGCCGGGCGGAACCCTTCAGTGTGGTTGGGAATGCCCTACACATAATCTCGTCAGGGATATTATGCAGCTGCATTTTGGTTTTGTACGTCTCCAGGTGGTCCAATGGATCCTTTCTTCCATCAAAGGTCTCCATGGACGGCATCTTGAACTTCCGGGGAAGCGGGTAGTTCACCACATCGGGCTTGAACGGTGTGTCCATTCGCCCGACTAGGTGATCCACTATCTCCGGTGCCTTCGCCTTCATGGCGTTGTAGACTTCTCCCAGCTGGTTCTGCATCTCCTTGATCTTTTCGTCCCAGGGATTGGGAGCTTCCCTGGATGGGTCACGAAAATAACTTCCCTCCTCCATGCTTTGGTTTTCACTCTCCTCTTCTTGGAAATGAGGATCCTCTCCATTAGAAGAAGAGGGAGGAGGTGGAAGTCCTCCAAACTGGGTTCTACCGGGCACTCCATGAGGGGCGCCATGGGGAACTCCTTGGGGAACTCCCTGGGCGCCCTGGGGAACTCCTGGGCGCCGCCCAGAGGATGGGCGCCCAGATGGGGAGCTCCCTCGGCGCCGCCCTGAGGATGGGCGCCCGGATGGGGAGCTCCACGGCGTGGAGCTCTTGGAATTCTTTCGCGCGCTCCAAATTGTGCTCCTCCTTGCCTTGCCAGCACGAGTTGTAAGATTTATTGGTTTTGGGCTACCAGCTTTTGCATGGTCTCCAACATCTGCTGAGGAGTGGGAGCAGGAGCATTCGGGGTAGGATTGATTGGTGGAGGGTTACCCTCGCCCTCTGCTCGTCTTGTCGATCTAGTGGTGATCACCATAATTTTGAAAACAGGATGAGAACTTTTGTTCGGTCCCCACAGACGGCGCCAAACTGATGATGCCAAAATAGGGTTTCGGACACCACCGGTCAAGTAATAAATGCAGTAAATGCAATAATTAAAGAAGAGAGAGAAGGGATTTTAGTGGTTCGGTCAAAATGACCTACGTCCACTGCTGAAAGGCAGAGATTGCCTGTGGTGTTTTACTTCCTCAATGATTTCGGGTTACAAACTAGAGGAATACAAGAGTCGAAGTAAATGGGAAGATCTTAGTTGCCCCCAAGTGATGGTGGGGCTCTTGATTTATAGTCTACCCTAACAGACGGGGACGCTCCTCTGCAACGTTCGCCCTTGGAACCCTCGAACTGCCCTCGCGCTGGACGAAGCAGGTGAGGAACTACCCTCGCGCTGGACGAGGCAAGTGAGATATCTCTCCGCAGGACCTGGTAGGAGCGGAACTATTTCCGAAGCAACGTGGCTGCCCTGACTTGATCTCTCCTTGGGCTTGAACCTGAGCTTCATCCTCATGGGTTGGGTCATTTGGGCCTGACTCATCAAATTTCTTCAACTGGACATTAGTAACAAAACCTCAAGGCCTTTATAAAGGCAGGCAAAATAATTTTCAATATTCAAAATATAGAAATCCAAATCTTCTGAGTATTTGGACCCCAGTGACATATAAGTCCACTTCAAGGTCACCAAGGGGAAAAGCCTCACACGGACTCCCAAAATCCCTCTCATTATTAGTAACAAAAAGTCTACAAGGACCGAAAATCGGTCCCTGAAAAAGTGATTGAATGCCTCTTGTCCATTGGATCAAGAAAAATTTCCATTGGATCAAGGGCTTTTCTTTGATCCAATGGACAAGAGGCTTTCAGGCCCTTTTCCAGGGACCGATTTTTCGGTCCCTGTAGCAGGTCCCTATTAGTAATCCCACAGTCCCAGTGTCCCACTCCCACCAACGGTACGAAACCATTCGGTTCACTCACTTCACTTGCAATGCACCAAAACTCTCTCACTCTATCTCTCTCTCTCTCTGGGTCTACTCGTCTCCACCACAATCAAACCGTCCGACACGTTTCGTGTTGCCCGAATAACGACACGATAAGTGTCGGATCCTTGTCGTTGCGTTTCCCAAGTCCCAACCTTCTTACCTCACTCTCTTCCATATTTAAAAAAAAACAGAAAGGAGACAACTTTCCCACACACCTACATTTCTTTCTCGCGGGAAAATGATGTCGGATTCCGGTCAGCATTGGCCGGAGAGATTGGGTATTCCGAGAAAGACGGTCTTTGATCGGCCGGAGTGGCTGCCGGAGGGATGGAAGGTGGAGATCAAAACGAGGAAGGGAGGATGGACGGCTGGGAGGAAAGATAAGGTAATTTGACTATGGAGATGAGTTTTCCTCCTCCTTTGCTCAATTTTTTTGAGGGGTTTCTAATGCATTGTTTTCTTGTTCCATTGCTTTTCCTGCTGTTTTGGTTTTGTCGTTTGGATTTGATTTGTTTATATGTAGGTTTAGTTTCCGCCGTTGGATGATCGGATCTTCTTGTGGTTTTGATTGCTGGGTATGGTGAGGTTGGGTTGGGTTCAGCGTTTAGGTTGACATGCAAGAAGATCCGAGCCATTTGTTTCGTTAATCGGGTTGAAATTTTCAACTCCAACCCAATCAAGGCCTCCAGGTTCGTGCCTGGCCCAATTGACTAAGTGGTCATGCCTGTCTATTTGTAGTCAACAACATCATCACATTTGTTTGCGTCAATCAATTAGCAAAATTGTGACTTTTCACACCCATGATTATCATGCAGCGAAGTGGGTCCCATGGTCCCACTCATGAATACCTGGTCAAATTGGGAGAAGTAGTAGATATCATTATTGTGGTTCAGTCAATTGGTGAACCATGGACTCAACTAACATCAAGAACATTTTGTACCTGTGGTTCATTCATTGATTGATTGATAGGTGGTACCATATACCTATATGTAACTATTGAGAGTCATCATATTCTACATACTGTGAATATTCCACTCCAAAAGTTTTCTTTTAATTCAAGAATGGTCTGTGAGAGGTGCCTCTTTTACAGGGGAGTATTCCTACGCATCCATCCCTCACACTCCCCGTTTTGGGAAGTTTCAAGTACACTGGGAGTATTCCTATGAACTTGAAAAGTCACTTTTTTACTTGAAACTTCCAAAAAAAAGGGAGTGTGTCCCTCATCCTATGGTGAAGGATATAGACGCACTTAAATATTTCCCCTTTTACAGATACTCTTTTATGTTATTTACTTATGTGGTTTGGGTTATATACATTTTATATGCATACATCAAAACTCCAACCACAGTCAGCTGGTGGTGTGGAAAGGGTCTCAATAGGAAGTTGTGATTGATTTATGTTTTATAGATTGTGGGTCGTAATTATGATTTTCTAGGAATTGGCTAATTATTAAAATTAAAATTGGGAAGGTGCGACAAGCTAAATCTAAAACTTTAAATAGTTATTATTATTATTGTTTTCTAAATTTTGATCATGTTACTTTTTAAAGGGGTGAGGAGTGAATGATATAATGTAGCCATCTAGATGGGACCTTGGCTTTTTCCTTGGATTTGAATTTTGAATTACTAGCATGATGGCCGGGTAAGTGGGTATTCATTTTCCATCTTCCCTTGATTCAATTTCTATTAAAGGGAAGGTTATTTTATAGTCATTTTTGGATATTCACCTATGATTCTTCATTTTTAACTACTTACAAGAAAGCTAAGTCTTGGAATTCATAGGAGTTCAATTACATGAAACAAACAGGAGAAAAAAAAATTAGTCGACTCCCAGTGCCTCATCATCTAAGTTGTGTTGGTGAGAAGTTTTTTTCACTACCTGTGCCACACTACCTAAGTTGTGTGGAAGACAGTAGACTTGAAAATCTGATACACATGAGATGGTGGATTTTATCGACGTCAAAAAGTAGGATTCGTGGGTTTGGTGATTTAATGAAGTTAATATTAACACATATTTTTAACTAAAAAATGGTATGCAGAATGGCACAAATATTTTTAAATAGAAAATGCTATGCAAAAATGACAATTAAAGCATTTTCCTTTGGTCCATAGTAACACTTATCCCCGTCATTGACTTTTATGTTGATCAGGTTTGTGCTAATGACTACTGTAATTTAGAAAATTACTCTATTGGTCAACTTGTTGGAAGGGATGCAGTGGACTAAGTGGGAGGAGAGCTGTTGATTGTATTGGAAGCATCCCTAGTTGTGTAAAAGTTATGTGCTAAACAATGTAGGAGAATCCTGCCAAGAGAGTCCACATTGATGCTTGATTTTTTTTTGTTTCTTCAAATAATTTGGATATCATAGCCTGCCTTGTGGTGATCCTGACCATTCTTTTTGTTGTCATATATTGTCCACCTATGTAACATGGATGTTCATCGTGATACATCAACAAATAGCAACATGGATTCTTGGCAGGTTCTTCATGACAATTGTAGTTTCCAGTAGTAATTTAAACTTTGTTTGGTGGTTAAGACAATCTGTTGATGTTGTTACTTCTGTTGGAAATTTGTTTATCAGGTTTTATAATATTTATTTCTTGAGTGGTTAGAGTATGAATTGTACACTATTTTTCACTGATGCTCTTTTTATATTTTTAATGTAAAGAAAAAAATATCTATCAAATCAATTCAAATTTTGTGTGGGACCCATGAAACCTATCTTTGGGGGTTGCCAAATCGGGCACCCTGTGCAAGCATCGGATTCCAATTCACTTAGCCATACTTATGGTACTTAGTTGTCTATGCTGAACTATAAATGTGGACTGTTGTGGCTCTAGTGATCTTTGGTTATAGCTGCATTTTGTGTGGCGATCTGGATTATAAATCTATAATCAATGCAATATCGAGGATATGACCCATTGATTGTTGGAGCTTCCAAAAGCAAACAGTCTAATTTGTGGTATGTTCGATTGCATGTAGCCCATTGGTTAAGTAACGGATCATAGTGGCTTTATGAAGAATATGAAAAAAGGAAAGGGGTTTTGGATGGATTACCAAGCAGAGAACAATTCTCTTTCTACTTGCAAATTATCGGAAGTTAACTGGAATTCTTTTAACCATAGATCCTAGGGGTGTAACGGTTTGGTTAACTATGTGTTTAGGAAAACCATTAACCGAACCGTATTTTACGGTTTTCAGTTTTTAAAAACCATAACATAACCATACCCTAGAAAACCGTTAAAAAATCGAACCGCGGTTAACCGTATTATACGGTTTGGTAACAGTTAATTGTCACTTAAAACACATGTTTTCTTCTTCACTTTTTTTTTTGTTAGAATGCAAAATACATGTTAAAAAGTCAAAACCAGATATCCTAGATAACAAATTATATAATTCCAAAATGCTAAAGTAGCATTAAACTGTTCACATAGACAAATGAAATAATAAAGTGCATTTTTCCAGCAGACACATTCTTGATCTTTCACTTTTCCCTCTTTCGTTTTTTGTTCCAATGATTAGGGCTCAAAAGTTGAAAGGGGTTGTTTAAGTTATAAAATCACACGATACCCCTTCTTCTTCTTCTTTTTTTCCTTATAAATTGGGATGTAACGGGTGTTTTGGGAAAACGGTTAACCGAATCGTATTTTACGGTTCAGTTAATAACCGTGACTCGAGATTGAAAACCAAAACCAAACCGTGAAGCACAATTTTTCAATTTTAATAACCGTAACCGAAACCGTGAAACCCAGTTATTAACCGTCAGTTCGCTTCGGTTCGGTCGGTTAGACGGTTTTTCATTTTTTTTTTTTTACACCCCTAATAGATTCAAATACAGTAGTACAACTCGCAAGACCTTTCACTTATCTCTATGCTTTCTAGATCACCACAAAATTCTCATATTCATCCTGCTTCATTATAGTTGAAGCCATATCAATCATATCTTTAATTCACCATTTTGTTATTCAAAGAGTTATAAAGACATTGCTATTACTTGGATGGAAATTACATGTTTCAAGAAAACATGTAATTTTGTTTCAATGGGTCATAGCTGCATTTTGTGTGGCGATCTGGATTATAAATCTATAATCAATAAAATATCGAGGATATGACCCATTGATTGTTGGAGCTTCCAAAGGCAAACAGTCTAATTTGTGGTATGTTCGATTGCATGTAGCCCATTGGTTAAGTAACGGATCATAGTGGCTTTATGAAGAATAGGAAAAAAAGGAAAGGAGTTTTGGACGGATTACCAAGCTGAGAACAATTCTCTTTCTACTTGCAAAATATTGGAAGGCTAACTGGACTTCTTTTAACCATAGATCCAAATACAGTAGTACAACTCGCAAGACCTTTCACTTATCTCTATGCTTTCTAGATTACCACAATATTCTCATATTCATCCTGCCTCATTATAGTTGAAGCCATATCAATCATATCTTTAATTCACCATTTTGTTATTCAAAGAGTTATAAAGACATTGCTATTACTTGGATGGAAATTACATTTTTCAAGAAAACAACATCCCCTTTTTACTGTCTAGCAACAGAAGTTGCATGCATCTTTCCTTTCTCTTGACATAGGAAACAACAAAACGTACGCCATGCCTTGAGTATCCATCTTAGTTGTGTCTGAACTCCAACAAATAAGATTTTAGAGAAAAATTCATTTGAAAAGAGTAAGGGGAAGAAAACTTTGTTAAGGATAACATTCAAAAAGTCAAAAAGGAAAAAGAAAAAAGAATAAAATTGGTTAAGGACAGCTCAACAAGTATGTTAGCTTGTTTGACAACTGCTGAGACCATTACTTCTCTGTTTTTTGTTTTTTTTTTTTTTTTTAATATTTTGGGTTTTGCAGTATTACATTGATCCAATGACTGGATGCAAATTGCGTTCCAAGGATGAGGTCATTCGTTATCTCACTGGAGAACCTAGCAAACGTGTATCCCAGGCAGTGAAAAGACGCATCAATACTTGCACTAGAAACCAAAGCAATCATACATCCCAGCCAGTGAAAAGAAGCATCGATATGTGCACCAGAAACCTTTTGCTCTCAGTAAGTTTGCGCCTCTTCAATGATGCTAGTTCCAGTTATGTTTGGTCTGCATTTTATTTTAATTATATCGTCCATTTTGTTAATTGCTAGCTTTATTTAATGCAGATGGAAAGCTCTGCAGAATGGTTGCCATTAGGCTGGATTACTGAGATCAAAACTCGAAAGCATGGTCAACTAGCTGGAGAGAAATACAAGGTATTGCATGGTTAAAAATAAATTTATTGGCAATTTCTCATCTTGGGGAAATATCAGGATATTGGTTGTTCTCTGCAAAGGCTTTTCTATTTAGCTTTGGAGAGCAGCTTCTGCTCTTGCTTGGTTAGAGCTGGCTTCTCATCATGTAGAGGCGTTCTATTGGCTAGTGATTTCAGGAAGGTCTCCATGGATGATGTTATGAGGAGATTTCATGTCAGAATATATTTCAGATACTCGTGTTATGTGCAGGGAGAAAACGGAGTCTATTGATCGTTTCTTATTCATTTCATGGTTGCTGCTCATATTTGAAGTCATTTCATTTGTAGATGCGTTTTACCATGGTGTTTTCTAGGTACTTTAGCTGAGCTAGCTGAAGCTTGGAGATTTGGGTCATTCCATGGTTGCAGGCTCTCTTTGGAGAACTATTCTTTTTGCTATTTATGGTCAGTGTGGAAGGAAAGGAACAACAGGATTTTTAAAGGAGTTTCTTCATCGATGGAAAGGCTTACGATTGCTAGGGTTCTTATTAGTTATTAGGAAGGATTTTAAAGACCTTTGTGTGGATGATATTTTGTTTAATTGGGAAGCCTGCATGTTTTCCAGTGTGGTTAGAGGAGGATTACTTTAGGTTCTCCTCCTTTTCCGGGATTCTGAAATTCAACGTTGATGAAGCAGCTAAAGGGAAGCCTGGTCTGGTGGGTATTGGTGGGGTTCTTTGGAATTTTAGAGGGGAGGTGGCCACGCTCCCTAAGTTAGTGGGTGTTACAGTTTCTAATAAAGCGAAGTTGTTTGCGATTCTAGAAGCATTGCAGATCTTCTCCGTGTTTTTTTATGGGAGGTTTGTGGTGGAAAGTGATTTTGCTAATGTAGTTTCTTGGGTGTCGAAGTCTGCTACGAAGCCTTAGCGGTTCCGTTTTTTGCTTAATGAGATCAGCGTCTTTTCTTCCCTGTTGTAAGTTGCATTTTGTCATGTCGTTAGATCGGCTAGTTCTATGGCAGATGCTTTAGCCAAACACGGGGGGTAGATAGAGCTTCTCCTTCAATGGTTGTTTCTTGGTAATGTTTCCTTGGATATAGTTCTCTTATACCCAGGGACTTTTCTCTCTTTGGATGCTCCTTGTTTTGTATTTGTTTTGCTCCTTTCATAAGATTTACCATTATCTATAAAAAAAAAAAAAAAGTGTAGCATGGCTTTAAAGATGAATTTATTAATAGATATAGAGGTAATAGGTAATCTTGCAAAACTAGCAAGATTCTTATTTTGACAATATCTGAAATTATATCAGCGTAAAATTTCTTTCTAAATATATTTCTATGTTTTCAAGCACTGGAGGATATTTGCGACAATGCCCCTTGAGCAGTAACCACTTAACCTTAAATATTTTGTTTCAGCATGACAAAGCATGGAAAATGTCTTCAACCAAAAGACACACTCTTGCTCTGATACCATATTAGGTTTATCATGCCTAAACCTATAGATTAGATAAAAAGCCAGAAGAAATTGGATGAAGTCTTGTGCCCCTCATTGGCCATTTCGTCATTAATCTCCCTTTTGACAGGGGTCTCAATCTAAGGTAGTTATCCAGAGGATGAATTTTGACAGGTTTGAACTAAAAGCAGAGTATGATCTAAAAATTTTGACAGGTTTGAACTAAAAGCAGAGTATGAATTTTAGAATTTGAAACTTAGGTCACTTCGGCAATCAAATCCTCGGGGATTCCTCACCAGTTTGCCACAAAGTCGTGGAGAACACATGTTTGGCAATTGTAAATCCTTAAGAATTTGGGCTAGTGGAAATCCTCATTGTTAAGGATTTTCAGGTCTGACCGGTTCAGTAGATTTGTCTTCCGCTTCCTGTCAGCTTAAGCTTTTGGGATGTATTGGCTAGTTGGACTTAACATGGTATCACAGCCATGCAATGTCGAGACTTCGAACCCCATGGTGGCGTCATTCCCCAAGTCACGTCGGCAGGCACGCATCATGTGGGTAGGCACGTGGGGGTGCTTTTGGGATGTATTGGCTAGTCAAACTCAACATTACCCTCCCCAATATGATTGGAAATTCTCATTTTTGTAGATGTTATGCATCAATACCAAGTTTTTAGCCATGAGCATCAATATGCACCATTATCGATGTGAAATCCTCAATTGTACAAATCCTTAGTGAGGAATCCATTTTTTAGGGGCAGTGAGGAATCTGCAGGTTCCTAGCCAGTTAACAAATGTGCCCTTAATGAAGGGATTGAAATTCAAATGCTAGGGATTTTAGTTATTTTAGCAACTATCATATTGCACTGTTATTGAAACATTTTATTTCTTCTTTACAGGTTTATATTGCTCCATATACAGGATGCAGATTCTATTCTAAGAACCAGGTCCTATACTATCTTGAGACTGGAAATATCAGCAGGCAATCAAGAGGACGAAAGAAGAGAAGCATAAACGCACTATCCATAGACAGGGTTTGCACTTCAACAACTTCTCTTATTGCAATTTGTGTACCTACATTCTTTTTAATTAATGTGAAGATTTAAATATATGTTTTGAAGACTGTGGCTCCATTTTAAAAATAAAAAATAAAAAATAATTTCTGTTTATTCAAATGTGCATTAGATACCATTTAGTAAATGGTGCTATTCCTGCCAACAAACTGATAGCTCAGTGTTGTTTCACCGTGATTCAAGTCCGAGTCCCATAGGACCCGACTCGGCAGATCTTTCAAACCATGGTTTCACTTGACCACCCGGAATTGATTCACGGGCAGGTAGATTGATATCCACTTCCACTGACCAGAGCACCAAACCAAACCAAGCCTTTTCCCACTAGGTGGGGACTGACCAGAGCACCAATCTAGCAAAAAACAAAAGAAAAAAATGTGTTTTCCACAAAAGATTGGGAAATATGTTGACCCAAACCAAATGGCAAAGGTCACCCCTAGTTTATCTCTATCTACTCAACTTGTAATCTTTTCCGTTGTTTATGACCATTCATTTTATATATTTTCTCCAGACTGTTGCTCTAGAAATGGGTGTTGCTTTAATGATTATGAGCTTCCTCCTAGCACTAAAGTTTTGGGCAATTGCTAAATTGCTTATCCAAAGAGTAGTTAAGTTTGATCTGACATTATCTGCTCATGTGTACAATCCAGGGTTTGCAGGTCGATATACTTGAAAGGTTCTTAATGTACACCCATGTTGACTGAATGGTGTTACCATTACATACTATATATTTTTAGAGAAGCTTTTTAAATGTCCATCTCTTCGTCATCATCATTATTATTTATTGAAAATTTTACTTACATTCCATCAGCCATGTCACCATCAAGTCTCTTGAGTTTAATTCCAGACAAATGCTTTGTGCAGCTACTGGACTTGTTTGCGTGCCTGGTGTTCGTTGGAAATGAGTCAAATGACCCTTCTTTCTTGAACTTTCTTCTGATGTTTAGTTTAGTCTCACCTCCAAATAAGGGTGGTATACACGCAATGCTCATCATGACCTTTGCAGAATGCTAAGAAAGCTATTCTTGGATCAATTTTCATTTCTAAGCCATTCTTGGATCATTTTTCATTTCTATGATATATGCCATTTTCTTGATATGTAGCAAATACAAAAAGTGGAAATAGGCACTCTTGAATTCTTTTCCCATCTCTTTGATATGTGCGGTTTCTTTGGTGTGGGAAATCCAAGAAATGGAAATAACTGTAACCAAAGAACCCCTGAATGTGGAATAATAGTACAAATGTGGTGATTATTGATGCAAATATTAGTTAGGCACAGCCACAGTTTTCTATCTGTTTTTTGTTTGGAATTCTTTGTTTCTTACTAAAAGATGCTATTGCTTTTGAACTGCATCCTAGTATTCTGTTTTATTTCCCTTATCTGTAAAAACAGTAATTATATGATCCCTCATTGGAGGATGTGGCCTTGTTGCTTGAGTGTGAACAAGTTGGGCATGTGCTTGGTGATCCAAGCCATCTAGTTTGAGAATGCAGGAAGTTATGCATTTTTTATCTAGTAATTTCGGATTTTGGTCAAATGCTGGGATTATTTCCGTTTCGGAAATTCTGTTGCAGAATGCTAGGACTATTCTGGAAAACATTCGCCTGCACATCCAGACCATCCCAGAGGCAGGACCCACCTCTCAACACGAGTGACACGTGGTCCGGATGCACTTGCGCACAGTGCTCACATGAATATTTTCCAGACTATTCCTCTTCTGGAAATTCTGTTGTCGATGGTTTATCACTTTATCCTGGTGAGGCCTGATAAAAAATCTGGTTCACTTACTCATGGTCCCCACCCTATGAATAATTGAATATATTGGTGACATGGAATGTATAGGGCTTCATCTGACCTCCCTCATTAGCTTATATTATGGTTCAGCCAAAATGACGGCTTGCCTCTTTTTTCACTACAATTGCCATGCAATGCAGTGGCTTCTAATGTGCCTGGATTCCAGTTGACTATTTGTAAACTGAAAGTGTGTTAACAATGCATAGAAACTATTACTATTTTTTGTGTGTTTATTGTTGCAACAGTATATGTTTAGGTTCTATATGTTTATGTAATTTTGTTTATTAATTTTTAACCTCCAGCCTCCATGCTCAACCGAAAGACGGAAATTTGCAAACACCACAGCTAGGCGATGCATTTTTGGGAGTCAGAGCTTGAATTCAAATGGAACAACTCCAGAATTCATTGGTGATTTGCATTCGGAAGTTAAATGCTTACAGCCAACCAAGCCTGAATTAAAGCAGTGTAAAGTTAGACACCTATGAATCTACCATTGCTGGCTACTTTTCAGGGATATTCTTGGTAAATATTTTATAGGGGACTGGATCTCTCTAGTTGACAATGAATCGATCCAACCCCTCTGAAATTACTTTAGATCACAGAAGTGTCCTGATACCTTCTGATAAAGAATAACTGTGAATGAGAGAAGTTGAGGGAAATATTGGGAGTTTTTTTAGTGGGTTATTTAGGTTATGATGCAGTACTATTCAAGGTAGGAGCTTGACCACATAAGCTGTATGGTTCAGCTGGTCCATGTCTTTAATCTTTTTTTCTTTAGAACAGCCTTAGCTTCTGATTTGAACTTGTGCATATTGTAGGTATTAAAGATGCAGAGCTGGGCAGTTCATCCCTGCATAACACCCAACTTCCAAATAACTTGGATGGGGACAGCATTAACTACTCGCAATGGTCACTGGAGTCAGAGCAAAGGAAACTCCAGGAGAAAGTGGTGCTGGTGAAATTTGAAAAGATGCATTTGGAGGATTGTTTGCCACTAGAACCCAAAGAGAAGAAGTCTTCAGAAAATGGGGTGCCGCGAGAAATGGCAGACTCAAGACACCATACGCTCCCTGAGAATGGGTTATTTGAAAGTAGGGAACAGTTGGAAGGTGCTATTCCTCTGGGTACTAAAGATGAGAAGCCTTTGGAACATGGGATTTCCCTGGAATCAGAAGATAAGAAATCATCTGGAAATGGGTTGGAGAAACAAGAGTCTGGAAGAGAGTGTTTTCCATCAAGCTCGCTCAGGGTCAAGAAGGCAGCCTTCTTTCCTCGCAGGGCATCGAAGCGGCTGGCAGCACTCAAAGCCAAGGTGATACAAGACTTGGCTAATCAGCCATCTGGGACTGATCCCTCTGACAATTATTGCGCTTCTAATATAGTGGAAGAAAGCCACAGTGAAAGGCCATCCGGGAGTGATCCCTCAAACAATACTCACAGTGAAAAGCATTGCACTGAAGAATCAATGGCAGGTGTGGAAAATGAAAAAGTGTTCCACAAGGAACCAGCATCTCCATTTGTCTACCCTTTTGGAGATTCTTGGCCAGACCCATGCATTGAATTTGCATTCAAAACGCTTACAGGTGCAATTCCTGTTGTGGAAGACAACTCTTCAGTTGAAAACTACTTCCAGCAGCAGCTGGGGTTGGCTAAGGCTCAAGGCACAGCGGTTGTGGATGGCTTATTCCAAACTCAGCTACTCTTTCAACCGACCAGTGACAGTGTGCCAAGGTTTCTGGATGATAAGAGATAGAATCTGATGGGAAGGAGAATTTCAATAGAGAGGTAAACCACCTGAAGAGGCCTCTATTTTGTGAACCTGAAAGCATGTGACTGAAAAAAATAAGATTTTGAATTTCGACTCTCTCTCTGTTCTATAATTCCTACCTTGCAAGTGTTTCTCTTTTAATGAAAAGGTAGTTATGGAACTGTTTGTTTTCTTTAGGTGCTGTGGACCAGTGGTACTGTTTGTGATGTGAAGTGCTGTTTGGGGGTTATGGGGGTGTCCCAGAATTCTTGCTGGCCTCCTGTTTTTAGGACTTGTTTGCAACGTGGATTTCAATTAACTCGAGAGGAGAAAGGAATCCTTTCATAGGAAATCAAAATCTTCTTTATGAACATTAGTTCATATTTTCTTCTTTTCCCTGGAGGAGAATGTGTTGCACGATGAACCCTCACCAAACAATGAAATTTAGTAGGACACATTTGTGCAGCTGATTTCCCACGGAAAAAGCATGAAAAGTGGAAAAGCTTTTTTTTTTTTTTTTTTTTTATGGTGCGGTCGCGTTTTTTAAAATCAGTAAATAAAAAAAACTTCCTTGATATTAGGCTGGCTAGGCTGTGTCCAACCCAAATTAGTATGCAAGTGTACCAACTCGGAAATCAAAATCCTCTCTAGGAACATTAGTTCATATTTTCTTCTTTTCCCTGGAGGAGAATGTGTTGCACGATGAACCCTCACCAAACAATGAAATTTAGTAGGACACATTTGTGCAGCTGATTTCCCACGGAAAAAGCATGAAAAGTGGAAAAGCTTTTTTTTTTTTTTTTTTTTTTTTTTTTTATGGTGCGGTCGCGTTTTTTAAAATCAGTAAATAAAAAAAATAAAAAAACTTCCTTGATATTGGGCTGGCTAGGCTGTGTCCAACCCAAATTAGTATGCAAGTGTACCAACTCTTCAATCTGGTGGGCTCATCACTGACAGCTGAACGGGCTGGGTTTTGACCTATGCTTGCCAGCAGGTCCAACCAAGTAGTGAGCATCCGCCAAAAGGCTTGGGGGAATCAGGATGCCTGCTTACTAAAGACGAGCCCAGTGGTTTGCTGAGTGGGCCTGACATATTGGCCCATCAGACCTTTGATTCCTAGTAAACGGGTTCAGAGATGTGAACTTAGGTGGACCTTGGTTCATTGATCTGCCTTTTATCCATCTTTCAAATAAGCATTTATAAATTATTTTGCTATTTTAGTTTAAATAATACTTTATTTCACCGAAACTGACATCAACCCATATTTTGTTTTCACTACATACAAGCGGGACCCATCGTGATAATATTGGTTTGATATCTGCGATGAGCCACTTTGTGTAAAATTGCCAAAGTGTAAAATTGCCAAACAGTAGTCTAGACCCTTCCAGGATCCTGCTTCAGCAGGACCCGCAGTAGGTAATGACCTTTTATGAGCGGGCCCCACAAAACAGTGTTAGATTTCAACTTTGAACTCTAAATGGGTTGGCTTTGGATGGGGGTGCAGGTAAGCTTAGAAATGTCCGCTCACCCACAAGCCAAAAGCCAAAAACAAAAACCACAACCTGGACTCCGTGGGATACATCGTTTCTCAATTATATTAAAATGAAGAATGAAAACCACTTCTCCCCTCAATTTATTGACCATGACTCCATGAGTTACACTAATGCCATATTAGCAGCTTAATGATTTCAGATCCTCTGAGCCCGTACCAAGAAAGTCTCCTAGTTGAACGAGTAGAACTCTGCAGTGGGGGCACGCGTAATGAAAATCTAAATTGCTCAAAATGAAAGCCATCAAAATGTATTAGATGTCCCCAAAGTTTAATCCAATATGAGTTGGCCCATTGTAGGATTGACGATATGATGAACAAAGTGATTAATAAAATCTCATGCATTATTAATCACCTTATTCATTGTATAGTCAAACTGAGATGAGCTCTACTCATACAATGGCTAATTCAATAGCCTAGAATATAGCGGCGGTTTTTATCCCGGATAATTGATGAGTTATTTACAGCTACAATATGCTTTTTTTCCTACTGTAGGGATTTGAACTGACATACCCATATCCCTCGCCAGCTGCAGCGCTGAGCTACAGCTGAGGGACTAGTGCAAAGGTTCATTGTTACAGCTATGACGAAGGTTGCCTTTTGAAATGAGACAGGAATACATGTTGAGCAAAGTAGCCAGAGACATGACCATTTCAGAAACTAGGGAACTAGCATGTTTGTTGTATAGAAGGGTTGGACATTAATTGTGATTGTTGCCCTCCCTTTCTTTTTTTTTTCTTTTGATAACCTAGGGTATCTCCCGTCGAGTCCAACCCAGCCCAGGAGCTTTGGCCCTTAGCCCGAGGGACACTCGATTCTGAAGAGAACTAATCCCTAGGGGCATATGCAAACCCTCCTAACCACATGCACCGGATAAAACTATGGGAGGTGGCCTACGGAGGTAGGTGTTGAACACCATCTCTCCACTTCTTGAGGCGTAGAGTCCATGGCCAACTTAGCTACTACTCGTTGGTTTGATACTTGATAGCCCTCCCATTATGAGGATAGAAGGGCAGAAAATAGATTTCCAACCTAACATTCACCCTCTTACTACTACTCTGCAGAAGCCAGGTTGGAAACACAAATATGCCACAAAGGCCAGATGGTTTTGGTTTAGCACAAAAGCCCGCATGGGCAAGTATATGGTGCAATCTGAAAATCAAGAAGGAATTTAAAAAGAAGAATGGAGCATTTTGGTGTCGAGTGTATTCTGGAGAGATTTCTTCTATCCCTCAAATTCGGAAGCAATAAAGAAAATAAAGTAGATCTCTCATCTATAACCCTCTGCGTTTGAACTAATCCTTTTTTCCTGAGGGTATAGTAGCCAAGAAGCATTGAACCAGAGTTAAACCTAAGGCAAACAAACCCTCAAAGTGCCAGATTTTGGATCCTCTATCTGCCTTCAGTTGAAATTCTTAAACATCATTCTGCGTTGTTGTGAGATACGTGCCAGTGAAGACAATGTAGGCGTTGTTGGTCTGCATGGACATAGGAATTCATACCCCAAGAAATTAAAAATGAAGATCAAAAGTGAATATCCAAAAATAAATATCAAATAACTAAATAGAATCAAGGGAAGATGGATAATGAACACCCCGCCATCACCTAGTAATTCAGATCTTAGTAAAGTAACTGAAATCTTAGGAAAGTCAAAGGTCCCATCTACACATCACTACCTAATATCCTTCACCCCTCACCTCTATAATAATCTTAAAGACGGAGCTCATTTAACCATGAATCTCTCTATATTCAATTCCTATGTATCATACGTAAACATACAAGCCCTCTGTTTAAGTCATATGTAAACATACAAGCCCTTTGTTTAATCATCATTATGAGGTGTAAAAAGAAAGCAATAAAAAATGGTGAGAACCAAAGGAATCTGTGAAAAGAAAAAAGTTGCTAGGTTTAAAAAAAAGAAATTGCAACAAGGTGGACGCTACAAGCTTGTATGAACCCTAGCTAAAGAATCACACATGATCTCACTTATTTCAACATAGGAAGGAAGAATATTGCAATGCCAACACTTTATTCCAACATAGGGAACAAAACAGTCACTGCAAGCCTGGAGGGCCATAAACAAAAGGTAATAGAAGGTTTGAAATCAACAGAAGTCATAAGCATCAGACAGATTCATATCAAGGGGTTGGAATTTACCTCAGCAGATAGACTTTGGGGTAACCATAGGGACTTTTTTTTTTTGGGTTATTAAAAAAATCAAACGCACATAAAGTAAAAAAAAAATTCATGGCAGACAGCATAAGTTATTTTGCTGGCTAGAACTGATCAACCAGCATATCATTGTTTTTCCGAATCCTCCTCAGTAGGGCCCATTTGAATAAGTTGTGCAAGTGAGCAACGCCTCATGGATACTAACATGGAAAAAAATTGGGTTGTATAAATATGATTTTCTGTAGCATGCATTAAAATGCATAAGAACTCATTTGGATAGATGTTAGTTCTATTATTAAGGAGAGTGATGCAGCCCGATGCAAGACCAGGACCCCCAGGCCCTGATGGACCCACTTGATGGGGTCCACATGATCCCTATCCTTAATTTAGTTAATCTCTAAATTAGCATGTTGCTTAGTAGATTTTCTTTCTAAATTCTATTTTTGAATAAGGTTAGACAGTTCATTAGTTTAGATCATCTTGCTTATTAGAAACTATGCTACTCTATATATAGAGAGTAGCCCCATTGTAATGTTCATGCTTTTCTTCAATCAATTCAATCACGTGAGTTTCCCTATCAATGGGTTTTATGGTTATGAGTGCTGTTTTGTTTGGAATCCCCCCGTTGGATTTGATCAACCTCTATTCGATCGAGGATCCGGGGCTGCGCGAGAGAGAGAGAGAGAAAGAGAGAGAGAGAGAACTTTCTTCATCCTGCTTTGCATTCAGGATGCTCAGAAACAGAAAGTCATCAAGCAGGACAACCTCGACAATTACAAACCTTCATCTTCTGATCCATTGGGTATTCACACGTTGGAGGTGGTCGGGATAAGGTATACTAAAATAAGTAGCAATGTTTCAATTTCCCAAATAGAAAAACATGAAAAAAAGGGATAATTCTCAGATATAGTTTGTGCAACCCAAGCGACATCAAATGCAATGAATATCACATTTGATGTCTGCACAAAGAATTACAGGGTTCTAAAGATCCAGTTCCATATCCTGAGGGAAAACCATCATTGCCATCATCGTCATCAAAGTCTTATCCTATTTATTTGGGGTAGGCATAGGGGCTAATGTTGATCAAAATTTGGGCGACACCAAGGATTGATATGATTGAGAGCCCATCCTATATTAAATCCCTTAAAATTACCATACCGACCCATGGCCATGGTCTTGCCTTTCCCAGGAGCTGATTTGATGAATTCTTTGCCACCAGCAATTGTAGGCCACCAAAACGAAAAATATTTCTATATGTTAAACTTCTATTGAATCCTCATAAACAAAAAAAAGTCATCAAATTAATGGGATGGATTATGGTTAACAAGAAAACAACCTCATCCCGCATTAAAAAAAAATTGCACGTCAGGAAAAATTAAGTTCTACCAACACCCAATTTTATGTATACACCCAAACCTTAATTCATGTGCACAACCAATCGAAGTCCAAGAACAAAACCATAAACCAATTGTGACGGAACCAAACGGTACCCATAATATACCTCTCTCAACAAAATCCATAAGGATAATTCCTCTTTCTAATTTCTTGAAACACCCAAATGGATTGAGGCTTCCTCCCGAAACCCCATTTAGCCCTCAAATTTGACACACCCCCACCCCCCAATTACATCCATTCCATTCCCCATAAAGATCAACACGCAATCTTATGTACACTAGAATCCCTATGGCCAGTTGGCATCCCAAATCATGTACACTAGAATTCCTTCTTACTAACACCCAATTTTATGTATACACCCAAACCTCAATTCATGCACAAAACCAAACTAAGTCCAAGAAAAAACCAATCATAAACCAATTGTGACAGAACCAAACGGTACCCACAATTCCTCTCTCAACAAAATCTATAAGGATAATTCCTCTTTCCAATCTCTTGAAACACCCAAACGGATTAAGACCTCCTCAAGAAACACCATTAAGCCCTCAAATTTGACACACCCCCACCCCCAATTACATCCATTCCATTCCCCATAAAGATAAATCAACACGCAATTTGCACAAAAATCCACCTTTCAGCAATCCAACCCAACAACACAACAAAAAAAAAAAAAAATCACCAACAAGATCTTTCTATAAGAATCCAACGAAAACACTTACAAACCCATATGAAAAATCAAAAGTACGACATGAAACACTTCAATTTCCATTGTTTTCTTCTCAGAAGAGAGGCTTGGGCAGAGAAAACACAGAGACCAAACGAAATAGAGAAAGATAGAGACTGTACCAACAATGTTTTGAGATCATACGGGCGGGAGCTTGTCGCGATCGGTGACAGAGTCTTCACTGAAATTGATGGGCTTTGTGAGCATGAGGGGTCGATCCTTGGCCTCTTCTTCGTCCTCTTCCTCCAGATCGGTCGTGCTGAGATTGATGCACGAGCAACGCTCCAAAGACGCGAAGAAGGCCGAAGCTACGCTCGATCCGACCCAATTCGCCACGCGATCGATCCTTTCGCAAGATAAGAAGCCTGAATTCTCCATTGCAGTAACAACAAGAAGAAGAAGAAATCAAGATTGATATGGTTTTTCGTTCCCCTAACCCTAGCCTTGAGATTGAGAGAGAGAGAGAGATGGTTTTTGAAAGGTGATTAATTGATTTAAGGAAAGTGAAGTGGGAACGGGTCTTAAATTAAGCATCTTATAAACCTAGTAGAATTAGAAGGCCCCTCACTGGAGTAGAATTAGAAGGCCCTCACTGGGGTTGCAAAATAGAACGGTTTGGATTGGAATCATATTGGACCGGATCCGTTTCTAAATAACGGTTTCGGATCCAATTTTGGCTGGGGACCTGTTTCTTTGATTTCAGATCCGATTTCGATAGAAAAATCCTGATCCGATTTCAGAACCGAATCCACTTAGAGAACTGAATCTAATTTTAAAATTGGTTCTAACTTCTCTTCAATTTTTTTCTTAAAATCAATATATAATTCAACTTATTACAGTGCATCAAAACTACTACCTCCAGCATTGTACAAAAAAATGTAAAAAAAAAAGTTTATTGCGAGGTACATTTTGTAATATCAAAGACTCATATCCCAGGTCCACGGGTCGAAACCTATATAGACCCGGACCCGGACCCGTTTTTCAATCAAAACCTAAATTAGGTTTCGAACCCGAACTCGAACCCGTTTATGAATTGGAACCCAAAATAGATTCCAAACCCGAATTTTTTCGGATCTGAGCTTTTGGGTAATTGAAAAATCGGATACACGTTTGGAACCCTACCTCTCACCTAAGCACCTGGTGCTCATGACAAAGTTAGCATTGTTGCTTATAGGGCCCACTTGGGGATGGACCTAATTATGTATTGTGATGGAGGCTTTGTGATCAATAGTCAATAAGTTGCCACCATCCAAAATGAGTACGTAGTCGATCCAGTATTTTAATCCATGCAAATGGGTGTCAAATCCAGAATTGATGACTATCTAGGGTCCTAGTTTTATGGTCCGCATGGATGGATCACCAGGTGGGCTGTACTTGATATTTAGGCGGGGGTGCTCATCTTATTTGAGAGCACCGATGCTCACCCTAGGTTTTTACCAAAGGGGGATATGGTTACAAGAAAAAATTCATTTTACTCATTTTCCTGTTATGTAAGGTTTCATTTTTTTTAATGAAATTGGGATTGATTAAACTCAAATGACCCATTCAGCACAAAGGACTCTTCAGTGCTGTATAAAAGGACTTGAATTTCTTGCATGTAAAAATAGGAAAATTTTAAACGAGTTTTTCCTTACGTCTGTGAAAAATTGGAAGCTACTTTTCTGTGGCACTATGAAAATAAAAATCATAAAGGGTAAAGGAGATTTTACCCAAAAAACATCCCCTTAAAGTGGTTAAAGACTGAAAAGGCCCTTAAACTTCAATATAGACTATAAAGGCCCTCCCACTACTTTTTTTTTATTTTTTTTATATTATTTTGCTAAGCCGTGATATCAATACTCGTGTATAACGAGAGCAGCGATATCGCTACTCGTGTCACCTTCTTCTTTGCTTGTGTTTGAGACCTCTACTAGACTTTAATGAGATTGATTTACTCCTAGATCTTCCGATTGTACGTTTAGATTTTTTTCCAAAGATGAATCTCTCATATTGAAATAAAAATACTCATTGAATTTGATAGGAAGAGAAAAGAAAATGTGTAAAATCTTATAAATTTCACCAACTTCTCATTGAATTGATAAGTAACTTGAAAAAATTCGACTGGATTGAATCAAGTTCTTCACAAATCTTTCAAAGTCTCGATAAGGGTTAAGGCTTTTAAAGCCTTTCAAACCTTTCAAAGTTGGAATTGGAACACTGTTTCAAATTTGTGGAAACCAAAGGGGGTTAAAAGATGATAAATGCTGGTTGGTGTTTTTAGGTGGGCGATTGGCAGTGGTGACCAGATTGCAAGTGGGTTGGTCAAGTTTGTTTAGAGGCTTAATTTGCGAGTTTGGAGATGATTTAAGGAAATAAGGTGAGTCCTTACTCAGTTGAGTGGGCGAAGAGTGAACATAAAAAGTGGAGAATAAGGGGATGATGTGTGAGCAAAAATATCGCGGCTCAAGCATTATAGAAAAAAGAAAAAAAAAAACCCAAAAAAGGCCTCTAGGACCAATCCGGTGCATAAGAAATTTTGAGGACCTTTTTGGTTTCCACTGGATTTAAGGGGATTTTACCAGAAAAATCCTCAATGGTAAATTCAAGCATCATAAACACCTACCCAAAAGATAGAAAATCATTTTCTAACGCCTTATACAAGAGGTAGTCTTCATTTTCCACACAAAATGAGATCATTGTTGTCATTTGTTGAAATGAATTTACCTTTTAGCATATTTGACCTAAGTGGTGTTCCTTCCATGGCATTTTAATTCCAAGGTAATCTCACTTTTTGCGGGAAATAGAAATTAAATAATCCAATTTGTACCATTTCAATTTTCAAATGTTAAAATGTGGATCTACCTCTAATATCTGCAGGAAAAAAATGTAAACTCAAAATTTTGAAAAGAATCATGCATCCAACTCTTTCTTTTATGCAGAAGAAGGATGGTTTCCAGTCCACTTTATTGTAAAGTGAAGGTAAGGTAAGGAACTTTATCCTTTAAGATTCAAATTCATTTCTTGTGTGGGGTTAAATTGGAACATACAGGTTCTCACTTTGCTTCATCTTTAAATTAGTAAAAATCCATTGCTTCAACTTAGTTATGGATTGACCAAGCCTAATTTATGATTGTTTTCTCATTTCTGGATCGCTTGATACATCTTCATTGATGGCCTTTGATCATTTTTGCCCCCAAAATTATGATATGTATTGGGTATTTAAAAAATAAAATTCAAAAGATGTCTAAGAAATAAGAAAAATGAAAAATCCTACAATTCGTGTTTTTAAGAGATTAATTACTCCATCATGTGTGTTTAAGTCCTTGCATTTATAACCTCAAGGGGTAGCTCAATTGGACTAGGACTACAGTTTGCATTCGGAGGTTGTAGGTTCGAAACTGCACTACCACACGGGGGCCACAGGGGAGTTTATCCGGCTTCTCCCTGTGCCCAGAGGGATTAGTCCAGCCCTTTGGGAACCGTCCGATACAAAAAAAAAAAGTCCTTGCATTTATAAGATATATAACGAAACGTCATTCTTATTCTGTTTTTAACATTATAAAGTAAGTTCTTTTACTTACTTTTAAGCACAGTTGACTAAGCTTCTTATAGATTTGAGTGTTTTCAAATACGAGTATATAATCATAATTGTACACTATTAATATACTTTTTGATTTCTTTTAAGGTGTGTGTGTTTTTTTTTTTTTTTTTTCCGATGAAGGTCCGGCCTTTTTGAGAACCGACTAGTTCTTTGAACATATGAAGTCTCTACCTCTTAGAATATAAAATTCTAATTAATTAACTTGTGGCTTGGTGGTTGAATTGCTTATAGACATTTTTTAGGGTTAAGCTTTTGACTTATGGCTTGGTGGTTGAATTGCTTATAATGGTGGTTTCGGCTCATGAGATATGTCATACATGTTTCCCATATTCATACCCCACCTGGTACATATATATAACTGTCAGCTCTATCCTCTAGAATTTCTGTCTAAAGCCATCTTATAAAGGCAGTTGAAATGCTTGTGTTGGTCAACGAGTATCTAGATTCTAGATGCCTGGCCAAATTGAATTTTCTTCACATTTTTTCTTAAATCCCAAGCCATAGTTAGACATGGAATTGTATAGTTTGGATGTACTGGGAGAATTTAACTTAAGAATATAATAGTGTTTAGGGAAGCTAAATCCAAATCTTCCTAGCTTACTTTCCCGCCTATATGTAACTGGATCTGACCTAGCTAGAATATGGTTAGTATGCATAGAATCAACCCAAACTATAATCGGGTTGAAAATGTCAACTTGAATCCAACCCAAAAGTTCAGCCCAAACACTATATATAAAAGGTGGATTTAGATTAGGTGGGTCATAATGCAATTAGATGAGTTGACATGTTTAATAGCAATGATTGACTCAAATTAAACCCAACCCATTTATTAATCGAGTCATAAATGTCAACCAAATACATAAGGCTGGGATCGGATTGGGTGGGTCACTCTAAAACTGCCACGCTGGATTAGAGATGGGCGAAATTTATCCTAATTAGGGAGCATATCTACCAATTTTATGTCCCAAAAGAGTCACAATCCAAAGGTGTGCATAACTTCGATTGGACTCAAAGACAGATGATAATATACCGCGCACACGGAGTGTGAGGGAATTGGCCACATGTGAGGGAATTGGCCACATGTGGGCCCCACTACATGTTCTCATGTGAGGTGAGGGATGCTCTTAGCTCTTAGGTGATCAGTCACATTCTTATTAATTATTCTTGATTGCATAAACAATTATATTGTGTTCTTATCATCTCATATTTCTCACAAATAATGCTTAAACTAAATTGCTGTTCAAGGGCAAATTCAACGTTGAAATGCTATCAAATACACCTTTATCTTTCTTTTCTCCCTATGTTTAATATTTATAAGCTGCCCATCTGCTCTCACCTTAGACTTATATAACAAGGAGATGGTGACCAGCAATAGAAGAAAAAATTGCTCATGGAACTGTTTATATTTGACTCTTAACACACACATCAGTTCTTTTTTATTTGAATGATTGGAATGGTGATTAGATTAGACCTGGTTTTAAGCTTCATCTGCCCCACACAAATTCACCTCCTGGTAAGTTATTGGCTTCCTAAGATTTCCACCAATTATGTCCTCTGCAACCATTTATTCAGGGAGACTTAGGATAAATCTTTTAGATATAAGAAGGTTGGTTACTCCAATCTACATAGAAATCCAATCAGGAAAAATAATATTCTTTGGTCCTCATTCAATTTCTTGAACTAGTGTCACCTATGGAATAGGAAGTATATACTGGAGAAAGGCAAATGCTTTGATATTGCATTTGGATGAATGATGTTGTGAAGCCAGAGGACTGAATTTATATGACATGATTAGTAAACGGGTTGGCCTCGAATCGAGTGTAAAATCACTATTTGATCCTCCAACCTAACATGAACCAGCTGATTGCTCTATAACACAAAAAACTTAACCCAAGACCTACTTGTTAGATAAGGGTTTAGGTTCGCTCTTTTAATTTATGGGTTGGTTAATAAATTGGCTGGTTTCGTTTGAGCTTATACATGTTATCCATGGTGCTCAACCAGTCTGAACCTGACCCAGTGCCAGCTAGTTGTGATGTATCTTGATTCATCCATAACAACATGTATGTGGGGCCCATGGTGATCCGGAACATCGATATGACTGGCCTGGTTCCCGGCATGGTTGGTTCAAAAGCCATCCCAAATGAGCATGTCCTAGCAACCCAGTCATTGTAACATTGTTCCTTTCCTCTTAAATATTTGGTTTCTTTGCTCCCTGTGATAGAAATTCTCTTAGCTTGTATTTCTTCTTAATTGTGCAAACATTGGCTGGTTATGATCTCCTAATTATGGCGGACTGTTATTCAATCCATTAACTGCAACTGATCAAATCAATGGTCTATCATGTCAGAATCTCTTACTCAAACCCTTGCTGAGGTCTCTATAGAAAGGACAAAACAAACTTAGAAAAAAGACCCCAGCAAGTCACATAGTATTGAATTCTTGAATAGCTTGGTGTTTGGCATGGTATTGATTACTTCATAACCCAATCAAAGCAATAATAACATATTGGATGAAAGAATAAATTACTTTCATATTGTATATTATACACACCACCACCATTATCATAATCAAAGTCTTATTCCAACTTTATAGAGTTAATTTTGTAAGTTCTACTTTTACACTCAAAATCATATTCACAGTACAGTTACAACCATATTCGATAGTGCAATTTACTATCGAATATGTATGGTAACTATACCATTCTATTGAAGAAAGTAAAACTAAACTGGTACTACACAAACTAAAGAAAATTTATCCACTACCTACATGAGCAAAAATGGAATGAAATTGGAAGAATTCTTAGCGGTTGTGAAGCGGGTTTGGCCCCTCCGGCACCAGTCTTTTGGACACCCCATATCTCGGGTCGATCGCATCGTTGCCATGATCTGGCAAGGGAGGAATGGTGAAGTGCCATGGAGATGAGACAGGAAATTCAGTTCCCCATTTTTTTTCTGCCTTGTCAGCTGCAATTCTCCGGCCACCAGTGCAACCAGAAAATTGGCTGGTGGTGAGGATTATGAAGATGATATATGGCCATGGAAAACTTAGAGTTTTCATGGTGTGTGAGGAGAGAGAAGGGGGTAGCAGAGGGGGAGAAGAGTAGGATTTCAGTTGAAAGGAGATGGAAGGCAGGTGGGAAGGTCATTAATAAGGGGATTGGCTAAACTTTGTTGGGGGATGGTGGAGCCAAAATAATCAATTGAGTTGGTTGAAATGGCGATAGTGCCCCATTAGTGTCATTCAAATGTCAAAGCATCCTTTCTTCTATTTCATTGGCTGCCCAAACTACCCTTCCAAGGGAACAGGCATTTTTATTATTGTTTTTTTCATTAGGAAGCTCTATTCCTTTGGTCTTGACATTAATGGGTCGAGAATGGCTTCTTACCTCAGTGTAAGAGGCTTCAGTTTTCACGTGATTTTGGGTAGAGAGCTTAGTCACCGCATCCGAGGTCTACTTCGCTCACCCGAGGGCTCCATCACCTCAAATGCTTACAAAAAAACAGAGATAATAATGGGTCATTGAGTGTGGAAGAAATGGGTTGGATTTGGGTCTGGTAAATAATGTGAACATGAATCTGAACCCAAATAACTGATGCGGATCGAACTCGGAACCCAAAAGAAGGCACAAAATGGGCCAAGGTTAAAGGGCCCGAACTACACTGAAAGGTACATCAAAGGTTTGAACCAGACCTGGACCCTAATAAAGGGCCTGGACAGGGACCAGCATCGAGCTTAAATATCTATATGTACTTTTATAATACCTTAATCTTACTATATCTATACGTACGGATATATATAATATACGTTCATTACATAGGCATGTGGATCCTTGGGTAAGAAACTCATGGACTTGAACCTAAACAAATTTTATTTGGGCTCATGGAGTGGAATCCTTGTGCAAAGCTAAAAGCAGCCCAAATATTAGACTCATACCTCACTTTTTTGTTTTGGTCCTTCCAATCTTTGGGTATTTCTTATTATTTGCATTTGTCCGAGTTGTAAGTAATTTAGCTTCCTTTCTAGTTTCCCTGTACTCTCTCTCTCTCTCTCTCTCTCTCTCTCTCTCTCTCTCTCTCTCTTATATGCCTATGTCCCTAACAAGGGTAAGTTACAGCCGAAAACATATTGCCTTCAATATATTTTAGATATACCATGGAATATCCTTCATTTCCAATGACAGAAATACCCATAGTCAAGTACCCCACGTGTGTCCAGGGTCGAACTTAAGTGGTAAGGAACAGCGGCTCTCACCTGGCTGCTCAGAGCTCGAACTCTAGGCACATCACCTCTTTCCATGTGTGCGGGCTTCCTTTCCATGTGAGTGGGCCGTCTTCTTATATGTGCGAGCTCTTTCTTAGATTGGGGTACCAAAAAAAAAACAACATGTTGCCTGAAAAAGCTCAACTCAACCCATGCTTTTGGTCAAAACTGGCAAGTCAAGTGACCTGAACCAAAAGTGATGCAGTCACCAATTTTTTCCAAATTCCTAATCATTTTGAATCTCAAGATTTTGAATTATGGTTGTGCTATATAAGTAATAGCATTTGAGAGGTTGCTTTGGTATTTTTGGGGGCATGGGAGAAGGGTAGTGTGGTCGTTTGAATTTGGCTGGGGGCAGTCTAATTAATGATTAGGAATAGCATTTGGATGAGAGGCATGGGAGCACGTTGACTAATGTGGCAGAATGGGATCCTTTCCCTTCCATGTATTTGCTATGTATACATGAGAGAGAGAGAGAGAGAGAGGAAACAGTGCGTTTAAGGAGGAGGGTGTTACAACCAATACACACTTTACAGCAGGGATAATTAATGTAAGGGGTGGCAGTGGGTCAGTTCCCATTTGGGTTTGGGTCAAGATCTAGGGATAATACGTACAGGCTCTGTACAGCCCATTTTTCGGATGAAAATCAAGGAAATGTAAACCCGAACTCTCAATTAGGTCGGGTTTAGGCAGGTTCCGTGGCCAGAGTCAACCAGTCAAGCTAGTTCAGATTTGTGGGTCAGAAGTTCAAGAAGGGTCTCAACCTAGACGAAACATAGTTGTTCCATATATGTTAGCTTGAACCCGACCCAAAAACACATAGGGTCAATCCAAACCTTGAACTCTAGTCATACCTCTAATCCTTGTTTCTCTATAAACCCCCAACCAAAAAAAAAAAAAACATACCCCCCCAGATTCTTAATTTAAGAGGTTTCTTTATTGCTAGATAATCTGTTAAAAATAGAAACAGCAAAAAAGAAAAAAGGTAAAAGAGTTATCAAAATTAATTATTTAGTTATGGCTATTCCCACCCAAACAATTGCTCTTGAAATGTAAGATTCGGTGCAACAAGTATTGAATCATAATATTCACGTTTGAATTATTTACTTGTAAAGGGAATTGTTATACATATGAAATGTAGGATTTTAAAACAACTCCCATAAGCTTTAAAATCAAAACAGATATAAAGAACAAGGAAGTTTATGAACCATCAGTATGACTCAAGTGTTCACTTAAGTTCCACTCAATATTCTTGATAAGTAACCAGACCCTGTAGTGATACCTAGTGTTGGGTTGAAAGCTTACTTTATTTTGTTTGGAGGGGAGGGGAGGGGACAATGGTTACCGAACTTTTATGCAAGCCCCTTCTCTCTACACTTCTCAAATAAGTAAAAAAAAATCTCCAAAATCTCTTTACACACCCCCTTTTTCCAAATTACCCTATACTACACTCCCCTTCTTCCCCCTCACTCTCATCGTTCCTCTCTCCCTCTCCTAGCCCGCGGCCCACTCTCCATTCCTCTCCCTCTCTCTCCCTATTCTCCACCCGCCTTCCCTATCTCGCCTCCGCTCGCCGCCCTCTCTCCATCTCTCTATCTCTTTCCCTCTCCATACCTGCCTCCGCCCGGTGCCGCCACCCACTCTCATGTGACCATACAATCACTTGGATGGGCCCCTCAGATGGGCCCCACTTGATCTTCAATTCTATTTTTTGCTGGTCCCTCCAATGTGGGGTTTTCCTGATTTGCCACATGGGGTCTTCATCAACTCAATCATATGTTAGATTGGACCAGATCCGACCGTTGATCCTTATTAGAGTTATGATTCGGCGGTGGGTCCTAGCTGGAATCATGATCCAACGGTGGAGATTCGCCGAAATCACAATCCAATGGTGGGTTTGTTCTAGAAATAAGACCCAACAATAGATCTTTTCTAGAATCGCGGTCTGATGGTAGATCATGGCCAAAATCTCAATCTAACACCCAGGAAGGATAATCCAACCATGAGAAGGCATATGTGAGTGTTTTTTCGGCCTTCTTTTTCCTCCTCTTATAGAATTTGTGTGGAGGAAGTACGATGTCCATATCAAATAACTTCATGACCAAAATGAAGCCACGCCAACCATATGAATCATCACATAATAGACTACCTTCTTATTCATGTACCCCTTGGTATACATAATGAAAAAACATGTTCATAACATCCAATGAGGTCATTTTGTCTCTTATCATTCACTATCACCAACAAGGTTGAGCATAGCGGCTGCTATGACCATGGTGGTTGAGGCCGCCACTCTATTTAGAAAATAACAGTGCAACGGTCTAAAACCTAGTAGAATCAAACTGTCACGTCCCCCGAACCCGATTAAAGAATAAACCGGATCCGGAGAGTGAATTTTATGACTAATTAAGAAATTTTATCCTTTGGGCCCACGGATCGTAAGTCCACGATGAGGATAAAATATTTCAAGCCTCTTTTAATACAGTAAACATTGAGTTCTTAGAACTCTAGGCATATGAAATCTCAAGCAATGGATAATAATTCTCATTAACTTAAAGTTGCAAGAAATATTATAAATAAAACTAATCAAAGAGTTAGTTATTACATTGGTCATCCCAATAAACAAGGCCAATAAAGACCAAGTCAATGAATGTAAAGGTTCCAACGAGAAATAAAAGAGAAATAAAAAGTCTAATGAATATCCCCATGTGACTCTCTAATGCCGGAAGTGATGACGCTACTCTACGTCATCGGCACGCCACTCTCGTGCCTCCTCAGCTGGTTGGAGATCCTCTGGGATCTCCTCACCGGCCTGCTCCTCGAAGTAGAACTCACCTGATGTGTCTGCACACCAAGGAACAGAGTCAACGATATGTTGAGCAATAGATATACAAAGCATAATAAACACGACATGCATCAAGTGTAGAATAATGATAAGTAAAAGATTATCTGAATACAAGGAATGCGATATTAGGCATAAAGCGAGATTAATAAGTAACACGAACAATAAAAGGAATCCTAACAATCATCTAACAATAACCACTATCCATGCAATGCAAAACAAGAACAAGCAAGAGGGAGACTCCGAGGATGTCTAAAACCAACTCCCGAGGTACCAGTAACAATCCCCTTGGACTACTGATACCAAAGTCCGGCTCCAGTGGGATCCTAGCTCCCTGTCCTAGGAATAGCACCACGATCCTAGCCCGCTCCCAGCTATTCAACGCCATGGACGCCGTCCTACGCCGACTGCCCACCCCGACAACCGAGTAACCGGTTCGTTATTAAACCCCAAACTGCAGATGGCTATGATATGCAAATAATAACAGAGTGGTTCTGACACAAGGACAAACAAGACAAGCAAGTCTGGCTAGTTCCAAGTACAAGACAAGATCATAGGGATTATCTCTTCCAAAACAGTACAAGACAAGCCACGTGATAATCCCCTTCATACTAGCCAGTCAAGTTCATCAATACAAGACGTAGGTTCCTATGGTACACTCTAAGTCAAGTCCAAGTCCTAAATTCTATAAGAATTTATGTTTTTAATAATTTGTTAAGTGTTTTATGCCAAGAGTGTACAAGGAATGTTATCAACGGATACAAGTCACAAGTCAAGGAAGAATTACAATCCAATCCTAGGCAAGTGGTGTCATCCATGTATTCCACGTGTTCTAACGGAGTACATGTGGAAATTGGATCAATGATGCTTTTAGAAAAATCCCTTGGTGTACAATCATGTGGAGTATCATTCAATTCAACTCCATATGCATTCGGTTACACTACGTGTAATGCACGAATACCTAGACAAGCCATCGAAGGACACCAAGCCACATGCTTCAATTTCAATCCCCATTAATGGTCAAGTGAGAGTAAATTAATGGTTTCCAACATCTAAGGCCCAAACCTAGGTTACCGGTCTTATTTTCAATAAAACATGAGCTGGATCAATAATCTAAGTATTTACATCACTTTCCGACCTCCGATCGTGATGAAACCAGAACCATCTGGATTCTACGTCTCAAGGGCTTTCCAACGATATATTATAAGTAGAAATCCAACGGGCGGATTGAAAGTTACAGGTCTTCGAAGTTCCCAAGTGCTGTCAGAAAATTACCCTTCGATCGATCGGACGTACTGTGCGATCGATCAGACCTGAACAGCATCCAGTTAGTGCACAGTCCGATCGATCGAACTGTGTGACCGATCGATCGGCACTGGGCACCTCCCAGTTAACTGAGAGTTTTCACAGACCGATCGATCGATTAAACTGTGTGGCCGATCGATCGGACTGTGATCGCTCACAGTTAATTTGGGGACTGTTCACTGTCCGATCAATCGCACTGAGCAGCCGATCGATCGGACAGCGAACCTGAAGCCCGAAAATGGGTTTCTGCTCCCTTTTTTCTCCGGCCAATCCATGGCTAACCTGCAGAGATCTGAGCCTCCTTGCTCCCCATTCAATCCATCAATCACATTGACATCATATTCCATTTCATTTAATCACATTAAGTAAACTCTAATCAACCTAATATCATCAATTTATCCAAAACCTAACCTAACATGTAATTTCAATTAATAATCAGAAAAGCTTGGAATTAATGGGAAATCTATCAAGAATCATAACCAGATCAATAAAAATAATACAGGCATATATATTATGAAATGCATATCTACTTGCCTCAACCAAAGTAAAGATTGGAAATAGGTGAGATTTGAGGAGAAGCTTTTCTATCCCAAAATCAACAATCTTACCCAAACGATTACAACCTAGAACGCAAAGGAGAAGAAATAAAGGAAAAAGATCAAGATCTAACCTAATCTAAACCAAAAGGAAGATAATTGAAAAGATGACGTTACTGAAAACCTTACCAGATTGTTACCGGAAGCAAGAGGGGATCGCGAGGATGAATTCTAGTGGATCAGATCTTCAAGTTGGATCTTCTAGGGCGGAGTTCTGGCTTGAGAAAGGAAGAGGAAGAAGAAATGGCTGCGGTTCTCTTTCATTGCAGAGAAAAGAAATTGGAATTAGGGAAAAACCCTGATTAAGAAGATGATAGGAAGAAAAATACTGAATTACCCTTTAAGTGGGTCCGGAGAAAGAATGGACCACTTGAAAGGTTTCTAATCGTCGGATCGCGACGAGTCAAGAGACAAAAATAATCAGAACGACGAGACCTTTCCAACGAACCCAAAATCACGGCGTTTGGAATATTTCGGAAAAGCACTCAATTTTCCCTAAATTGCAAACTACGCCCCTGCTATGATCAAATGAACTCGGAATCGAACGAAACTACACAGATACTATTCTAATGCTAAAAGAAACTCGCTCATGTACTAAACCCACTTAAATATCTAAAATATAATTTAATAAAATAATAACAATTAAACGGGTCAATGGGCTGGGTTTTGGGCCCAACTGACCGAGTAAGGTCACAGACCTTACATAAACAATCTTAATTTAAAACACCATTTTCCTATTTCTCCTCCTCAATAGCATTTTCTAAATTGCTTATCCTTATATGATCCTAAATCACTAAAAAAATCACAAGACCGGCTGCTACACAAGATTTGATCATTTTCCACTTAGAAAATTCACACCGCTACGCGACCACGTATCGCCCGTTAAGTAGCCTTTTGGCTACTTGCCAGTATGTCCGCCTTATCTTCTATTTTGATCCTTGATCACCAACATTCAAAGAATTTTTTATATCCTTACGTTTCATCTGTCTCAATTCCTAACAAAGGCCCTACCCAAAAAAAAAAAAAATTTTGGTTAGATGGAAGTTCTAGATAAGCAAAAATGCCATGGGTTCTATTTGAGGTTTTGAAAGGCAAACATGTGGTTGGCTGGAGAAGGGTTTTTACGTCTCAACATAAACTACACGACTCCAATATAAGATAATGAAGATTTAGGGTTCGAGATCTCTAAATTGGTCTGCTCAATAAATCAGCCTACTAGTGTGCAAAAAATAATAATCTATACAGCGAAAATAAAATCACAAGCACACACCACAAGGACACCAGATTTAAGGTGAAAAACCCTAACCGGGTGAAAACTCACCGATCCGAACTGGATCTAATCAAACACTATGAATCTCGCAATTACAAGAAACTCAGCTTTCTTCCCTAGATATCTCCTATCTAAAGACTGAAGTTATCTTGTGTCGCATCATGTTTCAACGACATCACACCGTTGATTGCAACAGACTCAATCTAGTGCTTGACTCCTCAAATCTTCTACGCAAGAAGATGACCTTCTACAAGGGATGCAGAAGAACCTGACTCTCTAGAGTACTTAGCAGCACAACTCTTCAAAAAATCTCTAGAGAATATTTCTCTCAATTAGATCACAAATTCAGAACTTGAGAGATGACCTGTCTGTCTTTGGGTTGTGAAAAACACCCAATATATAGCCCCTAATTCGTGTATAAGACTCCTAAGAATAATCCACTTAGAAAATAGATTTTTCTCAAACTTTCTTTCAGAGTCCGGATCCAACTGGGCTTCGCGCGCCACCTTCGCTATAGCGAGCTTCATCCTCGTTATAGCGAGGCATGCCTCTACCTCGGGACGAACTTTGGCCTGACAGCACTTGTTTTCAGCCGTTTGCAAACTCCAACAGCCTTTTAAGACTTCTGCAGCCTTTTACTTTTTTATATTCTAACAATCTCCCCATTTTGGCAATTTTGGGATAAATCCTCCTAGAACAATACAATATGATCTACCCAAAAGAAAAACCTAAAATTCATTGAATTTTTAAAACAAAGAAAAATCAGCACTGTAGATCTTGAATTGCCTTAGCTTGTAGAACTCCTCTGGGCTTCATTCTTCTCCCCCTGAATTTGTCTATAATTGACAAACAAAAATAATCATGCAGCTTCTGTCAATCTAGATGCAGTAGCTTGGATGCAATAGCTCCCCCTCAATTTTGACTCCCCCTCATTATGATCTTCGTATCAGCACTGAGGGTAGGGGCTTGACCTCCTTGATCAGGGCTTTTTATCATTAGCCACCCACACTTTTGTAGTTTGAACTTTTAGCACAGTGTGAGCAAACTCCTTAGGCAAATCAGACTTTCTTACCCAAATTGGAGTCGTCTTGGGTGGAGAAAAATTCTTCCGCCATTGCTTGGTCTTGGGTAGACTTTGCAGCTTCTTACAATAGAGACGAATGTGTCCTTTCTTTCCACAATGGTGACAAGTGGATATACGTGCAGCTCGTGACACATTCTTTTTCTTGAAACTACTCGACACATTATTTAAAAGTGCAGTATGTAGAGTAGCATGTGCAACACTTGAAACAAAAATTGTTTTACCTTTAGCTTTTAAAGTGGATGCACCATGATTATAACCGAGACCGCTTTTGTCAAACTGAGACTTCTGACTACACAAGATATTTGTAAGAGTCTTCGAACCAATATTTATCTTGTTTAGCGAAACTTGTTTGATTTCTAACTCAGATAGAGTGATCTTCAGTCTTCCTTGCAAATCTTCTTTTTCATATTTAACAGTCTGCAACTTCGTCTTCATATTCTCAATCTCTTGTTCAGCCATTTCAAGTTTTTGACTCTCATCGGTCGAATTTTTAACCATGTAGTTTTTCTAACTTTCCAAGAGACGAATCTTTTCAAGTGCTTGCTCTAAATCATTCTTTAATGCATAATTTTCTTCTTGAGCAGCTTTTAACTTGATTGTGGCCTTCTTACCATACTTGGTCATCCTCACACAATCATTAAACGTGGAGTTATATTTTTCCTCCCAATCTTGTTTTTGATCTAACACCTCATCTTCATTATCATCATCAGACATAGAAGGTCCGGCCAAGAATTGATTGAGTACCATTCTAGAAATCTCTTAAGATCAAACACAATAACTTAGTGCAACCCGCTCTGATACCAATTGAAGGTTTAGGGTTCGAGATATCTAGATTGGTCAACTCAATAAATCAGCCTACTAGTGTGCAAAAAATAATAATCTATGCAGCGAAAATAAAATCACAAGCACACACTACAAGGACACCAAATTTAAGGTCGAAAACCCTAACCGAGTGAAAAACCACCGATCCGAACTGGATCTAATCAGACACTATGAATCTCGCAATTACAAGAAACTCAGATTTCTTCCCTAGATATCCTCTATCTAAAGACTGAAGTTACCTTGTGTCGCATCACGCTTCAATGACATCACACCGTTGATTGCAACAGACTCAATCCAGCGCTTGACTTCTCAAATCTTCTACGTAAGAAGATGATCTTCTACAAAGGATGCAGAAGAACCTAGCTCTCTAGAGTACTTGGCAGCACAACTCTTCAAAAAATCTCTAGAGAATGTTTCTCTCAATTAGATCACAAATTTAGAACTTGAGAGATGATCTGTCTGTCTTTGAGTTGTGAGAAACACCCAATATATAGCCCCTAATTCATGCATAAGACTCCTAAGAATAATCCACTTAGAAAAGAGTTTTCTCAAACTTTCTCTCAGAGTCCGGATCCAACTGGACTCCGCGCGCCATCCTCGCTATAGCAAGCTTCATCCTCGCTATAGCGAGGCATGCCTCTGCCTCGGGACAAACTTTGGCCTGACAGCACTTGTTTTCAGCCGTTTGCAAACTCCAACAGCCCTTTAAGGCTTCTGCAACCTTTTACTTTTTTATATTCTAACAGATAGAAAGCTCATCTGGTAGCCAAAGTAATTGCACAATTTACAGCTGACTCCATGAGATGTTACTCCAGTTGCCAAACTGAACTCTGTTCAGATTCTTTTTGTGTTCCAACAAATAAGTTATAGGATCTTCACCAACTAGATGTGAAGAATATATTTCTCCATGGAAATCTCTAGAAAAAAAATCTATATTACCTTATTAACAGGAAAAGTTTGGAAGCTTCTAAAAGATAAATGGAATGAAGCAATTCCCATGTGCCTAGTTCAACATGTTCAGTGTTGCAAAGATTGAATCTAAATGGAAATAATCCAAGAAAGAGTTCAAGTGTAAAAGAGCGAGAAGATGAATGCCCTACAAAAGATATGGACCAAGAATATCCACTAGATGAAGATCATAAAATTCTTAAGTTGTTGAATATGGCATGGAACAGCTGAATTAGCAATCTGAGGACAAATCAATTGTTCCAGAGGAGGTGACCAAGAATATATTGCCATTGGTGCAAACAAATAGGAATTTAGGGCAATGCTGCAAATAGATAAAGATAAATATAAAATCCAATGATTAGAATTGATTTTAACCCTAGCCCTATTTTGAACAATCTAGAAGAAAAGCAATTGCAGAATCAGGTCATGATTCACTTAATGTTAGATCCAGATGGAAGGTTATGAATTTGAGGTTGAGTTTCTCCCAACTGGGGAGAACAGAATCGACTAGTAGTGGGCCTGTGGAGAGATGCACCATGAAGCCACACACAAGTAGACAGTTTAAGGCTAAACAATGTCACAATGTTCCTTCCTAGTATCTGAGAATTCCCAAAATCATCGAAATCATCCATTTCATGAATAATTCTGAGATCGGACTCATGGTCTAGAACAATTCAGTGTATGAAAAGTACAAGATGTGGAAAATGATACCCATGTCTCAGTGACATGATGAATAATGGATTTCCACGGTCCACCACTTGATTCCAATTGCCTGGCCCAACTATGTGCTTGTTTCCAGTACCCATTTTTCTCCAAGGCCGTCAAAAGAGAAGCATCATCCAGTGTCTTATTCCCCATGTACAAATTGAAAGTCCGGGATCCAAACTCTAGAGTGGGGTGAATAGGGTGATTATGTCAAATTTTAACTTCTTTAAATCAATTAATCACAAGTGATGATTATGAAACTAAGTGCGGAAGCTATAGAGATAAATCACCACAATGCATACACCATAACACAACTATTTATGGTGGTTCGGCTTCAATGCCTACATCCACTCCCGGCTTGTGTTCATACACCCCACCGGTATTCCACTATCTATACTTTTCAATAGGCTATGCAATAACCGGCTTGTGTTCCTACACCCCACCGATATTCAACTATCTATGCTTTTCAATAGGCTAAGCAATAACCTTTACAAAATGCTTTTCAAGGCTAAGCAATAACCTTATATCATGCTTTCGAAGGCTAAGCAATAAACTCTTGGGTTCTATGGTTCACCCCTAACCTTTACACTTATGCTTTTCTAACGGTAAGCACTAACCTATAACCCTAAGGTTTGTCTCTCTAAATTGTGTCTAGACTTTCTAAATTGTGTCTAGAATACACTTGGAGAGATTAAAATTTAAGCCAATTACAATGCCTCTAATCTAGGCGGATATAAAAGTGAAAATCTAACTCACACATACACTATAAGAATGCAAAAATGATGCTCAATGTGTATGCATGATGCCCTCAATCAATTTAAAAATGAAAGCTCATAAATATGTGCCAAAGGCTTTAAAAGTTTCAGCTCATATAAATTTTTTTTTTTTATTGAGGCAAGAATACTAATCACATTTTAAAAATAACTTATACAAGATATACCTATCTAGTCTAAGCATTTCAAAGTGTAAAACACAAAAAGAGATTTAATTGAAGTAAAATACAAATCACGTGTAGTTTAAAAACAACTTGATAAAGATATGCCTATTCAAGCAAATCAAGTTATGTAAAATTTCAAAATCCAATACATGCGATTTGTGAGTAATGTTGAATCCAAAACAAAGAATAGAATGAAAATTATTTTCTTATGATGGAAATCAACAACCAAAGATTCAACTAAGTACATGAATCATGTTACTTGTGATTTCAAAGGTGATTCCAATGCATGATTCACTTAGATATACCAATTTGAGTCCAACTTGGTGTGAATCAAGGTGATACATCCAAAACAATAAATCAATTCATATTCATATTCATGTTAATGATACAACAAATCATAGTTAACATGCTAAAATAGATTTACTAATAATTAAGCAAAGCATGAAAACATATTATAAGGAAAACAAAGCTTACTTATATGATTTAGTTCATGATTCCAAGCTTTAACTTCCCTTTTTGACAATCTAGCATTCCTTAGCTCATTCCCCTTTGTTTTGCCTCAAAACACCTCAAGGAATACCTCTTGGTTCCTCAATTTTGACCTTGGAATGAGCTAGTTTATTTAGAAAAAGTTGTCAATCGGCTATTTGGTCGATTAGCCAACTTCACAGTGACAATTGCAGGTCGGTGAGCCGACTGATGACCTAGTGGCAGATTTTGACAGTTTTTTACAGTCAGTAAATGTAATCGACTTTTCTCTGAGATTTTTTACTTGAAAATAATTTCCTAAGAGGGGATTTTTGGTCATGGAAGTCATGTTTGGTTTCATGTTTAAATCAATCCAAAAAGTGTTTTCCAAAACATGAACCTAAGATGCCTAAGATGAATTAAAAGTTTAAGTCCATAGAAATGCATGATTCGAAGATCCAATAAACCAACTTTTCAAAAATTAATAAACCCAAGTCTAAAATCCAAAACATGCATGTAACATAAGTTATAAAAGTTTTAAAACAATGCATGTGAAAATCAAGATTTTTTAAGTTTTTCAAAAACAATGCATGTGTGAAAATTCAAGTGATGATAACATGATAACACATCCATCAAATTGCAACACACAAAATCCCTAACACAAATCATCAACTTTCCGCAATGAAGGTTTAGCTAGATTGATTTTCCAATAAAGTCCCCGAGCTGCAGCAAATCCCCCATCTCCAAAATCAGCTCCAGCCAGTAGTTGTAGTAAGCAACGTTTTTCATACGCTGACAGACATGTTGAAAGAATCCCATCTGCAGCTTTGACAGCAATTGAGCTTATCCACTGTGTTCCTAGTTGCCCATCTCCTCCCATGTTTATGGGTATATGATTACATTCTTCCTTTATTCTGAATGAAAAGGATGCCATGTGAGCTGCAGCCTCGGTCAAACGCATTTGGGAAAATACCTAAAGCCAATATATGAGAAAAAGCGAGTAGATAATTATGAAAGAAGACATCATCAATGTTAAATTTATAACGATGTAGCGAAATGTAAGCATTCTAGTACCAGTTGGCAGTGCATTAGTTGCTTCAATTGCAGCTCCCACATTTTTTTTCTATTTGGGAGGAAATGTCATTCGCTTTGATGGATGACATCTCCATGTAAATTGAAGTATAATGAGATTTTAGGTGCATGGGGTAAGTTTCCAAGACAACACTATATTCTAAAATAAACAAACAGTGCAACAATACATTAGATATAAATAACCATACATTTATTAAACATATTTATAAAATTATTTTAGCGATAACATTATTAAAATATTAACTATACATTCATGTCCTCATGTCCTAAGTTTATGGTCAAGTGAGTCCAATAACTTGACAGTTAAACAGTTAATCATAAATTAGTGGCACCTGTATATGAGTAACACTATATATATATATATATGTATATATAATTAATGTAATAATGGCATGCCACAATATTACAAAGCAGTGTAACTTCAATAAATTACAGAAACAAAGGAAGACCATGATGATAAAAGGTGCAGAAGTCATACTGCTACTCCACAAGACAGTACAAATGTACTACAACAAAACTACTAAGAACTCTGAACAGAAATATCAACCTTGCAGCAGTATTCTCGAGCCAAACTGTTACGCACGAAAGAGAAGATCCATCTGGGAAGTATGAAGCTACAACAGCCAAAAGCGACCAATGCAAGTTTTTCGCCCTAATAAGAAGTTCCTCTCCAGGATTTTTTTTTTCCTTTCTCGGACTAAGCAAGAAGGCCAAAGAGTTCCATGGGGATAATGGTGTTGCTTTCGGTACGGAAGGTCATCTCATTACAATTACCCGTTGGTGTCAAATTTGTTGAACTAGCCTTTTCCTTTGACAATTGCATCATTTTCAGAACAGTTAGTATATGAATATTGAGACGTGGATCAGTGAACTCCTTGGATGCCTGAAAAAGTCTCAATGTAAACAAACAGAACGGGTAGAAGGATGTTCAAGTAATTAGCGAGTCTGGCTAGTTTAGTAGAACTTACTACTTGGATGACCATGTCAAATGGGAATATACTGGTCGAGCCTCTGTAAGGAATCCAACCTAACAAAAGGATACACAGTCAGGAATTCAAACTCAGATGATAATGGAAGTTGTTTTCACAGTCCAAACAACTGAAAGGAAGATCAAGAAGTAAATAAGCACCCAGTCATTGTCGTTTGCAAGTATAGCAAGATAGTTTGTGCTTTGGGGAAGATGATGCATCTGACAGAAAGCTGTGGCTAAATTCCAGTGTTGGCTTGCAACTTTTTGTTGATGTCGGAATTCAGTTCCATCACCACTGCCGCTTAAGAGCCAAGAGCCACAGGTCTTTCCTTCAACCAACGGTGGCAGACTTGCTTTTTCTAAATGTTGTAGGACAGCCAGTAGAGCCTGTGATGGCCGTCTAGAGGCTACAACTCTATCAGGAGCACCATTTTGCCCGTCAGTGCTAAATTTATTATGGTGTTGATAATCATCTGCCAATGCTTGAGCAAGAGAAACTGTGAAATCCACTTCATGAGATACAGCATGAAATGCAGAACCCTTAGGGGAAAGATGATTATAATGCTCGCTATATTTGGTAGTTGGTAGACTTGTAGAAGGATGAGATTCGCCGCAAAGCGGCAACATCTACATGAAGCATGCTGGCAGATAAGCCACAAAGTTTCAAGAGGAAAGCACAGGATGCAACCAAAACTGTATTTTCAAAGTGCAAGACAGCAAGAGGCATAACCTGAAATAAAGAGAGCATGTGAGAAGTTCTCATATACAAGGAAAAAAAGGGAGTCACAATATTTGTGGTAAAAACACAGTGATGCTACCAAGAAAAAACACCTTAGAAATGGTCATCACGATTTTCTTTTTTGTTGAACATTTTCACCAACATGTGAGTTAGTTTAAAAAGAGGGCCCTCTAATAACTAATTTTCTCAAGATAGCAATAATCTCTGATATTAGATAACACCAATTTCATGCCAAATGTACATTTCCTAGTATCTACTGACTAATAGAATTTATTGATGGCAAAGAGGTAGAAATATAATGCCCACGGCCCACTTCAAAGTAAAAAAAAGGGGGGGAAAACCAATTGTATGTGTTGAAGTGTTGAACCATCATTTTTTTTTTATTTAACTTTTTTTTTAAAATCAATTTCCTAATGAAGCCCATCTGAACTTCTCTAGGAATGAGTTGGAAACTGCTATCATTTTGGCCATCAATTTTTATAATGAAGTTTCCCAGAATGGGGGAATGTTTTTAAACAGATAAGAAAAAAGAAACACCTCCAACATCTGAACAGGAGGAGTGATATTGATACTGATTATTAACATAAAAACTATGTATCTATAATCAATATATGTTATAAAAAGCCCCAGAACAAGAGGATGCTAATATCTACAACATGTTAAGCACTTGCAAATTTGCTTTCCCCTGTCAATGCTGGTTTTTGGAGTGCCTCGTGTACAAGCTAACTAGATATACACACGTCACAAAACAAACATATTCATAGACTATTATGGATTGCAGTTTGGAGTTTATGGTTCGGTGTTGAAAAGTGGCAAGTAATTAACAACCCAAGCACGAAAGACTAAAATACTAATGATTTCAATAAAGCATATATACATGCAGAGAGACAAGTTAACCCTACAGATGCGAGAAGTGATGCTTCATTTTGACTCAAAGATGCAAGGAGTGTCTGCAAATCTAATTGGCTTGATAGCTCCTCTGGGCATGTGGGTGCGCGCGCGCACACGCACGCACACACACACAGTGTGGTTGGTTTGGATGGATCATACAGTTGGCCACACTATGTTGCCCTCACCGTAATTCAGTGAGGGATAAATGCACATGAATATTTCCTATATATATATATATAATAAATGGGCTCTAATAGAATGGTACAAGTTAAAATAAGTAGGGCATTCAATTGACAGGTTAGAGTCGTCAGACCTATAGAATAAGGGTATAATGAATAAAAGCCTCACAAGTCACGAGTTGTACCTCACGTGGATTGAGAAAAGGGCCATTTCCCAACATTACACTACACAGGAAACGAAAGGGCATTTGCTCTTTGTGGCCTTCCTAATTTCAGAGCAGTAACATGGGGAAAAAAGAAGTAGAGGAGAAGAGGCGGAGAGAAGAAAGGGGAGAAGAAGAAGACAATTGACCACCTGCCAAGAATAACCTGGACAACGTCTGAACCAATCTCCGTATGGCTTTTGAGAACCAGAAAGGGAGCATTTGCACCAATGAAGTGTCATTCCCAGCAGAACAGAAAATGTTACCGCGCCAATCCACAGAGTCCGACAAAGCTGACTTGCCCAATACTGCAGAATGGAGGGCGTTCTTGAGGTTCATGAGTAGAAAAAACCCAATAGATTGGAAAAAAAAAAAAAAAACAATAATGCTGTCTACAGGCCAGACCAAGAGGTGAATCTGAAAACATTTGCACATTCATAACTGGGACCCATCCAAATTGGATTAAGGTCACAGAATCAATCCACCCAAGGTAAATGCAGGATCCCTGTCCATTTAAAGATTCAACAACAAATGCAACCCCTCCCACCCTCTCCCTCTCCTACCCTTCATGCTTGGTTCAGACCTCAAACAGTCTTAAAATCAGATAATAAAGAAAAAATGGAAATGGTAATGGAAACTGAAAATTGTTAAGAGAAGTACCTCTCTTAAATCTCTTTGCATTGAGGCCCAAGGAACTGCTATTTCAATCTAGTCCAATGCACGCTGTGGAAAAGCTGCGCCACAGGGCAGGGAACTGCTGTAAACCATGTCGTAGATTCTCGAATGTGCATTGAGCTGAAGAGCTACAATGCCTCACTTCCACTTGACAAGCATTGTTGAATGGGGGAAGAAGCATACATAAGTGTTGCTAAGGCAGTTCTCCTCCTCCCGCTATATCATCAACAGTGCATATTATTTCATAGACTTCTTGAACGCCGAGGCTTCCATTATGAACTATATTATGGGACATGATTGAGCGTGCATTGGAGAATGATGCTTCATATTCGCATCCTTTAATACTTGACAAAAGCAACCGTTTTGCCGACTGACATTCTCCCTGGAGACCATCAAAGCATTACAAACAAAATGCAACATTGAAAAAATACCTAGCCCAATAAAGTTGGATCATTGGAACAAGTTATAACAATTTCAAACAACACTTGGAAAACATATTGCGCAGACATGGCAAAAAGCAGCACACTATATTCTATATTGTGCCGAACAGTGTAACCAAACAGAAAAAAGAGACTAGCAGACTCTGACAAAACACAAAGTTTTGATCAAATCAGTGGAGAATGGATACATTAGATTTGAATCAAACCCAGATATTAATAAGTAACAAACAAAAGTGCCTGGCCCTGCCCCTTAACCAAACAAACATAAAAACAAGGTAAATTACAAAGAAAGGTTTCTTTTCCCCCCAAAAGTTCCCTGTGTTTACTGTCATTCTCACAAAAGTTCAGGTGAGTGTCAAATTTGGGCTTCTGGCAATTCATAGGGTGTAGAGTGTGAAGGGGTAAGATTGGTTTGGGGGGGAGGGGGGGGCGCGCCCGCAGAACAAAAGTTTCTTTCCTCTCCTTTTCTTTTCTGAAAAAAATTGCAGAAATATTCATTAAATCAAAAAAGAATATCTTTGGATATGTGCGGTATCCCCTGCATAATGGACTGCAGTAGTCAATGAAAAGAACATATGTAACAAAATGGCGAATATATTGCAAATATATCAAACATCATACTACAAAAATTAATAAAACATTAAGAAACACATAAACAGACAATTATAATGTAAACAAATTTGAAAAGTATACATCAAATGAAGCAGTAAAGCACACGAGTCATGGGAACTTACAGCAGCTTCTTGGAGTGAACTGAGAGAACCCTTATCCAGAACCGAGTTGAGATGGTCAAGGTAAAGGTCCAGAAGATTTGGCAAGTTAATGCACACTATGATGTATCCACAAGTTTGTGCAAGGCTTCCAGGCTATCTTTGTGAAGATCTTCAGCGACATTTGAGATATTCATATCTGCTAAATTCTCATCAGGCTCAACCAAGGTAGAAACTCATGATGTGTTAATGATGAAGCCTGCTCGAGCCAGAAGTCGCATAATTTCAGTGGTTCCTTCCCAGTATTCTTTCATGAAAATTAACTTTCTAGCTAGTACCTCCTCCATGAGCATTCTAATCCACAAAGAGCACATACTACCAGCTGAAAACTTGAAAATTTTAATATTTGGAATAGTTCAGTATGCATCATCCAATTCTTCAGAAGAGCAGAAATATTTGACATGATCAGAGAATTTCTTGTCACATTTGACATTTTCAGAAAGATACAATCCATCCAAACTAATTTGGAGGCTTCCATTAGATAACAAAGTTGAAGGAATCATGTCAAGAAGTTTAGAAACTTCCCCCCAGTCATTGTGACATATATGGTACTCAAGTTGTGACTCCCACAGTACATGCACTTCCATAAGATATGGTTGATCCAAAACTATCTGCAATGGAAGAGACCGCTAAAATTATATGTATCCCATTCAACAACTCATATATGATGTGGAAAGTAGAAACAATCACATATTTGAAGTAACACCCAATATTGCAAACTGAGAAAATAGCCTAAAATCCAATGCTTGAAGATCTGGCAATAGGATTGCATCATTAATTTTGAAGAAATATACGACAATTAATTTGTCGGAAAAAAAAAAAAACTTTCTAACAAATCAGTTAACATGTTATATATGGAGTCTTAAATCACATTCACTTTAAGTATTTTCTCATTACCCGAAATCTCACTCACTTCTAGATGGAAGTTCCATCTAACCAATCCAAGTACACAATCCAATGGGAAATTTCACTTGAAATGCATGAAAAAGATTTAGGCCGCAACCAGGGTGGGGAAAAAAACTAAAAAGGAACCCTACATTTTTTTTTGGGCACCAAAATCTTAATAGCAAACAACAAGGAACACTTTAAATCTACGAATCCAATATTTTATAAATGAGAAGCTGTTATATGTTAGCAATAAAAGAAAGCGAAGAGAGAAATGACAGGTGTGTTAAGCAGGTCATGTTATCTAATGATATAAATGCCCAAATTTCACTTGTGGATGCTCAATGCAATAAGCAATCACAATTCACATGTCCCACAGCACAACAGGATCACTAAAAATATATTATAGATGAGTAACAATGTAAAATGGGAGCAGAAAAAAGCTACCAAGCCAAAGATAAAAAGTATTTAATGTAATTGAGAGCTTTTTCACCATTATGGACACTCGTATAGCGAGAAGCCATGCTTCTAGACTAGGCAATTGCTATGTTTCATGTGAACAGAAGGTGTCCTATCACCTATGCAAGGCATTTTTATGCTACACATTGATATAAATGACACAATTATATGTTTTGCTGCAGGAGCTCGTGATCACATATCCACATGGATATACGAACGATCTAACCATTGATTATCTTGATCCACTTGATTGAAACAAGGGGCCAAACGGCCAAAGTTTCATGTAAATTGGGGAAAGATTAAACATAAGGGATCAAAATTTAGATTGGATGTCGAGATGGATCCAAATCCATTGTGAAAATTTTTTAATTATTTAAAGGATCAAAATAGCGATTTAGCAACCTTTTTGGACCATCTAATCCAATCCAATCAAGCCCAAACATGACAAAAAGTTCAGAAAAACTGGGCTGTACACTGTCTAGATTGGGGGCCCATTAATCATAACCCTAATTGGGCCCATTCCATTCCAAATCCAGCCCACATGGGATGCCTATACCTGGTCCATTTAGACGCCTCTTTGAATGATCAAACAGCCCTTTAGCATGGAACATCCAAATTGGTTTTTTTGTGAGCAACACGAGAATTGGAAACCTTCTAAAGGCAGGATCCTTGTACATGAAGAAAAGTCAAATGAAGGAATATCCAAGGAAAGAGGATGTGTACTTTCCTAAACCAAAAAGGGACATCCAATGCTTTCATGAGCTAGCACCTATAAATACCCGGATACTTCACAAAAAGTGACATACCGTATCATGTCATATCCGATCTTCACTTTTTATGCGTAAAATCATGTCCATCCATATCCATGTCGTGTCCTTGTCGTGTCCCATCTTGTATATGGGGATCATAGGCTAGCATTTTCCAAAATAAAAGCATATCCAAGAGGGAGTCTTTCAAAGCAAATGCTTAGCAAGGAGTAAAAATAGCAGCAGTAGCAAGCATCCGCCCCATCAATGACACTGATACCTTCTATAAGAACTTTGCTCCACTGAAGATTGTGTGCATGCCTATGAATTTCTGAAAATCTTATTTTATCACATCAATGGCATTGTTTCTAGGGATGTTTCCCATATAGGTATCCTTACACCCTAAAATTACTGGGCCAGCTTCGAGTTAAGTTTTATCGGGCAGGTGTGGTTACTAGTGCATGTTCATAGAACTTTTAAGGAAGAAGTTTACATGATCTTAGATTTTTTTTCCCTGGTCTCTCTAGGTCGGCCTGATCATTGGTAAAGGCGACAAAACAATTAAAAACATGCAAGCTAGATCAGGTGCTCGTATTCAGGTTAAAGCATAATGCTGTTTTAGTCAACTTCTGAATTCAGAATCATGTTTCAAAAGCTTGGCCTAATCCACTCATTTGGCAAGCGCCATCATGACATGAATTGTGCACTCTGTCAGGTGAACTAAGCTATCAAAATAGATCGTACTCCTTGATTTAATTTAAGCTATCTAGGACTTTTTATGTGCCTCAAGAACTAATAACTATCCAACTGACTATCGCATCTTACCTCCCGCATTTCTGACTGCTTTTAAATAAATGATCAAAGTAAACTCTCCATTTCTACTGATAATAACAGAAGTGTATTACTTTTACTAGCAAATGCTATCCTACATATTATAAATTTATTTAGATAAAAGGAAAATGGAATTATGGGCTAGAGTTATCTGGAAGTTGCATGCAATGTATACATATCAGAAATGAAATTATTTTTGGAAGGAAACAGAACTTAATAGACTGTTTTGTTTTGTTACAGAGTGTGATGGAACGGGTGAACTGAATGTTGAACCACAGGTGAGATGGGGGCATTAGCCATTCCACAACCTCAGCAACTCACCCTACCCTTTACTGTTTGTTCTATACTTGTAGTTGGCTGTGTCTACATCTCGTATACAATATTTTGATGTAGATATATAGCATTTTCCCACTCGTGATTTGCATTAACTGAAATTCAAGATCAGATCAATCAGTACTTGTTATATTTTTCTGATGACATGGTAGATGACACAGGTTCTCTGCTACTGATTGCACATTAAATTTCAAAGATAGGGCTGCTTCTTGAAAGTCACTTGCCCACATGCCTGATTGCTGTTATATGGTTGTTGACATTTCTTGATTCATTGTTTGTTATGCAAGACATCTATATCAAGGATAAATATCGTTTTAATAGGATAGACCAATGTTTATTATAGGGAATGATACATCTGCTGTGTGTTTTGAATTTTGATCACATGAATATTATGATGGTACGTGAATATTATGATGGAATAAATGATATGGACAATGCGGTAAAATAAAAAATAGCGCTATTTTTATATATTGCAAAAATAAAAAATAAAAACGACAGCCATAGAGCCGTTGTTTATGCTTACTATAGTGATAAACCGACGATCCACGAGCCATTGTTTTATGCAAACTACACATCAGGCTTGGCCGTCGGTGTTTTTTTTTTTTTTTTTGGTACTTGTACTTGTACTTGTACGACAGCCAAATGGCCGTCGTTTCATGAAATCGACTGCGTTTGTTTTAAGATGGTCGTGCCTATGACACGGCCGTCGTTCTTCTTGATTAACGACAGTTTAGGGCCGTCGTTTATAGTCTTTTGACATTGTGACGGGACACCTTGAATTACATCAAATCCATGGGTTTGCATTGATCCGAACGGACTGGACTGTTGGATCTAGCTAGGGTCAAATCTCTATCTTTAATATAAAGTCGTTAAACTTGTGGGCTATGGATGAAGGGGTTAAGAGGCATGGAATTGACCCCAAACTTGATTCTGGCCCCATCCAAGATGGCCATTTCCGTCCCCCAGTCCCGTGATCATTGGGGCTCTAGGGCCAAGTGGGCCTCATCTAGCTACCTCTCACCGTCCACATAAGAGCATTTCTCTATGATAAATAGTTGAATATGTTTAGGGCATGTTTGGATGTACAAACAAATATAAGAAAATAATATTTTAGAAAAAAATGAAACTTATACGTTTGGATTTGGCAACCGAAGAAACAAATGTGATCACCTAAAAATTCTCCAGCTATATCCTATCTTCACTGTTTGCCCTAGTTATGGATGAGATTACAAGACATATCCAGGATGAGGTGCCGTGGTGTATGCTATTTGCAGATGACATTGTTTTAGTGGATGAGACGAGAGAAGGAGTGAATGTTAAACTAGAATTATGGCAGAAAACATTAGAGACAAAAGGGTTTAGGCTAAGTCGATGCAAAATGGAATATATGGAATGCAACTTTAGTCAAAGTAGGACACCTGGTAGCATAGAAGTAAGTTTGGGCACACAAAAGATTGTAGAGAAAGAAAACTTTAGGTGCCTTGGATCTATGGTGCAACAATGGAGGGATTGATACTGATGTAAGTCACATGATTCAGGCCGGGTGGACCAAATGGAGGAGTGCTTCAGGGGTCTTGTGTGATCGGAAAGTCCCCCTCAAAGTTAAAGGAAAGTATTATAAGGTGGCGGTACGACCAGCGTTGTTATATGGATCAAAGTGTTGGGCAGTAAAGCATAATCATGTCAAGAAGATGGAAGTTGCGGAGATGAGAATGCTAAGATAGATGTACGGGATCACAAGGAGAGATGGGATTAGGAATGAGGAGATTAGGGCCAAAGTAGGAATAGCACCGATTGGAGATAAAATGAGAGAAAATCGACTGAGATGGTTCGGCCATGTTAGAAGGCGTCCAACGGAGGCACCTGTTAAAAGGTGTGAAAGCATGGAAATTGCCAGGAGTAGGAGAGAGAGAGAGGGAGACCCAAGAGAAGTTGGAAAGAAACTATTAAACATGACCTTGCCCACATGGATCTAACGGAGGACTTGGCCCTAAACAGATTTGATTGGCGTCGTCAAATCCATATAGCCTAGTGGGAAAAGGCTTGGTTTGGTTTGGTTATATCCTATCTTCACTATGTTTTGAATTCAACAAGGAGATTTGTTCATACGCCATTGGTGAAATCTAAGATCAAATGCAAAATGGAAAGGTGAAGCACAAAGTGTTTAATCTTCATATGCTAAGGCTTTAGATTCATCTCTCCTTCGCGTTGTACTCAACCATGCAAAGGTCTATCCACATCCTATTGAAATCTCTCTGCATGCTCAAACATTGCTAAAATCTCTAAACTTAATTTCATATCCAAAATACAAAGATCTCTTCTTATATTACTAAGCAAAAAGGAAAAATGTATTGATGCTACAACAAAACATAAAAGATGAAGACGAGTATTTACTGTAGCATCCAAACTCTCTCTTGGGTACAGGGATATGCAGATTTTAAATATTAGAATGCAAATCTTATGAAACAGTACCTTTCAATGGCATAGCTTCGCCAATATCAATATGTTACAAAAACACACCATTTCTTTTCCAGACGAGGAATGCTGCTCCTTCATAAACAAATATGATAAACCACTCGGAGAGAGTTAACTTTCTCATGCTGTGAATAGAGATCTATCATGTCCAGAACATGTATAGATGTTGGAACTCAGAACTGCAAACTACTTCCGCAAAAGCAGTTCAGCATAGTATTTGAGAGTGTCACTAAATTAACTCTTCAAGAGTTGGAGAATATTACATATAAAATACAACATTACCACACACAAGAGTGGAAAAAAAGAATTTGAGGTAAATGATACAAATATGGGGAGATACATATACAACCATGTCATGATTGATTAGGAAGTTGGGCGAATGTTCCCATGTTAGGGCTTAAGCCCCCAGTTACCATCTTTTTATACGCTGCATATGCATTTTCAGAATTACCTGACATGCTATATGCACGAATGAGAGCATTGTATGTAAAAACATTAGGTTCAAGGCCCTTAAGTTGAAGTTCTTCATAGTACTTACCTGCTTCGTCAGCCCTTCCTACCTTCCCAAGATAGAGAATTAAGGAATTGTATGTATACAAGTCTGGTAAGATCCCCTTACTCTGCATTTCATTGAATAGAGAAAGGGCTTCCTCTATCCTCTGTGATTTCCCAAGGCCATTGATCATAAGATTATGGGCAATTAAGTCAGGTTCGAGGCCCTTGAACTTCATTTCCTCGAAATAATGAAGAGCATCGGCTACCCTCCCTACCATGCAAAGGCTATCCACAAGGATGGTGTAAGATTTCACATCTGGTTGAATTCCCTCTTTTACCATTCTATCAAACAACTCACAAGCTATATCTACTTGTCCACCCTTCCCGAATCCATTAATCAGAATATTATAAATAGCACAGTTAGGCTTGCATCCATATTCCATCATCTCATCGAAGAATTGTTTTGCTTCATCCAGTCTACCTGACTTTGAAAGTCCATCTATAAGCGGTCCATATGTGCAAGGGGATGGTAAAAAGTCTCTACTCATCAGATCACAATAGAAGTCTATGGCCTGATCTAATCTGTTGGATTTGGCAAGACCTGAAATGATTATATTGTAGGTTATGCCGTTTGCTTTGCATCCCCTTGATCCCATCTCTTCACGAAGCGCTAACAGTTCATCAATCCTCTCTGACTTTCCAAGAGCATCAAGCAGTGAATTGTAGGTTACAACATCAGGTTTACATCCAACCTTCTTCATCTCTTCAAACAGAGCCCAGGCCACTGGACTGCAGTGGGCTTCAAGGAGCCCATCAATGAGGGGATTGTATACTTCAATGGCAGGAGTAATACCACAACTCTTAAACTTCTCAAAAAGCTTGTGAGCATCAAGGGCTTTCTTATGCTTGCAAAGATACTTAATTAGAGGGAAAATTAGATAGTCATTTCTACAAATGCTGCAAGATGCCATTCTTTCAGCAAATATAACTGATTGTTCGATCCTGCATTCAACCAAAATCCCTTCCATTATAGATTCCCATGAAGATCTACTATCTATATTTTCACCAACTCGAGTAAATATCTCAGCAATCTTTAATGCATCGTCTATCAGCCCATTTTTCACGAGACCAGGCAGAAGACTGCACAAAGTTATGGAGTCAGGAATAAACACCTTTCTCATCTGATGAAAAAGTGACAGTGCATCAATGTGTCGATCTTCTTTGACTAAGCCATAGATGATAGTGTTGTAAGTTAAAATGTCAGGCCTGGAATCCATTTTCGTCATTTCAGAGAATATTTTAATGGCCAAATTGACCTCCCCATTCTTGCAAAGGCAGTCTAGCAATGTGTTAAACGTTACTGTATCTGGAGGACAACCATGCTCTTTCATTCCAGTAAATAACTTCATTGCCTTTTGAACTCTACCCTCTTTTCCTAATCCAGCCAACAAAGTGTTGTAGGTCACAACAGTAGGCTTGAGTTTCATGTTCTTCATTTTCTCAAACATTTCCCATGCCTCATTCACCCTATCATCCTTGTAGAGCGTATCAATCAATGAATTAACCGTAAACTCATCTGGAGCATGCCCATTTTTCATCATCTCGGAGAACAATTTTACAGCTGCATCAACCTTTCCAGCCTTCCTATTACATTTAATCATCATATTATATGTGATGGCATCCGGAGAGAGCCCGCTGTTTTTCATTTCACGAAAAACATCTTTTGCCCGGCCAAGCCTTCCCAATTCTGCAAGACTATATAAACATACATTGAAAGCAACAACATCGGGAACAATCCCCTTGGTCTTCATCTTCTCAAAGCTTCGAAGAGCTTTCTCAGTATCCCCCATCTTCCCATGGTAGTCAATGAAAAGGATGTACGTGTATGCAGTGGGTTCAGGACCATGAACTTCCATACAATTAAAGAGTTCCTGTGCTTCGTCCAACCTATTTACTCTCAAAAGCCCAGAAATTAAAGTATTATAAGTCTGCAGATTTGGCAAGATGCCCTTACGACCCATGGCCTCTAATGAGCCAAAAGCATCATTGATCTTCCCCACCTTGCATAAGGAATCTATGAGTATTGTATAAGCAACCACATCAGCAACATGACCATCAGCTTCCATTTCCTTCCAAAACTCCATCACAGCATCCAAATTGCCAGAATCACCAAATTTGTCTAACAAGGTGATGTAAGTGACCCTATCTGGCTTCTGATTACTACATTTCATCTTCCTGTACAGGTCCCTCGCTTCATCAAGCCTACCTGCATTGCAAAGAACGTCTAGGAGAACCGTAAATGTGACAACATCAGGTTGACATCCCTCTTCATCCATTCGCTTCAAAAGCCCATAAGCTTCATCAATTCTCCCAGCCCGGCCGAGTATCCTAATGCATATAGTAAAGGTGTAGACATTTGGTCTTAATCCCAAACTTTCCATCTCTTCCAAAAGACCTATTACAGTTTCGGTATCCCTTCTCTTCCCTAATGCAACCATAAGGGCAGAATAAGTTTTCAAACTCGGTTTAATCCCTTCTGCGACCATTCTTTTATAAACAACCATGGCTTCTCGCCAAAATCCAGATTTAAGAAGCAAATGTAGCAACCCATTGTATGAAAAAGCATTTAAAATAAAACCCGATTTACTCATCCGTTGCAGCGCGAAAGGGGCTTGCTGAATCCCTCCTCGAACGCAAAGACCCTTGAAAATGGTTAAGTAGGTCTGCAAATTCCTATTTATTATCTGCTTCTGCATCAAATCGAACACAACCGCCATCTCTTCCACCCTCCCATGAACCCTCAACAGCTCAAGCATGAAATTACATGACTCAGTAGTGTGTATGATTTTGGGCTGTCGAGCAACCGATTCAAAGAAAGAAAGAGCCTCAAGAGGGTCAGACGCAGACTTCAAAAAATCAATAACCTCATCCGAACTCAACCCAATTCTGGGTTTTCCCTTTTCTGTCACCTCAAATGAGTTTCTCAGCCGAAACCCACAAAAACCCACTTGGATTTTCCTACATTTCTTCCAACACCCAACAAACCCAAACCCAGTTGGGAAAAGCTCCAACTTTTTGAAATTCCTCCTTCTTAAGAAGAACCCACGACCAGTTAAAGCAGTTCTTCTACTATCAGCCCCAAATTCAATGCAGCAGGTTCTTAGGGAGCAGCATAGTTCCATCACATCTAGGAAGAAAACATCATATTGAATTAAGATGATAAAGAGAATAAGATTAAGAAGAAGAAGACAAAGTGATAGATTTGAGTCTCTATACTATGTTAAAAGAAGATGAAGAAAGGGACAGAGAGGGAGGAAGGAGGATAGAAGAGAATAGAGTGTACCTGCTGGTGTTGCAGTTCTCCGGAGCTTCGTGCCGGAATTGCTGTACGCCGGAGTCGGAGTTGCAGCACTCCTCCACCGCAGGCAACCCCCTCGTCGATCTTCCGATCGCTTTTCCTTTCCCTCTCCTTTTTCCCCTTTTTTTTTCCTTTTTTATTTCTCCCCTTATCCGTATCGGTGGAAAGGAAAGGGTTTAAGTCTTTAAGATGGTTTTTTATTCGGATTTTTTTGAGAAAATTAAGCTTAAACCATAATTAAACGGTTTTATAAAAAAATACTATAAAATGATGAGATAATTGCTAGTACATTTATTTTGGACGAAACTACCCTATAAGTTGACGATATCGTCATCCTTCAACAACTTTTCTTCTTATTCTTCAACGGTTTCATATCTAATCGTCTTAAGCTTGGAGGAGATGATGATGAGGTTTGACAAGAGATGAATAACCATTTTAAATAAATGAATGAAAATCAAAAGGAGGTGATGAATCCATCAAAGAAGAGTTTGATAAATATTTCACAAATCACATAATGAAGTGTGTCAAATCTATCCACTATCAATCCCATTCTTAAAGTTAGTTCAAAGATTCTAGATTAACGAAACAAAAAACACTATTGGGATTTAAAACTCCATACAAGCAGTACAATGCCTTAAATAAAACTTCACATTTACTACTCAAATATTGCCTAACATGGCTTCTTACATGTTGCTCACATACACCATGACCTACGAATTTTTTTTCGAACAAATGGGTTTAAACTCTAAATGTTCACAAAAGCATACCCAAATTTATCCCCTCTAACCTCATTCGAAGCCACCGCCAAATCGAGTGAAAACTCTCATTTAAGCATTTCACCGAACACCTTGCACTCCAAACTCGAACTCTCAAAACTCATGCAAGGGCCAACAAATGCGTAAAAACTAAACATGGGATCCACACACCTAAAAAAGATTGCTGAGACAACTCAAGGAAAATCACTTAGACACAAAATGCAATGCTTTTCATAACCTTTCCATCACTAGGTAGAAAAAGATGGAGCAGAATGTCGATATCGTTAACTAATTGATGATATCGTCAATTGGGTTGATGATATCGTCAACTGGGGTTATTTCGTCCAAAAAGATATACAAACAATTATCTTGTCATTTTATTATTTTTCTTCATAAAATCGTTTAATTAATGCTTTAAGCTTATTTTTTTCGTAAAAATCCCTTTTTATTTTATTTTTATCAATTTACAACATGAATTTTACTTAAAAATTAGGTTTTTTTTTACGAAATGATTAAGCTTAAATTTTAATTATGGGAAATTTTATATGAACCCACGTAACTTGTCGAACACACCCACATTCTGAGCTCACCACACAAAAAATATAAAGGATTTGTTTTCACTGAGCCCAACTACAATAATTCCCAAACTGCCCTTCTCCTCATTCTCCTCTTCTCTCCTCTTCTCCTCTTTTTCTAAAAATCGAAAGGTGCGTTCTCCTCTTCTTCGACATTTTTCTTCTTCGGAAAAAGGAAGCTCCTCCAACGCTTTTCTTCTCCCCTAGAGGTAAACTCATCATCTTTAAGTTCTTCATTTTTTGTTCTTCTTCTATTCTTAGGTATTTAAAATTTTTTCCAGCTAAATAAATCTTTTTTCTAGGAAAATAAGTCGTAATCTATTCAAATGGAATGGAGGGTGGATTGCAATTGGGAGGAAAACACCATTTAATAGAAGGGATGGGAGAGGGGAGAAGGGAAATCCGAACGGAGTGAAACCAAAATAATTTGTTCGCGTTATGCACCGAGATGTAGAGCCGTACACATAAAATTGTGCATGACGACTCCAAGACGTGCACAAAATTTTTTTGCACGGCGTTTGAAAATCATGCAGGTTGCATATGCATGGTGTTTCACAGCCGTGCATATGTGACATGCATGGATAATGAAAATCGTGCACATCTCATATGCATGGTTAACGAAAATCGTGCACTTTCAGAGATGCATGTCCTTGAGTTTCTATGCATATATGTGCACTATCTTATGCAGCCGAGCATAATTAAATCAATGAGTTTGTTTGCTTATGTGCTAATCCGAATGATGTATATATTTTCAGGTATTGAAACAAATTAGTGGACATGCCGCCAAGACGAGTTCGTCGTGGTAGTTCTTCGACGTCATGTCGCGGAGGCGTTGTTAGTAGTCCATCGACCTCACAGGGGTCAGAGTGGTGTTGCGAATTCATTCACCTCAGATCGCCATCGGTCAACAATGTCAAAACGGAGACACAAGGTGCGACAGGATCCATTTTTGGATCCGATAATAGGAGTCAAAGAAGGATGTAGCCTCTCAGGAGGCTACAAATGATGAGATGACTGATGAGGAGTCACAACCGGTCATTTCAGAGGAGAGATGGCTAAGGATCGCCAGGCATGTCCTACTCCGAGTGGTCCAGAGGATCTATCTGTCAAATTCAGTTTTAGGAAGCACATAATTATGTCTATATGGACAGGGGAGGTATGACATTCATTCTGACAATGTATTAATTATTTGTTTCTCTTAATTTCAATATGTTAGAACCCAATTTTAATATGTTTTCTTATAATGTGCAGGATCGTGATCCTCTTAAGTGTATAAAACATGGGCCTAAGTTGAGATCGTGGTATCTACCGCAGCCTGGGGAACATAATCATGTTAATGGACTTTATGCGATTCTAGAGGAGTCCGGCTTGGCACTATTAAGGCGCTTATCTTACCGCTATATTGAATGGGCTTTGGTGTCAGCATTTGTAAAGAGATGGCAACCCGAGACAAAGACTTTTCACCTACCATTTGGTGAGATGGCGGTCACATTAGATGACGTCAGCGCTATTCTTGGCATTCCAGTTCTGGGTACACCTCTCCACGCGCCGACTCTTCTGTCTATTATTGATCAGATATCATTACTGGAGCGTGGATTGGGAGTGGATAAAGGGTTTGCCAACGCAGAGTCGTCCTTGGCCTGTGGTGGGGTGGTGAGAATGAAATGGATCAAACAGATGTGCAACAATGTGACTCCTCAATTGTCTGCACAGCGGATAGAGTATGTTGCCAAGGGCAACCTATTGTATTTGACTATTTGTTAGGTTGCACACTCTTCGTCGAGAAGTTCGCAACGAGAGTCCCCATCTTCTACCTAGAGTTATTTATGGACTTTGGATAGATTAGACATCATGCATGGGAAGCTGCTGCATTGGCGTATCTATATCGCCAGTTTGGCCTTGCTAAGTATAGGGTCTCCTACCAATCCCTATAATAGTTTTGGATTACGTGGGTGACCATATTTTATCTCCAGAGCACCGCGAGAGTCGAGTGACTGTTGCATGGGATTGTGCCCCATATTACCTTGAGTGGTTTCGGAGGACTTCGCATTTACGGGTCCAGAACCCAGAGCGTCATTCACATTATGGCCCCCACTAGGGCGCTGGTGACCTTACTCCCACGACAGTGAGATTAGTTAATTTGTTCCACAAAAATTAAAACTAATGGTATCTTCGTGCTTTCCCCATTTGATAAATTTGTATCTCTGACAGATTATACAGGTCCACCGAGTTGTGAACCATCTTTGTGCCACGATTGCGCGACCTGGATAGCCAGCAGACGTCGAGATTCTAGAGGACTTGCCGATTACATACAGCTGTTGTTTACATCGACCGTAGTCGTGTTTTCTGGGTGTGAGATGTAGGTTGACGGATGTGTTGGGGCTACCTATTTGTTTTCTCCATCTGTATTGTGGATGTACTTGTTAAGGAGTTTTGGATTTCTTATGTACTTTTTTATGGATTGTACATGTACCTTTATGTTTATCAGTTTTTATGGATTGAGGTTGTTTCCTTCAGTTTTCTTGAGTATGCATGTTTCTTTGAGTATGCTATTGTATATTAAAATTTGCTTAAAAAAAACTCAAATAACATTACAGTAAAGTCAATCACAATCTAAAAAGCTCGAATTTTGCTATAACAATATGATAAAAGAAAGTTTGCATCGACATTGGATCAACAAAGTCAATCACTATCTAAATGAACCGTCTCCTGCGTAGCAACAGAGTCCCATATGATATCTCTGAACAGCTCGATGCTCCTAGCATAAGGAAGTTTTCAGCCAATTGCACATGGTTGATGGTATCTTTGCCAAGGGGCATATGAGATCCGGGTGCGAAAAACACTTAGACAAAATGGCTCACATTGACGAACCCAATTGTGATCACATTGCGGGAAGCTGATGGAATCGGGAGAGACCTTAGAGGCAGGAAAGTAAGTCACTATTGCCGGAATATGTGTATCAATACAACATTATAAAATGATGCTATCAAGTGACCCATATTCGGCATTGTCATCCAACGATCAAATGATAGATTGTTGTCATAGTTTGACAATGCATAAGATAGGTCACCAACCCTATCCCCTCCTCCATATACCAAGCTAGGTATAATAATCATGATATCTTTGCAATTCATTGTTCAAATCCATCTTAACCTCGACCCAATTATCCTCGCCCATGCCCAAAAGACCGGCTATACATCTAAAGCCATAGTTACCATCAGCTGCAACATCATTAACATGCTGGATAAATGGTCTGAGAGACTGAGGAAACGAATCAATATAAGATGTAGACATGCCCGATCGAGTCCGACAGACACTTAACTTCTCATTCTTCTTTGTGATCACCGTACTGCTTGACTTTGCTGAAGCACTATTTTTGATGGAAAGTGCACACTCAAAAGCAGATGGATCTCGATGCGTACGTACAAGTATTCGACTTCTTTTTCCTCGATGTCGATCAACCCCGAGTATTCAACTTGACATCCGACTCAAGAAGATAAGTGGATAAAAGATTTGCCACTTCTTTCAGTTTTCTCAATATCTGCATTCTACCAAGTTAATTACTCTCCTGAAATTTCTTTGCGATCAACTCGAACTTGGTAGTGGTGGTCAACTCAGTGTTTCTTCGCCCATAGTGAGAACCAAATTAAGCTTCCTCCAATGGTGGTGTATAGATGTCAGTGGTATGGGACAGCCTAAGAGTCGATACTCGACAATCTCGTGTGTACATGGTAATCCATAAGTGCGTCGAATTACACATCCACATGCTGCCGAGTCTGTACCGATATCATCAACTCTCATCGACTCATTTAACACAATATCCAAAGCATTCATTTATAGAAATCCTCTCAACTCCCGAAACATAGTCGATTTGAACTTATGTTACACAGTGTTCAAACTATTCTCACAAGAAGCATTTATATCCGTAAAGAGCAATTCAAGCAAAGCATGGATAGTCGCCCAAGACGAATCAAAACTACAACTCGATAACCCTAGATGTCTCTTTAGCTTTGCATGTGCGCTTTCAACACTATTCGTAGTTGACATTCCCAGAGTGCACATGCAAGTTTATCCATGCAGCCACGAATTGTTCCTTATGCTTAATGAACCAGGACTTCTTCACATAATCAAGAGCCTGTGGATACCCGCAAAATCTCCTAGCACGTAGAAGTTGCATGCAGTCATCTTCGGTGGGAGATACTACCAACATGTTCTAGCTAGTAATAAATGCATCTCATCTGTCTTTGATTTTAAAAAAAACTTCTTACAATTATCCAAGATGTTCCTTGAATTATGCCACCGGTATAGCAAGTTTGTAGCATTCGGAAAAACTTTCTTAATTGCGTTCATCGGTGCCAGCTCTTTGTCTGTGACAATCACACGAGGCAACATCAACATGCATCCATCCATTAATGATTTCAACCTCTCTAAAGCCCAGATATAGTTTTGCACCTTCTCCGACTCGAGGTACGCAAAAGCAACCGAGAATGTCCACTGAGTCGACGTGACACCAACAATCTCAAGCAAGGACGACCGATATCTATTAGTCTTGTATATGGGATCCACTATCAACAACTCGAAAAATGCACGTAATAACTCAACAGAAGAGGGATGTCCCCAAAATAAGTCCCTAACACAGTCTGTTGCATCGTTGCTAGTGTGCCATTCAATGTATCTATCTACTCTAAATTCTTCATGAGTTGTTGCATCTGTGATCTTCCAGCAATTTCTGCCACCATGTACTTGTGACGAGCATTGTAGGTACTCTTCATTGTAGTGGTGTTGTTCACATCCCTTTGCTTCAATGTGTGAAGAATGTTCATCGGCTTCACTTAATTCTTGAACATATCAACCAAAATATCTAATTCTTCGTCTGAAAGCCTCCCAGTATATGAGTGCCCCTCAAGTTGTAGTGCATTCGGATGATTGTGCACCCCACAAACCATTGTTACCATCCAATCATCATCAGTTGGCAACTTTCGGACTTTTAAAACAAAATGGCAAGTACAATTCTTCGCTCTCGTTGCCTTATTCAGATCTTTCTTCTCAAAGACCTTCGAAGAAGCCCTATAAGTACCGCTTCTCTTACATAAAAATATAATTCTCGGTTTCCTACCATCTATACCAGCATTTGACGTTTTGATTATAATTACTAAGCCATATTTCTTTACAACATCCCATGTCCATTGGATAAGGGCTTCTCAGCTTTTGAATATAGTGTCGATGGTGAAGACGTTAGTAAAATCCAATAAGCACTCACTGGTACCTGTAGAATCAAATCACTGGTACCTGTAGAATCAATCTCCTACAGAAAAAAAAATCATGTTTTAGTATGGGACGGTCGTGCTAAACCGCCCAAAATCATATTGTTCGGCTAAACTTGGCCGAGCTATATGGTACACATATGCTCCGTCAAGTATGGTTGTGCATTACAATAGCGAATGGCCATAGATGGCTGAGCACTATTGCATTGCACGGCTTAAGATGACTGAGCACTACATGTGATGCACGGTTCTGCAATTCTGTGCAGTACGCGAACGGAAAAAGAAAAACTGAACAATGTGGCAATAAACGATACATTCTCTTCATCGATGGTCATCTGCTGGTTCATATTGGATATGGCTTCTTTAAAACACAATGTGGTGCCTAAGATCGAAGGTGTGGTAGCTTATATGGGGAAATAGAGAGATGGGTTGGGAGATGAGTTCTTCTAAGAACTAATGGTGGGAGCTTTATGATGATGAGAAGAAGAAGAAGAAGTATAGTGATGAAGAAAAAGAAGTGTAGAAGAGGATTTGGCTAAGATATAAATTTGAGAAATGAAGATGAAGTGAAGAAAAATAAGAAATAGGTGGTAGAGAAGATGAAGCCAGAGGTAGTTTCGGTATTTCACATATGGGTATTTTGGTAATAAAAAAATTTAAAATGTGGTGTGCTCAGTGAAATCCACGATGCATTTAGAACTACTCTTTAATTAAACAACTTTATGAATGAAAACTATAAAGAGAGCATCTAAATGCATACAAAAAATTGATTTATGCACGTTGAATTTTTTTTTACAAAAATAGCAACGTAGGAAATTACCTAAAAGGACATCTATTAAACTCTCTGCATCCCCAACTTCTTTTCTACCGCCCCTCCAACGGCACCACAGAAGGGGGAGATGGAGAGAGAGAGAGGGGCAAAGGGCGGTGGCGGGTAGGGAGAGAGGGAGAGAGAAGTATGAGCTAAAATAGTGCTTTCCTTTGAAGCATATAAGAGACAACTCCACGTTGGATAAGAGGCTTTTTTTATTTTTGCGGAACGCAAGTAGCCATATGACGGAGTGAAGATGCGAAATGGATGCTACGGTGGAGTGCGGCGCCAAACTTTCCCTCCCTTTTTTTCCTTCTTTTTTCCTCTCTTTCCCTCCCTTCCCCAAAACCTTTCATCCCACTTCTCTTTATAAAGACAAAGATACAAAGATATCTTTTTCTCTTGCATCAAAGTTAAAAACACAAGCACAAAAGGTATGTTCACCCTTCCCTTTTGTCGTGCAAAGGTAGTATTTTTATTTTTTTTTTTTGTTTTGTTTTTGTGTTCTATGATATGGCTATCATTTGTATTGCAGTTTTATCACGCCTCATTTCATGTATCCATGATCCGGTTCTGCTTTGGATTTCACAAACACCATGTCATTTGTCAAAGAAACACTCATGTAATGGTTTTTCTTGAAATCAAACTAGGGAGAACTATGTGAAACTATTTGTGATGAATTCAATTGGGATTATTTCAATTGGGTCTCATTCATATTAGATTTGTCCATCTTATGATTGATTACAACTTGTTGCTTTTTTGTATATATTAGTTTTGAGTTGCACACCATGTGTTTGAAAGAAAAAAAACTAATTAGACATAAAATCCTGGATGGCTTGATCTACTTTATATTGAAAATAGTTTTTGTACTTAGGAATGGATGGGCATCGTTTTGTTTGGTTGAATAAACATTTTGAGTCTTAATTCTAGGCCATACCCAAAACAAAGTCAATCTTTCTGAAAGGTGGTTGATTGCATGAAGGATATTCAAAGGGGTTTTGTGTCATGGCTCTTGTTTTTATTGAGTAAACAAACTCGTAGACTTTTATAAATTACATAATTTCATTTTTGCATTAAGCTAGTAAATCATGTCTAATATAATCATCCTATTCCCAAACTGTTGTTTAGGGAACTCAAAGTTCAATGGTTTTAATTCTGAATTTTTTAATACGAAGCTTGGAGTTTTAATTCACTAGAATAGATTTGAATCTTGATCATCCTCTGCACTTGCTAATGAACAACAAATTTAAGACACAATGGTGTGGCTCATTTTGTCAAAAAATAGTGGGCTAGAAATGTCCCATGGACCTAATTTTTGGTAGATGAATCCCATGGAGATTTTTGTTCCATATCATTTCATAAATTCGACCTTATCCAACGAGTATTAGAGAGGATGGCGGTGCACATTTTTTGAAAGGTCCACTATAAATTTAGAGGGTGCAATTAATGGCACACATATTAGTGTTGTAATTCCTCAAGATAAATAGCTTACCTATTGATCCGGTAGAAATAGAGAATGCACCCAAAATGTTATGGCCGTATGTGACTTTGACGTGGTTTATGTTTGTATATTCTAGTTGGGAAGGTACAGCCAATGACTCACAGATTATGGAAAATGCTGTGTATGATCCAAAGTGGGACTTTCCTAGTGTTCCGTCAGGTGAATATCATATTAAAACTCATCCCTTTTCTTGTTTATGTCACATATGATTTTTCCTAACATTTAAAAGTTCTTTTTTTATATAATAGGTAAATATTATGTAGTTGATGCGGGATACCCTAACACATGGGGCTTCCCTAGGCCTTATATCAATCGTCGCTATCATCTTCAAGACTTCTGTCGGAGTACTGGACCTAAAAATAAAGAGGAGTTGTTTAACTTCTATCATTCCTCACTAAGGAATGTAATAGAACGTTACTTTAGAGTGTTGAAGGTGCGGTTCCCGATCTTGAAGGAAATTGCTCCCTGCCCATTTTCAACACAAATGTATATAGTTGTCACAGTGATGGCGGTACACAACTTTATTCGTCAAGAAGCAATAATGGATACATTATTTAATGAATATGATGACAATGGTGCAGCTGGAGATGATGAGAATGATTACGAAGAGTCTCATTCTATGTCATTTGATGATGAGGCCAATGGCAAGGACATGTTGCATTGTGATCAAGGCCCGCAGATGTGGGAAGTGAGGGATGCCATTGCTGATGCGATTTTCATTGCACATTCTTAGGATGATAGAGTTTGTTATTTATATTTGAATAAATTTATTTATTTGATGGAGTTTGTTTCCTTTGACAACTATCTCTATTCAATTTCTCTTCGATGTCATTCATAGTTTTTTTTTATATAGAAAATATGTAGATGTTTTTTTAAATAAATTCAAAACAATACTTCTATTAAAATACTAATTTTTAGATGTGTTGGGCCATTTTACTTACCTATATAGTTTCTGCATATTGTGAAATTATTTTATTAAAATGAGTAGAATGTATGAGTCACTATATGCTAAAGTTGTCTTCTATTTGTCTAACCAAACAACCATTCATGCTTTTGCTGTTAAAAAGCAAGCATAAAAGTGGAGCTAACCAAATAATATTTTTTGAGATAAAGTTGTTATTAAGAAGCAACTTTCTAATAGTCATTTGGTTGTTTCTAAACAGGTCAAAGCAAGTAAAGGTGGGACTCGATTCATGATAAATAATTAAAAAGCTCTCCACTTGGTTGTTTCTCTTAAGGCTTCATAGAATATGTAGAAATTAAATCCATAGGAATTAGCCAAATGAGCTTCACCAAAGAATTATTAACTATGTAAATGATTACCTTTCTAAGATTTGAACTACTAGGGTAGTAACTGGGTTTTCATTTCTTACCTTCCCTTGATCCAAGTTCAAGGAGGTTATATGATGATCATTTGGATTTACAAGTGTAAATGCTAAATATGAAAATGTTACACATGTAAAATACATTACTATGTTTTTCAAGATTACCATTTTCAAATGAGAAAATGAATACATCCAATGGTTTTAAATGTATTTGAACTTTTTAGATTTTTCACAAGTTTAGTAAAATCTATGAAGGATTTTGGTATGAAACTCAAGATGATGACTAAGGGGTCAAGGTCCCAACAGATTTCTAGTATGAAATTCTAAACAAACAATATATAGATCCAACCAAACAAAAACCACACAAGAAGACACAAAAAATTTTAACATGGAAAACCCAAAACGGGAAAAAACCACGACACCTTTTCACCCAGCTCAAGAGAAAACCAAGTACTAATAATATTTGAACAATTACAAGATATACTCACAGACCATTCCCCAGTCGGACTTAACCCAAAAATTGTAGTTTTTCTTGGCGACGACTCGCCGTTCATCGTTCGTCCGTGCTTGAATCAACAACTCACCTTGATGCCTCTCAAGGTGCTTCAATTAACAAGCCAAAAGTAGAAGAAGGTCTTATCGAACAAGTAGCTCTAAACTCTCAAGAAATCTCCTATAGATGCTCTAGGTTTAGGATAAGAGAGAAGTATCTTTTGGGGCTGCACAAGAAGTCTTTTTATAGCTCTTTGATTCGTGAATGGGGTTTACAAAATCAATTAGAACTCAAATAGGCAGGAGAGAAAAAATAAGTAGGCTTTCCAGATTGAATGAGAACTGTCACAAAATTGGGTCGACTCAAATTTTAGTTGGGTCGACCGAACTGAAGTTTTGTCTTGAAACATCTAGGGCTGCACGACCGGATTTCCGGTCCGGTTTTTGGACCGGAATCCAAATCCGGTATGGCCTAAAATGAAGGAAATGGTCTGGTCCGGTCCGAAACGGTCTAGTGGTCCAGACCGGTTTTATTTTTTTTTTCCAACTCAAATCTGGCTGTTCCAAACACGAACTAACCCAAAAAAACTGGTGGCTAATATTCGAATCAGAGATCATGTATAACAAAAGAACAATAATTATAGTCTAAACAAGCATTGAAAAACAGGCACAGGTGAAGTAAATGTGTTGTAACAGTGCAAACAAGTCTGGAGTGGCATATCGAATCTGAAACTATGATTTACTTCATCGAATTTGAAGAACAAGTTAAGAAGGATGTAATGGCATAAACACTTAGTGAAAGTTGATTGATAAAATGAGAAAGAAGTGCTAGCGGAAGGAGACAAGAAACAGTGAAGACAATGCAACTTAATAGAAAATTGTGGAATATTATGCTAAGTTTGATCTTGGTTCCAGTTATGTGCAATGACTGTGTTGGAGAGGTTTCTATAGAGGCTTTGGCTTTGGAATGGCGAGGGCTTTGAAATGAAGTGAAAAATGGCGGTAAAAGGTCTGGATTGATCATTACACCTTATAAACATGGGAGTTCTGCCATGGAAATTTTTTGAGCTTGGGGCTATCATTTTGGGTCCCATAATCAAAGCCCAACTGCTGGGTCCAACGGGTTTTGTCAGTGATTACCTCTCTTCTGTAGATGTCCTTAAACCCAATAAATGTCTTGGTATCATTGACAAAATGGAGGGAAAGTGTATGTTGTAAAAGGGCTGGGTAGTAGCCGCAGGCCTGAACTTTGGTGGGCACAGGTCCGGTCCTGTAGTTAATTCATCATCTTTTGTGGGCCGGTCCAGATCGAATAATCATCATCATCATATATTAAAAAAATAAAAAAAAAACTTATTATTTTAATAAATCCAGTCCGGTCCGGTCCAGACCGAATCCCAAAAGGCCTGGACCGGACCGGACCGGATATAACCGGTTTTCCAAATCCTATCCAGATTTGTACCACTAAAACCGGAAATCCGGTCCGGTCTGGTCCGATTTGTGGTCCGATCCAGTCTGCGGTCCGGTTCTGTGCAGCCCTAGAAACAACTGTGACAACAAGCCGTCTCACACGCCCAAGTTTCGGTTAGGTCGGCCGAACTGAGGTTCTGTCCCAATCTTCTCTGCTTGACTATGTAGCTTGAAACTCTACAATTTTCTTTCACCAATCAACGTGCTGATCAATGCTACAATCCAAAACTAAGAACTATAAAATTACAATTCTCTTTGGACTTGAGTTTTGTCCAAAACCCAAGAATTGCAAATAAAAATCCTAACACAAGACATTTTGGTGTTTACCATTAATACAATAATATTGAACGATTTGGATCATGAATTAGGGCGGGGGCATAGAAGTGCAAAAGGTCATATCTATAGCTTGGGATTTCTTCACAAATGATTCAATATCTATGAAGATGGAAGATAGCCAATTTTAAGTTTTGGTTGTTTGTTAGTTCAAAAATTAGATTAAATTATTTGGATTACAAATAAGAAACCCATATGAAAAATAATGAAGGTGACTAAAAAGGCCGACAAGAATGTAATCACTATGTGAGAGATTGTACTATTGTAAAAGCGGTATAAAATTAGATGCAAAAATCTTGGTGCATTAAGTGGCCTTATTTACCCACTATTTTTACAGCTGAAGCCCATACAATAGCAACCATTATGCAATCATTTATACATAAATGAATCCAAAACAACAAAACACAAATTCATTTAAATGGCAAGAGAGCTTGAAATAAGGGATTTTTACGAAAAATTAAGCCTAGACCTTAATTTCATGAATTGATAAAGAACGATATTACAACATTGAATTAGGGTTCCAGAAGTAGCCAGAAGACCAACTTGCTCGACAACGATATCATTAGGGCTCGTTAAAAAACCCTCTTTCTGATTTTTCCCTTCTTATTGCCTAGAACAATATAGTTAGGGCTCGTTCCAAGACAAAGCCCCATTTGCGAATTTTCTTGTCTTCTTCTTTAGTTTCTATTTTATCCTTTTTCTTCATAGTTTTAAGTTTAATGCCTTACGTACCGCAACAGAGAGAGCCTTTAAACTCAGTCCCAGCTATGGACGAAAGGCAAAGAATGGATGAACTTCTTCTATTACTAATACCAAAATGCATACTAATAATATATTACATAACCCTTGTAAGTTGTACTTGCAACTCCAGCCGTAAGTTCTCTACGGTTGTGAGAGCACTCTTAATCTAAATCTGTCTTTACAATTGATGGTGAAATGTTACTTTTCCAATTGTAGCTTGAATATCACCTTCAGAGTGATAATGTATTTGGTATGTACTGAGAGATTGTAGATTTTGGAAAAGAAATGGGTAACAAAAATATGGAAGGGAGAGGTTTTGAGTCCCAAGAGAGCAAAGGAGGAGAGGCGAGCGAAGACGATGAGTTTCTTTTTTTCTGGGTAGGAAACAAAGATAGGGAAAACAATATCGTTTGGAAAATAAGAGGGAAAATCTTTTAGCAATGAACCCTAATGATATCGTTTGGAGAAGAAGACTCTAATAAATGAATCTTTTTTTTGGAATTGAGGCCTAAAGATCATTCCGGGGAAAATTGGTCTTTTGACTGCTTATGACACCCTAATTGAATGTTTTAGGGTCTCTCTTAATCAATTTGTGCAATTAGAGTTTATGATTAATTTTTTCATGATGCCATTAATACAAGAATATTGAACGGTTTGGATCATGAATTAGGACAAGGGCATAAAAGTGCATTAAGTGGCCTTATTTAAACACCATCTTTACAGCCGAAGCCAATACAACAGTAACCATTATGCAATCATTTATACATAAACAAACGAAAAAAACAAAACAAAACCCAAGTTCATTTCAATGCCCATTTCAATAGCGTGAGAGCTTGAAATGATCAGCATGGCAAATCATATAATTTATGTAGTAAAGTATTTTCCATGCGACCACAAGGCGGGCGTGTTTGGATGTGTGATGAGGTGAAGTGAAGTGAGGTGAGATAAAGCCTCCATTATCCAAAAAAGAAAAGACAATGGATGATGTTAAAAGTACATAATTTCAAAATTCCTTCAATCTTTTTTAAAAAAAGTCAAATAATCAACCTCTTTTCTCCATTTAAAGAAAAAAAAGCTCTACTTTTCTATATAAAAAATTAAAAAGATTTCATACTAAATAATTAAAAATAAAATACCATCCTACCTTCATATTTTATTCTCTCTTTCCCAACACTAAAGGGCCCACTGTCATCAATCACATAATTTGTGCAGTATAGAGCTTTCTCTCGATCCAATGGCCCCATTTTCACTGATATGAGCCATTGTCAATCATATAAGTTGGTACCCATTGTCAATCATCAAATGGGCCCATTATCACTGAACTATTGTATCTACCCTCCTCTCCCTATAAAAAAAAATAAAATCAAAGCCCTGGATTACATCTTGCACACGGGCCCACTATCAGATGAGACCGTCCAATAGGTGGGCCCATCCCTTCAATGTGGGGCCCACTATTTGATACTATCGTGCTCCCGCCGTGCACCCGTCTTTTCGCCTGTTATTTCTCCGTACAACGACAAAGAAGCTAAGCGTGCATGAGACTGGTAGTTGCCAAGTGCCAACGACAGAGGAGAAGAAGAGAAAAAGGGCGAAAACGGGCCCTTTGAAACCCTAATTCCTCCCAATCTCGTTTTCAAAGCCCTCGAATCTCCAATTATCGCCTCGAATTCCTCTCCAGATCCACCGATATGACCATTTGCTCGTTAATCTGAAGGATTCAGATCATCCTCAGGTGCAATTTCCGAATTTTTCCGTTTGCATTCTCTCCTTTTGTGGATTTCCCTCTTTCTTTGGTTTTCGGTCGTCTGGTTCTCAAGAAAGATGGTTTTTTTCTGTAAAGAGATGATAGAGAATCTCGAAAAATCTGTTTTTGATGTGATCTCTGTTACATATCTTTCTCTAATCTACTTCTAACCTTTGATTAATACATTTAACCATCCAAAAAAAACTATCTCTCTCTTTTAACGAATGAGTTAGGTTGGTTTTTTATTGTAGAAGTATTGGATGGGAATTCCCAATCTCTATCTGATAGTAAAAGTGTCGGGTTGGTTTTGATGATAGGACGTGTTGGGTTTTGGTAGGACCAGTTACTTCAGTTAATTCATATATGGGTGAGGATGATCGTAATCATGATGATATATGGTTGGTTTCAACTTTCGATGGGAATGCAGTTTTAGTGCTGGTGAACGGAATACTTGAATTCCTATAATTTTGTGTTGGTTTGGATTCTCTGTCATTTCAAATTGTGCGTAGTGGGTTGAATTCAGTGTCTAGATTAATGGCAGCCAGGAGCACAAGCATGGAAAAGTGTAGGTATCCTGCACGATGGGGTTTCTATTCCATTTCACCCCAAATGCACAGGAGTACGATGGTCATCTTTTCTACCAACAAGATATTCAAACTACTTGTGATTTGTGACTTTTCTAAATGCATTTAAATTTTAAATTGCTTCTGGCAGTTTATCAGCCGATAATCCATATAGTTCCACTTGTTTATATACCAAATTGTGTGAAAAGAATAAGCCGGATTGCTATTTTTTCCATTTGCTATGATTTTATTTAATGGAATTACCATAAACACAGTATAGGATTAAGCGATGGCAGTGGTAGGGTAGTAATATTGTAATATATATGGTCCATTTGGGGGCACTGATGTAGGACAGATATGTTTACGCCATTGATCAACTAATATTTATACACTGTTTTTCATAATTGAGGAACATGAGTTCTGAGTGAAAGAATTGCTAAAAATTATGTTCACTCATAAGTGGTTGGATATACCAAAATTGTTTGCTATGATGCCTAGATACGGTAGGACGCATGATGGATATGGTAGGGACATGAGCCTATGGCACAGTGGAAAGGTGCTCAATATTGCAACTTTTTTTATGGATTCAAATTGTATTACCAATCTAGGGGGGAAAAAGAATAAGGCAGGGACAGATTTCACATGAAAAAATATTGAATGCGATATGATACAGATATGTTAAAACTAACCTCAATCAGATGCAATACAATGTAGTCTTGATACTTGGATATAGCACTTTGGGCTTCGACAATTTCATGTGATAGGGGAGTGGGAGTCATCACCATGCAAATACAATGGAGTCTTTACCACTTCAAGGTCTTAAGTCATCACCAAAACCCTTAAATAAAGCTTAATACAATAAGCTGAAATCCATTGCATGGGCTTTCCAGTTCATGTAATTGAATACCTTATGACTTGGGAATTGGAACTTGTTGAAGTCGAGACATCTCCTTCCTCTACTATGTTTCCAGTATTCCTTGTCTTAACAATTTACGTCAACTCTCATTTTAAATAAAATAGGACTCTTACTAATTAAGTACATAAAATAACAATATATCAAGAATAGAAACAGATTCTCAGCTAGACTAGGATTCTTAAAAACTTGAAACTAGACTTAACTAGTAAATAGGTACGCCATAACGCCATAACTTCTAAGTAAGAATGGCCATCTTGGGCCCATTGAATAGGTAATCGAATAATCCATCTAATGCACCTAGTTATGTTTCAGTTGGAGATCATTTCAAAGATAATGTCCAAGGAACTGAAACATCACTCCAAAGACACAAAAACCCATTTTATGAATTCAATTACGTGGGACCCTTGTCGATTGGATGAGCCCCCCAGATCTTCCATCCATTTAGGATAGCGAGGAGATAAGATAATAGCTTGTTGTGTGATTGTCTGCCACTTTGATTAGAGGGACATTTTAATAGGATGGTGATTATGACCTTTACTGTATGACGCTAAATCTGGCGCAACGAGGAAATGAGAAGATGCAGTAAATATGATTAGTATATTGATGGATGTTTGGAGTTATAAGAAAGGTTAGAAATCAAGAATGAGTATAATGGAGGAAGCTTCATGGTAGATGAGAAAAATTAGGGAATGAATTATGTGGGCATATAATAGAAGATCAGAGAATACCCTCATGCAAAGTATTTAATTGTAAGAAGCTCAAGGTGCTAGGAAATGGTGATAATGACGAAAGACATAAGAGATCATGGAGTTCCAAATAACATTTTAAAATAAGAATGAGTTGAAAGTAGAACTCACAAAGTTGAACCTAGATGGTTGGTATAATCAATAATGCTTCAATGATGATGATGATGTGTCTTTTATGTGTTTTTAATCACAAGCCAATATTGGTGATTGTGTTGATTTTAGTTTGGCATGAAAAAGAAGAGGAAAAACTGTTTGGCGCCTTCTAGATGGTGGTGGTTTTTTTTTTTTTTTTTTATCATGCCACCCCAAGGCACCACCCCAAGGCACTGCAAAGTGAATAGCCAACCACTAGCCACTTTTCTGTGATAGTCATTTGGCATCTTTGTGATTTTGGTTCATCTTAAGTCTCTGATGTAGGCAGGGGCCAAATAATTCCAAGTTTGCACGATCAAAATGGACATCCCAACAACCAGCTTGTATAATGGCAATAATCAACTACTGGATGTTGATTTACTCACAAAAGATGAGGTGTAAAGTCACCTACTTCCTATAAGATTTGTTTGCAAACCCAACTTGAAGTTGTAATGCACTATAATGCACGGATGGCGTAACCCCGGATCCTCAATGGAAAAATAGACCAATCTCCTGAGGGATTGATTGAATCCATAGATGGATTCCGGTGCTAGGACACACTCACAATAATAGTAAACACCATAACTGAAAAGAGAAAACTCAGAATGCAAATATTAATTGAATAATAATTAGCATGAATTACAATGGGGATGTCCAACCATATATATATATATAGAGTAAGATCAGTCCTCTTTGTAGCTTAGACACCAAGACTTTCTTAAAACAATCAAGGAAACTAAATCACTAGACTTGCTTAACAATCCAAATTAAATAAAATTGCTAATTTTAAGTACTTCTAAATCAATCAACTCTCAAAATAAGATCCTAATTAAAGGGATGTCCCGTTGGGCCCATGGACCAGGCCCAATGGGCTGGCCGACCCATGGTTTGACCTGCATCAACGGACAATCTAGGCCTACAATGGATGCTCATCTCAAGAGTTGTCTTCAATGGTTGAAAAGAATATTAACTCATTCGGGGATTAATGAATAATAAAATCAAATAAAAAACAATTCAACACTTGTCTTGTCTTCATCCATGTAGAAATCTAGCAGCATCCAAAACAGCCTAAAAACAAGCATGCATCTACCATGTAAAGAGAGACCTAACAAGGTCAAATTGGTCTTCAAATCAGATCCTTGAGGACAGATAACATGATCGAGGTGTGTTGAAACTCAGAACCACCAGCAAGTAGAGAGTGTCTCATCCGAAAGCCCTCAACAAACTTGTAATTTATTCTATTGAAATGACTGTTGTGCACTGCATCACATTAATTTTTATATACGTGTTTAAACAAAGATAAACCAGAAATCCTAACCAGATTTAATATCCTCTTGCAAAAATAAAAAAAACAATGGCGTGAATAACTTTTGACTTATCTAATTTGTGATAAGAACTAGAAATATGTCCAACGCAAGCCAGAAACAATGTCGGTCGGGAAAAGCTTTTCTATGCAAGTTGATGGCCCTCCAAGAGGAAGGGATAGTCCGAAGAGAACATGGATGGAAGTAGTAACAATAGATCTGAAGATGTGTAACCTGACAGAGGATTTGGCTCAAGATAGATCAAAATGGATAAACGAAACTCATGTAGCCGATGCCAAAATGGTTGGGACAAGGCATTGATAATGATGAAGATGACGATGAACAAAAAATGAAAAAAAATGCCACATCTTGTGACATGTGTCAAGCATGGCAAAATCATGGGTCTGCTGATTAATCTGGGCCCTTTGATATCTTGCATGTCTATACAAGGTGAGGCCCACATCCTACGCCTCACGAAACGAATGCTTCATTCCTAATTCATAGTAGTCAATTTCAGTTTGGTCAGCTGAGCAGCCTATCTAGTTCAGTCTAGTGAGAGAACCAAACAACACTGTACAAAATTTTGGTATAGGATCCAGAACTGTTTCCCCATTTCAGTCCAGAGGTTTATTTGCCAAAATGCCCAGATTCCTGCTTAATATGGATAACAGTGCTTTTTGCAATTTGCATGAATGTGAAGTCACTGATGTTGAAAGAAAGCTATCCTTACTTGAGAAGATTTTTTGTCCATGGGGAAAAGGGATGCTAGAATTTGGAAGCCCAATGCTAAAGGTCAGTTCTCAGTTAAGCCTTTTTATAATGCTTTCATCAGTGCGGATGGTAGGATAGATAACTGGTTGGAAGAGTTTTTGGGATCCGTCCGTGCCTCCAAGAATTTTGTTGTTTTTAAGCTGGGTGGCAAGTATACATAAAATTCTTTCTATGGATCAGCTAAGAAGGAGAAATTATATTATTGTCAATAGGTGCCCTTTGTGTTTAAACATGAGGAGACAACAAATGATCTGTTGATTCATTGCAGCTTTGGGCATAAAGTGTGGAGTCCAATTATCAAAATGTTTGACATGTGTTGCGTTATGCCTTGTTCTATTAAGGAGTTTTTGCGCAATGGGTGTATAGGGGTAAATCTATTCGTGGGCGTATTTTGTAGCAATTATCTTTATATGTTGGCCCTTGGAAGTCATGGTTGGAAAGAAATAATAGAGTTTTTAATAACAAATGCAGAATTTCAAATGAGATTGTTCAGTCGGTTATTTGGAATGTTTCAGAATAGGCAATTAGGAAGGACGAATTTGTTGTTGTATCTTTGGAAGATCTAAATAGGTTTTGGACAGCCCATTTACAAGGAGATTGGCATTCCAAATCTATGCATAAAATCAATTGGAGTCCTCCCCCGGCTGGTCTTCCCAAGCTGGACTTTGATGTTAGTTATTTTCAGCATTTCAACAAGGGAGGCATTGGTGGCATTATTCGTGATTCTTCAGGGAATGTTGTAAAAAACTTTTCAGGACCAATGAGCTCTTTGGATTCTAATGAGCTGAAGCATATGCTTTACTGATTGGATGCCATGAGTTACGAAAGTTGGGAGGACATAATGCAATCATTGAAGGAGATTCTGTTTCTGCAATTCAGTGGGATTCTGGAAGGTCTTCTTCTCCCTGGCTTTTGGTGGAGGAGGTGCAAGATATCTCGGATCAGTTAGGGGATACTTTTCATCATGTTCTTCGTGAAGTAAATGATATAGAGGATCACCTTGCTAGGGAACAGGTGTTTTGTTTAATCATTTCTTATGATGTTTAGCTTTCTTCTGTTTTTTTGTTCTTTAGTGCCGTTGTTTGTGTTTTTGTTTGTTGTTTTTAACTTGTTTTGGTCTCTTTCTTCTTTGGAATAAAATTTACTGTTATAAAAAAAACAAAGCAAAAATTCTCTTCATTTTAGTTTAGGTACTTATGTGCCCTACTATAGTGTAGTGATTATGCTAAAAAATGAAAATAAACTCATTCTAACTTAATATAAGATGCCTGAATTTAACTTTGGAGACTGGAATACGTCATCTGGCACATGCGATGTATCATCTCCACTCGAAGGGGGTGGACATCTAGCTTGTGGGCTGCTATTGCTTGCCCATACCAACAAACTCTGGGTGTAGGTGGGAGCTGGTCCCTCCCCAATGTCAAGGTTGACAATAATTAACCACAAAAGTAAAAAAATGAAGAGAATAGTAAGAGGATTTGGTGAATATTCCGTGTTTTCAATTGGAGAAATCATACCTATATAAAATGATTTATTTAACGAAAGCAGTAGTAGTGACATACAATTGGGGCAGCTTACCATTTCTAGAGAAGAAGCGAATCATATGTTCTATAGGAGAATCAGTAGGGAAGAAGTTAAAGAAGTATTGAAAAGAATGAAGAATGGGAAAGCGGTTGGGCCAGATGGTATCCCTATTGAGGTATGGAGGTGCTTGGGGGAGGATGGTATTAGTTGGTTGACAAAGCTTTTTAATGTAGTGCTAAAGAGCAAGAAGATGCCTAATGCATGGAGGAAAAGTATTCTTATACCCATATACAAGAACAAAGGAGATATTCAGAACTGTGCGAACTACCGCGGGATTAAATTGATGAGCCATACGATGAAATTATGGGAGAGAGTTATTGAGAGAAGACTAAGAAGAACAACAAATATTTCAGAGAATCAATTTGGTTTCATGCCTGGGAGATCAACCATGGAGGCTATCTTTCTCCTGAGGAGGTTAATGGAACAGTATAGAGAAGGTAAGAGAGATTTACATATGGTGTTCATTGACTTGGAGAAGGCTTATGACCGGGTTCCTAGGGAGATTCTTTGGAAAGTTCTGGAAAAGAAAAGAGTTTGTGTCGCTTATATTGAGGCGATAAAGGATATGTATGATAGAGTCGTGACATCTATAAGGACGACTGGCGGCGAAACTAAGGAGTTTCCTATCACGATTGGTCTACACCAAGGCTCAGCGTTAAGCCCGTACTTGTTTGCCCTAGTTATGGATGAGATTACAAGACATATCCAGGATGAGGTGCCGTGGTGTATGTTATTTGCAGATGACATTGTTTTAGTGGATGAGACGAGAGAAGGAGTGAATGCTAAACTTGAATTGTGGCGGAAAACATTAGAGACAAAAGGGTTTAGGCTAAGTCGATGCAAAACGGAATATATGGAATGCAAGTTTAGTCAAAGTAGGACACCTGGTAACATAGAAGTAAGTTTGGGCACACAAAAGATAGTAGAAAAAGAAAACTTTAGGTACCTTGGATCTATGGTGCAACAGGATGGAGGGATTGATACTGATGTAAGTCACAGGATTCAAGCCGGGTGGACCAAATGGAGGAGTGCTTCGGGGGTCTTGTGTGATCGGAAAGTCCCCCTCAAGGTTAAAGGAAAGTATTATAAGGTGGCGGTACGGCCAGCGTTGTTATATGGATCAGAGTGTTGGGCAGTAAAGCATAATCATGTCAAGAAGATGGAAGTTGCGGAGATGAGAATGCTAAGATGGATGTGCGGGATCACAAGGAGAGATAGGATTAGGAATGAGGAGATTAGGGGCATAGTAGGAATAGTACCGATTGGAGATAAAATGAGAGAAAATCGACTGAGATGGTTCGGCCATGTTAGAAGGCGTCCAACAGAGGCACCTGTTAAAAGGTGTGAAAGCATGGAGTTTGCCAAGAGTAGGAGAGGGAGAGGGAGACCCAAGAGAAGTTGGAAAGAAACTATTAAACATGATCTTGCCTACATGGATCTAACGGAGGACATGGCCCTAAACAGATTTGATTGGCGTCGTCAAATCCATATAGCCGACCCCACCTAGTGGGAAAAGGCTTGGTTTGGTTTGGTTTGGTTCTGTCCCCCATGATTGGGGATTATTACAATCTTAATCAACATATTATTTTTTGGAATGGTTAATCAACATATTAGTACAATATTATATTTCTAGGATACTCATAATCAGCTAACACAGTCTATCTCTTGCATGTACACCAGGATTGTATAACACCTCTTGACAAAGGCTTTTCCCATGCCAGCATGGTCTCTCTAGGTTGATTAAAGGTTCTAATGCAGTAGTCTCTGTACTGTCTAGCCATCCTTCAAGTCTAGTCTAGTATGATTTGTTGTAGCATAGTTACACCGTTCTCTACCAGCTTAAGCTTTTAGAGTCAGTGGTTGTCAACATGGTATCAGAACGGGAGCTTGAGTGTTCGAATCGTATTCTACCATGGAGGGTGTGTGATTCCCATGCGGAGCCCCTATATTCTCCCCGGGGGGGGGGGGGGGGGTTTGTAGCATTGATATACATTGTTACACCTTTCTCTATCAGCTTAAGCTTTTAGAGTAAGTGGTTGTCAACATGATCAACTAAGTTACCTATTGATCAAAGGTTTTAATGCAGTAGTCTCTTTACCTATTGTACAACAACTATCTCCCTATTTGTTGTCTTGGGTGATTTGTCTAACTCCCCTGTGAGTCAAGGTATCCACCTTGGTGTAGTTTCGTCCAATAGCAATCCATACACAGGTAGCCCTTGTCCAAGCAACTACATAGGTTTCACCATCAAACTGTACCATTGGAAGTTATTCTCTCTTCCCTCTCATTGGCGATGGCAATAATTGGACTGATAGCTGTGAATGGATGTCATAATTTCAGTCACACAAAAATATGGCTTCTAAATTATTTATTGGCATGTAGAAGTAACATGTATTGATTTAGTAAAATGGAATAATTGATAAATATATAGTCTTTATGTTAATTTCTTTATTTTTTTCATAATTTTTTAATTATTATATATATCAAAAAGCAACATATGCACAAAATGGAGGTAGCAGAGATGAGAATGTTGAGGTGGATGTGCGGTAAAACTAGGTAGGATAAAATTAGAAATGAGCGATTTTGAGAGCATTTAGGGGTAGCATCAATATGGGATAAAATTAGATTAACCCGTTAGAGATGGTTTGGGCATGTCCAATGCAAGCCGACAATGGCGCCGATAAGAAAAGGTTTAGCTATGCAAGTTGATGGCCTACCAAGGGGAAGGGGTAGGCCGAAGAGGACGTGGATGGAGGTAATAAAAATAGATTTGAAGAAGTGCAAGCTGTCTCAAGATTTGGCTCCGGATAGATCAGAATGGAGAAACAGAATTCATGTAGCCGACCCAACACAGTTGGGGAAAGTCTTTGGTGATGATGAATTGATGATGATGTTATATATATTTTCAGGATTTTTAAATTTTACCAAAACGGAATTTTTGAAATGAAATGCATAAAATGCCAAACTGGGTGAAATGTTTTAGTCTGGAGTCAACCCAAATGGACTCTGAAACAAAATTGAGAACCGTCCTAACCAACCTAAGTTAACATTGACTCATTTATCCAAACTCATCCTAAATTTGGATGAGCTGTTTGGTTGCAGTACACAAACTATGGAGCATACAGTATTTGTTTATTATGAACTAGATGCTATTCATTCCATCAAAATATTAGCCAAATCAGAAGTTTGGTGGCAACCAACTACTAGATCATTAATTGCAATAAATAGATTGTGATTCATGTTTATTGAACTCTGTCTTATTCTATCATTAGCAAATTTGTGACTTGTTTAAATGTTAGAAATACTTATTTTAATGGATCTAATAGAACGAAAACATATGCGGTGATGGCTCTTGCAGCTTGCAGGCATGTTGGCAGGTCAGGGTATTGGTTTGCAGGAGCGTAGTGAATCAAATGAGCTCTTACTAGAGGATCCAGTGTCTGAGCATGATGAAGAGGCAGAAGTTACTGGAATGATAATCTATAGTGCTTCTTTTGATGAACTTGCTAGGAGCCATGTGCAGTATGACACTATAATATGGCTACTTATATCACTGTTGTTGGTATTAGCTTGGGGAATCGGGATTGTTATGCTTCTATATATTCCTGTCAGAAGATATGTGCTGAGTAAGGATATCTCTTCTCGGAAACTATATGTTACACAGAATGAGATAATTTACAAGGTATAGTTTCATACACTCAGAATCTCTCTATTTTCACTGTCAGTTTTTATTATCATGTATAATATGATATTGCTTTTGAAAATTTTTATAGGTTTCAAGACCTTGGTTTCTACCGTTCTTGGGGTATACAAAAATTGAGAAACACATACCTCTTCCTCTGGTCATCGACATCATCATTGAACAAGGTGTGTCATGCAAAACTTATTTAATACACACCCATATGTTAAGTAGTTGTTTGTGCAGTTTTCTATCACCAATTGGTTTTGGGATTACTGGCTAGCAACTTTGACACCATATATCCAAAGGCAAATTAATCATTATGCTTCTCCCTATTAGAATATTTAAGGGTTTTACAACCCATCCAGGATCCCTGAGATCAGTCCAATAATACAGAATTTAAATAAGAATGATGGCTCTGAAATGTAACAAAGTCTTACCAGACTCTATCAGATCTTTGGTCTTCTCCCAACAGAAGGTTGGTCTTCCAAGGGGATTTACAACTCTCTTGTGCCTTTTCTTTTCTTTTTGTATAGGCAAGTGATGGAGACAAGAAAACTACGGTAGCTGAGAGAGTTACCTAAGGACCCTATTTATAGACCCAGTTTTTCCATAATCCTTTCCTCCCATCAAGGAAAGAGGATCAGACATTATCCCTTGACCTCAGCAAAGATGGCAACAATTTGAAATTCTCAGTTGAAAGAGAGATAAAACCAAAAGAGGCAGTGGGTCATAGTGGGAAGGATCGATCCTCATTAAGTTGTGGTCATGTGGGACACGCCTTGAATATCCAGTCCAATAACCCCATCTTCCCTTTTCCAGTTAATTATATGCAATATCCCATGAACAACTAAACAATCAACCTAAACCAATGCTTCAGGACCCAAAAAAAAAGAAGCATGTCAGTCCATTTCTTATAGTTGAGAATTGGGGAGAGAGGAAGCAAAGGAGAGTGCAGAGGAATAATGTCTTGTTAGCCCAAAAGACTAACATCCTGTTTATTAATAAATAGAAAGAACTCTTTGGACATTTTGTTTGGAGCTGCGGGTGCCTAGCTCATGTGTAACTGCTGTTTCCTGTGTAGTAAGTCTGTAAGGTTGTTGCATCTGAGATTTATCATGGGTCTTCAAGTCTTGTCTCTTCTCAGAATCCCTTTGTTTTGTTCTAGTTTTTAGGCATGCGTGCCTTCCTTTTCTTTAACGGGCCTGAGTATTTCTTTCTTTGGACTCGCATGCCTTCTCTCTTAATTTGAGGGGCTGTAGACAGTGCATAGTATCTGTTTTACTCCTTCCAGCAACTGATTTCATCTTTGGTTGGAGCCTCGAGGTCAAAACTGACGTTGACATTAGAATACAAATCAGCACTCCAATGGAAGGTCAATTTTGATCCGTGTTAGATTTATCTGACAGAAGGATCAATTCCATTATCCATGCCCTCATCCTAACTGTACTCAGAATTAGACATCCACTCATATTCTACACACATGGTGTGACAAATGAAAGGCAATCGACCATTTAAGTGTGAGGAGATATTCTTGATGTTTGATTCAGGTGAAACACAAGCAAACTCGAGGACCAGTTCCTTTTTTTACTGTTTGCTAAAGAGGAACTGAATTCACATATTGTTGCCTCCTGAAGGGAGTGATCGGTCACCGGTGCCCCTGACCAGCTGAGTTACAAGAAGGGATGGACTGAATTGTTTCAAGTCAGGAGGCTTGGAAGATCAAAATGGCAGGATTCCCATGATCCAGCCAGAACATTAAGATAAAAGTTTTATGCGTTTGCACAAAATCCATAAGATTTTTCGTTCTGTACACAAGTATATTAATTGGTCAGGTGTTCTTTATATATATATATATATATGCTTGTCCTTAAATCTTGTCAAGAGTCTTAAGTTTAATTTAGTAATCATAACATGCATGAGTTGTGTACTTCTGGAGTGTCGTAAAGGTCACATGGTACTTGTTTGGGTATGGTACATCCAATCACTGTGAAATTTAGAAATGGTCCATCTGTAGTGGATCCACATCTAGGAAGCTCTTGCTTGACTCATAGGCATGCGATGAATAGTTTGGGAATGTTGCCTTTATCTTCCACATCACTGAGACACAGTTATTTCTCATTAGTGTCCTTGGCTGCAACCTTGTCGAAATGATTGGAACTATCTGATTGAGAAAATTCTTTTGACATATCAGGAGATAGTAAACACTTTTTCTCAATCACCAATAAATTTAAGGTGAATATGAGTTGCTGCTCTGTTAGGATTGCAGCAATGTGCCAATGCCTCTTAAAAAAAGATATATTTATTTAGACAAGTATGCTATTGAAACTCATACTTTGGTCCTCCAGGTTGCTTGCAGTCTAGGTATGGAATCCATACATTTAGGGTTGAAAGTATAGCCCATGGAAAAGCTACACCTGTCGATGAACTACAGGTTCAAGGGGTTTCTGATCCAGGACTTCTAAGGAAGGTAATTTGGACTATATTGGTTATTTCAAAATCTTTATGAATTATCTTAGATCTTTGACAACGTTCCTGTATTTGAAGTGACACTTGTTGAGCGCAGGTGAGTTTTGGGAGAAAAGAAGTGCTAACTTTATTTTTAATGTAGGGTTAGCTATTTATTGATGTAATTAAATTGCGAATTTCCAAGAAACTCTCAAACTAAACATAAAAATACATTCTTCATTATAATGCTTCTTGTTTTGGTGTTAAAATATAGAACGATCCAAATACAATGGGACCAGTTGACCCATATGTAAGGGCAGAATGGACGCTTTTGTTCTATACACATACAGTGTATGATACTTATAATTACTGCTAGAGATTATGTAGTCCATTGTAATCCTAGAGATTTGACAACCCATTTTTACAATTTTTGTATTTTTCATATACTGTACAATCTCAATCTAATAAAGTCAAGGTATGGCTCGTTGCAACTTGCAAGACTAGGATCATTACTCAAAAATCTTTGAGTATATGGTGTGTGGTTTCACCATAGATCCAGTACTCCAGACTAGAATGTCTATGTCGACCATGTCTAAGTTATTCAAGAGAATCCGGAAAAATAATAGTACACAGTCACATACTGTTACGAATCTAACTCGAGCTGGAGTAAGCATAATGCTTTCAATCTCATGAAAACAACACTGATTCAGCCTTTTTTTCACACAAAAAAAAAAAAAAAGCAGTCAATGGAAGGAAGACAGGAGTCTAAAGTTTTTTAGAAATGTTCACATTTGTATATCTTTTTCCAATAATCCCCTCATGTTTTGCATTCTACTAAGCTGAAATTCAACACTAGAAATCCATTCTTAACTCAAGCACTGCTATTGATACTTGGAAGTGGATTTGATTCTAGTCCTTGATATTGGCATGTGTAGGCTTTCCATGTACAGGTGGATGATGCCACTCATGATTGTATAATTATCTTGTTGTTTGGGGATGTGTGCATGACTGTGTGTATACATACACAGTTCCTGCTCGGTTGGTGGAATGCAAAATAGTAGACATACTTTGCCTTTATAATCCTGTGTCTTACTTGTCCTATACTGTTGTGTGCTCTACCAACCTGCTTGAAGTCCAATGCTCGAAATTGATTCTCCACTTTATCCCTGGCTAAACCAATAAGGAAGTGGATACTATTCCAATCTGTTCATATACTGAGTGGATGATGCTAGTTGTAATCCTGTTATGCTCTTGCATGTGCATGTAGACGGATCTAGTAGCTCTCTCTATCTTCTTCATGGTGGATCTAGTTCCTTGTTGTAGTTGTAGTATTATATATAATGAGTGTGATTTAAATTTTCTAACTGGCTACTTGCTCATCATTTGTATTTCTTGCCACTTCGATATTTGGACGGGATGAGTGGTTTGTGATATTAGCAAACCAGAAATTCCCTAGGGTGGCAAGGATCCTTGCTATGTGTCAATAATCTGGATTGAAATATCCTTGTTTCATTCATTAATTAGTTGTAGTTTGCACATGCCATCGTGTTTAATCATTAACTAGCACAATAACCCGTGCTAAGCACAGGTATGTCCATACATTGCCAATTAAACATCTATACACTATAAAAATCAGAAGAAAAATAATTAATGATCATTGCACGTTAGGACTCAAATTTTAGGAGACTTTGATTGAACAACTGGGCAATCTCGGAGGAGGGAGAAAATTACAGCAAATAGGTTAGGAATAAAAAGCAAAATGAATTGAACAAAATAATTTTTTATTCATCGATAATCAAAAGAAAACATCATACCTTTGAAGAATAATTAACTTTAGACAATTTAGAAACATATTATATGCAAGTTTACAGTATACACAAAAGTAAATTTCTAGAAAGAGAAGAAGAGAAGAAAAAACCTTGACAATAGCAACTGATTCAAGAATCCAGAAGAGCAGTAGAAGTAGGATACAAAGGGAGCAAGATAATATGCAGAAATGAATATGAGTTTGGCAAAGAAATCAATATAAGTTGGGTAGAAAAAGAGGTGTTGTGGATAGTAGATTTAAGTGGTTGCATGAGATAAAAGTTAGTGGTTGTACGGGATAAGAGATAAGCTATGGTAGTTACATGAGTGGACAGTTACCATTAGAAGTGGGGAGAGAACGTGCTACATCTTTGGAATAACTTAAAAAGTCAAAATAACAACCGATGGTCAAAATCAATGCCAAAATTCCTTCTCTTTAATATATTATAATTAGTAGTCGTATGTACATGCCGTCCTTTCTGTTAGGTATTTTTTATTTATTAATATTTCTGTTAAGTTCATTACTTAGTTTTTGAGTTTTGTATTTGCATTTTGTTCAGGTCATCATAACTGAAGCTTCCAGGAGCATCAAGGAGGTTGGGAGAAATTTTAAGTCTACCATATTCACTGGTGAGCGGGAAAGTACACCAGCTCCGATGGGATCTTTTACAGAAACTCCAACAACTAGTAGATTGCTATCTTCAAATTTAAAGGTATTCTTTAAGTTCTTGATGTTTTCCTTAACCTCCTTTGAGTTCAACTTCCATGCAAGATGTGAAGCTTGCCTGAGATGTATACGTTTTCAGTGAGGGATATTCATGCCAAGTTCCATTTTCATTAAGGTCAAGTATTTTCTGTGTCTTGCGCCTATCTTTTTGTGTTCCGGGTCTTGTTCATTTGCTGGTATCTAGTGTGGATAGGCAATACATCTTTTTTTTTTCTCTCTCTTTTTAGCAACAAACTGAAACTCTATTGAGCCAGGCAGAATCTGTACATGATCATAAAGCAGTTCAATAAAGCATTGGACTGCTTACATCAAAACATAGAGAATTTACTAACATAAATAGCTGCCTGTAAATTAGTTCAGATGAAAACCCCTACTTTGTAGGAGCCTCTGATTATGTATTCCACTCCCTAGGATTATGAGGAAAAGAGAATCGATCGTAGATAGTGAATATGGACCTCAACAGTATCCTTTCTTTTCCAGGCTGCTCAGGCCAGTCCTTGAGCCCACTGTGCCCACCCTGACACATTTGTAGAGTCAACCTCAATCAGTAATGAGCCTGAGCACAGACATGCAGAATATACCCCCATCCTTTAATGCTAATATTCTAGTGTGGTTAGAATAACCAACAAACAAGTGCTTGAGAATGCCAGAAGAAGTTTGTCGGTTTTTAATTGTTCCTCCTGCACCCAATGGACCAGTTTTCCCAAAGGCACTTCCTTCTGTATTCAAACTTCATTGGCCTGGTAGAGGATCAGTTCTTGATGCACTTATTTTATGGGCTACCCTTTTCCTTTAACAATTATTTCCTATTTCCAATCCAAGAAGACTACTCCTGCAAACACCTTCCCCATTGAGAATCCCTTGTTTAATTCTATCCACAATTGAACTAAATGAAAAGCATCTTTCTTCGTAGATTCTTGCATTACTTTCCTTCCATAACCACCATACAACCAACAAGGTAGCAGTTTTAATAATATTTGGCCCTGCTGGGAAAAGAGCTCCAGATCAATTTTTTATTAATGCTTGAAAAAAAAAAAAAAAAAAAACCGAGAAGGAAAACCAAACAAGGGGTTGGTAAAAAGCACCAAATCATGTATGATGCTCAGTTATCGGTACGAATGTGAAATAGATATGGGGATCATGAATATGACTTTGCGATTCTTAAAATTGAGGTCATGGACACTGAGAAAACTATCCTATAAATAACATGAAATTGGCTCCTGTACTGATTAGCTTCTTTCAATAATATTTAGCCACCAAACCAAACCAAGCCTTTTCCCACTAGGTGGGGTCGGCTATATGGATTTGACGACGCCAATCAAATCTGTTTAGGGCCATGTCCTCCGTTAGATCCATGTAGGCAAGATCATGTTTAATAGTTTCTTTCCAACTTCTCTTGGGTCTCCCTCTCCCTCTCCTACTCTTGGCAAACTCCATGCTTTCACACCTTTTAACAGGTGCCTCTGTTGGACGCCTTCTAACATGGCCGAACCATCTCAGTCGATTTTCTCTCATTTTATCTCCAATCGGTGCTATTCCTACTATGCCCCTAATTTCCTCATTCCTAATCCTATCTCTCCTTGTGATCCCGCACATCCATCTTAGCATTCTCATCTCCGCAACTTCCATCTTCTTGACATGATTATGCTTTACTGCCCAACACTCTGATCCATATAACAACGCTGGCCGTACCGCCACCTTATAATACTTTCCTTTAACCTTGAGGGGGACTTTCCGATCACACAAGACCCCCGAAGCACTCCTCCATTTGGTCCACCCGGCTTGAATCCTGTGACTTACATCAGTATCAATCCCTCCATCCTGTGAATAATATTTAGCCACCATTAAAAAAATTTCATGGTATATGTTTTGGCCTATATACACGTATTAATTTCTTCTGAACGTTTCTAAAAATAAGAGATTATCATTACTCTACAGCAATTTCTTTTAGTGTTGAAAATTAATAGAGCTAATAGAACTATATGAAATAATGGGCTTTGTACAGTAACAGGTATTGTTGCATTATCTAGTATCATATCAATTTTATAAAAAAAATTAGTATCATATCCTTTGGGTATGGGTGGTTAGAGATATGAAAGTATGCCAGTATTGTAGTAAATGATATAAAATGAATGGACAAATGATTAGTTATTTCCTCATCAGACCAACATAAAAGACAAATGGTAGGAAGACGATTCTGTTTTTTTTTTTTTTTTTTCAGATTATCCAAAGATATAATTCTACAGGGAACCACCATTGAAGAAGCCCAGTCTACCATTTGGTGGATTTTTGCAGTTGGATATAGACAGCCGGATTAATCATCTTATCAATTGGTCCATTTATGTTCTTTTCCGCATTGTCCATCCATGATTGAACCCACTAGAGTGAAAATGCTACTAATTATTAAATCAGTTCAGTATCCATTTCCTCTTTTCGTCATCTCTCATTCAGTCAAGTTCTGATGGAAATCAGTCTGATAATAACATGTTTAATCAACCATGTAAAACTAGCTATAATTTGGGTGAACTAAAATGACTTAAATAATAATAATAATTCAATAGGAACTCCGATCATCTGGTTTCATATTTTCACGAATTCTTTTTTCACCTGTACAAGAGCAACTTGTTTTTGGCGATCCAACTGTTAATAACCAGAAATACCTGAAGTTCGAGCTGTTAGTGAACAATATATATATATATATATCCAGCTCTCCTAAGCTCAAACAGTGCTGGTCCCACAAATCAAAGTCGATTATCGTTGTTTTTTGCATAATAATCGTCTCCAAAATGAAGATAAATCCAATTAAAACTGGATTTTCCAGTTCCATCATTCAAAAAATAGATATAATCAATTTTGATATATATATATATATACATACGGTAATATTCAGGTGAGAACTAGTTCTCACATATTATATGAGAACTTTTTTGTGGGGCCCAATTGTGGGCCCCATTTGGGGATGGGACCGGGGGGGATGGAAAGATCTATGTGAGACCACCCGAAGTATCAAGTTTGACCATAGACAGCCCCCCTCATGTGTGGGGCTCCGCACATGGACAGAAACATGCCAAACAACCATACAAGGACAGAAACATGTACCCTGGGGTTCAAACAAACAACCCCTGGCTCTAATACCATGTTTATAACCAGAAACACCAAAAGCTCGATGTTAATAACCGGAAACATCAAAAGCTTGAGCTGTTAGTAAACAACAGAACAATGTATATCAAAGGGTCTTGACACCAAGATTCTTCCTTGATATGGTCATCCACTTCTAGCAAACATGTTTGCTGATGAATGGTAAGGGCAGCAAGGTTGAATTTGACCTGAAACAGTAACTGTAGTGGTACTGTTTTGGTTTTGAATGCGAGCTGATTGATGGGATAACGGGGTGGAAAGTGGGAATTAGCTTTATGTTTGGGTTTGAAAATTATAAAGGGTCATATAGGGTCTGATTTGGTCTCAGTCTTGGAGCTGGTTGGGATTCATATATGGGTGCTGATTCATGGTTAAGATAGGGGCTGAATGGGGCTAGTTAGAAGCCGCACATGGGCTGTCATAGGGAGGGCTGGTATAAGGCTGAAACAATACTGTGTCGGGGCGGATTGAATAGGGTAGTTTCAAGGTTTATGGGGCTTATTTTGGACTGGGTTTATGTGCATCTAGGTTCCAATGTGAGTCTTGAAGGGTAATTGGGTACAGATTCAGGACTGCGTTGGGGCATGATCTGAAAGGGAATTGGTTGCAGAATTAGGGTTAAGTGGTTTGAATAAGGGGGAGTTTGATGATGTTTTGATGGCTTGATAACAGGACCAATGGTGTAAGAATTTTGTCAGAGTTTCTGGTGGATTTTTTCTGGCCAATATTGGGTTGGATTTTTGACGATTTAACTTGGGAATTGGGTTCTGGAAGTGGGTCTTGATCTAGGTTCTTCATGGGCTTCTTGATTTTTGTTGGGGACGTCTTGCTGGTTTGGCATGAAGGATTGGAGTTGACAATGGAAGGCTGAGGCAGCTTAGAATTGGTTGAATAAGATTTTAGGGGCTTGTGTTTGAAGGTGAAAGATGAAGGCAGGGTCCAGGTTTAATGGATGGAATAATTTGGGTCCTGAATGTCTTTATAAAAGAAGGAAAATTTGAGAACAGGATAGAAGAGAAATAATGCTGATATGAGAATGAAGCTCTTTTGAAGACGGAAGCAGCGATGTTCGATGATCATACTGATTTGGTACCAAAACTAATACACGAGGAGCCACCATAACCAAACTTCGGTCTCCTTCCATGAGTGATCTTATGACATCATTCCATGAGGATCACTTCAAAGCATCAGAGGGTAAAGGGAGAAAACCCAAATTTTCAACGAAAAATGATCAGCATTATATTCATTATGGTCATCCATTACAAGTATATTGAGTGCTTGCGACATAAGAGACTAGACTCCTCTCTTACATCTTGTTCAACCAGCTTGGCTTCCTAGTTGAAACTATTACTCAAAACTCTTAAGATACTCTATATATTATAATTATTTCTTCTTTGCAAATATTGTGATGTGAGGATGGATTGCACGCCCTTGAAGGGAGAACATAAAAACTCTATCAAAGTATTAGATGGTGCCATGTGTTCATTGGGATGGCTCCCATACCATGTTAACTACCAGAGAATTATTGTAATTAGTGTTAATAGAAAACCAAATATATGGAGTTACATGAGAGATAATCAAGGAGACATGACTCCAACAAGATTGCATAATCTTTTCAAGAGTATATCCTAATAAATTAATATGAGCAGAATCTTAATATATTTCCTACCAGGTTTTATCCAAAAACAGCCCATATTTTTGTATGATATCCTAATTGAGTTATAACACTTACAACTCTTTTGAGTCTTTGACTAAAACTGAAATTGTGCCCTTCTGCCTCTTCTGGTCAATGCATGCACCCACCAAATAACATGTTATAAATGAGAAGTCTAATTATATCTGACACATTCTGATATTTTAGTTTTTCCTATCAGTAACCATGCCTTCTATCATCTTTTGACTCTTCAAATTTAAGTGTTGCGCCCTCTTTCAGTATGCTCCATGTCATCTTGGTTCTGATTGGACAGCTAATATTGTGCGTTTGTTAAGAGTCTGGGGCTATGGTTGTCCATGTTGTATGATGGAGACAATAGGGTTTGCAAATCAGGTTTGCTGCTACTTGCATTTGCAATTGTAGCACAGTTTATAGAAGTTCAAAACTTTTCACGATAAAAAGAAATACTTTCAAGTATTTTATAAGTTACCTGGAGAAAGAAAAATACACAAAACCCATTTGTTAGCCATTCAATGCATTTTTTAAACCACAATGTTCTTTCCTTCCTCTCGGGAGTTTTTCATGTATAAATATCAAGTTTGCGGGATTTTTTTTCTTTTTCTATTTTTACTTTCTTAGAATGGTTGGAATATTTCTGTTCAATCAGAGGTGACATGGAGCTTTCTGAAAGAGGATGCAGCACTTAAATTTGAAGAGCCTATGAAGTTCATAGAATTATGTAGCGTTTGTCTTTCCTAGTCTGTCAACCACTGCCAAATCTCATGCAAAGTTTGCTGCAGATATAATTCTGAATGCCTAAATGCAAATTTATCCTGATCCATCCGTATTAAGAAAATCTCTGTTCAAAAGTTTTTTTTAAGAAAAAAAAGTATCATGGAAATGGATGAAGCTCAATGTGTTGACATGCATTGCAGTCTAATCATAATTGGAGGTTCTTCCACACGGACTCCTTTCATCTCCAAATCTCTGAATTCCTGCCCATGAGGCCATAAATAACTTATTGTATGTATGCCTTTTCTTGTTACTTCCACTTCACCTCTCCACTTTTCATGCAGGGTTAGGCAACTAAGTCCTTAATAGTGCATCCATAGGATTTTTCAGAGATCATTTCCATGCATTGCCCAACTGAATGTACAGTAAACCCAAGAAAGGAGAGTTTTGATGGAACTAATGGTGTTCCCATATTCTAATTGTTTGGGGTGGTGTGTTAGGCTGAAATGGCATTGCAAAGGATATCAAGTTCTGCTCCAAATAAAGTTTGCATTACAGGCCCTACCCAAAATACAGACGGTGTTACATGAGGAAACACACTACCTGATACGAGCTGCACGGAACGTCTAATCATGGCGATTAAGTAGAGCTTTGATTCTTGCATTTTGACTTTTGATTGACTCAACCAGAAACCCATTTTTAGAGAAATTTAGTTGGTTGCTTCATAGTTTTCAAAATCGGAATCGTATCACAAATCGTTCATACCCATGAATCGAATCGTGAATCGTATGATTCTTTTTCTAATAAAAATGAAAAATAATTAAAAATTAAAAGAAAAGGCAAAAAGTGATTATTCATAACCATCCATTTTCTCATTTATAGTAGTATAAATATAATAACAAGTAAGTCTATCATACAATCATATCAAGAACATCATGACATATATTAATATATATATATATATGAAATAAATTATGTGTAAATAGTTAAATAAGTAGTATCAGTATATTTTTTTATTATCTTTAAATCAAAATATAAAAATAAAAAAAAATCTAAACCATCAATCTTACACATAAGGATATCTCTTAAAGTTAAAAAAGTAGTCGTGAAAAAAAAAAAAACAAAATAAATTAAAAAAAGAAGAAGATATAGACAAGCAACATATGTTTAGTCGGATGCTTTAGTTAAATGCTGTTCTTTATTCATCTTTAAAACCTTATCAAAGCCGCAAAAAATTCTTACGAGGTTTCGTTAACTACTAAATAACCTTTTAAAAATACAAGCGATAAAAAAAGAGAGAGAATAAAGAAAGAAAAAAAGTAAAAGATTATTAATATTAACTTATTGGCAAGAAAGTAAAAAAGTAAAAGATTATTAATATTAATTTATTGGCTGTAGCCATTCTCGCTTAGTCGAATCAATCGAATCATAGGATTCACACCTGAATCCTAAGATTCATTGGTAAATGAGATTTATTACATAGATACAAATCGTTTTCCTTAAGATTCGGGATACAAATTGTAGGATTTTGATAACTATGGGTTGCTTGCAGAAATTTTCAATTGTGTTGTTATGGTCTTTCCTTTCTAATTAAAGAAGAGGCATCTTGGGACAAAAAACATGGGAGATATAATTCTATTCCTCAATTTTGATTATCCAGGTGATGGCTTCACCACGGCGTACTTTCCCCGAATCTGGAGGTACAATTCCGAGTGATGTTCTCTTACATAAGCTCCAAGAAGTTGAGCAATCAGTAAAGGTTTGGACATCTTTTTTTTCAATATTCAGAAATAATAATTAAAAATTTTATGTTCGTGACACTTTTTCATAGAATCCTCACATGTGGACCCATGTTTTGGTGCTGGAAGGTGTCGTTGTGATGCCCTACAACAGTGGATAGACCATGTCCCTATAAATAGGCTAACCTTGAAAGATCCTAGCTATATAATGTTTGCCACTTTGATGTTGCATGTTGTGTTGGATTCTTTCTCTCTCTCTCTCTATATATATATACATACATATATATATATATATATGAGCAGGGCTCTCCTAAGCTGCAATTTAGCTTATATTAAGCTGAAATAGTGCTGGTCCCACAAATCAAAGTTGATTATATATGTTTTTTGCATGATGGAACTGGAAAATCCAATTCTGATTGGATTTATCTTGATTTTGGAGACGATCATCATGCAAAAAACAATGATAATCGACTTTGATTTGTGGGACCAGCATTGTTTCAGCTTAGGATAAGGTAAGCTGAGATAAGCTCAATTATGTAGTGGGGCCCACCTAGGGATGGGGGGGGGGGGGGGGGGGGGGATTGCAAGAACTCCCTGGGACCCTCATCCCTGCAAAAAATCAGCCACAACCATGGTTTCTATCATCTCCATCTAAGCACCAAAAATTTAATGGTCAACGGTCCATTCGGATCGGTACACAGTTGATCCAATGGTCCAGTAAATTCTAACATGACCAAAAGTTGGTGGACATGTGCAATTTAGGGGGGTCGTGTGTTTGGTCCATTTGGATGGACCAAGGGTGGGCCTCGGAAGCATTAGCTTACGGAATCTTATTTAAGCTTAGGAGAGCCTGGCCCACCCACACACACACACACACACATATACATATCTCAAACACAAGCTGGGATCAAGGAGTCCTTTAGGCGTAGCTTATCATCCCTGATGCAGCCCATCAGATTAGTAAGTACAAGTGAATGAACCATGCAGGCTGCTGTGTTTTCTCTAGTCCCTACAAATACCAAGTATATTACCAACCGAAGGATCATATGTTCTGCAATTACATTTCCTTTTTAAATTCCTAACATGCATATTGGTGTTTATTGCATATCTTCTATTATCATCATTAATTTTCTTGAACGGTCTATTATCACCATTACTGCTGGGGTATACTAATGATACAAATGATATGAGTGGATTCTTACCATTTGGATACAACTGATATATTAATGATAAAATGTAACTGATTTGCTGATATGTATCAGTTTTTCACCCTACCAATACAAGTCCAATACCATATCCTTGCATACAATGCCTCTAATTCTATTTTTAGTGCCACATTATGTTTCTATTAATGGGGCGTGCTTCTTGGTCTTTTGTTCATTTTTCTTACCAGAGAATTGAATCACTTATCGAGGGATCTCAGCAACCTCCTGCAATCACCTGAATGTTGGTGGTGGCTCATTGAGTCATTTCCCATCTGCTTGTTTTCCATATGTATGTAGTATTTGAAACTTTGTTTATTAGACAAAAAGGTCGGAAAAAAAAAAGGCAATGCATCTGTAGCATTCTCATTCAAAAGAGATGGAAACCACAGCATTCAAATTTATCTATTTGTTTACATTTTTTAGTTATTCTAGGTTTCTTTTCTTTTGTTTTATTTTCCAGGATTTTGTGTTCTTTTTTCCCCACTACAAAGTTAAAGTAATATATACAACTAAGGATAGAGCAAAAGGGAGTAAGTAGTTAATTAACTAGGCCATTAAACCGGTCTGTGTTAGACTTTATGGATAAGGACATAATCATTTATAGCAATATGCTAAGGGACATGGGTGTGCAGTGAGAGTCTCCAATGTAACAGAAAAGATTGCAAATATAGTTGTCTTAATTTGCTTATGGGTGGCAGAAATAATTCAAAATCCAGCGGTTGTTGGCCCCATTCCTAAGTATGCATGCTTGTGTCTGAATATTAAGACTGGCACCTGGTTGGTGTAGATCCCAATCAGGAGAAATCTGTCATTTGTCCCCAAACTCATATTTGAAAATTTTCTTCCCATAAAGATACTTGTGTTTGGGCCTGAAAAGGACAGTTCCTTCAATCAATGAGTATTCATGTAGAGCTGCCTATTTTGACCGAATAGGGGCTCAGTATCTGACTTTAGAAATGGGCTGTCCATTTCTGACTATAGATAGGATCATGATGCGCCTCAAGAAGCGGAGAGGTCTTGTGTTCAACACCTACCGTCGTTGGCCACCTTTCATAGTTTTACTCGGTGCATGCGGATAGGAGGATTTACATGTGCCCCTAGTGATTAGTTATTGACTATCTAGAATCGAGTGTCCCTCAGGCTCAGGGCTAAAAGGCTCCCGATTGGGCTGGGCAGGAGATATCCTGGATTATCAAAAAAATAGATCACGACGCTGCTGGAATTTTGGCTAGTATCATCAAGCCCAGCTGGCAAAAGGTCCTGAGTCCCATATGTTCATCCCATCTCTATAGGGGATTGGATGTTTGATAATCAACTTGTAATGAGATCTATGTCAGGTTCATTTCCTCCTCTTTATATAGATGAATGGAATGTCACCAAAAACTCAACATTGCCTGAACCAGCAACACCTACGCCAGACCTAAATCCAAAACGTTTTTATGGCAAGTAACCAGGCATTTTACTGTTTTAAGTATTCGGTCGCTCAAATACTTAAATCTTTTTTCTTTTTTTTTTTAAATGATTAATCCATATTGCCATGCCATGTTTTGATCATTTTTTTTTCTTCAAGGATTAATCCATATTGCCACACCATGTTTTGATGATACATCTGTTCTTGCAAAATCTTTAAGGTATAGAGAACTGTGATTAACCATTAAAGAAAACACAGTTTAAGCATAGCCATAGAGATCTTTGGAAGGAAGATGATCTTGCATTAGGTGCTTGGATATGGAATCCAACTTTAATTCTGCTTCCTCCATTCCAACCTGTTAGAACAAAGTCAAGACATTATAGTTGTCAAATTTGTTTTGGCCTCCTTTTATATTTTGCTTCAAACTTGTTTTGGACGGTCTGGTATTTCAGTGTTCCATTTGAAGATTTCCAAAAATTAAAAGAAAATAGATATAATTAAAAAATGAATTTTTTTTCTTTTAAAGAAACTGAAATTAACATATACATTATGCCTTTAGTTTATTATGCTAAATCAACAATACAATAACATCCTATATATACATGCCTAATTTATAAACCATGTTTATATATGACTATACTGAAATGATGACATCCTTTTTAAACTCTTCATCTTCTATTATCATTGTAATAGCCTAAAATAATATCAAATAAAATGCTCTCTTTACTAATGCCGGCAATTCAAAATTTCAATAAAATGAAGAGCCTTTTTTGTTAACAAAAAAAAAAAAAAAAGAACAAATTGGAAAAAATAAGACCGCTACTTTTCCTCTTCGGTTGAAATCTGGGGACCCAAACAGTTGGGAAAGGTGGAACTAGTACAAATCTGAATCAAAATCTTGTAACAAGGTTTATTCGGTGAGTCACCTAACAGGACCAAATAATTGAGATTAGTTCAGCACTGAAGAGAGTAACATGCCTAATTCTAACTGGGTCTTTTTTAGGAGATTGAGAGAGCCAGCCTAATCTCTTTATTTTAGAAATCCTTAAAAAGAGTTTCTAATCCATCAGAGAAATCTAGTTTCCCATAGTTCTCATGGAAAGATAACCATAGTGATCAAACAGGAAACTAGTTGAAACAAGTCTCAATCCTTGGAAGGGAGGGTCCAAGATGTTCAAACCACTAAAACCAAGAGGATGCCAGAAAGATAATTGGGTTGGACGATAAGAGTCCAAAGAGTGTTTGGGCCAGCCTATCCACCCAAAGTGTTAGTATGATTATGCGCCTCAGAGAACAGTATGTGGGTACACAAACACACTAAAAATGTTTCCACAGACAGCATAGAAAAATTCCTACCACTTGCCACTACTTCAATTAGACTGATAAATCCTCCTGCTGCTTCTCCATCCTAACTTTTTTAATTTTTTTTAAGTGGTAACTATATTGATATCAAAAGCTGTACAAAATTAAGAGAGAGATGCTAAACCAAAACTGACCCAAAAATAAGGGCCAAAAAACAGCAATCAAAATCCTGCCAGGGGAATTCAATATGTACCATAGACAAATAGACCTCTGAAGTCTTTACTTGAATATCATATAGCAGTGGCGGAGGCAACATAAACATGATCTTGCCTACATGGATCTAACGGAGGACATTGCCCTAAACAAATTTGATTGGCATCGTCAAATCCATATAGCCGACCCCACCTAGTGGGAAAAGGCTTGGTTTGGTTTGGTTTGGTGGCGGAGGCAGCAGAGCAGCAGCAGGACCCATCTGTTTAATTGGGTATTGAATTCATGGGAGAAGTGCTTTATCAAAAGGGCTACAAGTAAGGAACTAAAAGGTGACAATCTACAAGATAAATTCAAATAAATCTTCCGTTGGAAAACATTTATCCACCAATTATCATCATAAATTAAATTTTAAATTTTAGGAATGTGACGTCAACATATCTATGTTCACCTTAGAGCATTGAACTCTTCGCGTCTCTTAAATATCAATGAAACCCCTCTTTAATATAAATTTCTTGGAACTCAATAAAGGTGATGGCCGCATCCACATCTCCACCTAAGATACTCGACTCTTCACCTCTTAAGCGCTCTTTAAATATAAACTACTAGGAATTTGATGCAGGCAAGATCCATGATCGGCTAATCCAGTGGGCCCAAGTCCACTATTAGCCCATAAAGAGAAGACTTCCATAATTGTGCAACCGTGCAACCCAAGTTTCTATTTAATTTTAGTAATAGTTCTTAGGCAAAGATATTTATGAATTTAATTAGAAAGTCTCTATTAGAATTTATTTCAATTTGATTTGTTTATCAGAATAGAGTAGGGCATGGGCATGAATCTATATAAGGGATTGTAATCCCTCTTTAGGGACAATGCATTGATTACTAAAATTTCTATCCATGAGTTCTCTTCGTTAATTGTCTATGGTGTGAGACCAAGACAGGTTTGATCCTATGGATCCTTATCCCTAAGCCCTTTGGCTTGGAGTTTAGCCCATTCGCTATCTTCCCTCTTCCCTACGCCGCTTTAGAATTTGCCTCCTTTTGTTTGATCTTTTGGATGCTTTTTTTTTTATTTGCTTTGCTGTAGCATTCCTAGAGCTTTTCAGTATACCTCTCCAATGCCGAATGTCTGGTTTCTTATAAAAAATTAGTTACCATGCAAAGAAAAATACACAAATAAATGAATCACTAGGAATTAAATAGGATTGGAGGGTGTAAAGGGTTGAGAGTGGAAATATGCAAGATAGTGTTAAAAAGAAAAGAAAAACTCTTTGATACAAAATGATAGCTCGCCTCACCCTAATAAGTGAAATCCAATGGAAATTGATTGGTCTCCTCTAGATCTCCACCCTTGACATCCACTCTTCACCATTCCTCAGATAAATTTATCTTTCACATGAATTTCTTTTTTAAGTCAATATGAAAGAAATTAGGCAAACAATGCTAAAGGAAGACAAAAGTACAGAAAGAAAACAGGGATGATATATTCCAAAAGACTGAAAATGCAACTGAAAAAACACCACCCAGTTTCAACCAGGCCCCATAAAATGAAATAACTGTAATAGATGCTCTACCCATTTTGAAGTAAATGAGGCACCAGTTGCAATTTCACCCGGCTACACTTTATAAGCAAAATAGATCTTAAAAGGTCTGCCTATGAGAATAACTTTCATCTTATTTTTGGTTGTGAGCCTTTTAATTGAACAAGTAAAACCTACTATAAGGAAAGACATAATAAACAAATACCAGCCCCTTCATCAGAAGATAAATTGGTGGCATTTCACTCTTTGGCAACTTCCTCAACAGCAACTTCCTTTGGGTGTGCATGTTCATCTGGATTTGCAGATGGTCCACCTTCATCTTTAACAGCAGCATCTTCTGTTTGAGATGAATCGTCAGCCGGTCCATCTGTTGCTGCCACAGTTTTCTTTATCGTACCAACCTTGGCATACTTGCCCATGAACCTGAATTCCCAGTCATTCAAGGCTTCAAGCTCGAACGGGCCAAGACCCGATGTATCTCCAGTCAGATCTTTTTCTTCAAATGACATTTTTGCTAGAGCTCTACTGGCATCTTTCCCTGCGAATAAAGCATATGGCCCACCTGGACCATAGAAACCTCTGCAGATGTAATGCAAATGGCAATGAAATTAGGATAAAAATAAAGACGACGTGTACACAGGCATGCATGGGTATTAAAAACAGTAAACTGAGAATATAGAATGGCTGACTAGCAGACTTCAGAGTTTACATGACTAATTAACATCCACAAAAGTATACAAATGGCATATTCAATGTGCACACAGACGACTGACTTTTCAATGGACCAAGTCAACTTTTTTTATGACAGTAAAGCATAAGCATTTGAATCTTTTTTGCAGAAATGGTAACCACTTCAGGTTATGTATGGATTCTATGACTCTCCCACCCAAGTCGGTATGGACTAATGGTTAGGGCAGATATATGGAGAAACAATATCCCACAAATGTGATTTCTGATTTCTGTGTTGCCTCAAATGCATAGAGCGTATGGAACCAATTCAATCAGCCAAATTCTTGGAACTGCTGGCAATTCAGGGAAGTAGATCCAAAGACATGATTGAGGAATGTCAGAACTAAAAGCCATTTTGAAGACTCCACCAAGCAAACTCATTCAGGTGAGCTTCTGACTATAATGACATGATTGGACTCAAAATACAAATCTGCATGTTTTGATTCTTACAAATCACTACTGAAGGAAGAAAAGGCAAGGGATTGATGCTCTGATCAAATGAAGCAAAATGCAACATATCGAGTACAGCCTCGCCCAATACTAGTGCGCCACCAATTGGAGAAAAATAAAATAAGTTTCTAGAAAGATTAAGGGGTATCAAACCATAACCTGGCAGTGTGTGTGTGTGTGTGTGTGTGTGTGTGTGTGTGTGTGTGTGGGGGGGGGGGGGGGGGGGGGGGGGGGGGGGGGGGGGGGGGGGGATATTCCATGTGCATCTATCCCTCCACAACATTATGGTGAGGGACCAACATAGTGGGGCCACTTATGATTCATCAAATCATCCACACATAGTGGAACCCCCTAAAATTAACAATGGATTCAATTGAGTTTTCAATTAATCCGATGGATGGACTGTGGTGGATTGAGGGTCAAGATTTTTCTTAAATATAAAGTTATTAAATTTTTTGGGCCACGGATGAAGGGGTTAGAGACTTGGGATTGAATCTCAAACTTGAATAGTGGTCCTCCATCTCATATGACTTCTTTCCATCCCCCCCCCCCCCCCCCCCCCCCCCCCCCCCCCCCTTCCTCCTCATGATCAGTGGGGCCCTAGGTGGGCCCCATTGAGTTTGTCCCTCACCATATGCACATGAATATTGCCATATATATATATATATATGGGAGATGCTCCTATAAGAGCATATCTCACCTTACTATGAGAGAGTGAGGGCCCCCACCTTATCTCTCATAATAAGGTGAGAGATGCTCTCATAGGAGCATCTCCCTATATATAGATGTATATATATGAGCAAGGCTCTCCTAAGCTCGAGCTTAGGATAAAATCTCATAAGCTCATGCTTGTGGGGCCCACCTTTGCTCCATCCAAATGGACCAAACACATGACCCCTCTAAATTGCACATGTCCACCAACTTTCAGTCAGATCCAAATTTACTGGACCGTTGGATCGACCATGTATCGATCCGAATGGACTGTTTGACCATTAAACTTTTGGGCTCATATGGAGATGATAGAAATTACGGTTGAGGCTGATTTTTTTGTAGAGGAGGATCCCAGGGAGTCCTTGAAATCCCCTATATCCCCATCCCCATGTGGGTCCCTAGGTGGGCCCCACCACACTTGAGCTTACCTCATCCTAAGCTTGAACTTAGGAGAGCTAGCATATATATATATATTTATAGTGCAAGGATCTTTGAAGCTAAAGCTTAGGATAAAATTCTTTTAGGGTACAGTTTGACAATGCCTTACATGAGATCCCGTAGCTTGGTGATCCAGACAATTGATTATAATGGTAGGACCACGTGGATGCTTCATGTCAGAAATATCTCCCAGAACGAAGAATCTAGTCATCCATTCATTGATTTTCTTTCTGCACCTTCCTATCAATATATTCTTAAATCTTAACTTTCTATATCATTTAAAGGTTTGAGATCAAATCATTAGTCGTTGTAATCATCATAAAAGCCTTGTCCTAACTATGTTGGGGTCGGCTACATGAATTATATTTCTCTATTCCGATCTATCCTAAACCAAATCCTCGAATAAGTTGCACTTCTTCAAATCTATTTTTACTACCTCCATCCAAGTCCTCTTCGGCCTACCTCTTCTCCTTGGTGGGCCATCAACCTCCATAGACAAACTTTTCCTTACTGGCACCATTGTCGGCCCGTGTGACTCGTGGAGCTTCAATTGTTATGTATGACTTGGAATCTTCAGATGATCTCTTTCTCCAACTTAAGGCGGACTTGGCGCATCGCTTCTTTTGATGTCCGAAATTTGTGTTGATGTGCAATCGAACCGTTGGATGCTTTACTTGTAGAATCTGCACTATCACTCTAGAAATTTTGATTAAGAACCGCAGTTCATCTCCTAAGGTGAAGTCAATATGGGGAATGTCAATGGATAGATCTTCTTGTGAAAGCACTAAACTAGTTGCTAGATCCATGTCTTCAATGTCCACTTTTCCTTCCTCTTCATTTAAATCTTCCATCTTCTCATCAACGTCATCCTCATGTTTAATGGTGGTTGCATCAAATTTTACCTTTAACTCTTGTATTTCTAGACCCCTTTTCCATCATTGCAAGAGTTGATTGGCCGTAGTGGATATCTAAGCAACAACCCTAGTTAGTTTCGCAACGTTTGCAGAAAGTTTCTTGATGCAGTGACAGAGCCAAGATTTTCTTCCAGGAGGGGGCAAGCGATAGTTGATTAATGACAGTGGAGCCAAGATCTTTTTTCTAAATGGGATAAAAAATTAATTTTATATTTGTTGATTTGTATTTGTGATTTAAAAATAAATAATTTTTTTTTAATGATAACTTTCATTAAAATAAACGAGTCAGTACAAGACGCTCATACTGACCCTAAAACATACAGAAAACACAGAAACACATCATAACCCCAACAAACAACAAAAAACCCAAATGCCGAAAGGACAAGAAAGAAAAGTGAAAACTCCTTGACACACCACGAATCCTAGATTAAGTGAAAGCAATTTCCTTCCAGTTATACATGATTTGGTCACTAGGGTAGTGCTTGAAAATAGGATTGACCTTCACCCACCGAGCGACGGAGATTTTTATTTTGTCACATAAGATCCATTCTTTAGTTTTTGTCCCTTCAAAGCATATAGCGTTCCTCTCCTTCCATATAAGCCAAATAACTGAAAGGAATGACAGCTTCCACAATTCCTTTCCTTTCGGCGGCCCAACTTGAGTTTTCTATGCCTTAAAATGGTGTTGAATTGACCTCGGCAACACCCACTTGCCACCGAACCAGCTGATGACAATGTTCCAAATTTTCACAGCACATCAGCATCGAAAGAGAAGATGAACTATATTCTCCTCTTCTTCCAAACACATTGGACAAGCGCTTACCACTATTTTTCCCCTTTTCGTGAGATTATCTAAAGTTAGAATTCTTCTCCGGAGGACAATCCTTCCAAAAGCCACAACCCTAGGTGGGGCCTTGAACCTCCATAGACTTGCCAATCCGCATCTGCTCCCCTCCATTGCAGATAGAGTCGAGCCAAAAGAGGAGACAGAGGAAACCCCATTTCTTGAGGCCTTCTAAATCCTAGTATCTTCCCCTTCCTCTGGAATTTGAGTGTCCCTTAACAAAGTTTGGAGGGATAGAAATTGGTTCTCTTCATGCTCCTTCAAATTCCTTTTGAGCGTTGGACTCCATGAAATCTGACCTCTCATGCTGGATCTTTCGATGTAATTCCACCTTTGCTTTCTTCTTTATGGCACAGTTAAACAAATCTGGGAATTTAGAAGCTAGAGTGTCCTTAACCAAAAGAGAATATTCTTCCCTGAGTAAGCTTGATATCTGATGTTCTGCATAAACTTCTCTCTAACAGAAACTATGCCTTTCCATATGGCTGATTGTTTGTAGGAAGCTCCATGCACCTCCCATCCATCCCGTTGATAGCCTTATTTTTCCATCACTACCGTCCTCCAAATACCTTCCATTTCATCTCCTAGCCTCCAAATCCATTTACCAAGCAGAGCTTGGTTCATATGCCTTAGGGACCTTATACCCAAACCACCTCCTAGCTTTGAAGAACACAGCTACTTGTACTAAATGATACTTCCTCTCAATGCTTTTTCCATGCCATAAGAAATCCCTTTGCAGCTTCTCTATCCTGTTGATTACTAAGATTGGGCATTTTAAGATTGACATGAAGTAGATAGGGAGATTGCCCATCACTACTTCGATAATCGTTATTCCACCTCCCAAAGACAAGTAGCTAGCCTTCCAAGTAGATAACTTCATTTCCACCATTGGATTCCAAACCTCTTTGTTTGTTTGCCCTTTGCACAGAGGTAGACCCAAATAGGTCACCGGGAAAGATCCCACTTTGCATCCAAGAATTTTTGCGAATTTTCCCATGAGAGACTCCTCCACTCTTATCCCTATCAATTCACTTCTAAAAAAGTTTATCTTAAGGCCCTACACTGCTTCAAAGCAAATCAAAATGGCTTTGACGTTTCTGATTTGATCTTCATTAGCTTCACAAAAGATGAGTGTCGTCTGCAAACTGCAAATGAGAAATGGAGGGGGCAGAAAAGAATTGATTTATTTTTTGTATAATGTTTTACTAATATGTAATGAAAAAATCCTAAATTTGAAAATAGTTCAATATTTGTAAAGACTTTGAAAATAGTTCAATATTTGTAAAGACATAGCTTCCAAAAATTTTGAGGAGAATTAAAATACAAAAATAATAGGTCTACTCTCACCATAATGAATCCAAACCACTCAAAAACAATCATTTACTTCTTGTTTTAAAATTGAGAGTTGCATCTCAATTTAATCAAAGAGGGCACATATCAGATTGATCACATGTATATATATCCACTAATAATTAATTAATGAAAATCTATTGATCGGTTATTTGTGACCATTTGGGCCATGATGCCCATAGAAAAGATGGTGGCTGAAAATCCATTGACAGGTTACTTGTGATACAGTGATGGGCCGCAATGCCTACAGTACGCATCCATCCATGTTGCTTAGAATAAAAGGTCTATTCTTAAGTGGATTTTTCCCAAATTCTACTCTAATAGGAGTTGGTCCCACTATAAGATCGAACACATCATATTTTAAATGTATTCTCAAATACAGTGGGACCAATCCTATTTAAATCCAAAGGATATCTAAGCAAAAAAAAAAAATCCAAAGGATAACCAAGTTGCCCACATCAACTAGTTGAAGAGACATATTTGAAAGTGTCCTGCATTGTTAAAGAGTCATTTTTGGAGAAAAAAATGGGATGGAAAGAATGACTCACTTTAGCAAATTGGTTGCAACTCTCCCTTGAAACTGTCCATAAAACTTGGAGTGTGATGTGCTTGTGTGATGTGCTTATCTTTTGGGAGAAAGCGAAAGACAAAGATAACCTCAAAACCTTTTAAGCCTCTCATTATGAAAGGTCAAAAGAACAATGAGTAGGGGCAAAATTACAAACGACCATAACAAATTTGAAACTTGTACATGTATCTTAATGAAAAAAAAACGTTAATTGCCCCCACCCCCCCAAAAAAAAATCATCTGTCCCTGTCTCCATGGATGTAGACCTGTTGTGTAGTTATGCTCTCGACGAACACGTTGACGAAAATGGATCTGAAATCTGATGATGGATGATTCTGATATCTCGACAATAACTCTCTGCCCTTGCTTTGGTCAAATCTGACTTTGACCAGATACTATGATTTGTCTTCAGAATCCTGTGAATGGATCAAGTCCAACCAACCTGAACTTGACTTGGGCATAACTTGGGCCAACTCAAGCCCAAAAATAAAACCCAACACATGTTGCAGATGAAGGCACATATGGAGCTCTTTTTTCTGTCTCGGTTACAGCAACCGAAAGGAGAAGAGAGAGGGTCGCTCGAAACCCTATTGTTCCTCTTTTCGAGTTTTCTATTGAATGTTGGAGAGAATGAAACGATGGGTGATGATAAAGGCCAGTGGTGCTACTGCCTGCAATGAAGACAAAGACTGGATTCAATTGAGGTGACGACAACTACGGCAAGGTTGGATGACGCTAATGATGACAATGAGGGCTGCTTCAACTAGAGGAAGGACGATGCTGCTGTTCGGTAGCCATGCGATGGTGATGATGAAGGTGACGATGGCAGGGCTCAATGATGCACGACGACTACGATGTGCAGTAGCATATCCAAGTACACACTCTTTTTTTTTTTAATTTATGGGTGTGGTTGAGGATTTGAAGTGGTTTGGATGGGGGAGGTTGGAGGCGGTGAATGGAGATTGTGGATAGTGGTGACAGTGGGGTGGATTAGAGCTCAGATTGGTGGGCTCAATTGATGGGTATGGCTTGGGTATCAGTGATGGGGATTGGGATTCGATGGGTTTGGGGCTCAGATTCGGTCGTGTGGTTTCGCCGAAGGGTTTTTTTTTTTTCTAGAAGCGGTGGGTGGGTTTGGGTTCTGCCTGAGGATTGGAGGTCGATGGGGTTTTAGGGGTTGAACTGCGATTGGGGATTTTGGTTTCTGGAATTACGTGTGGCAGGCAGAGGGAAGATGGGGTTGGGTTCGGCTCATGGATGATGGAGATAGGGTTTCGGCTGGGCTGTGAGCGGAGGCGGTTGGTGATGGAATTCGGGACTGGTTAGATGATGGAATGGGGATAACCTCGATCCATTCGATTGACGAACAAAACGATAATTGGATCCGAACAAATTCACAATCCGTGTGGGAAACGGGAACCCGCTCTGATACCAAACTGATGCAAGCCCTATGGTTAGGGCTTGCGTGGACAGTGCCGAAGCATGTGTCCGCATACACTTCAACAAGTCTCCGCAGAGACGATAACGAGGACGCACCTCAATGGAAAAACCCAAATTCCATTAATCAGCTATGAAATTCCATTCTCTACAATGCCACATAAATAAGAAAGCATAACTCAGTGCCTAAGAAACCTAATTAAACTAGGAAACTAAATAATATGAAAACCTAATCCTAATTACAATAAAAATAGAAACTAATGACATATAATTAGTGAATATAAATCCTAAATCTACTTGGGCCCTACACATGTGGCCCAAGGTCTATTTGCATCACCAGGACCCTACTTTGGCAGGACGCACACTAGGTAATGACCTTTTTTTATGTATGTATGAGATGGTGAAGGACAGAGAACTGTATACCGGCTGTAGAACAGGATCCTATAAATCTTTCTGAAATTAAATAGCTAGACTCCATGACCTATTAATAAAAAAGGAAAAAAGGAAAAAAGAAACTTAGGATATAAAATGGAGATAAATTTACACGATGGGCTGAGAAGTGACTCATGCAGCCTAAATGGATATAATGGCGTGCATCACATGAATGTAAAGAAAAACTATCAAGAACAAGGCAACAGCACTAAAACTGCACAAATTTTCTGCCAATAGTGTCTTCTGCATCAAAATCTGGGAATCTTCTCCATACTTTTGGGTCCAGAACAGCTAAACTATCAATGTTGTGAATCCAATTTACTTCAGTCTAAGTCTCATCAAATTGCAATCTTTGCAACGGATAGAAACCTTTGCTTTACCACATCAACATATCAAGACATCTAAAATAGATAAATGCCCTATGATGCCAAAGCAGATATACATAAGGACACCCCGTAGATATGGCATGGGCACAGATTTTTTACACATAAAATTGAAGTATATGATATAATTATAATATTGCATATCTTGACATATCCGGGTATCTAGCCCTTCTAGTCAAACTCATGCAAAATCCTACATTTTTTTAAGAAGGTAACAATAATATATATCAATAAGAAAAGTTAGTACAATGAAGTGAACTGAAAGCCAATAACATAGAAGTGCTGTTATAAGAGATATGTACCAAGCACCACCCTAGACAACCATCCAATGGCAGTACTATTAATTCAGATCTTTCACCACCTTCCCAACTTTTGATGGCCTTGATCTATACATCATCTTAATCCACTCTTCAATAGTTTTTTAACAGTATATAGTACTCTGAAATTTGATAAACGGATCAACAGTTATAATCTCCAGAAGTTCGCTGCACAAAAGGCCCAGATGCTATCAACAAAGGTGCTCACATGAAAACTACCAAAAACACCCAGAACTATAGCGCCTTTTAAACCAGTAACTTGTTCACATTTTTAATAAGGAAGAAGGCACGAAAATTGCCTACGTTGGAAGCTACCTGAAAACCACTGAAAACTCCCTGATTCATGGCACCTTTGTTGAAAATCACTTGGAAACATTAGAGAGAGAGAGAGAGAGAGAGAGAGAGAGAGAGAGAGAGAGAGAGAGAGAGAGAGAGAGAGAGAGAGAGAGAGAGAGAGAGAGAACTATAACACCAACTTCCAGTGATCTGTGCACCGCCTGAAATGAGGGAAAAACTACCAAAAGCACCCCATATTGTATCACCCTTGTCAAAACTTGACCCCCGAGCAATCCAAAAACGTGTAAGTACCTGTCTGATCTTCATAAAAATGGAAACTATCAAAGAAAGCTCCCATGTCTTTAACACCTTTGTGGGCAGCTAATCTTTAAAGATAAAAATCCACTTAATAACCAATTAAGCCAAATCAGTGAGATTAACTTCCATATTTTCTTCTAAAATCATCCCATCCTCCTTGAATACCCTAAACCTCTCCATTTAGCCTTACTACTCATTATGAGAAATAAGAAACAGAAAAGAACTCAATTGACGAAGCTTCAGGAAAATGGAGAACTTCATGAACTTCAGAGTGTTAATTGGGTGTGGGGTCATTCTTAGTATTTATTTCTGAAGTTAGCCTTTGGCTACAAGCATTATGTGACTAGATTTAACCAGTATGATTGTAAACCATAGATCATAATTAGTCATATAATTTTAAATTTCAATTTTCTTAACAACCTGCTTTGCATTGCAATTTCATTAATAAACATAAAAAGAAAAATGCACTGGCCATTTGGTATACAAAATCACTCACCAAAGTGATTTCAAACACTGAAAGACGGCCTTTTTGGTATTCCATACTTAGGCCAAATAAAAAGGCATGTAATTGGAGACAAGACTGTATGGTACCTTGAAAAATACTCCATATTTTTACAAGGAAACCAATTTCACACACCCAATTCCTAACATCCATATCAAACAATTTCAGAAGGGGAAAAGGACAAAAAAAAAAAAAAGATTATGAAGAAAAAGGAAAACAGAACAATCCTCCAATAACATCCAACAAAACCCAACAACTCCACCAACAGATGACCAATCAGAGAGTTCCCTAAAAATACAAATCAGTCACCAATCAGAGAGTTCCCTAAAAATAAAAGGCAGAACCAAAAATTCAGCTGAGCTATATGAAACTTAAAATCCTCAAAACCACCCTAAACATAAAAAAAATAAAAACATAATAATATATAAAAGAACATAAAGTCCAGAAAAAATAAAACAATCTAAGAACAGCCCAAAGCCCCTTAAAGAACGCAACAAAAAAAAATTTTAAAAAAATAAAATAACAAAAATCTATGAAAAACCCCACAAAGAAAAACACTCAATCAAGGGGAAAACCATCTCAGAACAGCCCAATATCCCACAAAAGAATTTAAAAAAAAAAAATAAAAAAGCAATCTAAGATCAAGAGAAAAAAAAAGGGGGGGGTGGAAAGGAATTAAGGTAGATCATCAGGAAAAAAAACTAATTAATTATTAAAGCAATAATAGAGCCAACCAAGCAACAACAACAAGAAAAAAAAAGAAGGGAGGAAAGAGAAAAGAAGAGAAGCTTGACCTGCCCTGAGAGACATCATAGATCTGACCCTTGATTGCCATAAGCAAAGGCTTCTTTGGATCTGTCCCATCATATGCCTTCAACTCCTCTTCAGTGATCTCCCCCACCTCAACTGGAGGAGGTAGAACCTCCCTCTCCACAACTCTGGGTGGTGGAGGTGGAGGCTCGAAGAACCCAGAAATAGCATGGTAGAAGGCAAGGGCCAAAGCCAAGACGGTGAAAAAGGTAGCTGGTGAGAGACCTGTGTAGGCTACTATCGCCTCTTTCAACATCTCCCACATCGCTACTACTCCCATACTCACTACTACAACTCTCACAGATGGAATGCAAGATGGATGGATGGCTCTCTAAGTCTCAACAGCTGAGAGAGAGAAAGAAGAAAGAGAGAAATAAGGCGATGAGAAAGAGTTCAAAATGCAATCTCAAAAGAGATTCTAAGGATTATTTTTATATCCAAAAATTGTTTGTCCAAGGATCTGTTAGACGCTCGGATATAGGGTGAGAAAGTAGATGAACTTGAGATGTCAAATGGGTCGTGCCGTTGCCCATTCATGAGGTATGGCCCGTTAGACCCATCACATAAGAAATAAGTACATCCGGGCATCAGTGGGGGCGGATGTTAATGTGGAGAGATCAGTGTGTTGATCCACATCTAAGTAAACTGATGGGAAGTTCTTAGCCATGTTCTCCAATACATCTTTTTGTATAAGCTTTGGATCTTTTGTAGCTTCTTCTCGAAGTTCCAAAAGAGGAAACATTATTCTAGAATAAAAAGCACAATTTGTGGAGACAATATTATACTCCCACCACGCCACCCCATGAATGTAATAATCCAAACAATTTGTTCTATAGGGCCATAGCCCATGGGGTATCTTTGAGTGGTCATTGATCAAAAGTTGCTTGGATCAAACCATTTCGATCATCCAATGAATGTCAACATAGTTTAATTTTTTTCATGTTTAAAGCTACTCCTTTCTCATTTCATCTGAGTGTCATATCTCATGAATTTAGATTTAATTGGCTGGGCGTACTGAAAATTAATAGCATCTAAATTATTCCAATGTTCAAACAAAGCTCGAACTTGAAGAAATTTAAGTTCTTGCATAACAGAAAAAAAATAAATTGTAATGTGATGAATGTCCGTGTAATACCAAAAAAATAAAAAAAAATAATAGAAAAAAAAATAAAAGATGCACGCAGAGTACGGCAGGCACGAAGGCACGGCACGGCCGTTTCATCTGGTGGGCCGTGCCGGCCTGGCCCATGGCCCGTTCAGGCTGAGATTTGGGCTGGCCGGGCCATTTGACATCTCTAGATGGACCCCACTTTCCTTTTGCCACCCACTTTTATGGGTTTTTTAATTTTTACCCACCTTTGGGCCTTTTTCTATGAAGAGTTGAAGACCTTTGGGCCTCTTCCTAGGGATGTAAATGTGTCACCGACCCTCTAATGATTTGTAGGTTCCAACCTATTAATAATCGGATTTGAATTCTCATCTAGATCTCAATAAGTAAACGGGTCTGTGTCTTTGTCTTCTTTTGGACTTGTGACCTAAACGGGTTCGGATCCAATTCCACATTGGTTCCGACCCATCAACCCCGACCTGACATATTACCTCAATTTTTTAGAGTTCTTCATTAAAGCTAGTTCTTTTTTCCAAATCACTTTCCACCTGAACAAGGACTTGGACCCGTACAATATACTTGTGTGGGGAAATTCCCCAACTCATCAGAGTCCCGACCAAGATGCTCCATTCCAGGCCCCCGCACCAGCAAGTCCATCCCGGCAAGCTCGGTCTCGTGCTCCACGCTTCCTGTGCACAACTCCCCTCACTTCGGCAGTGCACGCCTTAGCAATGCCAGACTGCTCCACTTCGGCAGGATCCACTTCGGCCAAAGCGCTCCTACTTCGGCTAGTGCTCCATCTCGGCACCTCTGCCAGAAGTCTCTAGCCAAGCCATGCCGTCACCGACCTCGGCTGCCCAGCACGGCGACAGTGCCAGCCCCTTCGACCTCGGCAACGGTGCCAGGGCCCTATATCTCCTCCAGGTCCTCAGCTCGGGGAGACACTCCCTCTCGGCCAAGCGCCTCATATCGATGAAAGTACTGAGCACTGACATCTGTCCTCCCATAGACGCTCAAGCACGCTACGGCCCGTGCGACAAGACAAAGGGACAGTCCATATCTCCTGACAGATCGCCGTCCACAGCTCCCAAGGTGCCAGGATAAGGCCCGATGGGACAGAGTGGGCTGTGATAAGACTGCAATTAATGACAAGTGGGCTATGACAAGACGGTCAACCACCTCATTGCCTCCTCTCTTTTTCTATATAAACACAGCTACAGCTCCAGAGCAAGGGAGGCCAACAAATAGACCATTCTGGTATGCCGTCTTCTTCCTCAAAAATCTCCATCCTCTGCTTAGTTCATACACTGACTTAGGCATCGGAGAGCCTTGCGCCGCCCAGGCCAGGGTCCTCTGACCTTCTATTCTTCTTCCTTTTCTCAGGCTTCAGGCGCAGGCATCGGTGTCCCCTATTTCCTTGGATAAGTCCTCTAAGGCACCCCCTATTCTTGTGAGTTACGTTTTTTGGACTTACAATTGGCGCCGTTTGTGGGGAACGGCTACAAAAAGTCATCTTCCCCAAACACCATGCCTCGAAAAAACAGAAAGGGAAAAGAACCACTGACACTGTCGACACAGCTCTCGACGGTCCTTCGCCGAGAAAGGTCGGGAGCAAGATCTGGCCCAGCAAGCGCCCAACAGCAGGATACTCGATCGGGTTCATCCTCTAAGGACTCGACCTCGACTCTGCCTTCCAAAAGGCGCACCCTGAAGAACAACAGAAGTAATCGGGCCCATGGCGAGAGCTCGGGTAACAACCGCGACTCCAGAGAGTGGCTTGATCGACGCATAGAGCAAGCAATACGACAGCACATGGAGATGGCCGACTTCGCTCAAGTTCGGGTGAACTCTGATGATTTCGGCGCATCTCCTCTCTCCAGAGATCAGAAGCTTCCCCCTTCCTGAAGATTTCAAAGTCCCGAGGTTCGTCATTTACGATGGAACCTCGGACCCAGCAGCACACCTCCGGCACTTCACTCAGAGGATGTCGGTGTGGGGCGGTGGAGGCCACCTGAACTGCAGAATCTTTTCTTCCAGCCTCGGGGACCTCCCCCTAAAATGGTTATGTGCACTCCCCCCGGGATCAATCAAAAGTTGGCAGCAGCTCCGGAGTTCCTTCATGACGAAGTTCCAAGTTCACAGGGTCATCCCCAGGTCAGCCGCCGACCTGATGGCCCTCAGAATGAAGCAGACCGAGAGCATCGCGCAGTTCGCCAAAAGGTTCTGGGCTGTCTACAGCCAGATCGAGAATGCCTCAGAGGCAATAACAATCCTGTCTTTCCAACAAGCCCTTCTAACAGGCAACGAGCTCCGAAGCAACTTGGTCATGTATCCCGTGGTCACTATGGCAGCACTGATGACTAGGATAAATCGATTCATCAGGCAAGAGGCAGACGAAGCCCGAACCCGGGAGCAGTTCAGCCTCCGCGACAGCGACCAGATCGCCTCCAGCTCGGCAGACGCTTCCAGCTCGGCATACGCTTCCAGCTCAGCAGACGCTTCCAGCGCGGCGGACGTCTCCAGCTCAGCGGATATCTCCAGCTCGCTAGCAGCCCCCAGCTCTGCAGAAATCTCTTCCAGCTCGGGGCGCAGCTAGACGAGCTTTTTCTATCATTTAGCTTCGACCGCCCGTCAGCTTCGATCGCACGACCCTCTACCGTCATTTCGGCGGCACGGTCCTCTACTGTCAGCTTCGATGGCGCCGTCAGCTTCGATGACACCGGCACGACCCTCTACTGTCGGCTTCGATCGTACGACCCTCTACCGTCATTTCGACGGCACGGTCCTCTGCTGTCAGCCTTGATCGCACGGTCCTCTACCACCATCAGTCGTCCAGAGCCACCGAGCTCACCCTGGGGTCGTTTTATACACTCAGGCGTGACTCGCGTTCGGCAACAGAGCAACCAAGTCCTCGGGTAGACACACCCAGGCTCCACGACCTCATGCTGGTCCGTCCACGTGCTGGTTTCCACCTCACGCTGGTTTCGGCCTCATGCTGGTCTCGACCGCATCTAACAACCTCATGCTGGTCCGTCCACGTGCTGGTTTCCACCTCACGCTGGTTTCGGCCTCATGCTGGTCTCAACCGCATCTAACGACCTCATGCTGGTCCGTCCACATGCTGGTTTCCACCTCACGCTGGTTTCGGCCTCATGCTGGTCTCGACCGCATCTAACGACCTCATGCTGGTCCGTCCACGTGCTGGTTTCCACCTCACGCTGGTTTCGGCCTCATGCTGATCTCGACCGCATCTAACGACCTCATGCTGGTCCGTCCACGTGCTGGTTTCCACCTCACGCTGGTTTCGGCCTCATGCTGGTCTCGACCGCATTTAACGACCTCATGTTGGTATCGCCCTCGTGCTAGCCACGCGCTTCACAGGTTCGGCCTCATGTTGGTCTCGGCCAGTGCCAACGAGACTGCCCTCGGGTTCGTACACCCAGGCTTTTCCATCTCGGCGAGTGCCAGAGAGACTAGCTCCGGGTCTACCGCCCTGGAAAAGGCTTCGAGTTCGAACACTCAGTCGCTTCCTAAAGCTCCGGGTCTACTGCCCTGGAAGAGGCTTCGAGTTCGAACACTCAGTCGCTTCCTAAAGCTCCGGGTCTACCGCCCTGGAAGAGGCTTCGAGTTCAAACACTCAGTCGCTTCCAAAAGCTCCGGGTCTACCGCCCTGGAAGAGGCTTCGAGTTCAAACACTCAGTCGCTTCCAAAAGCTCCGGGTCTACCGCCCTGGAAAAGGCTTCGAGTTCGAACACTCAGTCGTTTCCTAAAGCTCCGGGTCCTTGACCCTGGAAAAGGCTTCGAGCTCGGACGCTCAGTCGTTTCCTAAATTCCGGGTTCATACACCCCGAGACTGCTCTGGCATACCGAACAGGCTTCTCCATCTCCACCTCGGCCAATGGCAGCTCAACAAGAATGCCGTAGAGACTGTTCCATATCACCTCCTCGGCCTCATGCCAGTCCTCAGCTCGGCATCAGTGCCAGACTCCAGGTTGGCAGTAACAATGGTCACCTCGCCAGCGTCACAGCTCCGCAGCAGTGTCAGTCCTCAGTTCGGCATCAGTGCCAGTTTCCAGGTTGTCAGTAATACTGGTCACCTCGGCAGCATCGCCAGAATACTTCCAACGAGACTGCGCCTCTGGCGACGGGCCAGCTGGTCATGTCTCGATCTCTCAGTTGGTGATGAATCAGTTGACTGGACCATCGATCTCAAGCGACAAACAGCTCCAAGGCACAAGTGTTATCCTCCATGATACTTAGCTTTCGACCTCAAAGAGAAGTCTAATGAGCTCAGAAGCTGGGGGGCTTTGTGTGGGGAAATTCCCCAACTCATCAGAGTCCCGGCCAAGATGCTCCATTCCAGGCCCCCGCACCAGCAAGTCCATCCCGGCAAGCTCGGTCTCGTGCTCCACGCTTCCTGTGCACAACTCCCCTCACTTCGGCAGTGCACGCCTTAGCAATGCCAGACTGCTCCACTTCGGCAGGATCCACTTCGGCCAAAGCGCTCCTACTTCGGCTAGTGCTCCATCTCGACACCTATGCCAGAAGTCTCTAGCCAAGCCATGCCGTCACCGACCTCGGCTGCCCAGCACGGCGACAGTGCCAGCCCCTTCGACCTCGGCAACGGTGCCAGGGCCCTATATCTCCTCCAGGTCCTCAGCTCGGGGAGACACTCCCTCTCGGCCAAGCGCCTCATATCGATAAAAGTACTGAGCACTGACATCTGTCCTCCCATAGACGCTCAAGCATGCTACGGCCCGTGCGACAAGACAAAGGGACAGTCCATATCTCCTGACAGATCGTCGTCCACAGCTCCCAAGGTGCCAGGATAAGGCCCGATGGGACAGAGTGGGCTGTGATAAGACTGCAATTAATGACAAGTGGGCTATGACAAGACGGTCAACCACCTCATTGCCTCCTCTCTTTTTCTATATAAACACAGCTACAGCTCCAGAGCAAAGGAGGCCAACGAATACGCCATTCGGGTACGCCTTCTTCTTCCCCAAAAATCTCCATCCTCTGTCCAGTTCATATACTGACTTAGGCATCGGAGAGCCTTGCGCCGCCCAGGCCAGGGTCCTCTGACCTTCTATTATTCTTCCTTTTCTCAGGCTTCAGGCGCAGGCATCGGTGTCCCCTATTTCCTTGGATAAGTCCGTGCAGGCACCCCCTATTCTTGTGAGTTACATTTTTTGCACTTACAATACTGATTTCAGTTCTAGTTCCATCTTCTCATTAATAACTCTGATTCTAGTACAAGAAACTAGTTCTGAACCGGTTCTAGTTCCATCTTCTCATTATGATGGACCCGGACCGAAACCGACCATTTTACATTCCTACCGCATGATATCTGATAATTGAATCTTGATACATTGAAAGTGGGGCCCACCTGTTGAAATTTGAATCATTCAAAAATAAATAAGCACCCTCCATGTATATGGGGCACCCTCCATATATCCTCAAATATTACTTCAATATCATAGTTGAATTGATTATTTGATAAAAAAGTTAAAGTGATATACACAATATTATGCATATTCACTATCACATCTTTCATCAAACAGTTAAGCCAACAGTAAAAAAAAGACTAAAATTAACACAAAATTAGAAGCTATCCCATATACCATATAGGGAGTTTTCAATATGTGGACCTCATTGTAGAGTTCCATTATTTAGCTCAGGATTTCTCGAAGGATGTCAAATGCTAAGGAATGTCAAATGTCCAAGATCCTCTGGACTCCTCATGATAATCCTAGGGATGTAAAAATGGTCAAATAGCCATGGCATTTGTGAAGCTAAAATATAAATTTTCTTCGAGTAGAGTCAAAAGTTATGATTCATTAGGGATGAATTTTTTTAATTCTCACTGATCAAACAGTAATTTTCAAATATTGGAAACAGTAGGCGCCCCTTTTGTTTAATTGATCCCTTGGCTTACACCTGCTCCCCTTTATCATCACTTGCTAGTCTTACACAATTTCATATTTTAGTATAACTATTCAACTTTGATAAATCTAATCAGTTGATTACATTGATATTTTATTTTCTGGAAATCCACTCAAAGAAACACATCCTTTGTTAATTTAATCACTTCACATACAGCAAGTCCCCTTTGTTATCACTCACTAGTTTTACATAGTTTTTTTACTTTTGACATTTTTTTACTTTTACATAACTTCCCTTCCACATAAAAAATCAGGGATAGTACCCTAATTCAAGCACCAATGGCTAGAGACTTGGATAGGGAGTGTTTGGGGGTCTACTAAGCCCCGACCCACTTTTTTTTTTTTTTTTTTGCTCAAGCTTTGGTACCATAATATTTTGCATCCCCCTTATTATTGGTCACTGGACTACCCACAACAACATATTGGGTGAGACCTCTAATAGAGCCCATTTTTGAGACTCTATGTTCTCCCTTTTAGCTAACTAGTGGGAGGGGAATCAAAGTCACAATGAGACATAACCTCTCATGATTTCATAGTAAATTTAAAATGGTTGTCCTGAAGTACCTTGTCCTTGTTTGACAGGAAAAAGGTTAAAGTGATGATAATTACCATGATGTGGGTACTCAATTTTCTTCTTTCTTGTTTTTTCAACACATTGCCCCCCACAAAGGAAAATTTCCTCCATATGCCCTTGCTTGCTAGGAGTGTGCTCATGGAATGACGCGGCTATTGTGTCTCATCCCAAAAGGACAAAGGCATGGGCCTTAACAGTTTTTTCAGGAAAATTATTTCTAAATGGGAGGAGATTGGGTTAGGAAAGAAACCATGCTCCTTTGGGCCTTAACTGAGTAACATTCAAGTAAATCATACGAGTTTTTGACTTGGTATATTTGCCTCAAATCATTATTTTCATTGACTAAGCAAGGAGCAAGTAAAGGTTGAAAGAACCATTTGAATGAGAAAAAAAATGACAAGTGAAAGAATCCACAAAGAGATGCAGAGAAAACTAAAAACGAAGAAACCACTTTGAGAGATGACTACTTATCTTTGAATTTAAATGGAAAGAGCCGGAGTGGAGTAAATACTCATACACGTAATCTTTTTCTCTCACACACTCACCCAAGTTCCTCATCCAATTTTACGGCTAAGAATTGATTCCTAGTTGTTTTTGTGGAAGGAAAGTGCCTCACCAACTAAGCTACTAGTGAATTGGCAAAAATATCATTATAAAATAATGAGCTAAACTAAAATAAAAATTAAAAAAAGTTGGGAGTATTTTGTCCACCCATTTTAATTTTATATTTTGGAAAAAAAAAACCATTTGCAAGGAGAATCATTTTCCTAGGAAGGGAGTCTACAAAGGAGAATTACTATACACACCACAAGTAAAATAACCATGTGAGCAAACCCAACTTAACTATCATATTATTTCTTAACTAGATTCTTATATAAAAATATTTTTCAAAAGTGACACTTCATTTCCTTTCTATGTTTTGTCACGAAAAGGGGCGAGGTGAGGCCATAATAAAGGGAAAGTAGGTGAACAATCAACACCCCAAAGGTAGAGATTTTTTTGCTGTTTTAACTACATTCTACTTGTACTATAGCTCCCATTCATTCACAATTAAAACCTCACCCATTCCCTTTCTCCAAAAAGAGGCTGGGAAGGCACAAACATACCACACATGTTTTAGACCCTAAAAACAATTGAGAATGAAAAATCTCATTCTTTATTTTTTTTTATAACATTTCTTCTTCAATAAAAGATTGACATCATCATTGACATTACATTAACAATTTCAACCCCTGTGGATGAGTAGAATTTGGAGAATTTCTATCGGAAGCATTGCAAAATCCTTCTAGAATCTCTCAACATCGTGTCCCCTAAATTCCTCAAATTCTATTACACCAAATATCATTTGCAATTCTCAAATTTAAAGAGTTGGAAGGTCAAAATTGTCATTGCAATTTGGAATTTTACAAATCAAAATATGAATCTGGGAAATTCCTAGGACAACACCTAACATTGCAAGCAAAAAAATCTATAAAAAAATAAAAATAAAAAATAAAAAAAACCGAGGTAGTCGGCTTTAATATTGTGAAAGCTTGCTACACCTAAAACTTTTGATCAATGGTTAGAAAAAGAAAAGCATACAATGCATTCTTTTTGCAATTTGGACACTCAAAATCTTTTCATTTCTCTTTCTTTTATCTATTTTACTTACTTACTTATAGCCGCATATTAGTAAAGATCATTTTTCAGGCAAAAGGGTTCTTCTCATTAGCATGGAGAAATTTGGCCTATAGGACCCACCTAGACTACCCCCATGGTGATGATAAGAAGTGTTGGTTTGAAAAAAAAGGATATGTCTATTGCAAAATAAAGGCCTACTCATTCTGGCTTAAAACTCCAAGCCCAAGTAAGTTGAAGGATTTTTATAAATATGTCTCTTTCCTGTTTTTATAAATATCTCTTTCCTACGGAACATATCATGTGGGCTACATATAAAAAAAGTAATTTTCCAAATAAGAAATAGATTCTCAAAAGAGTGATCTCCTTCCAGAATCTCTCAATATCGTGTCCCCTAAATTCCTCAAATTCTATTACACCAAATATCATTTGCGATTCTCAAATTTAAAGAGTTGGAAGGTCAAAATTGTCATTGCAATTTGGAATTTTACAAATCAAAATATGAATCTGGGAGATTCCTAGGACAACACCTAACATTGCAAGCAAAAAAATCTATAAAAAAAAATAAAAATAAAAAAAACCGAGGTAGTCGGCTTTAATATTGTGAAAGCTTGCTACACCTAAAACTTTTGATCAATGGTTAGAAAAAGAAAAGCATACAATGCATTCTTTTTGCAATTGGACACTCAAAATCTTTTCATTTCTCTTTCTTTTATCTATTTGACTTACTTACTTATAGCCGCATATTAGTAAAGATCATTTTTCAGGCAAAAGAGTTCTTCTCATTAGCATGGAGAAATTTGGCCTATAGGACCCACCTAGACTACCCCCATGGTGATGATAAGAAGTGTTGGTTTGAAAAAAAAAAAAAAAAAAAGGATATGTCTATTGCAAAATAAAGGCCTACTCATTCTGGCTTAAAACTCCAAGCCCAAGTAAGTTGAAGGATTTTTATAAATATGTCTCTTTCCTGTTTTTATAAATGTCTCTTTCCTCCGGAACATATCATGTGGGCTACATATAAAAAAAGGTAATTTTCCAAATAAGAAATGGGTTCTCAAAAGAGTGATCTCCCATGTGATTTTTATTAATTTCTCTACATGAGAAATACGTAAATATAAAAAGTACTTTCCAAGAAAACAAAATCCAAACCTTGATTTTCTTATTTTTGAAAATTCCCAACAACTACCCCATGAGAACTTACATTTAACCGAATTTGATACTCATCTGAGTCTTGTTAGCCATTTGTATTGATCATGTAAATTTGGCAATAATATAATATTATCTAGTGTAAGATTTTTTTCTTTTTCTTTTGTTTTTTTTTTTGGAAACATGGGAACCCGCCGATCCCCCTTCGGTTGATCATCGGTAAATCTACGGATATATAGAACCGCCCACATTATCTATTGTAAGATCTTTAAGAACTTTATGATCCTTAAAACTGCATCTCCAACTGTTAGATGTACAACAATTTATATATTTTTGGGAGACCTATCAAACTCTCCACCCACATGATTTCCATATTTCCATTTGGCCTCACTGGCCGGGCATTTGATGCTTAAGGAGAACATGGTCATTGTAAAAAAGACAGTTTAAGGCCATACTAGAGATGCTATTAATTAAAGAAAGGTGTGAGGGCATTTCCATAGTTTTCCACCTACATTTCAATGGGTAGGTTGTAAGTCAGCACAAAAGGAGACAACAGAACAATTGAAAAAGAACATACTAGAAGGTTAGGTGTTCATTTTAAGGCCCACAAAACACATCTAAACGCTGATGTATCTCATTATCAACTGCCTGCGAGAGAGACCTCACTTGGCAAAGCATGGTTTCCTCATAGCTCTTGGCTGGCACAACTTAAAATGGTACAAGTGGTAGAGGAGTATGTAGGGGTCAACTCGAAGGTACGCATGTGAATATGTGACATACAACTAATATACTTGTCAAACACATTTTAATATTTATCAAAATCACCAATTTCACATAAGTAAATGTGTACATCCAACGATTTAATATATATTTATATTTTATAAATGTTTTTTCACAAAACTCTCAAAACCCATGAAAAATTAAATTAGAAAATGTTAACTCTTAGCCATTTTTAGCCATATAAAAATGATGCGCAGCTTTCGATCATGAATTGGCAGCACATAGAGAAGTCCAAAAACTTAGATTCAATGGTTTGGAATTTTTTTTTTCACAAATTTCTCAAAATCCATGAAAAAAATAATATTTAGATAAGAAATTGGGCTTTTAGCTATTTTTAATCATATAAAGAAGATGTACGGTTCAAATCTTGAATTAGGAGCCTAGAGGATGAGAAAAATAAAGGTTTTTTATGGGCCCATGAGAGAAAAACCTATGCGATTTTTACTGCAACCAAATTATCTCAACACCTCTTACAATGGTGTTGTGAAATATTTACTAGGGAGCAAGTGTGAAAATGAGCTTATTTACACACTATTTCCACACACATTATTTATATATGTTAGTCATTTACATATGCAATCAAATAAGATGATGTAGAGTGTTATGTATGTGAATCATTTACTTATGCAATCAAATAAGATGATATCAGAGTGTTATGCATGTGAATCATTTACTTATTCAAACAAATGATCCTTAAAAACTGTAAGAAATGAATAGTCCATAGATGTGAAGTGAAGCTTTTAACTTGACCATATATTTATAATAAGTGAGCCCCATGAACATCGACAGCAAAGGTTGGTGAAAACCTTACCATGATTAGGCAAGTCAACTTAAACGAGCTCTCGAGTCCAATGGCTTAAATGCACGCGGAGGCGTGAGGGGGGCAGATAATGCCATGTCCCACGCTCTGCACGTGTTTGTCGGCACAGCTCAGGTTTGGTTGAAGAAAACCAAAATCTCTCTCTCTTCCTCAACAAGAATCTTCTAAACCCTTGATCCTTAGATGATTTGATTAAAGCAATAATAGGGCAATGCTTAGTCTTTAAACATCTTCTTAACCTTGAATTGGGATGCATCCAGGTAAAAATCATTCAATGAGGGTCGTTTACTTTTGATAAGTAAACTTGATTTCTTAAACAATGAGTTCACGATTTTTTTCTCTGGTCCATCCAAACACACACTAAGGCCTTGTTTGATATCTCTACTCGTTTTTTGATAGAGCCATCAAAATAGAGCCATTAGAAAATAATTATAAAAAAAGAAGCTACAATAAAAAAAAGTGTTTGGTAATGCAATGATTTATGTTAAATAAACTTTTTTATATCAACGGTTGAAAGTTTTTTACAAATTTCTCAAGATTCATAAGATATCAAGCATTGAATATTGTCTCTATAGCCTTGTGCAACCTTTCAAAGAGATCTAATAGTTTGGATCTTGTGTTTGAGGCTCAAATAATCCAAAAAATTACATCCAATGGCTCACTTTTTTCACACATCTCAAGATTGGTGATGATCCAACGGCTGAGATTTGGTCCCATGACCGTGTTTGACCTCGTGAATATTTTCAACGGTTTGGATCTTGATTTACACTCCCATAAATAATATAAAAAAAATAAAAAGACGTCAATACTCATGGACAAATCAAATATTGAGCATAATACATCAATGGTTGATAACGTTTTTCAAATATCCTGAGACCCGCAAGGTATCATATCTTGAAAATTAACCATATAGCTATTTTCAGCCTTGCAAAGAAGTCTAATTGTTTGGATCTTACGTTTGGAGCCCACAGTTCCAAAAAAAAAAAATCGCATCCATTGGCTCACTTTTTTTGCACATATGTCGAGATTGGTGATGATCCAACGTTGATGTTGTGAACATTTTCAACAGTTTGGATCTTGATTTATACTCGTAGATTTTGACTAAAAAAAAAAACAGATTGGGGCGTGAGTGGACCAGGAACACTGTTCACCCACCTCTATTTTTTTCCCTCTACTTTCTACAGGCATGCAATGGTGCGCTACGGGATAGATGCATTACCTCTACTCCACTACACCATTTAGAGGCTGCCAAACGCCTCTATTCTCAAAATCTCCACCCGATTAGAGATTTTGAGAAATAACGGCAAAAAATAGTGATGCCAAACAGGGACTTAGATACATTCCTATCATTAGTAGATGGAAATGTCTCTCTACGAACACGGGTCGAAGATTTCAAATAAGGCTTTAAGTTTTTGCCTTATTTCAAAAGGGGATTAAGTTTCAAAGCTTTTCAAAATAGTCCCAAAGTTTATCGGTAAGTTTTCTATTAAAGACATTCGGCCATTTAAAGGTGTTTTTTGACGAGTTTTTTTCCTCACTTTTTTAAAAATACAAAAATTGTCATTCATTTAAAGCCATAATATGGTTTCGACAACCACTACATGCAACAGATAGCCATGGGGCTGTTGGTTGTCCTAGATCGCCGGGAGGATGTCGGTAAAGAAAAGGAGGAGAATATAGAGGAATTGAATGAGTGTTTTATTTTAATGAAGAGTGATGATAACGGTAGTTTAAAAAACTCGAGGGAAAAGTCGCCAGAACATAGCTTTAAATGGATGGATGTCCTTAATTGAAAACTTTCTGGACAACTTAGAGACTAATTTGAAAAGTTTTAAAACTTATGTCTTTTTTTGAAATAATTAAAGAACTTAAGGCCTTATTTGAGATTTTTCCTATAACCATCACATCATCGTAGCCTTTATTTAACGGTCTTAAAAGTTTAATGATCTTCTAATCATAGATGCATTTTGCGATTCAATACAATGGTGAGTAGAGGTCTGCTTAGTGTAAAGTTGGGCATTGTGCTAGATAGATAGAAGAACATGGGTATAAGAGCGTGAAAAGAGCTGAAGTGATCAAAGATGGATCCAACTAGGGCTCATAGAATTGCATGCTGGAGAAAAATCTCAATTGGTGCTCGCATTCATTTCCTAGGGCCTTTTTTACTATTGGAGTTTTGAGAAAAAAATTTAGGGAGAATTATAAATTCTCGAAATGTGGCGAGTGCAATCCAACACTCAATAAGCTCAAGTTTTAAAAGTTTCAGTAGGGAAAATTGACTTTTCAGGAAATTGATTTTTGAAGAATTTCAAATGATCTGACACTACTTTTAGAAATTCTCAACACTTAGTACTCTCCTAAGAAATCCCTCAAAATAAATAGGCCCTTAACCATTGAATAATTCCCAAAGTAAGGGCATGCCTTACCTTTCACCATGACCCTATTTTATTGGAATAAAACATATGGGAATTGAATACATTATGTGGTTAAACATGAAGATTAAAGGTGAATTTCCAATTGCAAGCATCAAATAGCATCTTCTATTGGTTATATTTCCCTCAAAAAAGAGGTTGATGTTTAAAATTCACCTTTAATCTTCAATTTTAACCACCCTAAGTATTCAATTCCTATGTATTCTAGTGCAAACCAACATATCTAAGAGCATTCAATAATGAAACAGTTGTAAAAATAAAAGCCCACAACAAATAACACAGAAGTCAAGAGAGAAGTAAGAGGATTTTACAAAAAAAAAAAACCCCAAAGAGCCAGTATAGACCAAAAAAGACTCAAAACATATGCACCCACGGTAGTGACCCTAGGGGTCCTTTTTTATTTATTTTTTTTGTTGTTTTTTTAGCGGCAATATCACACTCACCTGCATACACGAGCGAGGATATCTCCGCTTGTTTTCTTCTTCTTCTTCCTCATCCTCCTCCTACTTCCTCCTCCAACTCCTTCCATCTCTAGTAACTAACCTCCTACTTGCACAACATTTTCCTCCATGATATGGTGACCTCAACAATCTTGGACTTGGATGCAGTGGGAGCTTGTCACCAAAAGCACCTCGCTCTTAATAGTCATCTCAATCCATCATTTTCCCCATCCTTCTTTATCCTACAATCTAAATAAACCCATATGAACTCATTCATCTTCTTTCAACCAAACCAATGAAACTTCACCCTATCTCACATAACTCACTACTTCTCTTTCTTGAACCCATCTTTTTCTCTATGCTTTCTTTTTATTTCCTTCTTCTTCTTCTTCTTCTTCTTCTCCTCCTCCTTCCATTCTTGCCCTCTGCAACCCACCTTTCTCAGCATCTTTTTTTCATCTCTCTGCAGAAACGCTGCCCATCCCCAAAACACCTTTGCCTCCCATTATTGTCTCATCCCTTTCTCTCTGCATCCCCCTTCCCCACAAATCCAACTCACAGTATCTAAACCAACCCCATACTTGCAAACCCATCTCTCTTTCTCCGTCACTTTCAACTTCACCCATCATCACCATCCAACCTCCATCGCCAGGAAACCATCATTCAAAAGAAAAGAAAAGGTTTTTTTTCCTGGATCTGACTGGGGAGGCGCTATTGCTGTTTAATTGTGAAAAGGAAGAAGAAACGAGCATGAATATCTCCGCTCGTGTATGTGGGTGAGCTGGGATATCGCCGCTCGTCAAAACAACAAAAAATGATCCATGGGATCACCTACCTGATTAGTCAACAATCAATGGCGGTGGCACTGACTCAACCCATAGCACATTGCATGGTGCATGATCACTACAGTAACAAACATTCCTGTCACAAATATCGACTACATTTTGACAATGTTGCAATAATATCTCAATATTTACTCTCAATGATACTTTCTGACAATATGACAATATTTGAAAATATGTTAGAATTTAAAATGTTGTAATTAATTACATTACCATAGAATAAAAAATGAAAATGAACAAAAAAGTTATAGAAAATAGTTGTTAATAGGATAACAAATTTAATTAAATTTACAGTTATTTTCAATTAGTTAAAAGATTATTCATTGTCCATCCAGTTAATATCATGAAGAAACCCCAAAAGCTCAAACTTATTCCACCCAACAAGATTTTGTCCTTCAATAGGGATAGTGAACCATGTTCATTCGAAACTAATCATGGATGGGCCAATAGCCCAAAATCATCACAAGAAGTGCTACGTTCCCGTGCATTTCATCTAAAACAAATGCAGCTTGGGGTCTGTTTATTGAGTGGAATTAATGATGATTGAGATTTACTTTGGTTGAGAATTTCATGTTCCTATCAAATCTTGTCTCCTTAGATTCTCACACTTTAACAAAGAGAATTTGAATTTGCTAGAAAATGGTCAAAGAGAGGAGGATTTTCATAACAAGGATTCCTCAAATTCTTGTCATCCAACCCACAGTCCTATCATGAACGGGACAATACGTTGATTTTCTTGGAAAAAATTGCAATATCATATGAATACATTCTAGTTTCACCAAACACCATCTCCAAGTGATAGCATGAGACCGGAGATCGTGTGAGACAACTCATGCGGCCCACCCAGGGCCCCATAAATCATGGGTAAGGTGGGGAATCATACGATCCAAATTGGATTGGCTCATATATATAAAAGTTCAAGTCCGTTTGATCATTCTAACCCCTTAAAAGTTCAGTGGTTTTAGAGTACATCATTTTTTTTTTTTCTATCATTTCCATCCAACAGTTGTTTCGTTTGAATTGGTGTAAAATCCATAGGATCCATGATAGTCATAGGGGATGAATTGATCAAAGGGACTAAGGAGGCCCAAGTGGCTCCCTGGTATTCTCACACTCCGCTAGAAATCAGCACAGGAGCATTGAAGCTTGTTCAGAAGCAAAGCTTCATGGCAATTCCATTCATGCTCTTCTCCAACCCAGCTGCAGTAAATGCTAGCAGCAGCTATCAAATCTAATTCAACCTATGCAAATCCCACCTATGTTATGTGTGGTCAAACCTGCTCTACAGTGTTATACAAGTCAAATTTGTCATTAAACAGTAACTATATATTAAAGCTGACCGATCCAGCAAAATCCACATTACTCTGATTGGATCAAAATTTAGGACAGACAACGAGAGTTGGATACATTAAATAAAAAAAAAAAGGCAGCAACATGGATATGATCATTTCCCTGTTTATATAGGTTAGTGGCTCAACACGTACCCACTCTTCGGCAGAGCAATCAACACATACTTGAGGATGAGAGACAATATCTTGTAATGATCAAAGAATAATTGTGAGAAGTATGCCTCGATTTTCGCCTTTTATTTTTCCATCAGTAACAACAGAATTCATAATCTTCATCTTGATGGGGTTTTTCTGAGCATCCAGAAGTAATCTTCCACATAAGTTGACCCCATTTTCAGATGGGACAAAGACAAGTATCTCTCACAAAAGGGAAGCCTAGGTTGCACACAATTAGCATCAATGTGCAATTATATACAGCAGTCCACAGTTAACAAGGGTAAAAGGAAGCGGTGAATGCTTATTATTACAAGGGAAGTCTACTGCAAACTTACTTAGGGAGGACGGAGTTTTAGGAGACCCTGCTACGATTTAGTCTTTCATTAAGGACACAACATGTACTCAATGGACGAGAAAAGGAAAGGCGGTCTGCAGTCCGCTCTCCGCAGACTCTCCTCATTTGTTTGGTGTATATATTTTCCTCGAAGAAAGGGGTAAAAAAAAGCTTGCTTTTCCACATGTCCGATAAAAATCAATTCCATATAGGAAAGGCAGAGCATTCCATAGAAAAGCATAAGGCCACGTACTTCCATTTCCTTATACGCCACAAAAACACTGCCCTAAAAGTGTCTTTTAACTTTCAGTAGAGAGAGTAGTGTACCATGAAAAGATAGAATGCAAGATTACTGCACCTTGAAAACATTGAATACAAGATGACATTGTGCAACTCTCCAAGCTGATGACAGATGGCTAGGATACGGCTAAGATGATATGATGATGTATGACGAATTAACAAAATTGGGTGGTCAGGATCAATCAGCAAGGAAAATTTCCATCCACGACAATGCCCATGTGGGCAGTCCTGATGGGCATTTGCATACAAGTAAGGAATAAAGAGTTTGTCTCCCCTAACCTAGAACAAATTCCTTGTAGCTTAACCGTAACTGTTGTGAAAAATGCAGGCAACCAGCATTTCTCTGAATGCAAGAACAATGGTTAATTTACTGGCCCTATTTTCTGATTCGGATGCCAGGGATGTCCCTTAAACCCATCTTGTTTACCGTCTTCCTGAACAGAGAAGGCGGCTTCTGCAAGCCAATCGAATCACAAAATTGCTTTGCCAGTTCAACCAGCGTTGTTTTCTCTCTTCCAATTTCTCTGATTGAGTTGTAATAGCCTAGCCAAGCATGATATGCTGCTTCTTTGTGACTCGCATCAATCCGTGCCATGCAATCTTCCACCTGCAAGTGGAAAGAAGTTTCCGAAAATTATATGCCTGATACCTGACTCTATACCTATACCCCCTTTAACATGAAAGATAATAACATTCAAAATTATTACTTAAATTCCTATTATTTAAAATATTATGATCTTAAGATCTTAAAAATCTATGAAATGAGAAATTTCAAAGAGGATGCCACAAACCTAAGGAAACCACTTTAGCCAAATACATGAGAGATAGAGGCAAAACTGACCTTGCACTTTACACCCCTTAATATATTAAGAGACATGCTAGGCAGATGACATCATCAGGCAGACGAATGGGCAGCTAAGACACACAGCATTATGGTGGGGTTCACCAGTCCTACCAGATACACAGATGGCATGAGGTTTAGGGGTTTACTAAAAATCAGCCCCGTTTCGCATTTGCTGGCCATTTGATCTAAGACAATCAAATGAACAGTAGAAAACATTTCAATTTATTTAATTTAAGCGTCAATTTCACCATCTTGATTGTATGGCTGTTAATTGTCCACTGCGGCCAATTGCTGGGGCAACCCTAATCCACAACCCACCTATATGTCTGTGATGTTGGCAGCGAGGATGATCGAGGGGGGCATATCATGGCCCAAGCTAGGGCAATCATGAAAGATTATGATCAAGGAAAAGGGACCTGGACCCAAATTTTATTTTTTTATAACCACCTGGACACACGTTTTAGTCCAGACTTATCAGATGTTTTACTTAATTATTTAATTTAATTGTTAGATTCAATTATGTCTTTATTGGGTTCAGCAATTCATCAGATTCAGTTATGTGACAATTAAGACTCTATTTGACTATTTGGTATATAATTCCCTAGGCAGTTGAAAAGGGGAACGGTTTTTCTACAATGAAACTGTTTTTTCTTGCAACGGGAAGAATATGACATTAGTGAAATCTGCGAATTCTGTAACAACATAATTCTGAAACTGCAAGCAATAGTCTTCCATATGGGTTTTCCATCCATTTTCATTGCCTTTTGACAAGATTTTCTGACCCTATGTTTGGGGGACTGACATGGCCGGACAGTATTCCTTATGAAACATAATCCCAGTTTATAAGTATTGCTTGACTGAAAATAGTGTTTGCCAAATCACCTTGTCAACATCGAGTGTTATCAGACCTGCAGTTTGTTGAACTCTAGTTATTTCCTGAAGTGATGAATCACAGCCTGAAAAGTTCAACTGGGAAGATCTGCAAGGGCACTTGGATACAATAGATGGAAGATTTGAGTGTTGGATATAGTTGTCAAATTTGGTTTGAGTTCAGCCGAATTCACCAAACAATTTCAGTTCAGCCAGTGAACCAAACTGAACTACCCAGGAAAAGAATTTGGTCCAAATTCAGACCGTCTCAGCCAAAATCCAGAATTTTGACCCAAAAAAAAAAAAAAGACATGTCAACACCGCTACTGCCGCTGCGGCTCTCTGTCACCACTCGCCTTCCTCCTCTTCTTCTTCTCTCTGTTATCCCGGTGCATTGTGACAATCTTCATGGCGATGATTTTATGGATTGGTACGAATCCATAAAATGGATCTTTAAATACAACGAAATCCTGGAGGATGCAAACTCAAATTAGTGGCCATGCAATTGGGGAGTTGAACTTCTGCTTCGTGAGCTCAAACCATAGCTTCAAGAGAGCGACATGGCAAGGTGAAAACTGACATTCAGAGACATGCAAAAAACGAGAGAGAGAGTCTGTGAATTGCTTTCTTTCGATGCTAGCCATCTTGGATTTCTTCTCTTTAAATAGAGTTTACAATGCCTATGTTTAGGCTACAAATCAAGAAATTAAAGCTAATCAGATCAATTAGATCTCTAAAAAAGGGAATACAACTTGGTATCTACGGTGTTGCCTAGCTGTACAAAATATGACTAAGTCTCCTCTTTATAAGTGGGCTGGGCTTTATTATCATACAAGTGGACTGGGTCCCTAGGCCTATTATGATACAATATTACACTTTAACACCCCCCCTCAAATTGATGCGGGGAATCAACCAGCAACAATTTGCGAACCAGGAATTCATGCCGCGGCCGTGGAAGGCCTTTGGTGAAAATATCAGCAAGCTGGAACTCAGTGGAAATATGGGGAAGAGTAATGACTTTGCGATCATACTCGTCCCGAATGAAGTGACAGTCTACTTCAATATGTTTTGTCCGCTCATGAAACACAGGGTTTTCAGTAATTCGAATGGCACTTGTATTGTCGGCATGAAGAGGAGTCGGTTTGGTCTGTGAGAATCCAAGCCCTGAGAGCAACCCACGTAGCCATAGGATCTCAGAACAAGCAGAAGACATGGCTCGGTATTCGGATTCCGTAGAAGATTTGGAGACTTTATCTTGCTTTTTACATTTCCAAGATATCAAGGCGTCTCCCAAGTAAACACACCATCCTGTGGTAGAGCGACGTGTGTCCGGACAGCCGCCCAATCCGCATCAGAATAAGCAGTTAGAGTAAGTGGTGTGCCAACTGGAAAAAATAAGCCGCGGGTCGAGGTACCAATGATATATCGAATAATCCGTTTGACGGCCGCCAAATGATGATGCCGTGGGGCGGTCATAAACTGACTAACCAGATTAACGGCATAAGAGATATCTGGTCGAGTAATGGTCAGGTAGACAAGGCTACCAACCAAACGACGATAGAAAGTAGGATCAGGTAGGAGATCACCGTCTTGTTGACGAAGCTTGACATTTACTTCCAATGGTGTGTCAACTGGCGAGAATCACCGAGATCGGCGAGATCCACTAGGTCAGTAGCATATTTGTGCTGATGAAGAAACAAGCCTTTCTTGGATTGATGAACTTCTAAACCCAAGAAATAATTCAAAGGTCCCAAATCCTTCATATGAAACTTATCTTGCAGAGATGCCTGTACCTGTTGAATCATATCACTGTGAGGGCCTGTAATAATGATATCATCAACATACACAAGAAGAATTGTTAATCCTCTGGAGGAATGAAGTGTGAACATTGAAGGATCATATGGGCTCTGTATAAAGGAAAGCTGAAGGAGAGTGGTCCGGAACTTGTCGAACCAGGCTCGGGGTGCCTGTTTGAGGCCATATAAAGAGCGTCGTAACCGAGCAACATCGGTCTTGGAAGAAGAAGGAATTCCATGAGGGAGACGCATGTAGACTTCCTCTTTAAGATCCCCATGAAGAAAAGCATTCTTCACATCCATCTGATATAGGGGCCAGGATTGAGAGGCAGTTATGGCAAGAACGGTACGCACAGTTGTCATTTTGGCCACTGGAGCAAAAGTCTCCTCATAGTCGATACCGTACTCCTGCCTGTTTCCAAGTGCAACTAGACGAGCTTTATAGCGATCCAAGGATCCATCAGACTTTAATTTCACCGAGTATACCCACTTGCAACCAATTGGTTTGACAGAGGAAGGACAGGTAACAATGTCCCATGTATGATTTTCTTGAAGAGCACTTAGTTCTTCCTGCATAGCATGTATCCAACAATCATGGTGCACTGCCTGAGAGTACGAGTTAGGGATAGAAAGAGAAGACAAAGTGGTTAATAAGGAGGCATGAGTAAAACCATAGCGATCAGGGGGCTTTGTGTGGCGAATGGATCGGCGAAGAGGAGCCGGAGGTGGATTAGGTGCAGTATCAGGAACAGGAGGCGCCGGAGGTAGATCAGGTGTAGGATCAGGAGCATTCAGGGTAGGCGTGGCGAGAGACCCAGAGCCAAGATCACCTGTAACATTCCGTCGTTTATACACAAAATCCGGCTTAAACCGAGTAACAGGCGGAGGCGTTGTATCTGAAAATGATGGCAAAAAAGAGAACGAGACAGAGTCATTTGAATCACCATGCCGTGGAAAGAAATATTGATTCTCAAAAAACACGACATTGCGAGACACTCGAATTCTTTTGGCATTAGAATCATAACAGAGATAGCCTTTTTGATTAAGAGCATAACCAAGAAAGGCACAGATGGAGGATTGAGCTGTGAGCTTAGTGCGCTCAGTGGGAGGAAGAAGAACAAAAACAAACACACCCAAAAGGACGAAGATGATTATAGAGTGGATGCTTTTGAAAAAGTCGAAAAAAACGGTGTCTGGTTGTCTATTCTAGATGAAGGTAGGCGGTTTATGATATGCACAGCGGTGGAAAGGGCTTCAGGCCAAAACCGAGTTGGAAATGAAGATGAGAGCAAAAGTGAACGAGCAATATCCAAGAGATGTCGGTTTTTTCCGCTCAGACACACCATTTTGTTGGGGGGTGTAAGGACAAGATCGTTGAGAGATGATGCCTTTGGATTGTAAAAATGCTTGAAATTCCTTAGAAACATACTCCCCCCCTGAATCAGACCGAATAATTTTAATGGTAGTGGAAAATTGATTCTCAACATAAGACAAGAAAACTTTAAAAATCCGAGAAAACATCAGACTTAGCATGCAAAAAATAAATCCAAGTAAAACGACTATAATCAGCAATGAATGTAGCGAAGTATTTATAATGAGAATGAGAGATAACAGGTGCAATGCCCCACACATCACTATGAACAATATCAAAGCATTTCAGTGCTAGAGAATCATGAAGGGGAAAAGGAAGGGTTTTCCCTTTCCCCATTTTGCAGCTATCACAACTAAAAGAAACATCCTTAAAAGAAACTTTATTATCATTAATTAAACCAGAATTTAATAAAAACATCAAAGTTTTGGAATTAGGATGTCCTAAATGATTATGCCACAACTGACATTTATTATGACTAAAATGGGAAAACAAAGCAGACTCCGAAGGGAACTTTTCATTTGACGAAATCTGGAGGGGAAACAGTCGGCCCAGCTTAGGGCCCTTCGCTAGCACCTTCCCCGATGTTTGATACTGCACAACACAACCAGAGCGAGAAAACAAGATGGAGCAATTACTATCAACAAGTTGACCAACTGATAACAAATTTGTGGTTAAGCGGGGAGAGAGAAAAACATTATGCAAGGGTAATGAATGAGGAACCTTTCCGACAGCAGAAATGGGAATACTGCCACCATTAGCAGTATTGATGCAGAGGTCTCCATCATACTCTCTAATATGAGTCATATTGACAGGAGAGTGTGTCATGTGATTGGAGGCCCCTGAATCAATATACCAGGTGGAAGCTGAAGATTTTGGATTACCTGATAGGCCAAGGGCAGAGAAAGCATTAATGATCATTTGCTGGACCATTTCAGGAGTGAGGGTAGAAGAAGAAGAGGCAGCAGGTGGTGCAGGTATGACTGTTGAAGAAGCATCAGGAAGATGTGCAGAGTATGCGCTCTGTTGCTGAGGTGATGCAGGTATGACTGGTGAAGTAGTGTCAGGAATATGTGCATAGTAGGCTCTCTGTTGCGGTGCCCTATTTGCCTGATTCTGAGGTCGCTTCCGGCATTCCGGAAGAACATGACCTTTGGTTTTGCAGTAGGAACAAAATTTCTGGTCACATTGAGTGGAAACATGTCCGAGTTTGTGGCAGCAAAAACATTTGACCCTGCTCATGTCCCTGGTCTGAGGCTTACCCCTGGCAACATAAGCAACATCGACAGGAGCAGTCTGAGGAGTATTCTGAGTAAGTGCCGTCTGAGTCATCAAGCGCTGTTCCTCTCTAAGGAGTTCACCCAAACATGATTCGAGTGAAGGGGATGGAACCCTGCTCATTAAGTTGGACCGGACATTTTCAAATTGTGGTCGTAACTTCATTAGAAATTGATCCCGCTGACTTGTCTGATGAATCTCTTGAATAGAGGCTAAGGAGTCAGCAGGAAGGTCAGCATAAATAAGCTCAGCGTAATCAGTCCACAGACTGGTAAACTGAGAGTAGTAATCCTGTATCGACAAGGTCCCTTGAACAACTGCGAGATTTCATGTTCTAAATGAAACCTACGAGCAGAATTTTCTTGCAAATATATCTTTTTTAAATAAAGCCACATTCCTTTGGCAGTCTTGTAGGGACGAAGATTCAGGATAAACTGTGCATCGACGGACCCCAATATCCAGGTCATGATCTGGCAATCTTTAACCTCCCATTTAGATAGGAGCTTGTCATCATTAGGTTTGGGATCGGAATCATCAATATGTCCCCAGAGTTCTTTACCCTTAAGGTAAATTTGAAATTGAAAAGCCCAAGTGGTATAGTTTTTACCATTAAATTTGATCAACTTGAGATTGTTAAATAGGCCCAAGGCCCAGCTCATCTATAGGCCCAGATCATCTCACGTGGTTTTAGATTGAGTCAATAGTAGATACAGTTGTACATATCTCATTCTTTTAATTGCTTTCCTAAGTTAGATTTACTAATTGATGTAATTAGCTTTCCTTCCTAACTTAGAACCCAAATTGATGTAATTAGTTGTTTCCTTTCTTAGGCCCTTGATTAAAGGGATGTGTTTACCTATAAATGTAGGTTCGATCTCCAAAGGAGACACAGCAAAATATTATTCAGTAATTTCTGATCTTCACGTGTTCTTGATTCTGTTATGGTATCAGAGCACCCAGGTTCATGATCATCTAGTTTCTCTTCTTTCAAAGAAATCAAGGTATACAGAGAGGAATAAATCTCTCTCTCTAGGGCAGAGAACAGATCAAGGGATCTGATCAAGGAATTCCAGCGATTCACCATCTGCGACAGTGCCTTCATCTTGGTGGCCCACCCCTGATCATCAGATCAGTCTCCACAGACTACACAGACATAGTCGCCTGATGTTTCTAGGAATATTGGCGATTTTTTCAGGATTTTTCAACACCTCCAGGTAGTCTCTCTGATCATTCTCGTGGTTTTTCAAAAAATTCATCTAGTTTCAATCAAGACCGTCCAGATTCTTGGATATTCAGCGGAATCAGGTCAAACCTGTTCCAATAGGTGCGAAAATATTGTGCCTTCTTGGATCACACATCCGATCACCATCCAGATCCCTCTGTGGGGCCCACGTATAGGATCTGGAACTTCAGCCTGGGTCGTCTGAGGCATATTTTTCACTGTTCATCGTCCGAATTGGGTTTTTTATTCTCTGCATCGTTGGATCTTACCATCTGCACACCGAAACAGTTTTTATACAACTGTTACTTGATTTGATTATTGTTTATCACTTATTACATCAGAAATTTTCAATCTAACATTGAGATGGAAAAGTCTGAGGTCACTTTGATCAAATTTACGGGACAGAATTATCCTGCGTGGTCTTTTCAATTCCAAACCTACCTAGAAGCTAAGGAATTGTGGGGTTTTGTTTCTGGTGCTGACCCTAAACCCACTGAGGATGAAAAGAAGATCTCCTCTTGGCACACTAAAGATGCCAAAATCAAATCCTGGATTCTGGGATCTGTCGAGCCTCATCTGATAATGAATCTCAAGCCTTACTCTACCTCGAAAGCCATGTGGGGGTACCTGAAGAAGGTATATCACCAAACTAACTCTGCACGTCAGTTTCATCTTGAATGTGCGATTGCTGAGTATGCTCAAGGGACAATGTCGGTACAAGACTACTATTCTGGATTTCGTACTCTGTGGTCAGAATATGAGAGTATTAAGTATGCGGATGTAGATGACAATGTTTTAACAGTGATCCAAGACCATCAGGCCTCTAGTCAGCGCGATCAGTTTTTGATGAAACTGCGCAATGAATATGAAATTGTCCGCTCAGCCCTGATGAATCGGACACCCCTACCTTCATTGGATGTTTGCTTGAATGAACTCTTACGTGAAGAACAGCGCCTTACGACCTCGGCTCATATTGCTCAACAAAAAACTGAGACCTATTCGGTCGCTTTCTCGGCAAACAAAGCCTCTCAACCTCCGCCTCATGATCTGAGCAAAACTCAATGCTACAGTTGTCAAAAATTTGGACATCTTGCATCTCAATGCAAACAGAAGGTCTGCCGTTACTGTAAAAAGTCGGGACATATCATCTCTGAATGCCGCCGCCGCCCACAACGTCCATCTCCGCAGTATCAGACTCCACAGTCTCCGACTCCACATGCCTATGTTGCTTCTTCGGATATGCCTGCTCCTACATCCGCATCCTCACAGCCTGGGCCCTCATCTTCTCTCACTCCTGAATTGGTCCAACAAATGATTGTCAATGCTCTTTCTGCATTTGGTCTATCAGGTACATCCCCTCCATCATCTACTTGGTTCCTTGACTCCGGGGCATCTAATCATATGACGTCTTCCCGTGCCCACTCTCAAATATGCACAAATACAATGGCCATCTTCAAATACAAACTGCTAACGGGGACCAGGTTCCCATCACTGCTGTTGGTGACATTCCTGGTCCCATTCCGTTGAAAAATGTTTATCTGTGTCCCAATCTAACTTCAAATCTTTTGTCAGTCGGGCAGCTTGTTGAAAATAATTGTAACATTTCGTTTTCTTCTACTGGTTGTGTTATGCAGGATCAGATGTCAGGGAAGGAGATCGCGAGGGGACCTAAGTGTGGACGCTTATTTCCACTGGATTTTTCTAAATTTTCTAGGACTCAATTTGACAATAATATGTTTTGTTTTTCTCTTAGCGATAATTGCCGTTTGTGGCATAATAGACTGGGACATCCTCATTCCAAGGCTTTATCCCTTATGTTAAATTCTGGTTTATTAAATAAATCTAGTGGTTTATCTACTTGTGTGCCTTTTGATTGTGCTACTTGTAAAATGGGGAAGAGCAAAACTCTTCCGTTCCCTATCTCTACTTCCCACACCACTCAATGCTTTGATTTAGTTCATAGTGATGTATGGGGAATTGCTCCAGCCCTTTCCCATGCTAACTATAAATATTTTGTGACTTTCATTGATGATTTTAGTCGGTTCACATGGGTATATTTTCTCCATTCAAAATCTGATGTTTTTAATGTTTTTAAAATTTTTCTCGCTTATGTTGAGAATCAATTTTCCACTTGCATTAAAATCTTGCGATCTGATTCCGGCGGGGAATATGTATCCTCAGATTTTCAACGGTTTTTGCAACACAAAGGCATTATTTCTCAAAAAACTTGTCCTTATACTCCCCAGCAGAATGGAATTGCTGAAAGGAAAAATAGACATCTCCTTGATGTCACTCGTTCCCTTCTTCTTGAATCATCGGTTCCTACCCGTTTCTGGGTTGAGGCATTGGCTACGGCGACTCATCTAATTAATCGTATGCCATCAACTTCCATTGAGAATCAAAGTCCATATTACCGATTGTACAAGATCTCTCCAACCTATGATGATCTTCATGTTTTTGGCTCCATTTGTTTTGTGCATTTGCCTCCTTCTGAGAGAACAAAACTAACCAAACAATCTGCCCAGTGTGTTTTTTTAGGATATGCACCCTTCCAGAAAGGGTTCCTTTGTTATGATCCTCACATTCGTCGTTTACGTACCTCTAGGAATGTCGTTTTCTTTGAACAACAATATTTTTTTCAAAAACATATTGATCCTTCTCCCTCCTCCTCACCTTCTTTTGTGTCTTTACCTGGTTTTTCTGACAACCCATCAATTGTTCGATTTAATCAAAATTTTGTGTATCATCGAAGGAACAGAGAAGCGCCTACCAGGGATCCCCCTCTTGATCTTCCTCTGGCATCTGATCCACCCCCGGCACTTGATACCTCTGGACATCCTTCATTGCGTCGCTCCACTCGTCTTTCGGTACCACCAGCTCGTTATGGGTTTTCACATACTTCTTTAATGGCCACTTTATCTTCTTCTTCCGTTCCCCAATCCTATTCTCAAGCTGTGCAGGATGAATGTTGGAATCAGGCTATGCAAGATGAACTAGATGCATTAGAGCAAAATCAGACGTGGGACGTTGTCCCGCTTCCTTTAGGTGTCAAACCTATTGGTTGTAAGTGGGTTTTTTCTCTCAAGCTCAAATCAGATGGCACTTTAGATCGATATAAGGCGCGTCTGGTTGCTCTTGGAAATCGGCAGGAATATGGCATTGATTATGAGGAAACTTTTGCTCCAGTTGCCAAAATGACTACCGTACGTACAATTCTTGCTGTTGCTGCATCCCAGTCTTGGCCTCTATATCAAATGGATGTCAAGAATGCGTTTCTACATGGTGATCTCAAAGAAGATGTCTATATGCGCTTGCCTCAGGGATGCTCCTCCGAAAAGGGTATGGTTGCCAAACTTCGCCGCTCCCTCTATGGTCTGAAGCAAGCTCCTCGTGCATGGTTTGAGAAATTTCAAGCTGCTCTTCTCCGCTTGGATTTTCATCCGAGCTCGTATGATCCTTCTATGTTTCTACATCATGCTCCATCCGGGATCACTGTACTACTTGTCTATGTTGATGACATCGTCATTACTGGTCCTAATGCGAAAATGATTCAGGAGCTCCAAGCTTCTCTTAGTAAGACATTTCACATGAAGGATCTCGGCCCTCTACACTATTTCCTCGGTCTTGAAGTTCATCAATCGCCTACAGGAATAGTTCTCAATCAACACAAATACATTGTTGATCTCATTGACTTAGCTGGCCTTACTACCTCTGCCCCGGTAGATACGCCAGTCGAAATAAATGTCAAACTCAGCAGAGAAGAGGGTGCTCTTCTTTCCGATCCTACTGCATATCGTCAGCTAGTTGGTAGCTTGATCTACCTCACGATCACTCGTCCCGATATCTCTTATGCGGTCAATCTGATGAGTCAGTTCATGACTGCTCCTCGTCACCTCCATCTGGCTGCTGTTCGTCGCATCATTCGTTATCTGATTCGCACACCGACTCGTGGGCTGTTTTTTCCATCCAACAATCCTCTTTCTCTCAAAGCTTATTCTGATGCTGATTGGGCTGGCTGTCCAGATACTCGCAGATCGACGACAGGATGGTGTATGTTTTTAGGTGATAGTCTCATTTCTTGGAAATGCAAGAAACAAGGAACAGTTTCCAAATCCTCTACCGAGGCTGAGTACAGAGCCATGTCTGCTGCCTGCTCCGAAATTCTTTGGCTACGCGGTCTGCTCTCTGAGATTGGTTTTCCACCAGAAGGCGCTACCCCCCTCCATGCCGATAATACTAGTGCCATTCGGATTACTGAAAATCCGATTTTTCATGAACGCACTAAACACATTGAGGTTGATTGTCACTTCATACGTAATGAGTTTAAACGTGATGTCATCAGCCTCCCTCATGTCTCCACTAAACTTCAACTTGCTGATATTCTCACTAAAGGTCTTCCGCGCCCTCGACATCAGTTCTTGGTTGGCAAATTGATGCTTGTTGATTCTCCCGCATCAATTTGAGGGGGGGTGTTAAATAGGCCCAAGGCCCAGCTCATCTATAGGCCCAGATCATCTCACGTGGTTTTAGATTGAGTCAATAGTAGATACAGTTGTACATATCTCATTCTTTTAATTGCTTTCCTAAGTTAGATTTACTAATTGATGTAATTAGCTTTCCTTCCTAACTTAGAACCCAAATTGATGTAATTAGTTGTTTCCTTTCTTAGGCCCTTGATTAAAGGGATGTGTTTACCTATAAATGTAGGTTCGATCTCCAAAGGAGACACAGCAAAATATTATTCAGTAATTTCTGATCTTCACGTGTTCTTGATTCTGTTAGAGATCACCTTTCTCCATAATAGCAATGCAGAAATAACAGAACAAGCAGCAATCCGACTATCAGCACAATAGACGTGCAACTCAAAATACACTAACAGTCACAATAAAAAGTAGAATTTTACCAGACAGCACGAATCAGGAACAAGTAGCACTAATCAGAAGTACTAATAATCACGTTTTTTTTCAATGCAGAAAGCGACCAAGAAGATAAACAGTCCTCAGATCAACAAAAATGTCTGTTTTTAAAAAAAAAACAGCATACCGCAGCAGTAGAATAGAGCAAAAGAACAGTCGTGCAGCCACAGAACACAAACAGTGCAAAAAATGCACTAAAAATAGCCCAGACGACCTGAATTTTTTGGTTGGGATCCTTGCGTGGGGCCCACAGATTGATCTAATGATTGATCAGAACAACAGCCAGAAACTAGTATCCAATTATCTTTCCAGCAGTACTAGTTTTATCCAGATCCAATCAGAATCAAGTAATCTGTGCGGCTGTGATGAAAACCATTTAAGGAAAGTGAATAATCACAAGATGGAACAAATCGCCTACCTCTGATCTCTGAAAAATGCTGAAAAAATCTTCAAAAAACCAAGAAGAAATGGACGACCAAGGCTGAAGTAAAACTGGTGGATTTTGAGATGATCGTAAGTGGGCCACTATTGATCAGAGAAGAGAACAGCCACGATTTGCTTCCCCAAAACACAGATCTGTGATCTGTATGCAAAAGAATCCTTAGAAACTGTCCACAAATACTAGAAGGAGCAGGCGACCAGATTGATTACAAAATCCAGACTCAATGATGCTGATCTGGGATGGGCCACGTCTGATCACACCTTGATCTGGCGAATTCCAGTGCTTGGAAGATGAAGAAAAAATATCCAGAGAGTCTCACAGAGACTATGACAACTTCCAATGCTTGGAAGATGGAGAAGATTCACTCAGAGGCTTGAAGCTCTGATACCATGACATTCAGAGACATGCAAAAAACGAGAGAGAGAAAGTCTGTGAATTGCTTTCTTTCGATGCTAGCCATCTTGGATTTCTTCTCTTTAAATAGAGTTTACAATGCCTATGATTAGGCTACAAATCAAGAAATTAAAGCTAATCAGATCAATTAGATCTCTAAAAAAGGGAATACAACTTGGTATCTACGGTGTTGCCTAGCTGTACAAAATATGACTAAGTCTCCTCTTAAAAGTGGGCTGGGCTTTATTATCATACAAGTGGACTGGGTCCCTGGGCCTATTATGATACAATATTACACTTTAACAAAAACTTGGGAGCAGATGAAGTCCTTAATGAGAGAGGCCTTTCAACTGTTGGACCATGCACAATCTCTATTCCATCAGCTTCAACATGTGTAACAAAGAGAATGTTCAGTCAAAGAATACATGGAGAAGTTTCATCACCTCTTGGAGCAAAACGACTTGAAAGAGAGTCTAAAAAAAAGTTGGTTACACATTTCTTAAATGAGCCTAGACAGCTATTCCCAGCCACAAGGGCCTAAGTCTGATCTTCACCGCCAAAGAGGCTTGTAGGCAAGCAACCTTAGTTGAGAAGTGCCACAAGAGGCAGCCAGCGTGCCTTTCTTTCTCACTGGACGACAACTCGAGGTCGAGTCCCTCAAGCGGGGGAGGAAGATGGTAAAGGGGCCAAGGCATGATACTCATGGAAGATTATGATCATGGACAAGGGATCCAAACCCACGTTTAGGTCCAAACCAGTAGATAAAAGGGGTTCCAGTAGTTTATAAGATTTTTTTTTACTGGTTAGATTCGGTTATGTGCCAATTGTGGATGTATTTGTTATGAAGTTTCCTAGGCAGTTGGTAAAAGGAGACTGGTTTTTCTTTAAAGGTTTTTTTTCACGTTAGTGAAATCTGAGAACGCTGCAATTGCAGAATTCAGAAATTGCAGGCAGCACTCTTCCATATGGGTTTCCATCCAGTCTCACGGGTTTTTGACAAGATTTCTTGACATATGTTTAGATAGGTTTCCAAATCACCTTGTCTACATCAATCTGAAAAGGGCAATGGACAGTTGGTAAAGTCCCACATCCCACATCGCCTAAGCAATGCCTTTGACAAGGCTTCATATACCTGTTTGGTACATGGTTTCTTACATGGACCCCACAGAGAAGCCACATGTATCGTCTAACTATTAGTCTGCCTGATGAAAAAACAGCCTCCATTGATTTTGTATTTCCGATACAATACCATAACCTTAACTGAAAAGGACCTGGATCCTGCCATGAGTATAAATTCTACAACTATAAAATAAGATAGACAATCATTCAAATATAAAATAAAATAAGATAGACAAACCTTCACTTTTATATCTGGATCTAATCTTAGAAATGAAGACTTCTCAATAGGCAGATCTTTAATCTCGTCCAAGAAATATTCCTCCCACGGTGCAAGCACAAGCATGCATTCTCCGTCTTTACCTTCCCGCCCTGTTCTTCCAAGGCGATGTATGTATTGTTCCCGATCAGAAGGAATGCCCACCTAGAGTAATAAGTTTTTAACATTACTATACGTGCACGTGTATTTTTGCACTCATGTTATCAACATACAATATGCAAATCCTGTAATGCAATTTGTAAAATAGCTAATTGTGTCAACAATACAATTCTTTTTTCTTTTTCTCTTTGTTTGTTAATATTAACATTCAAAGAAAAAGCTTCACAATACAAGAGAGATACCGAAAAGCAAAAAGTAAAGAATCCAAAAGAAGAAAAATATCAAGAAAGAACCGTAAACAGGGGCAGGCTACAATAGAAAAACACAAAGAACAAGGACATATAACCAATCTCATTATGAGCCCACGAAGGGGAGAGTGACCTGCCTCCAATTCCTCACAATGAGATCCAAAGGAGTATCCCGGAAAAGAGGAAGAATAGACACCCACGAAGCAGTAGTAAATTTGAGTCTATCTGATAAGTCCACAATATCACACATTTAATTCATTATTTTACACAAATTTGTGGACTTAATTAAAACAAAATGCATTGAATTCATAGATTTTCACAAAATCATGCAATTAGACTCTTTTGGTGGAATTTATGTAAAAATCTCATAAAAATGCATGTCTTGGTGAAATTATCACATTCTGCATTTTTTGGGCCCATGCATAACATCATTCCTTTTAATAAAAAATATTATTTCTGAATTAGTTTTAATTATTTTGTAGAAATTCAGAAACCAGGACCTGCAAGAAGTGGAAAATCAAGAAGGCAGCCCAAAGAAGGCAGCCCAAAGAAGGCACATTCATGCATGGTATTTCCATGGAGTGCACACCCAATGTGGGCCCAAGGGAGGAAAGTTTAAAAAAGAATTAGAGGTCAAGAAATTAATTAAAGAAGGGAGAGGAATGAAGGAAAGAATGCAAGAAAGAAACCCAACCATGCCCAAGTCATGCCAATCCAAGGTGTTGCACACCCCTAGAGGGGGCCCACATCCATCCAAGTTTGCAACCGAATAAAGTTTCAGAATTCTATAGATATTTTCAAAGCCAAGATGTGGGCCCAAGTGTGGATATTTGCAAGCTATGAAGAGTCCTAAATATGGAAGGTGGGTGTACTAAAGAGTTACAAGTTTCAAAAAAACCCCACAAGGAGTCCAAGATCCTATTATCAAGGTTACCGAATGCCACCACAGCTTGCATCTCAATCAAACAAGTTTTTAAAAGATTTGAAAATTTTCAAATCTTGAAAGGATTGCAAGGAGTACAAGGACGTTGATACCCATAGCCCAGATCTATCTAACGCATAAGGGGGCTCTCTCTTGATTCTCTAGGGATTATTCTATCTTCATCATTCTCTCTCTCTCACGTGCAGTCCCTCTCCCATCTCCACTCTCTCACGCATTCTTCTCTCTCCCATTAATCTCTTTCCATTTTCTTTCTCTCTATCTCCTACATCCCTCACTCACCTATCATACGAGGCCAAAGAAAAAAATTGATGTGTGAAGGAAGAAGAAGAAGGATGGAGGGGTAGATTTTCTACTTGTAATCTAAGGAGAAAGTGTGTAAGTTGATTTATTTTTATTGATTGATTTTATGGGTGAGCAATTTTAATTCAAAATCTGATTTTTAATTTATTAATCTATTTTCTTTATTTATGTCTTTTTGATGCCTTATTTTTGAATGATATATTGCATGCTTAAAGGCCGCTGAATACTGAAAATATTTGAAGGAGACTAGAGTCTTTCTGAAATTTCTCAAATATTAATAAATCTGATTTTTCAGATTTTGGGTCTTTAATGAAATCGCCCATATTTTCAGTATTTAGAAAACAACTGAACCTTGACCCACCCTTAGATTGCAAGGCTCTCATTCAATCTTGAATTTTAATTTAATTATTTCTGAATTTTTAACATCTCCAATTGGTTTTCTGATTATTTTTATGGTGGATGCAGTTTCTTGACAATGTGAGAGACGGAACAGAGAAAGTAATGTGCTGAATGATCTGCCCTTTGAGGGTCGACTATGTTTCATATATGTAGGGGCTGAATGCCCTAATTACATCCAATTAACAATATCTAATCATATCTCAGATCCTAAAGATGAGCTAACAAACTAAGTATGTACATGTGTACTTTGACTAAAATACAATAACTGGGCCTGCTGATACCATGACAATGTGAGAGATGGAACAGAGAAAGTAATGTGTTGAATGATCTGCCCTTTGAGGGTCGACTGTGTTTCATATATGTAGGGGCTGAATGCCCTAATTACATCCCATTAACAATATCTAATCATATCTCAGATCCTAAAGATTAGCTAACAAACTAAGTATGTACATGTGTACTTTGACGAAAATACAATAACTAGGCCTAACTGGGCCTGCGAGTTTGGGCCTCATTAACATTTATAGTATAGTTTTATTAGATTAGGATTCTAGTTTAGGATTTTTCTTTAAATCGGGTTGTAATTAATTTTATTCAGATCTTTAATTAATTTTTAATTAAAGTAGGATTTGTGATTTTTATAGATTTTTGATAGGCTAGCACTAGTTTTCCAATAGGAATAGCACCGATTGGAGATAAAATGAGAGAAAATCGACTGAGATGGTTCGGCCATGTTAGAAGGCGTCCAACGGAAGCACCTGTTAAAAGGTGTGAAAGCATGGAGATTGCCAAGAGTAGGAGAGGGAGAGGGAGACCCAAGAGAAGTTGGAAAGAAACTATTAAACATGACCTTGCCTACATGGATCTAACGGAGGACTTGGCCCTAAACAGATTTGATTGGCGTCGTCAAATCCATATAACCGACCTCACCCAGTGGGAAAAGGCATGGTTTGGTTTGGTTAGCACTAGTTTTCCAATGGGACAGGTACATTGCGATCATTGGCTCCCTGTGGGTCGACCCGGTTTCACCGATTATTACTACATCATGACGACCCTAACACTTGGGCACGATCACTATCCTCAAGATTCTCAGCCAACGAAATAGCGTCCTCAAAACATCGACAATTTCTTTCCTCCCAAATAATCCATACAACTGCCAGAAAAGCAGTCCTCCACATTACCCTTCCTTTCTCTGAACCAACCTCCATATGCCACGCATCAAACAAACTCATTTTATCCAATTCATTTAGTGCAGATTTTATGGGTTTAGCATGAAAAAAAAAAAAAGCCTGGACATGTGGAGTTAGGAATCAGGACCAATTACACGATCCTCAACCTCAAACCAAGGACCAACAAATATCTTTGGCTTTGAGTTCATACACATGAGGCCCATTGTTTGATCAATTCATACCATAAATAAAATGAGTGCAATAAGGATAGACCTTTCACGATTTAGAAACAATCACAACTTCTCTATTGACCAGATGAAATTAACTGTCAAGAAAGAGAAACGACAACACTACATGTTCAATGTTTGAAAAGGCAAAGCAGGTAATGATTCTCCATTATGGGACGATTTTCTTCTGCACTCTTGTGATCTGCGGTCCATTCGGAACAGTGCCGTTGTCATAGCAGGACCTGGTGAAATTCAGGGGTGGACGCCTTCGGGGATGATCCAGATGAGCACGAGCAGGAGAAGATTTTCCTTATAATATGTCATTGGTATAGTGGTAACTTTCCACTATGTGGCTATCAGATCAACAGTATGACCACCAAACCATGGATACCTATCTAATAACACAAGCTTCAGTTCACCGTATACCTCCTCTTGCTGAAAATCAAAACACTCAATGAGGATAGGAAACAATCCTCCTTTCTTTTTCTTTTCGAGAGGAAGGAAACAATCTTCCTTGTGGGTGATATAATCAATCCCCTAAGGGAACAAAAAATGCAAAAACCAACTGGTTGTAAGAACGCAGGAGGAGGGAAGAAGAATATAGCAAATAGTTTTTCTACAAGCATTATTTAATGGAATTAGAACAATCACATGTCAGGGCTTCACATGAATGACTTCAATCAACACCAAGGAAAAATACTGTAGTTTCATTAAGTGCGAACAAAGAGGAATTAAATTGCACATATAGATCAGATGGATGTCTCCTGGTGCTTGGCTTGCACTCTAATCCTTAAAATGACTAGATATGATTGATGAATTTTATTTCTGATTTGATGCAGCGAGAGTAGGGGAAGAGTAGCGAGAAGCTACTCTCCAAGCTGAAGCTTAGGGATCAAAGATCCAAACTGTCTTGGTCTCACGCCAAAAACACATAACCACAACCAAGAGAAAACTCACAGAAGAAAATTTTATTTATCAATCAACTGATCCCTAATGAGGGATTACAACCTTTATGTAGACTCCATAATCAAATTCTAATTTGGAAACAATTCTAATTAAAATGAAAGTATAGAGGCATAATTTTAAAAAAAAAAAAGAAGAATAAAATCTAAAAATAAAAGAAAGCCCACTAAATATTTGGGTCCCATGAATCATTTAGTTGCTAATGGTGATGACTCCAAAGGCTGGGCATCCATGGAGAATGCATGACGACTCCATCCATCATTGGGTCCCATCAATCAGATAGTCGTGAGTGTTCAAAGAGATTTTTCTTCTTTTCCATATCAACGATGGATTCCTTCATATGAATAATCTGGGATTGGATCACTGACAAGGACCACATTGTACAAAATGCTCCGCCCAAATTTGAAAAGCTTGTGACTTTGGCAAAGCATTTTAGAAAGTCCATTGCACGCATCATAATCACATTTTCTGCTACCATTATCTGGTGTGGTTGAAATGAAAACATACAACAGATAATAAAATGTTTACCTGAATCACAAGAGTAACATCTGGATAATCCATTCCACGAGCAGAAACATCTGATGTGATAAGACTCAATCTCTTGGATTCACGGAACTCATCAGAGACTCGAGCCCGATAAATTTGAGGTTTCCTAGAATGTATTTCCCTAACATTCATCTTCAGCTCCCGAAGTAGTAGGAACATAAGAGATGTCACCATTGCAGTTGTACAGAAAACAATTACCTGTTTGTGGGTAAAATAGAACAATAAGAACTCAAAGTAGTCATCTGCAGAACAAAAGCCAGCAGAAAGTGAAAAGGCACACCTTGTAATCAAGCACTCGCGCCATGTGCTCCTTCAAAAGTTGATAAACAAGTTGAAAATGTTGAACATGTGGTGCAATAAAATATGACTGACGGACCTGAAATTAGCAAGCCAAAAGGTCTAAATGAGGTTGCTTCTCCAGGTATAGTAGCAAGTGATGCAATCATTTTTTATTGTTCCTATGCTGCATGAAATAACTAATAAGTGCTTCAAGTAAATAGCAACTTGCAACCCATGAAAATAACAAATAATATGAACCAAGGTCAATGAAAAGTACAAAACACAGTCCAATAATGCATCAACTTCAAATACTTCATGATCAAGGCAGAGCCAATATGTTTAAAAAGGAGAAATCGTTAGGTGTTTGGCAATTAATTTTTTACTTTTAACGGTGACTAAATTTATTAATGGAAGATAGAATAGTACAAGAGAACTATACTGAATAGCTACCAAAGCACACCCAAAAACAAAGCAAAGCCTATACAAGAGAAAGATAATAATTATTATTATTATTGTTGTTGTTGTTGTTATTGGAATGAAAATTTTGATTAAAAATTTTACAAGAGAAATATACTGACATGATAAAACCACACAGCTAGAAAAACAAACCCACAAAGGAAACATAAAAACAAACAAGGGCAAAAACCAGTGAAAGAGAAAGATAAAATTCATCCTGGTCGAACAACAAAGTGTTTGATACTTCACTTTGTCCTCTAATTTTCCTTTCTCTAGTGAGCAGTGAAAAAAATTATTAAAAATGGAAGTTTTCAAGAAAACATACACTAAATTATTACAGAAATACCCAACGCCTGATTTTAATTTGGCACTGATGGTCCTGCAAAATAGACGCCCTCTCTACCCCTGTTTAGCAATATTATCCTCTCCCATTAGCTTCCCTGTATATTAGTTCTAGTTTTGTCTCTGTTAGATGAGATTCAGTGAAGAGATTTGTAGGAAAAGAAAGAAGAGAGGGAAAGGAACGTCTCATAGTAATCTTAGTCACTTAAAATGACCAAAATTTTATTGATATAATTTTTTTAATGGTGTTTATTGATATATAATTATAAAACCTATAGAACAACATTACCTTTTAATGGGATTAGAAAATACTAGCATAAGCCCATTTGGCAATTGGCATTAAGCTCTCTCCCCCTCCCTCCACTTTCATTGTTCTTCTTTCTTTTTTTTTTTACGAATACCATTGCATTACTGTTAAAAAATAATAATAATACCAATAACCATTAAGAAAAATAAAAAGCACAATTATTACAGAGCCCACTCTTAAGCAAGAAGGTTGCAGCTCCTACCAGCTTCCTACAAACTCTTACCTCTTACCTATAGATGCACCCTCCAAATGAATGAAGAAGCATTTTAGAGAGAGAGTGGTAGAGTAGAGTGAGAAAGTAAACACCAGCAGCCACTTTTTTTTACCTAAGGCAAAAGGCAACTACTCTCTCTCTCTCTCTCTCTCTCTCTCTCTCTCTCTCTCTCTCTCTCTCTCTCTCTCTCTCTCTCTCTCACAAAAAAAAAAAACAAACAAACACAAACATTACTTCACGACATACTTTATCTCACCGTTACCATTGATGTGACATTTACTTCTGTCAAATACAAGATGGCTCAGGCCCATCAGGCCCACTTGTAAGGGTCGACTCAAATTCAGGCCCAAAATGGTGATATCCAATCACGTTGGATTTGGTCAATCTATTGTACAGTTTTCTTCCTTCTTTAAATATTCTTTCATTAGTATTAGATAAAATGAGAGAAAATCGACTGAGATGGTTCGGCCATGTTAGAAGGCGTCCAACAGAGGCACCTGTTAAAAGGTGTGAAAGCATAGAGTTTGCCAAGAGTAGGAGAGGGAGAGGGAGACCCAAGAGAAGTTGGAAAGAAACTATTAAACATGATCTTGCCTACATGGATCTAACGGAGGACATGGCCCTAAACAGATTTGATTGGCGTCGTCAAATCCATATAGCCGACCCCACCTAGTGGGAAAAGGCTTGGTTTGGTTTGGTTTGGTTTGGTTAGTATTAGATTGTAATTAGATTGATTAGCTGATTTGTAGCCTTTGATAAGGCAACTGTACTCAATATAATGGGAGAGAATCTCCAAAGGAAAGACACAATTTTACAATCCAAAGTTCTCTTGACTGCATGCTACGAATGTGATGGTATCAGAGCTCTTGATTTTCGATCATTCAAGGAGTTAATCAGAGAGGAACCACTCTCACTCGTGAAGAAAAACAGATCTAGGATCTGTTTCAGAAATCGTTGTTCATTCAGGATCTGCGATAGCCTCAGATCTACTGTGGCCCACCTGTGATCATCAAGGTATCTTCAGCGACCATTCCAGCAAAGGTCATCTTCTTCTAGCTTTCCTCTTCGACCTTGTTGTCGAATATTGGTGATATAACAGTCATAGCACTCTGCTTGTGATTGTTCGTGCATGTTAGCATAGTGCTTCATCAACATCTTGACGTCTGATCACTGGTGGCCCACCTCCGATCAGCCCAAGTTCATCAAAGACATCATTCTATCTTAATCGACAGTTAATCAGAGACTTGTAGACCTCTGTATTGACTCAACAGAGAACTCTAAGTATTATTTTCGGTTATGGGAACCAATCTCGTCAGCCGTTTGGAGCAACTCATCAGGGGCCCACCTCGGATCAACACAGTAGCATCAGCAGACCATACCATCTTGGTCGACCACTCATCCTGGATTTCTTGGACAATTTTTCAGAATTTTTGGCTCATCAGAGGTAGGATTTCTGATCGATTTAGTGGTTTCTTGTTTTGGTGCATAAGTTTTCATCAAATGCACACAACATCATGGATCTATAACTATTTGGAGTGACTCTTGGCTTGCCTTGACGGAAAATAGGAGTTCTGGATATCCAACAGATCTGATTGATCATCGGATCATCTACTAGGCCCCATCTCCTCTCTTAGAGCACAAAAACAAGGTCGTCTGACCTGTTTTTTGGTAGAAACAGGTCGACAGACCTGGGTTCTGGGTTCAGATCATTCCCATACCACTAGAGATCCATTTTTTGTGCTTGGAGATATCCTGAATCAATTCCTGATTTGATCATCATTTTTTGCAATCACAAGTTGCTGGATATTTCTGTTAGAATGGAGAAGTCTGAAGTTAAATTGATTCAATTTAATGGTAAAAACTATCCAGCATGGGCTTTTCAATTTCAATTATATCTTGAGGCCAAGGAATTATGGGGATTTGTTCCTGGTTCTGATCCAAAGCCTACAGAGGATGAAAAAAAGATTTCTACTTGGAATACAAAAGATGCAAAAATTAAAACATGGATTCTTAGGTCTGTGGAACCTCATCTGATTCTGAACCTCAAGCCCTATACGACCTCCAAGGAGATGTGGGGTTACTTAATGACAGTTTATCATCAAGATAATTCTGCACGACAATTTCAACTTGAGTGTGAAATTGCCGAATACTATTAAGGCACCTTGTGCATTCAAGACTACTATTCCGGTTTCCGCAATTTGTGGAGTGAATACGATGGGATTAAATATGCTTCTGTTCCTAACAATGTTCTTAAAACTATACAAGACCTTCAAGCCTCAAGTTACAGGGACCACTTTTTGATGAAATTGCGTCCTGATATGAGACTGCAACATCGTCTCTGCCGAGCCGGAGCCCATTACCATCTTTGGATGTTTGCTTGAATGAGCTTCTGCGAGAAGAACAACGTATTCACACTAAAGCCCATCTGGAACATCAGCACACTGCGACTTATTCTGTTGCATACTCTGCTAAAGGGAACAATCAGTCTCTTCAGACCTCATAGTCTTCTTCGACTCCTCAGACTCGGGATATGAGCAAAGTCCAATGCTATTCTTACAAAAAATATGGACACCTCGCAACACAATGCAACCAGAAATTCTGTAATTACTGCAAGAAGAATGGACACATCATTACTGAATGTTGCCGCCGTCCACAACCTCGGACTCCCAATGCCTATGCTGCCAAGATAGACTACTCTACTGCTGATGCTATGTCCACATCTGTGCCTTCACAGCCTGGTTCTTCTTCAACTGCTCTCACTCCAGAATTAGTTCAACAAATGCTTGTCAATGCATTTTCTGCACTTGGCATCACAGGTAAATCTAAAACCCCTTCTTCCATTTGGTATCTTGATTCTGGAGCATCAAATCACCTGACTCATTCCAGTGCACAACTTTCTAGCTTGACAAAAGATACCGGCAATACTCATGTTCAAACAGCCGATGGCGGACATCTTCCTATCACTGCCATTGGAGATATTTCTAGTATCTTACTCTTAAAGAATGTGTATCACTGCCCCAATTTAATTTCAAACCTTCTTTCAGTTGGACAACTCGTTGAAAATAACTGTAATGTTTCCTTTTCTTCCTCTGGTTGTGTTGTGCAGGACCAGATGTCGGGGAGGGAGATCGCGAGGGGGCCTAAACATGAACGCTTATTTTCTCTTGATCTATCTACTCTAATTAGGAATAATTCAGCAAATGATTTTTGTTTTTCTGCTCAAAATAATTGTCAATTATGGCATAGTAGGCTTGGACATCCTAATTTTAAAACTATGTCTCACATGGTTAATTCTGGATTGTTGAACTCAATAGGCTTTTCTAAGTTTGTTTCTTTTTATTGTGCTACATGTAAGATGGGAAAAAGTAAGACTCTTCCTTTTTCTGTCTCTACTTCTAATAGCATTCAGTGTTTTGATTTAATTCATGGTGATGTTTGGGGTATTGCTCCTCATTTGTCTCATGCTCATTATAAATATTTTGTGACATCTATTGATGATTATAGTAGATTTACATGGGTCTACTTTCTGTATTCTAAAGCTGATGTCTTTACTGTTTTCAAGATGTTTTTAGCGTATATTGAGAATCAATTTTCCACTTGCATTAAAATTTTACGTTCTGATTCGGGAGGTGAATATGTTTCAACAGAGTTTCAAACTTTTTTACAACAAAAAGGAATAATTTCTCAAAAATCTTGTCCTTATACCCCTCAGCAAAATGGGGTCGCTGAAAGGAAAAATAGGCATCTCCTTGATGTTACTCGATCTCTTCTTATTGAATCCTCTGTTCCTACACGTTTTTGGACAGATCACAAAAGCTCTCAGCACTGCTGTCCACCTTATAAATCGATTACCCTCTTATTCTTTAGAAAATGAGTCATTTTTTATGGATTATACAAAACTACACCGTCTTATGATGATCTACATGTTTTTGGATCGGTGTGTTTTGTTCATTTACCTCCTTCTGAGCGTAACAAACTTACTGCCCAATCTGCTAAATGCGCCTTTCTAGGATAAGCTAGTCATCAAAAGGGGTTTCTTTGTTATGATCCTCAAATACGGCGCATTCGTACCTCCCGTAATGTTGTCTTTTTTTGAAAATCAATATTTTTTCCAGCAACATCTTGATTCTGTAAAGTCCTCATCTGTTGTTTCCTTCCCTGGTTTTTCAGACAAAACACCATTTGTTAAATTTGATCCTAATTTCGTTTATCAAAGGCCGAGTAAAGCTGCAACCACACATAGTCCCCCTAACGATCCCCCAACTGCATCTGGTCCGACTGGAAACCCTTCCTTACGCCGTTCATCTCGGATTTCAGTGCCTCCAACTCGTTATGGATTTACCCACACTTCCTTGATGGCCACCATGTCTTCTACATCTATTCCGAACTCATATTCTTAGGCTGTGTAGCATGAGTGTTGGAATAACGCTATGCAGGATGAATTGGATGCCCTTGCGCAAAATCATACATGGGACGTGGTTCCGTGTCCTCCTTCTGTTAAGCCAATAGGTTGCAAGTGGATCTATTCTATCAAGCTTAAACCTGATGGAACTCTGGAAAGGTATAAGGCGCGTCTTGTCGCTCTGGGTAATCGGCAGGAATATGGTATTGATTATGAGGAGACTTTTGCTCCTGTAGCAAAGATAACTGTTAGGACTATTCTTGCCATTGCAGCATCCCAATCCTGGCCTCTATACCAGATGGATGTCAAGAATGCATTTCTTCATGGTGATCTCAAAGAAGATGTCTATATGCACCTTCCTCAGGGGGTTTCATCCATCATCACAGGTGTCGTTGCCAAACTGCGACGTTCTCTTTATGGCCTCAAACAAGTCCCCCGGGCATGGTTTGAAAAGTTTCAACATGCTCTTAGCCACTTGGAGTTCCATCCTAGTCCATATGATCCATCCATGTTTCTTCATCATGCTTCTGCAGGGATTACTGTTCTTCTTGTTCATGTAGATGACATCATCATTACTGGAACTGATGCAGCTATGATTCAACAACTTCAAGCCTCTCTTCATGAATCTTTCCACATGAAAGATCTTGGCCCTCTAAACTATTTTTTAGGTCTTGAAGTTCATCAATCTGATAAAGGCATCGTCCTCCATCAACATAAATATGCTCTTAAATTAATTGAAATGGCTGGACTTCAAGGTTCTGCTCCAGTCGATACTCCAGTAGAAGTCAATGTTAAACTTCAGCAAGACAGTGGGGATCAGCTCTCTGATCCTACCCTCTATCGTCGCCTCATTGGCAGCTTGGTCTACTTGACGATAACTCGTCCCGATATTTCTTATGCAGTCAATTTAGTCAGTCAATTCATGACTGATCCTAAACATCTTCATTTGGCTGCAGTCCGACGTATTATTAAATACCTAATTCGGACACTAACCCGTGGATTATTTTATCCGGCCAACAACTTCCTTACACTCAAAGCATACTCAAATGCTGATTGGGTTGGTTGTCCGGACACTCGTCGCTCTACCATAGGATGGTGCATGTATCTAGGTGATAGCTTGATTTCGTGGAAATGTAAGAAACAAGATAAGGTCTCAAAATCTTCTACCGAAGCCGAGTATCGTGCCATGTCTGCTGCTTGTTTAGAAATCCTTTGGCCTCGCGGGCTGCTTTCGGATCTCGAATTTCCTACTGATAGTGCCACACCACTCTATGCAGACAATACTAGTGCAATTCGTATTACTGCCAATCCAGTTTTCCACGAACGCACTAAATACATAGAGATTGATTGTCATTTTATACGCGACGAATACAAGCGTGATGTGATTAGCCTTCCTCATATCTCTTCTGATCTTCAAAATGTCGATATCCTCACAGGGCTTCCGCGACCTCGCCATCAGTTCTTGGTTAGCAAATTGATGCTTGTGGATTCTTCGGAATCAATTTGAGAGGGGGTGTCAAATACAAGATGGCTCAAGCCCATCAGGCCCACTTGTAAGGGTCGACTCAAATTCAGTCCCAAAATGGTGATATCCAATCACGTTGGATTTGGTCAATCTATTGTACAGTTTTCTTCCTTCTTTAAATATTCTTTCATTAGTATGAGATTGTAATTAGATTGATTAGCTGATTTATAGCCTTTGACAAGGCAACTGTACTCAATATAATGGGAGAGAATCTCCAAAGGAAAGACACAATTTTACAATCCAAAGTTCTCTTGACTGCATGCTACGAATGTTAACTTCACCTTTACTTTACCACACATGTAAACAAACATGCCCTAGGGTCAACAAGTGGAGGCATTTTCATGTACATTCAAAATGGATTTCACTATATGCCACCATAATTCAGAAATGGCTAAGGAATTCTATTCATACCTTCACAGGAGTTTCAAGCCCGCCCAAACCCACTGTATCAACGTAAACATGGTCCCTTTTCAAAACAAGTTGTGAAACACGGCGAACCTGCGAAAGTTGGAATTTGACTTTCCTTTCAGCAGAAGCACTAAGCATATGTAGTTTTACATAAACAAAGGATGAACAAGCAAGACAGCACATAAAGATAAAATAACCTCTTTAGGAATAGTGGCAGAAAACAGCAATGACTGCCTTTGCCGTGGCACACAATCAACAATTTTCTCGATGTCCTTCCGGAATCCCAAGTCTAATAAATGGTCTGCTTCATCGAGAATAAGGACTTTCAGACCCATTAATCGCATGGAGAAGCCAGATCTATTTTCAATGTGATCCAATAATCTACCAGGGGTTGCCACTATAATCTGCAAAGGTTCATAACAAGATAGTTAGTCTGTTAGTGCCTCCAATGCATAATATAAGCAAGGAGGAATACTTATCAAACGATTCTGTCGTTATAAAAAATACTAAAAAACTGAACACAACAATGAATGCAACAAGGAGCAGAAATGTGGACAAATATTTATTTATTCACTTCTTTTATAAGTAACAACATATTTAGTTAAAAAAAAAAACCTGGCGGAGATGCCACACCATTTCAAAAAAAAAAAAGAAAAGAAAAGAAAAAATTAAAAATAAAAAGAAAGAAAAGGAGATGATCACTAGAGTTGAGAGAGGAACAAAAATAAAAAAACAGCAAAATTCATAAGGACCTAAGGTTGACAATCAAAAATCACCACCAACTGGGCACTCAAAAATCATCAGCCTGTTTTCTGATAATTTCCGCATTTCACTCTGAAGTCTAAACTGCCTATTTGGGTGTCCCTACTGAAGCATTTAGGATCTTCACAAAGCTGGGATTTTCGGGAAACCATTAAGGGCACGTTTGGCAACAGTCTTCGCAGAGGATTCCACGTGCTTTTCCATGCAGTGGTGTATTTCCGGCGTATGGCTGGGCGTGGATTTGAAGAGGAATGACGGACAAAATCTGAGCTTTCGATTATTCTTTAGGTCGGACAACCCCCCTCCAGACGGGTTGAATCCATGGAAGGGCAGAAAGGCGGAGCTAGAATAACGCTTGGTGGTAATGTGCGATTAATAAGTTTTTGCTTTGGAAATGTACCGTTTGCATCCCATAATCAAGATCCAAACCGTTAGTCACCTTTAACAACTCCAAAACGGCCACACGACCAAATTCCAACCGTTGATTCCTCTTATATCTCGAGATATGTGCCAAAACGTCATGTCCATTTACTTTATTTGTAAAACGGGAATAAAAAGTCCATTTTTCCCAATTTTCCGGTTTATGTGGGGTCCACGATCAAGATTGGAACCATTCATTAGTTTTGGAAGGTCAAACATGGCAAGGTGACCAAATTTCAGCTGTTGATTCATCTTATATCTCGAGATATGTGCCAAAACGTCCTGACTATAAGTGCAAAAAATGTAACTCACAAGAGGAGGGGGTGCCTGCACGGACTTATCCAAAGATATTGGAACACCGATGCCTGTGCCTGAAACCTGAGAAAAGGAAGAAGAATAGTAGGTCAGAGGACCCTGGCTTGGGCAGCGCAGGGCTCTCCGATGCCTAAGTCAGTTTAAGAACTGAACAGTAGGAGGAGATTTTTGGGGAAGAAGATGGCGTACCAGCATGTGGTATATTTTTTGGCCTCTCCGCTTGTGGATTGTTCTTGTGTTTATATAGAGGAAGAGAGGAGGCAAGAGGGTGGTTGACTGTCTTGTCATAGCCCACTTTGTCAGGTACTAGGGAGGCGCAATCCCATCGTAGCCTACTTTTCTTTAATTGCAGTCCCATCGAGCCTTATCATGGCGCCTTGGGAGCTGTGGACGGCGATCTGTCAGGGACTATGGGCGGTGCCCTTGTCCTGTCGCACACTCTGCAAGAAGGCTGAGTCTCCATAGAGACCGAGCTGGGGGAGGCCGAGATGAGGAAGCATCCTGAAGCCCCTGGCCGGGCTGAGGATACCCTGGCCGAAGTGAAGCTTATGAGTATACTGCCGAAGTGGAACCACTTGGCCGAGCTGGAGGTTTCCGCCGAGATGGAGACATCCGCCGAGCTGGAGGCATCAGCCGAGATGGAGGCTGCTGCCGAGCTGGGGCGTCCGCCGAGACTGAGCCCCGCCGACCTGGAGGAGGCTGGTTCAGAAATCTGAGATAGAGCATCTGGCAGGCACTGTAGTGAGTTCGGAAATATCCCCACACAATAGCCCCCCAGCTTCTGAGCTCCTGGAGTCCTAAAGCCCTTGGAGGTCAAAAGCTACGTGTCATGATGGGTGAACCCTGCTTTATGCTTGTGGCCAATTGGCCGAAGTCAGGATATGCTTTCAACTTGAGCTTGGCGGTCTTCATCTAACTTGTCCGTCACCAATCGCGAGGCCGGGGCATGCCTGGCTAGTAGTCTGAGGCCACCGTAGTCTTGTTGGCACTGTTGTCAGAAACCGAGAGATGACCAGCTCGCCCGTAACCAGAAGTGCTCTCGTTGGCCGCGATTCTGATGCTGTCACCGAGGATGAGTGTGGCCGAGATCAGCATGAGGCCGAGGAAGTGATATGGATCAGTCTCTTCGGCATTCTAGTTGAGCTGCCATTATCCGAGGTGGAGACGTGGAGCAGTCTCTTTGGCTGAGGTGGAGGCTGGACGGTACGCCAGAGCAGTCCTTTTGAGAAGCCTGGGTGTATGGACCCGAAGTTTTAGGAGCGACTGGGTGTATGAACCCTAAGTCAGTCCCTGGGTACGTGAACCCAAAGTTTAGGGAAGACTGGGTGTATGAACCCCAGGTCAGTCCCAGGGTGTATGAACCCAGAGTTTTAGGAGCGACTGGGTGTATGAACCCTAAGTCAGTCCCTGGGTGCGTGAACCCAAAGTTTAGGGAAGACTGGTGTATGAACCCGAGGTCAGTCCCAGGGTGTATGAACCCAGAGTTTTAGGAGCGACTGGGTGTATGAACCCTAAGTCAGTCCCTTTGGCGCTGGCCGAGACGGAGAAGCCTGGACGGTACGCCAGAGCAGTCCCTTTGGCGCTGGCCGAGATGGAGAAGTCTGGACGGTATGCCAGAGCAGTCTCTTTGGCACTGGCCGAGATGGAGAAGTCTGGATGGTACGCCAGAGCAGTCTCTTTGGCGCTGGCCGAGATGGAGAACTCTGGACGGTACGCCAGAGTAGTCTCTTTGGCACTGGCCTAGACCAACATGAGGCCGAACCTGCGTGAAGCGCGTAGCTAGCACGAGGGCGACACCAGCATGAGGTCGAGGTTCTGGCGCTGCTGCCGCGATGCACGAAGTCGAGATCTGGCACGTAGCCGAGACGCAAGAGATCGAGATCTGGCGCGCGGCCGAGATGTAGGAGCATGTGGCTCTGGATGACCGATGGCGGTAGAGGACCGTGCGATCAAGGCTAACAGCAGAGGACCGTGCCGTCGAAATGACGGTAGAGGGTCGTACGATCGAAGCCGACGGTAGAGGGTCGTGCCGGTGTCATCGAAGCTGACGGCGCCATCGAAGCTGACAGTAGAGGACCGTGCCGCCGAAATGACGGTAGAGGGTCGTGCGATCGAAGCTGACGGGCGGTCGAAGCTAAGTGATGATAGGAGGCATCTAGCTACCTTCCGAGCTGGAGGAGGCATCCGCCGAGATGGAGGCTTCCGCCGAGATGGAGGCTGCTGCGGAGCTGGAGACATCCGCTGAGCTGGAGGCATCCGCCGAGATGGAGTCTTCCACCGAGATGGAGGCATCCGCCGAGATGGAGGCTACCTGGTCGTTTTCGTAGAGGTTGAAATGCTCCTGGGCTCGGGCTTCGTCTGCTTCTTGCCTGACGAACTGGTTTACCCTGGTCATCAGTGCTGCCATAGTGACCACGGGATGCATGACCAAGTCCCTCCGAAGCTCGTTGCCTGGTAGGAGGGCTTGTTGGAAAGACATGACTGCTATTGTATCTGAGGCATTCTCGATCTAGCTGTAGACAGTCCAGAACCTTTTGGCGAACTGCGTGACGTTCTCGGTCTGCTTCATTCTGAGGGCCATCAGGTCGGCGGCTGACCTGGGGATGACCCTGTGAGCTTGGAACTTCGCCATGAAGGAACTCCGGAGCTGCTGCCAACTTTTGATCGATCCTTGGGGGAGTGCGCAGAACCACTTTAGGGGGAGGTCCCCGAGGCTGGAAGAGAAAACTCTGCAGTTAAGGTGGCCTGCATCGCCCCACACCGACATCCTCTAAGTGAAGTGCCGGAGGTGTGCTGCTGGGTCCGAGGTCCCATCGTAAACGACGAACCTCGGGACGCAGAAATCTTCAGGAAGGGGGAAGTTTCTGATCTCTGGAGAGAAGGGGGATGTGCCAAAATCGTCAGAGTTCAACCGAACTCGAGCGAAACCGGCCATCTCCATGTTCTGTCGTATTGCTTGCTCTATGCGTTGATCAAGCCGCTCTCTGAAGTCGTGGTTGTTACCCGAGCTTTCGCCATGAGCTCGGTTGCTTCTGATGTCCTTCAGGGTGCGCCTTTTGGAAGGTATAGTCGAGGTCGAATCCTTAGAGGATGAACCCGATCGAGTATCCTGCTGTTGGACGCTTGCTGGACTAGATCTTGCTCCTGACCTTTCCCGGCGGGGGACTGTCGGCAGCTGCGTCGACAGTGTCAGTGGTTCCTTTCCCTTTCTGGTTCTTCGAGGCATGGTGTTTGGGAAGATGACTTTTTGTAGCCGCTCCCCACAGACGGCGCCAATTGTAAGTGCAAAAAAAGTAACTCACAAGAAGAGGGAGGTGCCTACACGGACTTATTCAAAGAGATTAGGAACACCGATGCCTGTGGTTAAGAGATTAGGAACACCGATGCCTGTGCCTGAAACCTGAGAAAAGGAAGAAGAATAGTAGGTCAGAGGACCCTGGCTTGGGCAGCGCAGGGCTCTCCGATGCCTAAGTCAGTTTAAGAACTGAACAGTAGGAGGAGATTTTTCGGGAAGAAGATGGCGTACCAGCATATGGTACATTTTTTGGCCTCTCCGCTTGTGGATTGTTCTTGTGTTTATATAGAGGAAGAGAGGAGGCAAGGGGGTGGTTGACTGTCTTGTCATAGCCCACTTTGTCAGGTACTAAGGAGGCGCAGTCCCATCGTAGCCTACTTTTCTTTAATTGCAGTCCCATCAAGCCTTATCATGGCGCCTTGGGAGCTGTGGACGGCGATCTATCAGGGACTATGGGCGGTGCCCTTGTCCTGTCGCACACTCTGCAAGAAGGCTGAGTCTCCATAGAGGCTGAGCTGGGGGAGGCCGAGATGAGGAAGCGTCCTGAAGCCCCTGGCCGGGCTGAGGATACCCTGGCCGAAGTGAAGCTTATGAGTATACTGCCGAAGTGGAACCACTTGGCCGAGCTGGAGGTTTCCACCGAGATGGAGACATCTGCCGAGATGGAGGCTGCTGCCGAGCTGGGGCGTCCGCCGAGACTGAGCCCCGCCGAGCTGGAGGAGGCTGGTTCAGAAATCTGAGATAGAGCATCTGGCGGGCACTGTAGTGAGTTCGGAAATATCCCCACACACTGACCATTTACACTATATTGAAAATGGGAATAAAAACAGTCCATTTTTCCCAATTTTCCGGTTTATCTGGGGTCCACAATCAAGATCGGAACCGGTCATTAGTTAGGGAAGGTCAAACACGGCAAGGTGACCAAATTTCAACAGTTGATCCTTACTATATCTTGAGATATTTGTAAAAACGTCCATACACTAGAATATTATTTTTTTATTTATGTGGCCCCCCTTTGCACAATCGGAACCTTTCAAAGTCTCTAGATGACCACAGACAACTATGAGGTGAATTTTGGGGTCTTGATTTTTCATGGATTATGAGAAATTAAAAAAAAAAAGAAAAAAAAACATTTATAACCATTGGATCATACATTCTACAAATTGTAGGAATCCTCCCGCCATCCAAACTTGGAACTCTCATCAAGAATCTTACCTGAGGAGGTGTTGGTTCTTTGGAGATGGAGAGAATCCTCTAAACAGAGGAATCTTCTATGTTCACCAAACGTGCCCTAAAAGTAAAGCCAACATATTGATAATAGTTGAAATTACAAAGCCATGAGTCCATTATGCACCAAATAAAGGTTCATAGTGAATGGCAAAAACCTGTCATCGGACAAGAGCCATTAATTTTTTATAGCAATTAAGATGTTTGTGTTTCCAGGATTATGAACACTGCAACACTGTTTGCATTCCACAGTAAATAAAAAGAAGGCAAATATGCAATCATTATGACTTGTCAGACAAACCTGGCAAGGATCAGACTCTAGGCGTTTCTGATCAACCTTAAACCTTGTACCTCCAATTAGCGTTTGAACACCAATGCCAACATGGTACTTCAACAAAACATTTGCCTCTGCAGCAATCTGACTGGCAAGTTCCCTTGTAGGGGAAAGAACAAGAACAAGTATTGGTGGGACCCGTTTATTTATACCGCTACTTGTAGCCTGGAGAACTGATTCAATAGCAGGAAGCTGTTTTCGTTCAACAATGCAATCAAAGGAAACAAGACAATGTACAAAAAACAACATCGAAGACAATAGAAGAGATAAGTGATGTACCAAAAATGCTACACTCTTGCCAGTGCCTGTCTTGGCCTTCACTAGGACATCCTTTCCTGCATTAAGAATCCATAAAGAACCACCACTATAAAAATCAAAGGAATATTTTGGGACTCACCTAGAAGGCTAAAGACGTATTTCTTATACAAAAACAAAAGAAGAATTGCAACAGTAACATCGTAGCATCAATAGTACAGAAAGCGGTAAATTGCATGCCAGTAGTAGGATAGTACAGATGCAAAGGGGGGGAGGGCTTGGTTGAGATAACCAAAAACTAGACCATTCCCAAATCCGAACTTCGATCCCAAGCTAAGTCCATGAGAGCCAGACAAGCATGTGCAAGCACGCTGTGTGAAAAGAAGATTCGAAACATTGGCCTGACCTTCTAATTCTGGCAACTGTAAAAGAAAGTCAGACCCAAACTGGGCAGACTAAAGGCTAGTAATAGAAGCCAAGATGCCGACCTGGCTCATTTTCAGCCCTTGAGTGCAGGCACTGCCGGCATGCAGCAGATTTTATACTTCAGAAGTCTTAATTCTGGCAACTCTAAAAGCAAGTCAGGCCCAAACTGGGCAGAATAAAGGCTAGTCACAGAAGCCAAGATGCCAACCTGGCTCATTTCCAGCTCGAGTGCAGGCAATGCTGGCATGCAGCAGATTTTATATTCCAGAAGTCAGCATGCTTTTCTTACTCATATCGAAAGAATACTTCTATTGATAAAGGGCCAGGGAACAGGAACCAGGATACAATGCGGGATCAATGTTCAGTGAACTGCACTCACCGTCCTCATGTTTCTTATATTAACATGGGTGAAAGATCCACCTTTAAACATGTAGGAATTTGAAATTTGAGCTACACTTTTCCTAACAGACCCTTTCTATCATGGTAACAAATTTTACTGCATTAAATGAGGGGAAATTACAGAAACAAAGAAACAAAATAACAATGAAAATTCAGCTTAGAAAATCCCGAAGGATGGTTAACCAAATCAAATGGCTTCTAGATGCAACATCCTTATCTTAGCCTCACTGATGCAAGAACATCCAAGCATTCTACACATCTGGACCTCCCCAATCATCACTCAAAAGTATCCCATAATCTTTTCTATAAATCCAACAATTGGAATGCATCATCACCACCAGATCACCATTGGATCTCCACTTATAAGGGACCAACATGGCCCCTATCTTGTGTCTATCAAGGCATGGCCCAGTTGGAGACTATGATGATGATGATGTGCTGCTGCCAATTGAAGGAGATCATGTTATAGCATATCGGTGCAATCATTTTAGAGCACATGCACTGTTCACAGACAGCACCATGCATGTGCATACAAAGTGGGATGTGAAAAGAAGAGAAATGCTAAAAGACTAAATTTTTTTTTTTGTTTTGGTGTATTAGCCGAGGAACATACAGCCATAGATTATACTTGCATGTATTCTGTAAGAACTGTACATAACAGACAGCACCATGCACGTGCATACAAAGTGGGATGTGAAAAGAAGAGAATGCTAAAAGACTTTTTTTTTTTTTGTTTTGGTGCATTAGCTGAGGAACATACAGCCATAGATTATACTTCCATGTATTCTGTAAGAACTGTACAAGAGGTATGTACAGTCAATAAAAGCTACATCCCTTACTATGGTTTGGTTGTATGCTTTCTGTCATGTAATGTGTAATATCTACACACTTACAGCTTAAGAAAAAAATTCTATACACATATAAAGAAACTGGAAACAATTTGCTTCAGAAAAAATTATTCTTATTGCAGTTTACTGCTTTTCCCTTTTATCATGAAAAACTAATGTGTATTCAGCCAAATAAAACTAATTGAATGTTAACTTGGTAGAAATGAAGGGATGATTTCAATACTTGGGAGTAAAAAAAATAACTACAAATACAATGAAGCATTAATTAGAATTGAATCATCTAAACAAATCTAAATATCTGAAGTATAGTAAATATACCCTCAAGGCAAACAGGAAGAGTGGCCTCTTGCACCGCAGTCATCTGCACATAGCCAGCTGAAGAAAGTGCTTTAATTGTCAAGGGAGATATATTGCACTCATCAAACCTGGAAAGAAAAAAAAATACTTAAGGTCACGTTTGACAACCAAATCTTTAGGGAAAAGATTTTCGGTTTCCCTAAAGTTGTGGTAAATCCATGTTTGGCAATTGTAAATTCCTAATGATTTGGACGAATGAAAATTTGCATTTGTTAGGGTTTTCAGATCTGACCACCCCTCATATGAATTGAAAATCTTCACTTGAGTGGATTGCATACCGAACCTTATTTTTCTCAACTATATGCATCGATACACATCGATATCAATGTAAGATCCTCAGCAATACAAATCCGCAGCGAGGAATTTTTGTTCCAGTGTGGTCGTGAAAAATCATTAGATCTTTGGATTCCTCGCCTGTTACCAAACATGCTTTAAATGATTACTCCTTAGTCCCCAAAAAAAGAAAAAGAAAAAAAGGAGATTTTATTGGCACACTCAAAACCATTTTCATAGAGAGTATTGTAACCATTCTTTATCCTCAATTGATTATTCAAGATTTATCCAAATCAATATTTATGCAATAATAGCTCTTCAACAAATCCATATCGTAGTTAAATAAAGTACCTCACATTTAGGTAGATAGATGGATAATTTTTTTTATAGTGGTATTAATATAGATGGATAGATTGATTTGATTGATAGAAATAGAAAGACAGAAGGGAATGTGTGGCGGTGGCGGTGGCGGTGGTATGGATCACCAATAACATAAGAGGTGAAACATGAGTAAACCCATACAGGGAGGCTCCTATTTGCTTGATCCAGTCCATTCATTTCACAAGTTCTCCATAAGTAAGAGGACCGTAGAAAGATCCCCCAAAATGACTAATATAAGCACACTCAACCAATACCAATTCTGGATTTGCATTCACCATCAAAACCTTGTCCCAACTATGTTGGGGTCGGTTACATGAATTATGTTACTCCATTCCGATCTATCCTGAGCTAAATCCTCAGATAAGTTGCACGTCTTCAAATCTATTTTTACTACTTCAATCCACGTCCTCCTTGGCCTAACCCTTCCCCTTGGTGAGCCATTTGCATTATACTTCAAAAAGAAATGGGAAATAAAAACTTTGTAACCGTGTCTAATTGCACCCCCATCACTCTCCAAACACAGAGCTATGAGATCGTTGATTTATAGATAATAAGATCAAGAAGCTATGCAACATTAAAGAGAACAGCTAACAAATTGGCAGCTCTGCCAAGTCTGAGTTTATAGGGAGGTATTATACTATAGGAAAATATTGCCATCATAAACTTAACAGTGCTTCCTGGGGTGGTTTTTTGTACACATAAAATCTGAACTTGTACATATAGACTTTTAAAAATATTTATTTTTAACTGAAATTTTGTTACCGATAAAAAAATATACCATTCTCATAACATGTCAAACATATGGGTAAATTATTTCAAACGTAGATACACCCAAATAAGTTCACTCTGCTAATAGTTCTTTTTTTTTTTTATAAAGGTAAACCTGCTCCTAAGAGAAGTTTCTCACGATTTGAATGAGTGAGAACCCTTTTACAACCACATGGAATCCTCCATGATCAATCCAACTCCCACACACTCACCAACCCTCCATGAATTGGCAACTACGGTAATATAACACCCCGAATTCCACTCAGCATTGAATTGAATATTATAAAAAGCATAACTTAAGAATACATTAAACTTTAGGCCCCTAAATCAACTATTGTGAAATATGATTGAGATGATTTTTGCCCAAGATTGTGGCCTTTGTAGTATAGGCAGAATGACTAGAACCATGACCTCATGGTTGATTCAGTGAGCACCTTTCTCCAACTGAAAAGTCACTATATCATCATCTTAGCCTTACAAGTCAGTTAAAATTACACTACACAAATCAAAATAATTTCATCCCATAAAAAAGGTATTCACCATTCTTGGAAACATACACTGCATTCACATCAATTGTATAATCCAAGACGCATAATTTCTTCATCAATGTACCTCTTCTGACCCAAGTGTGATTCTTCCTTCTCCTCCACACACTGTCTCTCTGCATTCCCATCTAAAACCCTCCTCTTCAACTCATCGCGAATAGTTTGAATTTCCTGAGAAGATTCATTGTCTTCTTCTACAGTCTTTGGCAGCCGTCTCCTTGTCATCTTCACATCATAATTTCTCAATGCTGCACTGCTCATCATATTCTTCCTAAACACTCTTCCTTCCATGTCCGAATCGGAATCTTCATCTGAATCTCCATTACTAAACCTCCTACGCCTCGAATTCCCTCTCCCTTTCGAACCAAATTCTCCATCATCTCTAGATAGACTCTGTTTAACCCTAGATTCGAATCTAGACATCGGCCTCCTAGCTTCCACCGAGTAATTCCTCCGAGCAAATGAACTAAAACTTCCATGACTCAATCCGATCCTTCTAGAAGCCAACTGCGGTCCAATGGCATTACTTTGTTCAACAATGCGACCTTCTGAGTCAGAATCCGATTCATCAGATACATCAGACAACGCCTTTCTCGAGTTCAAGGGAGGATGCTCGATGAGATGTCGAGATGTGACCGATTCAAAATCGGATTCTTCAGATCCACTGGATGGATGATGCCTACGGTCTAAAGATTCGAAATTTCGCCGATCTGATACGATCTTTCTCAAATTCAACGGTGGATTTTGGCCGGGGAGTCTCCGAGGGCTTGCAGGAGGGGATTTCAGGGGGCCGTCGTCTTCGTTCCAGAGATCTTCGGCTCCTTCCTTCATGAATCGATCTGCGAGGACTCTGACGTGGTCTTTGGAGGTCATGGGAGTGTGAGTAGAGGATTGTGGAGCGTTGGATGGAAATGGACGGCCGGATGGGCCGGAGAGCTTGGCTCGGATCTCGGATCGGACGCGGGCCTCGTAGAGCTGCTTCTCGTGGAGGAGGAGCTTCTTCTCCTTCTCCATCGCCTTCTTCTCGTGGAGGCGCTTCCACTGCCACTTGTTCACGCCGCCGGGGAAGGTGCGAGGGCCGCCGCCCATGTGGCGGAGGAAGGAAAGGTTACAGAGAAGCCTCGAGAAGGTTCTGGAACGGTCTCGAAGGAACAGACGAGAAGAAGACATGATAAGGGTTTTTCCGAGGAGGAAGAAGAAGGAGCGCAGGGTTTTCGAAGAAAGACGCCGAGAAGGGTTTTAGGGAGATTGTTTAGAAGAGTAGGGTTTTAGAGATGAACGGTTGGTAAAGTTTGGATGCGCAGGAATTTCACGATTTACTCTAACAGTTATAAAGGGGGCATTTCACATTGATTTTACCAATGGAAAATATTCACGTGCATCCCTCTCTCTCTTTCTTCCTCACCACATTATGGTGTGCCTATGTTATCACGAGCGTCAATATAGTAAGATTGACTTCATAACATATCCGAATGATCCATACACATAAAATCCCCTTCCGTACACAAGATCCATTGAATTTTTACCTATTCAAATGGATGGGACCAATGGATCGATGGTCAAATTTTTTATTTTAATATAAAGTTATTAAATTTGTGGGCCATAGATGAAGGGGTTAGAGGGATGGAATTTACCCCAAATTTTATATATAGTCTTATCCAAGATGTCTATTCTCATTCTTCACAAGTCTCATGATCAGTAGGTCCCTAGGTGAGCCCCATTAAGTTGAGACAATGATGCACAGGAATATATCCCCTCTTTATCAATATAGTCAAGCTAAGATTAATTATTTACAGAGAAAACTGTGATGCAGGGACTCCCCCAAAATGAAATTCTACATTGACAATGGCTTTAGTATTATTCTAAAAAGTGGATATTTGAAAATTATAGGATCAAAAGTGTCATTTGGGATTCCAATTTGCATAAATCTCCTCGATCAAATAGGCCATTTGAGATTTCAACCAGAAAAAATCATAGTAATGTCAAAATTTCTAGACAATAAAAAAGAATTCTTATTAGGAATGAATGTAGCCAAATGGCCCTGTATATTATACTTCAGCAATTCCAATTGGATTATCATTGAAGATAAGAGCAAACCTAAGTACATCCACACGGTGACAAAATTTCTAGATAATAAAGAAAATCTTAGGGCCTGTTTGGATCGTCTTATTTTTTTTACCGTCTTATCTGTCTGAAAAATATCTGTGAGTCTAAGATCTTATTAGAGCTGCAAGTTTGAGATCTGATTAATAGTTCTGTAATAAAATCGTTTGGCAACACCCGAACGCTTTGAGATCTGAATTGAATAAGAATGTTTGGTAATGCATCTTATCCATATTTTAAGTTAAGGGTAATTTCTGTCATTTTTTAAAAAATGGTTTCAAGCATGAAAAACATCAGTAACACTCCAAATTCATTTCTTTTTAAACTCGGAGAATGACCAGTACACTCTATACTTTTTGTTATAAATTATAATTATTATATATTATTTATGTTTTTTTTATTTAGTTATATTAATTTAATATATTATTTTTAATATTATTATATATTTTATAATTAATATTATTATATTTATTTTTGATTTTTTATATGATTATTATTTTATCTTAATTGTGATTTTATGTTTTGTTATTGTTTTTTATAATTATGTGTATTGTTTTTTTTTATTTGTAATTGTTTTATTATGTTTTTATATTATTATATTATTATTTATTTTTCATTAAATAATATGTTATTCATTTTTAATATTAATTATTATTATTTAAATTTTTATCATATTATTTGTTTATTTTTTGTTTATTTTGTGTTTTATTTTTTATTTTATTATTGATAATCGTGTTCTGATTGTTTTTATCAAAATGGTTAATTTTATTATCATAGATTATTATTTATTTTTCTTGTTTATATATATATATTTTTAATTGTATTTTTATTTTTATTTTTCATTTATATTTTTATATATATTTTTTAATTTATTAATTTTTACATAGTTGTAATTGTGCTAATATATTATTTTTTATTTATTTATTTATTTATATTTATTTAATTATATTATGAATTTTTTTCAATTAATAGTCGTTGAATATTATATTGTTTTTGTTATATGTTCATTTTATTTTTTATCGATATAATATTACTTATTATATTTGTTAATTAATAAGTGTTATTATTATGTTTTTAATCATTTCTTTTTTTAAATGTTATATTTATATTATATTATGATAAAGTGTTTGTATTATATTAATTTTTATTATATGTTTAATTAAATTTTGTTTTATAATTATTTTTTTATTTTATGATTATAATTATTTGAGGGTTGCAATCGTTGATATTAGTGAGGGTTATTACGGGAATTTTAAAAGTTCTGAACTGTCTTACCGCTTAAGATGTTGGGGTCTTAATTCCAGGAGCTGGATTTCGAGCTCATACAATTAAGATAAATTTCGTCTTAATTAACAAGTCGTCTTAGCGCTTAAGACATGTTGTTATAGAGTACCAAACAATCTTATTTATTTTTTTGTCTTAGCACTTAAGACACAAGACATTAAGACCCAAACTTATGACGATCCAAACATTACCTTATTAGGAATGCTTGCAGCCAAAAGGCCCTGTATATTATATTTCAGCACTTCCAATTGGATTATAAATTTATAATTGAAGATAGGGCCAACCTAAGTACATCCATACTATGACAAAATTTCTAGTTAATAAAAAATTCTTATTAGGAATGGTTGCAGCCAAATGGCCCTGTATATTATATTTCAGCACTTCTAATTGGAGTAAAATTAAAGATAGGGGCGGACCTAAGTACATCCATGCAAGGGCAAACGCACCCATTGGACCTCGAACCACTTCTAAGACCATAATAAAAATTTTGGCTCCATTTCAATAATTTACATAATTATCATGCATCCACCTTCAAACCCCACCGGAAAATCTTGGGTTTGTTTTCAAAACCCAAGTACATGTTTGGGTCCGCATCCCTTACATGGAAATTTTGCAAGGATGTAAATGGGTCCTCGATTCTTCAGTTCTCCGGAGGTTCCAACCCATTAAAAATCAAATTTGGGTCCTTATTTGGGCCTCGCTAAGTAAATGGGTTCGGGTTCGGATCCCTTTTTTGGTCCCGTGACCTAAAAGGGTCCGGGTCCGGTTCCACTTTGGTTCGGACCCAAGACCCGACACGTTACCTCAATTTCGAGAATGTCTCTTTAAAATTATATTTTTTCTCATATCATTCTCTATCTAGACCCGAACCCCGACTCGCCCCATATACGGTTCTGGTTCCGGGTCCGATTCCACAATGGATCCGGACCGGAACTGACCCGTTTACATCCCTAGAATTTGGGTCCGCCAGTGATTTAAATTAATAGCTACATGTTGAATCCATGGATTTGCATATTTCTAGGAATCTAATTAGGTAAGCTGCACCAATTTTAATTCATCTTCACCATTTTCTGCATTTTTACCTAGAATTTGGATTTTTCACATTTTTTATACATTTTCTGCATTCGTTTTGGTGTTTTATTCGAAGAGTCCAATTGGAGTAAAAATATGTCCGGACGGGTCCCACTTCAAGTGTGCTCTTCGACATTTGATGAGTTTAATTAGAATGTGCAGGAAATGGTAGGACCCGCAGAACCACAGGGATGTCTAGGGGGGTCCCATGCTCACATTATTTTTAAAAGATTTTGAAAGACATCATCTTTCCAATTCAAGATAAGAAAGCAATTATTTCCAAGATGGGTGTGAAGTGTTTTAGCCCAACAGGAGACATGTCACAGCCATGATGTATTTGTGTCCCCACTGCCACACTTTCATGATAATGAAGCCTCATCCAATGGGCATTAAAAATCAGAATATGGCATGTGATGGCCAAGGATATCTCAAGTGGGAAGGTTATCAAATCAATGTTCATAGCAAAGCGAAATCCATCTGATCTCCAAATCCATTCCAACACTCTTTCTATTTACTATATATCTCTCGGCCATGATCATTTGAGCGGTCCCATATTTTCAATTTTGAAGATCCATGAATGTGCACAAACTTTTTATCTTTAGTGGGTCAATTTCATGAAGATTTGCTTAAAGTAAAATTTAGACGGTTTGAGCAAGTAAAGAGTTTACAAAAATAGGGAGCCCATTCCCTATTTTAACAAGACCTTGGACGTCCAATGGATGATCCCTCTTTCATTAAGAAATTTATGTCTCCTTTCTCTATCTTCTCTCTAAAAAGAAAAATACCCTATCTTAACAAGACCTTGGACGTCCAATGGATGACCCTCTTTCATTAATAAATTTCTCTCTCCTCTCTCTATCTTCTCTCTCTAAAAAGAAAAAAAAAAGAAAAAGAAAAATCTGCAGGTATTTTGGAGCCCTATTCCAGAATTAGGTTAGAAGAGTGTGAGAGAAAATTATAATTGTCATGAAGTTTTTAATGAAAATCACATCTTTTGCGATGGAGGAGTAGATCCCTGGATCAGAGTGTCAAATAAAGTTAAGTGTTTCTCATCGTTAATTTATGTGATATTTTTGCCTCTTGCGTATTGATTATAATAATATATCTATCGTCTGTCATTGACAACCTATGTTATTCAAATTTTTTATTTGAACGATGCTTTAATCATATATGTTTTCTTAATAGATTATTTTTAGATTGAAATTCTTTGATAATCTATCTTTGATTAATATGTGATATTTAGTTAAGTTCATAATTTCAATAGGTGAAGGAGATTTTTGCCTTAAATAAATTGTGAAAATAGGAGTGATCGACACTTAATTGTGCCACGCTTAACCGCAAGACTACGATGTCATCAAGTAGTAAAGAACTAAAGAGTCTGGATTATTGATCCCACGGAGAGAGGATGGAACAAACAATGAATCTAATTAAAGGATAATTGAACTAAGATATAGCTGATATAGACAATTGAAGTAAACAATTAAAACTGTTAAACTATACAATGTAAATAATTAATTAAAAATCCAAAATATGAAATTAATAAGAACTAAGCTAATCTAATAAGTTATACTAAACTAGTGGATGAATGGTGGTGGAAATAGAAGATTTAAGGTGAAGATGTGGTATGAAATGTGTAGGATTTTAAAACAAGTTATGTGAGATGTGTATCTAACAATCTAAAAGTGAAAATAACAAATCAAATAGGGATTCAAATTAACAACAATCAAAAGAAGAGATTAGGCAATCCAAAATCCACTAAGTATGTAATTAATCTAACCAATGCATGTTCTAATTCTACTCCCAAATCTACAATCCAATTAGCAATCTCTTGCTTAATTGGATTGGATGATATAACAATGAAGATTAAAGTAAATAAAATCAAAGGCCAAGATCCTAGATCATCATCTAGCTACCCTAACAATAAATCATCAATATCAAGCTACAAAAGATCAAATATAAGGGCTTTAGAGCATGCTATATGAGAGAACTTAATCCAACTACCAAGCATTAATTGAGATTATCCAAGCATCAAGTGTAGAGATAGAGCATGAGAAATGAGAGAGATTAGCACTGTAGGGACCATAGCTCAAGTGGTACCAAGTTTCACCCAGATTATCTCTTAAGGGAGAGGTCTCGGGTTCGACTCCTGGGGAGGCCCCTGGGGTGTATGATTTACGGAATCCACCCTGGGACAAACGCATGTGTAGGGAGCCACGTCTCCTAAAGTGTAAACAATAGGCTCGGGGCCCTAGGCCCCGCCTATCCCCTGTAGGGACCAGCCCATGCGGCCTCGTTCCCCTACAAGCACAATTATATCTAAAATCTACTAATCAATCAAGGCACAAGTATGAAATTTAAACTAAAACATACATGTAATTGAACTAATCACATTACTTAGCTTCAAAATGAGAGGCTAATCCAAGAGCTTTAGCCACTAAAATCCACTAAGTATGTAATTAATCTAACCAATGCATGTTCTAATTATACTCCCAAATCTACAATCCAATTATCAATCTCTTGCTTAATTGGATTGGATGATATAACAATGAAGATTAAAGTAAATAAAATCAAAGGTCAAGATCCTAGATCATCATCTAACTATCCTAACAATAAATCATCAAGATCAAGCTACAAAAGATCAAAGATAGAGGCTTTAGAGCATGCTATGTGAGAGAACTTAATCCAACTACCAAGCATTAATTGAGATTATCCAAGCATCAAGTGTAGAGATAGAGCATGAGAAATGAGAGAGATTAGCACAATTATATCTAAAATCTACTAATCAATCAAGGCACAAGTATGAAATTTAAACTAAAACATACATGTAATTGAACTAATCACATTACTTAGCTTCAAAATGAGAGGCTAATCCAAGAGCTTTAGCCACTAAAAAAAAGAGTTCCAAATCTTCATTAATCATCTTCAATTACACACTCTCTAGATTAGATACACTTAAGCTCCTAAAAGATTTCTTTTTCTCTCTACAAATACATTCCAATTTATAAAAATATTGAAGACTTTTGGTTGGCTCATTTGCTTTCACATGGAAAGCAAATATGTAATTGTTTAGGTTTGAACCCATAACCTATTTTATAAGATTCCAAGCTTTAACCAATACACCAACCGTTCATTTGTGTTAGAAAATTACTTCTTTTATTCTTAAAGTATTCTCCTCTAATTTTGGAATTCTTTAACTCTTTCTAATATTTATTCAATAAGATTTCTTCATGTAACTTTTTTATTGAAATCTCTTATTGATGCCTTAGGACACTAGCCGGAAGGTTGGGGTAGTCGTGGGGTTTACCTACACAAGAGAAATTACATAAAAATGCGCTATAAATAATCGAATTTATACATGATAATCCGATAATCCGTTAATGTGATAGAAAGATAAAATCTCCGTGTAAAACAAAGGATATGCATACGAGATGTCGATAAAATTCGGACTAATGAGGGGTAAAATATGCAATATTTAACACTCATCAAGGAGTGACTGACCTAATTTAGAACATACATCAGTAGGCTCTAAGGGCTGAAACAAATTAGTGTCGTTCGCATAATGGTGCTGAGGAAGCATGAGATTTCTCATTTGGAGAGCCCTTGTGTGTTTGTGTTGCCATCTTGATATGTAGCTGTAGGGTTGTAAAAGAAAAACCAGAAAATTGTTTAACCGAACCGCGATTAATAACCGTGTTTTACGGTTCGATTATGGTTACGATTATTAAAATTGAAAAATCGCACTTCACGGTTCGGTTACTGTTTTCAGTATTGCCTCACAGTTATTGACTGAACAGAACGGTGAAGTGCGGTTCGGTTAACCGGCACACAGTTTACCGTACCGTTATACTAAGTAAAAAATCATAAATCACTTAAATGAAATATGTATATAATTCTTAACTTAAGTAAACGATTTTTCCCACGGGTTTTCACGATTTGTTAACTTGACAAAACGATTTTTAACGATTTTTACGGATACAGTTTGGCTACGGTTTTTAACAGTTAACCGTGGTTTGGTTTTTAACGGTTTTTCTGGTTACGGTTACGATTTTTAAAATTGAAAATCGTAATTCACGGTTCAGTTAACTGTTCTCCCAAAATGAACGATTAACCGAACCGTTACACCCCTATGTAGCCGGCAGTATAGTAAGATTGATAAAGGTAAGCCAAATAATAGTATGATCTAATGGTTGTAGCAACCTATTTTGTTGGATGGTGTTTGAATCATTTATAGATGAGGTTGACGTGGCTGCAAGTTGGCATGGTTCATGGATCATGATACTCCTTTAAAAATAACACTAGTGCAATAGGCCGCACTGGCCATGATAAAAAATAATTAAATATTTAAATAAGTTATAAATAAATATTTACATATAATTCATAATATAAACACAATTAAAATCGAACTTCAAAAACCAAAGGTTTAAAGGAAAAAGTAAGTAAAATAATCCAATCAAGAGTAATGGGCCAAAATTTGGAAAAATTAATTAGTAATTTTGAAGATTTTAGGGAGTTGAGAGACTTTTGTGGGTAGATTGAGTAAAGAGTATAGATCTTAGCCCATGTTTGGCACGTCTAATTTTTGCCTCTAAACATCTATTTCTCGAAAGCGGACAGAGGTTTTGAAAAATAGAGGTGTTTGGCAGTGATTTATAGCCTCTGTACATTTTAGAGCAAAAGAGGCAAAGCTTCTAAAAAGGAAATGCCACAAAAATGGGCATGTAGAAATCAGAAGCAATGCCTCTTGAAAAAGCAGAGGCGGAACCCATTTTTTATGACAAAAATGCCCCCGACGGAATTTTATTGTCAACGAAAGTCCTTTGAATAAAGCCCTCATTCCCATTGTTTCTGCAACTCGAAACCCGTCTTCATGAAAGAGGCTAGAAGGGAGAACGCTTGCAGCCTGCTGTATTGGTCCTCTGATAATGCTTGCAACGCTCATCTCTTCTGGTACGATCCCCTTCTATTTCTTTTGTTTCTTTCTCTATTCAAAACAATTGTTTTCTACTCTCTTTCTCTCTCTATATTCAATCGATGTGGTTTTTTTTTTATTTGAATGATGATGGAAAGGGTTGAAGATGGGTTTTAGTTTGGGGTTGTTGGGAGAGATTTTATTTCTTCTGGTAATGATTTCTGTCTTTCTCAACGACAAAAGGGAAAACCAGATGTAAATGCATTTCTTTTTCCTCTCTCTGCTATGAACTCTGGTTTATTGTTATTTTTCTTGTCTTTATAGAAAATGCCTACCATGTGTTTGTTTATATTCCTCTATGAAGAAGCTAGATAAAAAAATGGTATGTCCAGTCTAAAACATTAGTTGAACCAAAAATATGTCTGAAGATGTTTGGCATTGGTAACCGGTATGTTGGGTCATATGATTCAGTGACCCCGACCATTGATTTGATGGTGTGTTGTTGGATAGGGTATGCTGTGTAAATTTTCTTATAGGAAGGTTTCACTACTACTGTCTGCTGATCAATGAAATGGGGACATGAACATCTTTGTTCAGCAGAAATGGGGTTGAAGTTTGAATGCTTTTGATTTAGGGGGCCCCATCAGATTGGTTGTGTCTTGTTTGAACCCCACGATTGAGTCTGCAGATGGGGCATGAAGTATGAGCTGTTGAGGATCTTAAATTCATGTGCTCAAGGGGTTAATTAATTTTCTCTAAATCTCTGAAAACCATTAAATTTCTTGTAGTTTTTTAAAGTTTTTATGATTTGATATATATCTAGTTTTAAGATAGGATTAGCATAAGGTAAAACAAGGGGATTGGTTGTTTCTGTATTTGAAGCAGTTTTTCTTTTATGTGGGGATGATTTTTCAGTGTTGGGACATTGTGGAAGTTATGATATGTTTGTTTTACATACCAAGCGTTTGATAAAAGTCTTAAGAGATATATCTTTATGTACCATTTTGCTTCTAATCCAATGCTATACCTTTTGGCTTACCGTTCTTGTGGGTTGTCTATTCTTAGAACTAAATGCGCCATATTTATAATTTAGCTCTTATGGATGCATTTTGAAGAAAGTAATAGTTGGTCTATCTTGCATTGCTGAGATAAAATTGTAGCTCTTATCAACTACAATATATTCTATATAATCATGAATAATTTAAACTAATGTGTGCTGATGACCTCTTTTTAGGCAAAATTGTGTGGATGGAAGTGTTTGGTGTAGCTCGCGAGGTGGCAAAAAGAACAATCAAGGAAGAAAATTCATTGGTTACATCTACATCATGAAGGAAGGATCGTCACTCATCAAGGGCTTTCTTTGTGATAGAGTTTGGATTGATGAGATTAGAGCTTCTGATAAACACATGATTCAAAACTGGGAGTATTTATGTACTTTTAGGATGTGTATTTGAATGTAATTGTATGAAATGGGATGCCCATATCACTTGTTTCAAGGGTGCCTCAAATCACTTGTTTCTCATGTATCCTAAAAATAAAAGCTGGAGTTCCTAGTTATTCCATCACTACTTGAGCCTCAATTTTACAGTTAAGATTGGATAGCTACCTCTCTCTCTCTCAAGCCATCGTAATTACATGTTCGGTTTTGATGTTTTGGTACCATGTATTTTTTAATATGATCTATGTAGGCAAAGTTTCTCTGTCCAACTAAAAAGGGGTAATTATTAGGGGTTAGCAATTGGTCAGGTTGGGCTTTACAGATTTAGCTAAGCATTGTGATAGCATTTATGAGCTTAACCTGCAAATGCAAAATTAAAAGGTTCAACCCAACATCTTTTGTGACAGTTAGGTTGGTCTGTGTATTGGGTTTAAGTCAGGTTGTAATTTTAATCGATTGTAGAAAGTAAAGATCATATTTTATTTTAATCGCTTGTAGAAAATTAATATTCAACCTAATTATAAATTTATTTCATATATACTCAAATAAACCACCACTGTAATAGCAAATGTGCATAAAATCTTTTTTTTTAAATAATGACAAAAACTATCCCTTTTAAAAAGAGGCAGATCCTTCTAATAAGAGGCAGAAAGAGGAAGTACCAAACGGTCTATATAAAATAGAGCTTTGCAATACCAAACACTTTCTTTTATTTTAGCTCTCTTTCTTGTTGCTCTTTTTTTCATGGCTCCATTTTAGATAGCTCCATCGAAAGAAGAGTAGAGATACCAAACAAGGCCTTAGTATACTATATTTGTGCTTGGGCTCAAGTTGAGTATCAGTTTCAAAATTAAATGTGGATTGTGAAATCAATTGGCTTCTATAATGGTCCCCAAAGATTAATCCAATAGAATATTGAGAGGAAAATAAAGAGAAAAAGTAGCAAAATATTTGGCTATGAAAGTGGCTCACCACAAATTGTGAGATTAGAAAGAAACAAATTAGGTTTCATAATCGGACCATAGTAAAAAAAAGGGGAAGAAATTGGATTTGACAATGGACCTCATAGATTGATGAAAAACAACAAAGATGAAAACCGCCTATGATATGTAAGTGGGGCCCAAATTTCTACAACTTGGATAACTCATGAGGGTCCAACAAATTGATCATCAACAAAAATTAAATCATGCATGCCCATCTATTATGAAAATCAAAGATGAACCCCATTAATGAATGAAGAAAAAATAGAGAATGGCAAGAGAAAACCTTAGGGGAGACCGCCAGCATGCCCACCTCTCAAATCCAAACTAGTCAAATGAACAACGGCCGACTTATGATAATAAAAAAATGAGGAAAGAATTCAATTTGGTGGGCAGTTTTTAACTTACTAAAGTCAAATGTCCGGTGCGCCACTGATGATAAAAAGGAAAAGAAAAAAGAAAAAAAAACTCCTATAACAAAAACTATAGAAGATACAAATAAATTTAAAATTTTCAATTGGGTTACATGAGGTGAAATATGGGTGGTGATGTTGATATTTTAGACTTTACAAGTTGACCGGCTTTCACAAAATTGTTTTGAGTAGTTAAGGTTTTAGAGATGGCACTCAGATTAATAGGAGAGTTGACGTGCTTATACAAAGTTATCTAAAGTAGTTAAGGTTTTAAAGATGGCAATTGATGGATTAATATGAGTGGATTTGGCCTTATCTAGTACGTTGCGCAGGTCGAGAAAAGAGTCCACCATGTTTGTGTCCTATTTCGAATAAGAATTAATTAAAATATGATTGGTATGACCCATCTATTAAACCCAAATGAATGAAATAAAAAATGTAGCTTTAGTTATGAGATGAAGTTGGGTGCGCCATTCTAAGGACCTCTTCAAAAACTCTGATGTTAAAAATCAATGAGATTATATTATGAGGTTTTTAGGGATAACTTTAGTTTGTAGAGATCTTAAGCAAAGAGATTTTTGGGGTTGATTGGAGATTTAAAATTATGAATCTTCCTCTGAGATTTTAAGGGTTGTTATGAACCTATCAATGTTCGGTATGTGGGCGCTTAGGTGGCTTCATTTAAAAGTAAATAGCTAATGTGGTGCCACACGTCGCTTTCTTACGAAGAGGACTGCTGCTTTAATATATATATAATTCATGGATATTTCATTTCTTGTTGTATTTGTTATATATAGGAGAATCCCTAAGTATAACGACCAACTGTTCTGGTGACGACCAAACTAATTAAATCACTATTTAGGTTCCGATTGATAAAAAGGTACCATTTCAAATCCACGTATTTTTTGACCCGTGGAGCAGACATGTGAATTTTTAATCTTGCAAATAGTAGACTTGAAGCACTATTACACATTAGCAGCGATATCCTTATTTTAAACAAAACTAATAATAATAAATAAACAAAAGTCGGTACCAATTTTGCAACCAGATCCCACTTCTCTATTCAAAATCAGATTCGAGTCCTCTTATCTTAACTAGGTTCAGTCTGTATATCATGTTACTCCCCATCTCTGTATGATTTTCATGTATGGTCTGCTCCAGTCTGATTATGGGCATTGTACAATAGCTTTATGCTAAGTAGTTGAGTGCAACACAGAATCCAATGGCCGGGTCGCAACACCATGAAACTTCCGAAAAAATATTCATGTTTGTGATGGAAATTTGATACCCTCACACACACGGTTTATGAGAGGAAATGTTACTTCTTAATTCTCAAACTCGCCACTTCTTAATTCCCAAACTCGGGCCCCGAGCTCGGATAGCTGCATTAATCCGATTTTGAGGCGTGATAGTACTGATATGGTTTAAATAGGGTTGCAAATATGTATCTTATTCTCTGATTACCCGAAAGTTTAAACTCACAAAAAATCGGGTCTGAAACCTATTTTAGGTTTCAATTCACAAACAAGTCCAGGTCTTCAACACAATTTAGGTTCTAATTGATAAATATGTTCAGTTCTAGGTCCATATAGGTTCCAACCTATGGACATGGGACCTGGGACCCGGCATATGAGCCTTTTGATATTGTAAACTGTACCTTGAAATCAACTTTTTTTAGGCATTTTTATGTATAATGTTGGAGGTACTTAGACTTGATGCACGGTTATAAATTGAATGATATGCTTATTTTAAGAAAAAATAAAAAATTCCTCTAGGTAGTCCTGGTTACAGAATTGGATCCATATTTTTTTTATTGGAATCGAGTGTAGAACCAACAAAACAAGTTTTGAGTCAAAACTGGACTTGAAATCGGAATCGTTATTTAGAAACGGGTTCGTGTTCGGGTTAGGGTCCAGTATGGTTCTGGCCTGAAACCATCCCGTTTGCAACCCTAAGTTTAAATCAATCCGACAATGGGACCCATTCCTTTTTAGCTGAGGATTTGTAATTGGAGGGGATGAAATTCATTTTGAAAGGTCTGAATCTATGTAGGTCCCACGACGGAGTTTCAAAAAAAGTAAATCCTTTGCTCCAACTCCTGTGGGGTTCACCTTTGGGCCCTTTTTAAGTTTCCATTTGATTTGATCAATACATTCCAGTTGACAATAATTATACGAAAAAAAACATTATTGCATATATTTCGAGTACGTGAATTCAAATCGTTTGTAACACTTGGATTGGACTGAAATTTAAGGCCATATCTACATATAAAATTATCATCACAATATATATATATATATAATTACGAGACATAATTTAAATCACACAACAGTTGCCCCCCAAAAGGGTTGACCCAAATTATATAGCTGTCCTTGGCATCATTCTTGGAGCATGAGATTTCTCATTTCAAGCGCTGTGTCACTGTGTTGCCATCTTGATATGTACCCGGGTGTAGAGTAAGATTGAATAAAGGGAGGCCAGCTAATGTTTAGCAAAATAAAGGGAGGCTAAGTGGCCAACTAATAGCCAGATCTAATAATTGCAGCAATCCATCTTGTTATATGGTGTTTGGATCATTTATAGGCAAGTTGGCATGGTTCATGAATCATGATACTCCTTTAAAAATAACATTCATGGATATTTTTTTATCTATATTTGTTGTCGTAACAAAATGCTATCATTTCTTGTTTTAATAAAACATGGGAATACTGTTTCGGCTTATCTCCAAGCGCCTTCAATATAAAATATTATCTTTGTATTTTTTCATTCCAATAAAATATCTGAGAGTGTGCAATTAGGTGACATCACATTTTATATAGGTGGCGCTCGGGGATAGGCCGAAACAACATTTTCCTATTTCGGTGGAACAAGCGATCCACACTCAAATGTTATACATAGGAAAATTCCTAAAACTAGTTATCCACCGTACGACCAGCTATTTAGGAGATGACAGAACTAGTGAAATGACTATCTAGGTTCCAGTTAATAAAAGGGTCCCATTTGGGAACCATACATATTCTGATCCGTGGAGCTAACATGTGAATCTTTAACCCTGCATATGTAGACCTGAAGCACAGCTATACATTAATGATATTCTTATTTTAAGTAAAGTTAAAAAAATAAAACAAATGTCGAAACCAATATTGCAACTGGATCCCACTTCTTTATTCAAGAATCGAGTCCTCCTATCTTAACTAAGTTCGAAACCGATAAAAAAATAAAGAGTTTTGATTTGAAATCGGATATAGAACCAAACATTCATTTATAAAACAGTTTCCATAGCAAGGCTAATATGATTCCGGCCGAAACCGAACCGCTTACCTCCCTAAATACAAATGTCATTATACCAAAAAAAAAAAATTACAAATTTAATTTCAGGGAAATTTTGTATTTTTTGAGGGTGTATTCGTTATTGTTACAAAATAGAATACATTACAAATACCCCCAACCGATTGGCCGCCACGTATAACGACCACAGTCAGGAGCCGCCGAACCAGTAAAATGACTATTTTACCCTAATAAAATCTCCACTCAATTCAAGCCAGACCCGTAAATATACGAAACAACAAGGGCAACAGCCGGACATTCGAAACCCCACAAAAACCCTTTATACTTACCTTCTCTCTTTTATTTCAAACCTCTCTCTTTCTCAGCAATGGCTGCCGCTGCTGCTACAGTTCCGTATCTTTCTCCCCCCAACAAGGCTATGAAATCGGTTTCCCAGCCCTCTCTCGAAATGAGTTTCTGTAAAATGGGATTCTCGATCGCCCCAGATCGCTCGAAGCCCAAATACAAGGTTTTGGAGCCGAAGAGAATGGTGGTTTCTGCATGCAGTTTGGAGAAGCAGAGCAGTGGAAATGCGGTTCCCGTGAGCGAGACTGCTGGTTCTAGATCTCGGGACAGGTGAGATTTCTCCTGGGTCTTTGTGTTTCATTCCTTTATCCCATTAGTCTTATTTGATAGATTTCTCATGACAAACACTAACTCACGAAGTTAAAAGATTGCAGTTTTATGGGTAAGAGAGGATTTAGATGCGTGATTGAATTCTTTTTTTTTAAGCTCTCTCTGTTTAAATCTCTTCTTACTGTATGCCTGGAAGGGACTCACTCTGGTTGGAAAGTTTGCAGTATTGTGGTTTTGGGCGAGACCGAAGAGATTGTATGGCATTAGAATATTATGCTAGGATGCTAAAGGTGAAATCTTTCGATATTTGGTCTTTTGTTGATGTTTGGGATTTTTATTTTACAGGTTTTCTTTGGTCTGGAGTTTGTAAATGGTTGCATGTAATTGGTTATTTATCTATATACCCATAGACAAATCTATATATTTATTTTGGTTTGGGTCCAAGTGGGATGGCAGTTTTTGCTTTTGATTTTTTTATTTCGCCTTTTCGTTTCATGGGTTTACCTGATAAGTGAGATGGTTGCATGTTGCATGCGCTGATGAATATGCTGGTTTCCTTGTTTTACTTATTTTAGTTAGCCATTTTAGTAACTCTTTTTTTTTTTTTTTTGTTGTTGTCTTTTGAATTGGGATAAATTGTTGCATGTATGATATTTTTTTAGCATCATTTCGTGCAGTGGCGGACTTAGGATTTTCATTTGGGTGGGGCTAAACTTTTACTAGCATAATCATAAACATTGGTTCAATAAATGAATTTAAAAAAAAATTGAAAAAGAAGAAGAAATAAATAGTTAAAACTTCATTTCTATAATTTTGTAACTACCTACTTTCCTTTATAAGAAAAAAGAGAGGCAAACTCTTATGTCAAAGAGAATTTGAAGGATTGAGAATGACAATAACATGACACAATACCATGGATTATGGAATTGAAGAAAACTCTAATTCATTCAAAATGCTCACCCAATCTCACTAAATCAAGGAAACCCAGATCTCACGCTTAACACATATAAAGCAAATGAGAATTTCATATGTTAATGGCATTTTAATAATCAACAAATCATTCTTCTATAAAACAAACACACCATTCTCCCTTTAAATATTCATCTCTCCTTTTTCAATCCCCCCAATTCCCATCTCTTTCTATATTTTCCATTCTCTTTATAAAATAATCTCTTCTTTTACAACACCCAATTCCCATTTAATCTATTTTTATATATTTCCTTTTCAACTTCTCCAATAAAACAAAGTCTAACCCAGGCACAAGACCCTCTCTATGCAACTTGTATTCTTTATATTGATCTTGCAAGGCTGCACTACAAGACTACTCAGCCATACTACAAGACTCCAATACATGGCAAGACTACAATATAAGGCTACTCAAATCAAGACTCCAGTATCTGGCAAGTGGCAAGACTGCAATGCAACACTATCTCCAATAGTTGTTTTGCTGGACAGCAATACAAGACTGAAGTAGGTGGGGCAGACTTGTTGAAATATGTGGGGCATGGCCTGGGGCCCATTGAAGGTATAAGGGATTTCTTGATTCCATCTGGGGCGATCGCCCCAGATGGTTATCACCTGGGTCCGCCCCTGATTTCGTGTATGTTTCCACTATCCTTCTCTTTTGCGGCTTAAGTTTTCTGTTTAGCAAGTTGCCATTTATTTTCTAGTTATCATGTTGTATGATCTTAATTTCTATACCTGTTTTGTTTGTACCCTTAAGGACTGCAATAGAATGGTGGGATGTTATATCATTCCATAGTGCTCTGATGGAGTATGGAGAAAAATCTTCCCCCTTTTACACAGGAAACTGATTGCTGTCATGATCTATTTCTCCTTTTGATGCATGTTTTGAATATGTATCTGAGTTATCACACCAAGCCTATTATAGGAATCATTCTCCATTTTTACTTTTTCAACACAGGGTGAGACGCCATACAATATCGGTATTTGTTGGGGATGAAAGTGGCATGATAAATCGGATTGCAGGTGTCTTTGCTAGAAGGGGATATAACATTGAGTCTCTTGCTGTTGGCTTGAACAAGGACAAGGCTCTGTTTACTATAGTTGTCTCCGGGACTGATAAGGTGTTGCAGCAAGTTGTTGAGCAGTTGCATAAGCTTGTGAATGTCTGGAAGGTATAATCTTCATCTTGAATTTCCATTTTGAATCCCAGTAAATCTTCCTCTTCTTTTGGTAATGTTCATTTGTCTATGGCCTTCTTTGTTGCTAAAATCTGAGCAATTTTGCTCATTTAGTTCATTTTGGATTGGCTCAACTGGCTCTATCCTTATCACTAAATTGCATGTTCTAGTTGATGCTGAAAATAATGATTTTTTTTTTTAATATCTGAGGTGACATTTGAGGTGGAAGGATAATATTGCAATGTTTCCTCTTCCTACCTCTTGTTGCTATTATATTCAGCTGCTAGCTGAATGTTCTAATGTTTTCAAAAAAATTTAATTAGCCAGAATGTGGGGTCATTGTCATATGAAAATATAAAATTACCATATATTTGTTGTCATGAAATTCTTCAGTGTTAAGCCTGTCCATGTGCATCTGCAATTCTCTGGAAGGCTGGATATTGCATGGTTTCCACCTTCTGAGAGGTATTGTAAAAATGTCCAGTCTTCCTATGTTGTCCTTTGCAATTCGAAATAACTTATGCTATTTTTTTTGGAAGGTAATATTGTTTGCTAATGTGCTTGGCAAATGACTTAACTATCAACAAATTGATATTGGTTGGATAGGCACTTTGCAACATAACCAGAGTTATAATGATAATTGCGTTCCAACTAACCTGTGGGATAACTGTGTTTTTGAAGTTCGTTTTACTTTTGCCTAATACAGCATACAACTCTTGTATGCTAGGTTGAAGATCTCTCAAGGGAGCCTCAGGTAGAACGTGAACTGATGCTTATAAAACTTAGTGTGGACCCAAGCAAACGTGCAGAGGTAATTTACATGTCCAGTTTTACATGCTATTAAAAGAACCCGAATTTTCTTCTTTTAACAGCAGGTGGCAGCACATGAAGTAGCAAATGCAAACTTTAGAGCATTTTTATGTTAAGGGGTGTGATAATTGTTGGTTGAGTCTGCTACTTCGGCTGCTGCCATCAATTGCTACGGTTCTCCTAATTACCAATTTGATGCTATAAATTAATTTTTTTTCTTTATGTAGTTTCAAATTATTTCCATGTTTTTTTCAATCGAAAATTATTTCCATGTATTGGAATATGTAATTTATTTCATAAACTAAGAGGAATTTAATCCATAAACTATATTTCTAGGGTCTTGTTGCTCTGCAAATTTAAAGTATGTTGAGACATATTTCCATTCATGTGGGGTCGACCGCCAGTGCTCCAGATCAGAGGACTCTGGGTGCCACTATGGTGGTGGATGCTTCAAAAATTCTATAGACCATGTCTTTCACAGTGAGAAATCAGCAATTGCCATAGATAATGTCGATGGTCTTCCAATCTTGGTTACATTTTGGCGTCTTTATCATCTTGAGGCCAGGAGATTAGTGATAGAATCTGAGAGAGATGGCAAATAGAATGAAGGAAACTATTTACCGTTATCTTTAAAATAGAATAAAGGAAACTATTTACTGTTATCTATAAAAAAAAAATGAAGGAAAGTACATCCTACCTATTCTAAATTTTTACAATGACAAGCTATATAGCTATCCTATCTTATCTAAGAGATTACATCAGATAAGCACATGTTTCATCAAGCAATGTGGGTCTTCTATGTCTCTCTACTCCTTAAATTGGTGCACTGCAGAACAAAGCAACAATTTGCCAATAAGAAAAGCATGGTGCACCTTTGACATGGGGAAGAGATATGGTGCCCGACAAGAGATGTTGGTGAATGAAGTGACAATCAATCTCATTGTAATTTGTGAGTTCATGAAAGACAACAGTGGAGGCAATCTAAATAGCACATGTGTTGTCTGAATAAAGAGGAGTAGCCTTCTTAATAGGTACATCTAATGTGGAGAGAAGTCACCTTAGTCAAATGATTTTACTAGTCATTGAGGACAGATTGATATTCAACTTCAGCAGATGAGTTGGATACATTTGCTTCTTATATTTCCACATGATCAAAGATGTGCTAGGTAGTGGGGACATGCACCGACCAATTGTAGAATGTTTTCAATCTACACAATCTGCCCGATCTGCAACTGCATAACCACTAAGGTGTAAAGGAGATGATGAAGGATAAAACAATCCTTTATTAATAGCTCCACAGGTATAGTAAAGAAGGCGATAGACTGCTGTAACATAATCATATTTAACAGAGAGATTACATTTACAACATATAATCAAATGTTACAGCAAGCAATGTGGACCTTGGGGCTTGGGCTGTGGGCCTTCTTTGCATGGTTTAAAATATCGGCTGATACTGGTTTGTATCAGCCGATACGTATCGGTATTGTCCTTGGCCGAACTGATAAGTGTGTACTTATCGGCTTCGGTACCCTAAAATATCGCCAAAACTATTGGTGTTTTTGGCCGATATTCTGAAATATCGGCCAAATATCAGTATCAGCCGATATTTTCCCCAAATCCTGGCCTTCCCTTAGGTGATGCAGATTGAAAAAATGAAAATAGAAAAAAAAAACAAAAATGGAATAAAAGGAGCCTATGTTGTCTTGCATGCATGTTTCAGAGAGGGGGGAAAAAGAAAAGAAGAAGCTAAAGAGAGAGATTGAGATGGAGGGAGGAGGAGAGGAGTGGAGAAGGGAAGGCATACATGGATAGAGCAGTCGTTGCAGTCCTACCTCCGCCACTGCTGAAGCAGTCCTGCCTCCCATTGCTGCTATCGGGTTCTCCCCCCAACCCAAAAAAAAAAAAAAAACCTCCCAACTCCTCCTCCTTCCCCTTCCGTTTTATCCTGTTTTTCCCTTTTCCCTCATTCCCTCCCCTTTTTTTGTTTCGAGTGAATGGCACTTTTGTTTTAGGGTTTCTTTTACTCTTTATTTTCTTTATACTCGACGAACCGGTATGATGCGTTTTACTTACTCATGAGTCATATGTGACTTTCCAAGTATTACTTGTTGAGTACTTGAGTTACATACATGTATGTAACTTAAAAACTTGCCACTTTGTCAGCCCCACAATGGAGCCCACCTACATAAAATCCAAATTGCTCAAAATAATCCTCCCTCATATGAGGCCTGAGAAAGTTTCACTCTAATTGAAGATTGGCCTACCGTAAGATTAATCAGTTGATCAATTAAAAATAAAATCAATCAATCTATTAGCAGCACAAAGGGCAAATTTTCACCAAAATCTGATGTGGGCCATCCCTATTTGAGTGAGATTTCACCATACCCCATGCATAAAGGGGAATTTAATTTAAAGTTATTCAGCTTTTTTATATGTTGGCCATTGTGGGGCCTACAAAATTTTTGAAATTCATACCTGAAGTTTTTGTGAATTAAAAAAAAATAAAAAATTTGTGCTCTCTAATGAGGCCCATTCATCACTCATGAAAATCTAACCATTTACAATAAATGTCTCTCTCTTGAATCAACCCTACAAATTTTACTCCATTAGAAGTTGGTCCAACTTCATATTGATCATTATATAACCTTCTAAAAATAGAAATGCTAACAAAAAGAGTAAGTAAAAAAATACTAATACTAACCTATCAGCTGTGGTTATTCTCACTTGGATGAATCGTTTAAATCGTAAGATTCAATTAAACAAGTATCAAATCTTAATATTCACACTTGAATCCTAAGACTCACCTATAAATAGGATTCATCACATATATACAAATCTTTTTCCTTAGGTGTTGATACAGTTTGTAAGATTTGGGATAGGAATTTTAGGATACTGACAACAATGGCCAAGATTATTGGACTATGGGTTCCTTATGTATGGAATTTTACATAGAGGCAAACAACTGTTTAAAAACTGAGAAACTTGACTTGGAAGGTCATCGAGACTATAACTCCCATAAGCCTGGACTGGTATTTGATCAAATTCTTACTTGCCTGACCAGGTGACTTACCAAGTCAAGTTGAGTTGACTGGGCCAAGGCAAGCTAAAGCGAGTTTTTGAAAATTGGGGTGAACTATGGCTAGAATAAGATGCAGTGCTTAAGATAATAATGATGTATCTATCTTTCATAGATTATTACCTCTTGCTGGTCTGTTTTTCTTTGCAGGTTTATTCTAAAGAAATTTTCTCTTCATCGCTGATAAGAAAAAAACCTATCTAGAATAGGCTGTGTAGTCTGAATCTGCAAGTAGAACTCCCCTAGTTGGCAATTAGTTGATCCAACCTGCTGTAGGCTTGACTCAGTTTAGTCCCAGAACAAATTCTTCTGAATCGTCAATGAATCAATTGCCATTAGAAATTTTCATTTACAATCGTTTCCAGCAGCCAGCAGAACCAAGAAAACCAGGAAGTTACAGCTTCTTCAGCAACATTTTACTCAATTCAAAATTGTAGAATAATTCTTGTTTGGTGGAACTAAAGGGAGTGAAAATAATTTGCAAAAATCCAAAATACTCTTAATTTTTAAGGTAAGTTTTATGCAATGGTTCAACTAGAGTATAATGACTAATAAATCCTAACACTCCTAGTTTCAATTCTACCACTCATCAACGTGTACAACTTAAAGCTCTTTTGATCTAAAAGCCCTTTTCTTCTCCCAATCTCATTTGGACGGTATGACTGCAATTACTCATAACTCTTGTTGATCCAGCCTGTAAGCGGGTCATATGTGTCAAATCCAAGTTAGCCCAATTAGGCCCAACATGGGCCCAACATGGTGGTATCCAATCTCGTTGGATTTGGTCAATCTGTGTACAAGTTTTCTTCCTTTTAAATAGATTGTAATTAGCTGATTTCTCTCTTTCTTTAATCATAGATTGTAATTAGATTAGATTAGCTATTTTGTAGCCTTTGATAAGGCAACTGTATCCTATTTAATGGGAGAGAAGCTCCAATGTACAGACACAGGAAATTAATCCAAAAATCCTTTTTTCATCTCACGTCTGTTATGGTATCAGAGCCTCTCTTGTAAAGGCTATTAGTTTTCATCTTCTGAAAAACCTCAAGAACTCTATCAGAGAGAAATTCTTCTCTCTCTCTCGTGTAGCAAACAGATCAGGATCTGTCCTAGTTCAAGAACAAGCAAAGATCTGCAACCTCTTGTAGTCTGATCTCTGTGGCCCACCACAGATCAGCCCAAGTTCATCTGAGACATCTTTCTATCTTGATCAACAGTTGCTTCAGAAGGTTGTGAACGTCTATTTGACTCAGCAAGTAAAATCAGGCAACCAATTAAGGTTCTGGGCACTGTTCTCGTCAGGATCTTGGAGCATCTCATCAGGGGCCCACCTGCGATCATCACCAAATCGTCACTTTCTCTCCAGCCTTGGTCGCCCATCTCTCCTGGTCTTTTTGGAGATTTTTTCAGATTTTTTTACAGATCAGAGGTAGGCTTTCTGATCCATCATGTGATTATTCATTTTTTTGGAATAGTTTTCATCACAGCCACACAAATTCTTGGATTCAGCCTGGATTTTGTTGAAACCTACATTGTTGGAAAGGGATTTTGATCATTGTCTCTAGTCTCTCATCTGATCTTCCATCAGATCTCTGTGTGGACCCCACGAAGGAATCCAGCCAAGAAGTTCTTGGTCGTCTGGACTGTTTTTTTACTGTTTTTTTTGCAATCTCTTGTGCTGTTCACTTCTGGGCGCCTCTTTGCTGTTTACTTTTGTGTGGAAGCTTTATCTTGCATCTCTGTGGTTTGATTTCTCACTTTCTGGTTCGAGTGCTCTTTAAATGGAGAAGTCAGAAGTTAAATTGATTCAATTTAATGGTAAAAACTATCCTGCATGGGCTTTTCAATTCCAATTATATCTTGAGGCCAAGGAATTATGGGGATTTGTTTCTGGTTCTGACCCAAAGCCTACAGAGGATGATAAAAAGATTTCTACTTGGAATACAAAAGATGCAAAAATAAAAACATGGCTTCTTGGGGCTGTGGAACCTCATCTGATTCTGAACCTCAAACCTTATTCAACCTCCAAGGAGATGTGGGGTTATTTGCAGACAGTCTATCATCAAGAAAATTCTGCACGACAATTTCAACTTGAGTGTGAAATTGCAGAATACAGTCAAGGTACCTTGTCCATTCAGGACTACTATTCTGGTTTCCGTAATTTGTGGGCTGAATACGATGGGATAAAGTATGCATCTGTTCCGAACAATATTCTTAAAACTATTCAAGATCTTCAAGCCTCCAGTCATAGGGACCAGTTTTTGATGAAATTGCGTTATGAATACAAGACTGTTACATCATCTCTGCTGAGCCGAAGTCCATTACCATCTTTGGATGTTTGTTTGAATGAGCTCCTACGAGAAGAGCAACGTATTCGCACAAAAGCCCATCTGGAACAGCAGCACACCGCGACTTATCCTGTTGCATACTCTGCTAAAGGGAACACTCCAGCTCTTCCGATCTCACAGTCTTCTCTGACTCCTCAGACTCGGGATATGAGCAAAGTTCAATGCTACTCTTGCAAAAAATATGGCCACCTTGCCACACAATGCAACCAGAAATTCTGCAATTACTGCAAGAAGAAGGGACACATCATTAGTGAATGTCGCCGCCGTCCTCAAACTCGGACTCCAAATGCCTATGCTGCCACGACAGACTATTCTACTGCTGATGCTGCATCCACATCTGTGCCTTCACAGCCTGGTTCATCTTCTCCTGCTCTCACTCCTGAACTAGTTCAACAAATGATTGTCAATGCATTTTCTGCACTTGGCATCACAGGTAAATCTAAAACTCCTTCTTCCATTTGGTATCTTGATTCCGGAGCATCAAATCACCTGACTCATTCCAATGCACAACTGTCTAGTTTGACAAAATATACTGGCAATACTCATGTTCAAACAGCCGATGGCGGACACCTTCCTATAACTGCCATTGGAGATATTTCCAGTATTTTGCCCTTAAAAAATGTTTATCACTGTCCCAATTTAGTTTCAAACCTTCTTTCAGTTGGACAACTCGTTGAAAACAACTGTACCGTTTCATTTTCTTCCTCTGGTTGTGTTGTGCAGGACCAGATGTCAGGGAAGGAGATCGCGAGGGGGCCTAAGCATGGACGCTTATTTTCTCTTGATCTTTCTGCTCCAATTAGGAATAATTCAGCAAATGATTTCTGTTTTTCTGCTCAAAATAATTGTCAATTGTGGCATAGTAGGCTTGGACATCCTAATTTTAAAACCATGTCTCACATGGTTAATTCTGGATTGTTAAACTCAGTAGGTTTTTCTAAATTTCTTTCCTTTGATTGTGCTACATGTAAGATGGGAAAAAGTAAGACTCTTCCTTTTTCTGTCTCTACTTCCAATAGCACTCAGTGTTTTGAGTTAGTTCATAGTGATGTTTGGGGTATTGCTCCTCATTTGTCTCATGCTCATTATAAATATTTTGTGACATTTATTGATGATTATAGTAGATTTACATGGGTCTATTTGTTACATTCTAAAGCTGATGTTTTTAATGTTTTCAAGATGTTTTTAGCATATGTTGAGAATCAATTTTCCACCTGCATAAAAATTTTACGTTCTGATTCGGGAGGTGAATATGTGTCTACAGAGTTTCAAACTTTCTTACAACAAAAAGGGATCATTTCTCAAAAAACTTGTCCTTATACCCCTCAGCAAAATGGGGTCGCTGAAAGGAAAAATAGACATCTGCTTGATATTACTCGATCTCTTCTCATTGAATCCTCTGTTCCTACTCGTTTTTGGACAGAAGCTCTTAGCACTGCTGCCCACCTTATAAATCGATTACCATCTTTTTCTTTAGAAAATGAAAGTCCTTTTTATCGATTATACAACACTACACCATCCTATGATGATCTACATGTTTTTGGATCGGTGTGTTTTGTACATTTACCTCCTTCTGAGCGTAACAAACTTACTGCACAATCTGCTAAATGCGCATTTCTAGGATATGCTAGTCATCAAAAGGGGTTTCTTTGTTATGATCCTCACATACGGCGCATTCGTACCTCTCGCAATGTTGTTTTTTTCGAAAATCAATATTTTTTCCAACAACATCTTGATTATGTAGAATCCTCACCTGTTGTTTCTTTCCCTGGTTTTTCGGATAAAACACCATTTGTTAAATTTGATCCTAATTTGGTTTATCAAAGGCGGAGTAAAACTGCGACCACACATAGTCCCTCTAACGATCCCCAAGCTGCCTCTGGTCCAACTGGAGACGCTCCATTACGCCGTTCATCTCGGATTTCAGTACCTCCAACTCGTTATGGATTTACCCACACTTCCTTAATGGCCACCATGTCTTCTACTTCTATTCCAAACTCATATTCCCAGGCTGTGCAGCATGAGTGTTGGAATAACGCTATGCAGGATGAATTGGATGCTCTGGCGCAAAATCATACATGGGATGTGGTTCCGTGTCCTTCTTCTGTTAAGCCAATAGGTTGCAAGTGGATATATTCTATCAAGCTTAAACCTGATGGGACTTTGGCTAGGTATAAGGCGCGTCTTGTCGCTCTGGGTAATCGGCAGGAATATGGTATTGATTATGAAGAGACTTTTGCTCCTGTAGCAAAAATGACAACTGTTAGGACTATTCTTGCCATTGCAGCATCTCAATGCTGGCCTCTATACCAGATGGATGTCAAGAATGCCTTTCTTCATGGTGATCTCAAAGAAGATGTTTACATGCGCCTTCCTCAGGGAGTTTCCTCTATCATCCCGGGTGCTGTTGCCAAACTGCGACATTCTCTTTATGGCCTAAAACAAGCCCCCCGGGCATGGTTTGAAAAATTCCAAAATGCTCTTGGCCAATTGGGGTTTCTTCCTAGTCCATACGATCCATCCATGTTCCTTCATCATGCTTCTACAGGGATTACTATTCTTCTTGTTTATGTGGATGACATCATCATTACTGGTACTGATGCACATATGATTCAACAGCTTCAGGCCTCTCTTCATGAATCTTTCCACATGAAAGATCTTGGCCCTCTACACTATTTTTTAGGTCTTGAAGTTCATCAATCCGCAAAAGGCATCGTACTTCATCAACATAAATATGCTCTTGAATTAATTGAAATGGCTGGACTTCAAGGATCTGCTCCCGTCGATACTCCAGTAGAAGTCAATATTAAACTTCAGCAAGACAGTGGTGATCCTCTCTCTGATCCCACTCTATATCGTCGCCTCGTTGGCAGCTTGATCTACTTGACGATAACTCGTCCTGATATCTCTTATGCAGTCAATTTAGTCAGTCAATTCATGACTGATCCTCGACATCTTCATTTGGCTGCAGTCCGACGGATTATCAAATATCTAATTCGGACACCTACCCGTGGCTTATTTTATCCAGCCAACAACTCCCTGACACTCAAAGCATACTCAGATGCTGATTGGGCTGGTTGTCAGGACACTCGTCGTTCTACCACAGGATGGTGCATGTATTTGGGCGATAGCTTGGTTTCGTGGAAATGTAAGAAACAAGACAAGGTCTCCAAATCTTCCACCGAAGCTGAGTATCGTGCCATGTCTGCTGCCTGTTCCGAAATTCTCTGGCTTCGCGGGTTACTTTCCGATCTCGGATTTCCTGCTCATAGTGCCACACCACTCTATGCAGACAATACTAGTGCAATTCGTATTACTGCTAATCCAGTTTTCCACGAACGCACTAAACACATTGAGATTGATTGCCATTTTATACGGGATGAATACAAGCGTGACGTGATTAGCCTTCCTCACATCCCTTCTGATCTTCAAAATGCAGATATCCTCACAAAGGGACTTCCGCGACCTCGACATCAGTTCTTGGTTAGCAAATTGATGCTTGTGGATTCCCCAGCATCAATTTGAGGGGGGGTGTCAAATCCAAGTTAGCCCAATTAGGCCCAACATGCTCTGATACCATTAGTACCACTTGGTCCAAGGCCCATATACAATGGCCCATGTACAATAAGCCCATGCCATAAATCACGTGGGACTTAATTGCATATCATCAATATGTATATTCTTTCATTCTATAAGTAGGAAATGTAATTATATTCTTTCCTAGTAATTAGATTGTAATTGCATAGTGATTGCCTTGATTAAGGCTTCAATGTATTATAAATAGAATCAGTAAACGATCTAAGAGATCATTCAATCCCAAAGAATTCTCTATCTCTATTCTTTCTCTTGTTCTGACATGGTATCAGAGCCTCATCTTCTACCTCTTATTCTTCTAGTTTTCCTCTTAGATCTAGTGGTCGAATCTTGGTAACAGTCACAGGCTGACTGTTCGTGCATGTTATTATAGCATTCCATCAACATTTTGAAGTCTGATCACCAGTGGCCCACCTCAGATAAGCTCAAGTTCATCAAGGAAATCATTCCTTCTTGCTCGACAATCAATCAGAGAACTGAGAACCAAGATTTTGAATCAAAATCAAAATCTGAACAGTGTCTGGGTTCTAGGAACAGATCTCGTCAGAGATTTGAAGCATCTCAACTGGGCCCCACCTGCGATCATCACCATCTCATCTCAGTACCTTCAGCCTTGGTCGACCATATATCCTGGTATTTGTGAAGATTTTTTCAGCATTTTTCAGGAATCAGAGGTAGGATTTTGGATCCATTTTGTGATTTTCTAGTTTTCACAGATCTTTTTCATCTCAGCCGTTCAACTTCTTGAATTATGGATGGATCTTTGTGAAACTTGATTTGTTGGAAAGATATTTTGATACTGCTCACATCATAGTAATCTGATGATCCATTAGATCAATCAGTGGGGCCCACGCATAGACATAACAGCCATTTTTTTGGTCGTCTGGACCAATTTTTGGGTCTTTTTTGTCGCCATTTCTGAACTTCAGCTCCCTGTGTGTGCAATTGTCATTTCTTTCTCTTTGGCTGCCTGGTGTCTATTCTTAGAGTGTTTTTACTCATGGACAAAACAGAAATTGCACTGGTTAAGTTCAATGGAACCAACTATACATCCTGGGGATTCCAATTTCAGATTTATCTCAAAGGGAAAGAATTGTGGGGCCATATAGATGGGACTGACCCAAAACCTAAAGATGATGTCAAGGCCATCTCCACATGGGAAACCAAAGATGCAAAGATCATGACTTGGCTTCTAGGATCAGTCGATCCCCAATACATCCTGAACCTTAGGCCATACAAATCAGCCAAAGGTATGTGGGATTACTTGAAACAAGTATATCAACAGGATAACTCTGCTCGGAGATTTCACTTAGAGCATGAACTTTCTCAGCTTACCCAGGGAAATATGTCCATTCAGGATTATTACTCTCATTTTATTCGTTTATGGAAGGATTATACTGAGATTATCTACTCCAGTCTTCCTGATGCCTCCATTGCAATAGTTCAGGGCATACACTCTACCAGTCAAAGGGATCAATTTCTGATGAAGCTTCGACCTGATTTTGAACAAGTTCGTTCGAATCTGATGAGCAGAGTGCCTTCCCCATCTATAGATGCCTGTTTAGGGGAACTCCTTCGGGAGGAACAACGTCTTAACACTCAGGTTGTTCTTCAACAAGCACTGTCACCAGCTCCAGTAACTGCAGCCTATGTTGCACGTTCCGCCCAGCTGCCCAGAGACATGACAAAAGTGCATTGCTATTGTTGTCAGAAATATGGACATGTGGCCACTCAGTGCAATACCAAATATTGCTCATACTGCAAACGCAAGGGTCACGTTCTTCCTGAATGTCGGCGTCGAGCTCACAATTCCTCACAGAAAGCCAATCTTGCCACCTTGGATGCGTCTTCCTCTGCCTTTGTACGTCCAGCTGCTAATACTATGTTGCCTGCTCCACCTGCTCCACCTGTTTCTTCTTCACCAGCTTCTCCTTCTGTTACCCCTGACATGGTCCAACAGATGATTGTCAATGCTTTTTCCGCTCTCGGTCTCTCAGGTAAAACCAAACAGTCACACTCCACCTGGTATATGGATTCGGGGGCTTCTAATCATATGACTTATTCATCAGATACCTTATCTAAAATAAAATCTTATGATGGAAATCTCCGAATCAATACCGCAGGTGGTGGTAGTATACCCATTACTGCCATTGGTGAGGTCTCACATTCATTACCATTGAGTCATGTTTTTATTTCTCCTCAGTTATCTACAAATTTACTATCTGTTGGACAACTCATTGATAATGATTGTTCGGTTTCTTTTTCTCGTTCTGGTTGTGTTATACAGGATCAAGCATCGGGGAAGATGATAGCGACGGGGCCTAAGTGTGGTCGTCTGTTTCCATTACAACTTTCTACACAAGATCGTAGTTTGAATTCCTCTGCATTGTTTTCAGCTTCTAGTTCACATAACAGCCAATTATGGCACAATCGTTTAGGCCATCCTAATTCTCGCACTTTATTGTCTTTGTTTAAATCTGGTTTGCTATCTGATAATAAAATTTCTTTTAAAGATGTGTTCTTAAATTGTTCAAGTTGTAAAATGGGTAAGAGCAAGACTCTTCCTTTTCCCATCAGCCATACTTCATCATTGCACTGTTTTGATCTTGTTCATAGTGATGTATGGGGTATCGCACCTATTCCATCACATTCTCATGTTAAATATTTTGTTACATTCATTGATGACTACAGTCGGTTTACATGGATTTATTTTCTGCATGCAAAATCTGAGGTGTTTGCTACATTTAAAATTTTCTTAGCCTATGTGGAAAATCACTTCTCTACCTCAATTAAGACACTTCGTACAGATTCAGGCGGTGAATATGTTTCTAATGAGTTTCAGACTTTTTTACAAACTAAAGGAATCATCTCTCAAAAATCATGTCCTTATACACCTCAACAAAATGGTGTATCTGAGAGGAAAAATAGACATCTCCTGGACATTGTTCGGTCTCTACTCTTAGAATCCTCTGTTCCTCCAAGATTTTGGCCAGAAGCGTTATCCACAGCTGTTCATGTTATCAATAGGCTACCCTCACCTCGTATAAATCATGAAACACCTTACTTTCGTTTATTTCATAAGCATCCTGTTTATTCTCATCTCCATGTTTTTGGATGTGTGTGTTTTGTTCTTCTTCCCCCAATAGAACGGACAAAACTCTCTGCACAATCTTCTAAGTGTGTTTTTTTAGGTTATGCGAATGATCAGAAAGGATTTGTTTGTTATGATCCAAAGGTCAAACGTATCAGGATTTCTCGTAATGTAGTGTTTTTTGAACATCAATATTTTTTCCCGCATTCTCTTGATCATGACTCACCTCCTATTTTTTCACTTGTTCCTGGTTTTACTGATTCTCCGGTTGTACCTGTAACTCCTATCAAACCTCTTCTTGTGTATGAAAGGCGTAGACGGGAACCTATTACTGCACCTGAGCCTCCAGATATATCTTCTTCCACGGCGCCTGATCCTGCACAAACATCAGATATCTCTCAGTTAGTTCCCCGTCGATCATCCAGGATTTCACGTCCCCCTGATCGATTTGGCTTCACCCATACATCTTTAATTGCCACCCTGTCCTCGGTTCAGATACCTAATAGTTTTTCACAAGCAGTGCAACATCAGTGTTGGCGTCAGGCTATGCAGGAAGAACTGGACGCTCTGAATATTAATCATACCTGGGATGTTGTTCCATGTCCTCCTACCATAAAACCTATTGGCTGTAAGTGGGTTTATTCTATCAAGTTACATCCTGATGGCTCTTTGGCTCGTTATAAAGCTCGCTTAGTCGCTCTTGGTAATCGCCAGGAGTATGGTATTGACTATGATGAGACATTTGCTCCGGTCGCCAAGATGACCACTGTGCGCACAATTCTGGCTATCTCTGCATCCCGCTCTTGGCCTCTTTATCAGATGGATGTCAAGAATGCTTTTCTCCATGGAGATCTCAAAGAGGATGTCTACATGCGTCTTCCACAAGGCTATGACTCTACTTCTAAAAATGAGGTGGCAAAGCTTCGTCGATCCTTGTATGGTCTTAAACAAGCACCCAGGGCTTGGTTTGAGAAATTTCGGGCTACTATACTTCAACTTGGATTTGTTCAAAGTCCTTATGATCCGTCACTCTTCATCAGTAAAAGCACTCAAGCTATTACCATTCTTCTGGTTTATGTGGATGACATTATTACCGGCACTCACAGTGATATGATCAAGAATCTTCAATCATCTCTTCAAACTGCATTTCATATGAAAGATCTGGGTCCCTTAACATATTTCTTAGGTCTTGAGGTTCACCAATCTAAGAAAGGACTGTTTCTTCATCAGCATAAGTATGCTACTGACCTAGTTGATCTGGCTGGGCTCAAAGAGGCCACACCCGTGGACACTCCATTGGAAGTAAATGTGAAACTTCGGAAAGATGATGGTGATCTTCTATCTGATCCAACACTATACAGACGCTTAGTCGGAAGTTTGATTTACTTGACCATCACTCGCCCAGACATCTCCTATGCTGTAAATGTTGTTAGTCAATTCATGACAACACCTCGGCATCACCATTTGGTTGCTGTCAAACGAATCATTCGGTACATTCTTGGTTCCCTGACACGCGGATTATTTTTTCCAGTTGGCACACCATTAACACTTACAGCTTACTCTGATGCGGACTGGGCCGGATGCCTCGATACTCGGAGATCTACCACCGGTTGGTGTATGTACTTGGGTGAATCCCTCATTTCATGGAAATGTAAAAAGCAAGAACGCGTGTCCCCATCTTCCACTGAATCGGAATATCGTGCTATGTCAGCTGCCTGTTCTGAAATTCTTTGGCTACGTGGCTTCCTTACAGATCTTGGTTTTCCTCAAACCTCGGCTACCCCACTTCATGCGGACAATACTAGCTCCATCCGTATAACCGAAAATCCAGTTTTTCATGAACGTACGAAGCATATTGAGGTGGATTGTCATTTTATTCGGGATGAATATGATCGTAAGGTCATTAGTCTTCCACATGTATCCAGTGAACTACAGCTTGCAGACATCTTCACCAAAGGGTTGCCAAGGCCACGTCATGAGTTTCTGGTTCGCAAATTGCTACTCGTTGACCAGCATCAATTTGAGGGGGGATGTTAGTACCACTTGGTCCAAGGCCCATATACAATGGCCCATGTACAATAAGCCCATGCCATAAATCACGTGGGACTTAATTGCATATCATCAATATGTATATTCTTTCATTCTATAAGTAGGAAATGTAATTATATTCTTTCCTAGTAATTAGATTGTAATTGCATAGTGATTGCCTTGATTAAGGCTTCAATGTATTATAAATAGAATCAGTAAACGATCCAAGAGATCATTCAATCCCAAAGAATTCTCTATCTCTATTCTTTCTCTTGTTCCGACACATGGTGGTATCCAATCTCGTTGGATTTGGTCAATCTGTGTACAAGTTTTCTTCTTTTTAAATAGATTGTAATTAGCTGATTTCTCTCTTTCTTTAATCATAGATTGTAATTAGATTAGATTAGCTATTTTGTAGCCTTTGATAAGGCAACTGTATCCTATTTAATGGGAGAGAAGCTCCAATGTACAGACACAGGAAATTAATCCAAAAATCCTTTTTTCATCTCACGTCTATTAATATGTTCTCAGCTTGGGCTCAGGTAGGTAATAACCCTTAAAGCACACCCAATTGAAGTCATTTAAGCATTGTTTCAAACATCAAATATGGTCTTCTCTAAAGAAATGAAAAAAAAAAAAAGATCTTCTAAAGGTGCCAGTTTGCACAATTCATGCGGACCATGTGTTCTTGGTAGCTCCGTGCTTGTCAGAATCCCATTTACAAATGAATCTTAAGATTCATGTGTGAATCCTATGATTTGATACTCATTCATCCAATCTTAGTATCTTACAATTCAAACGATTCGGCTAAGCGAGAATAGCTACAACCAATAAGTTAATATTAATAATTTTTTACCTTGTTTCTTTCGATGTTCTTTCTTTCTTTCTTTTAGCGCTTTTATTTTTAAAAGGTTATTTAGAAGTTAACGAAACCTCCTAAGAATTTTTTGCGGCTTTGATAAGGTTTTAAAGGTGAATAAAGAACATGTATTTAACTAAAGCATTCGGCTGTTAGTATGGTGCTTGTCTATATCTTCATCTTCTATTAATCTATTTTGGTTTTTTTCTTCATGAACACGCTCTTAACTTCAAGAGATATCTTATTTGTAAGATTGATGGTTTGGATTTAACTTTTATTTTTATATTTTGAATTAAAGATAATAAAAATCTATATTGATACTTTAAACTTATCTAACTATTTACATATCATTTATTTCACATATATATAAATATATGTCATGATGTTCTTGATATGATTGTATAATAGACTTACTTTTTATTATATTTATACTGCTATAAATGGGAAAAATGGATGGTTATGAATAATTACTTTTTTCTTTTAAATTTTAATTATTTTTATTTTTATTATAAAAAAAAAAACTATGATTCGCAATTCAATTCGATTCCGATTTTTAAAACTATGGTTGCCTTTTTCTGACATAGCCAAAATACTTATTCCGATTTTAAAAACTATGGTTCCATGTTTGTCAACCTTGAAACACTTCTGTCAATGCCTTTTTTTTTTCCTCCCAAGTTTATGGTACTCACTGCATCTTGCTTAGTTTTGATCTACAGGTCATGGGGCTGGTGGATATTTTCAGAGCTAGAATTGTTGATATTTCAGAGCATTCGTTAACTATTGAGGTGAACCTTCTTGAGTTGTGCTCTCCTTTTAAATTCACCTTCTCATGTATAACATATGGCTTTACTCATCTGTGCTCCTTCTCTTTAGATCCCGTGACAACCTAAAGCATTCTGTTTGTTGTAATATGGGCATCAGGTGACTGGTGATCCTGGAAAGATGGTTGCTGTTCAGAGAAATCTTCGCAAGTTTGGGATTAAAGAAATAGCAAGAACGGGAAAGGTCATATGCCTACATTCCAGATACTGGAGACCTGTTTGAATGCTTTTCTTTATACGTGAGCACTGATATTTTTGGATCTTACAGATTGCCTTGAGACGTGAAAAGATGGGTGCAACAGCTCCTTTTTGGAGGTTTTCCGCAGCATCGTATCCAGATCTTGAAAGCATAATGCCTGTACAATCTATTCCTGGGTCACCTGGCAATACATTTAGTAGCAATTCAGATATGTCATCAGGGGTAAGCATTGCTTCACACTATTATCAGAGAAGCTTTCTTTTTTACCTAAAAGGGGCTCTGAATCTTTTTCTTTCTTTCTTTCTTTCTTTCTTTCTTTTTGGCTAGATTGGGCGAGTGGTAGCACATGTGCTATAATCTATGCCTGGGCAGTTGTGTAAGAGGAGACTTGCTTGTCAGATTAGAATAATTGGATCTGAATATCCAACTTGCTTGTCAGATGGAGGCTTTCCCATGCCTATCATCAAAGCGCTTTTGCATCCATGCGTCATGACAGTGCCTGTTGCACAGTCAGCTGGGTCCTTTTTTTTTTTTTTTGTGTTTCTATTCTTTGTAATGTTTCTCCTTTTAGTGAAAGTTTACGTTACCGATCCATATATATATATATATAAAACAGTCGGCACTGTCCCTGTGGACTCAGATTCAGTCCCCACCAAGCACACTTTCATTAGAGTTGACTCTGAGTAGTGACTAGTGACTGTTTCTGTCATGGATACTAAGTTCTAAAACCATGGCTTTGACTGACAGTATATCTGAGTACAGTTTCTTTCTTGGTTCAAGGAAAAAATGCTTTCTGTTTCTTGATATTCGATTCTGTAATAGTATAGTTTCCGTACCAAATTCTATTATAAATTGAAATTTTCATGAAGGGAGGCGATGTTTATCCTGTGGAGACTAATGGGGGTTTCTGGGCAAATCAAGTGCTTGATGCTCACTGGGGTGTGCTTGGTGATGATGATGTAAGTATATATTCCTTTCTGCTCAATGGTAATCTCGTGAAATTTTCTTTTCATTTTTGTATTTATATTTTTATGCTACAGAATTCAGTGCTTTGAATCCAAGATTGATGACAATTAGATTAATGTTATTTCTTCCAACACTGACTCTTAATTGATGATTAAAAACTTGAATTATGCTCAATGATTGTCTTAACAAATGAGTTGGAGTGATTTGTAAATCTCTGAAGTTCTCAGATTCACATATTAGGAGTTTGTTTGGATTCATGCAGAGTTGCAGACTAACACACACACACACAAGTTTTATTACTGTCAGAATTTATTAGCACAAGAGTAGGAGTGTAAGATTAAAAATATTGTAATATTCTTATTTATTTATTTATTTTATAACAATATTGTAGTATTCTTATTGTTTAACAGATTCTGAAGAATACATCAAATTCTGAGTTGAATGGTTTGGCAAGATTTAAACAAATGCGGAAACCAAAGTTTGACCATCATCATCATCAAAGCTTTGTCCCAACTATGTTGGGGGTCAACTACATGCATTTCTATTTTGCATTCCAGTCTATCCTTGACCAAATCCTCAGATAGATTGCACTTCTTCAGATCTGTAACTACCACTTCCATTCATGTCCTCGGCCTATCCGTTTTCCTTGAGGAGCCATCAATTTGCATAGATGAACTTCTCACTGGCACCGTTGTTGGCCTATGTTGGTAGTGTCCAACCATCTCAAACAAGCCTCTCTTAATTTACACCTGTTGATGCTAACCCTACATTCTCATAAACACGCTCATTTCTGATTTATCTTTCCTAGTTTTACTTTTACCACAGATCCATCTCAATGTTCACATAATCACATGTTTGCTGCACATTTTTTTCAGTGTTGGTTTTTGATAGGGCAACATTCTGCTCATACGAAACTAAAGTTTGACCATATTTTCCAAAATTGATTAAAATAATAATATTGTAATAAAAATTCTAACTTGGTCAAGCTTCTTTTGTCTGGATGAATATACATGGATCTAAATCCTTGGAATGCTCTGTTCTGTACCCCAGACATGTAGATAGTATAGGTTCTTCATTCCTAGTTTCTAACACCTGCATTGCAAAGCCCACCTGGATGCAACAAAAAAAAGGGCATCCAAAATGGGGTGAGACTGCTGATTGAACTAAAAACATCTAAAATGAGAGATTTTGGATCACAAGCCTGCCTGGATGAAACAAAAAGCATCCAAGACAAAGAGAGGGACCTAATTGGATGCAACAAAAAGAATCCAAAATTGATAGACTGCAGATTGCAGGGTCCATCTGGATGCCTGAAAAAATAAAAAAGAAAAAAAACCTTGGATGCAGCAAAAAGCATCCAAACTTGGGAGTGACTGCAGATTGCAAGGCCCACCTCAATTTAAAAAATAAGCATTCAAACTGGATGGAGGCCTACTTGGAATTAAGGAGAATGCCCCAGATATTGGGGTATTATGAAGCATGAGTGGAGAAAATCTTTAGTGTTGGGCTGTATCTTTTTCTATTTTCCTTTTAACATCATCATCCTTTTAACATGAAAAGGAAATGTTCTCATACCTAATTTTGCCATCCCAAACATGTGAAAACCTGTGAAATTAATATAAAATATTTCTAAAATATGCTATTTTCTATGTATCGTTTACTTCTTTCCTGTGTTTCCAAACAGCCCCTAAGGCTTATTGTTTGTAGTTATTATATGAAAGTAGCCGGGACCCTAGATTTGCTGAGATCTTGGGTTTTATCTAAGGTCTGAAAATATCTAGAAGAGGAGAGAAATTGGAGGGAAGAGGAGATCGATCGTATACCCTAGAGTGGGGTGACCATCTCTATTTATTAAAATCTTAAGTTTGACAAAATTACAACAAAAACCCTATGTTTCCTACTAATTACATAAATACCCGTACAACGATTTATTTACAAGTCCGTCCTTTTTTTATACTCTTAACAAAAGTCTAGGGGCTGTTTGGATAACTGCAGAATATAATATCATCAATTTTGAATATTGTAAGATTTCATTATCACAGAATAAAATAGTGTCATTTTATAATAATGTGTCACTTGTGGTGTTTGGCAATTTCTACGAATTTCAATATACTTATAAAATATTTGGCAATTTATAAAATTTTCTCTAGATGATGCACCGAAAACAAGAAATGAAGAGAGAAATAGGGATGGTAAATCCAAAGGGAACCCACTAACTAGTACTCAAACGAGAGTGATTTAACATTAGTAATCAAGTTAGGGCCCATCTAATTAGAAAATTATTGGACTAAATGTTAAAAACCATGGGCGATGTTGTTAATCAATGTGGGTCCACATATTGGAAACCACAACATAATACATCTAATGGTGATTATAACAAAGGGCCCTTTCAAGTGTTAGACATCATTGAGGAATCCATCTATGAAAAATCAATGTGGGACCCATTTGATGTTAATGGTCATATTAACAATGTTAATTATAGTAATCACTAGGGTGAACTAAACAATGAGACTCATTTAATGATGGCAAATTAATAATTACAATCACACAATCCAATATTGGTAATTATTATGAGACCCACCTAATGTTGGTTGTATGAGACTGACCTAATGTTGGCAATCATAGTGGAAGTCACCTAATGCAACATTTGTAGGACCCACCTAATATTAATAATCAACAAGGGAACTATGTAATTATGACAAGGCTCTAGGACGCACATAAAATTTATAAACATGGAAGGGCCTACTTGAGTCATAGTAGACTCGTATAGAAACCATCAATGTTAGAAATTTGAGTGGGCCACCATGGTAGTATTTGCTAAAGAAGTTCCACTCGTGTTTGCAAAAACTCTGGGTAGTTTTCTTAACGAAAGATTATTTTATATAGCATATACTTGAATATTTTAATATGAAGGTTTTTGTAAGAAAGTGAGATATTGTAGGATACCTTCTAAGTTATCCAAACACCTAGTCTTTAGGTGTATAGATTATATTCTAAACTAGAAGATAATATAGCAAAATCTTTAGAAATATATGGTTTCCAAAAACGCCCCTAGTGTTTGGTCTAAGTTTTTCAATACTGGAGCTGATTAAATAATAATAATAATAATAATAATAATAATAATAATCATCGTCAAAGCCTTGTCCCAACTATGTTGGGGTCGGCTAGACGAATTCTATTTCTCCATTCCGATCTATCTCGAGCCAAATCCTCAGATAAGTTACACTTCTTCATATCTATCTTTACTACATCCATTCACGTCCTAATAGGCCTACTCCTTCCCCTTAGTGGGCCATCAACCTTCATGGCCAAACTTTTCTTTACTTGCGCCATTACCGGCCTACGTTGGACATGCCCAAACCATCTCAAACGAGTTTCTCTAATTTTATCCCCTATTGTTGCTACCCCTAAATTCTCTCGAAAGCGCTCATTTCTAATTCTATCCTTCCTTGTTTTACCACACATCCACCTCAACATCATCATCTCTGCTACATCCATTTTGTGCATATGCTGATTCTTGATTGGCCAACATTCTGCTCCATAGGTTATAGCTGGTCTAATAGTTGTCCTGTAAAATTTTCCCTTCAATCTTATTACTTATTAGCATTCGTCGGTCACAAAGCACTCTCGAAGCAAGTCTCCACTTCAACCATCCCGCTTTAATCCTATGCTCGACATCTTCATCAATCTCCCATCCTTACTAATTATAGAGCCAAGGTAACGGAAAGATTCACTTTGTTGTATCTCATGGTCTTCAATTCTCACAGTAGTTTCAGCCCTTTCCATATGCTCACTGAAGTTACAAACCATATATTCCGTCTTTGTACGGCTTATTTTAAAGCCTTTGGATCTAAAGGCTCCCGCTATCTCTCGAGTTTTGCATTCACACCATCTCTTGATTCGTCTACCAACACAATATCATCGGCAAATAACATGCACCAAAGTACTTCTTCTTGTATATGAGCAGTTACCCCATCCATAATCATTTCAATAATTTCAATATAAACTCTTGGAACATTCCTTTTATTTAAAACCCACAAAATTAAAACTCTGTCGTAGGCTTTTTCTAGATCGATGAAGACCATATGCAAACTTTTCCTCTTTACTCGATATTTTTCCATTAATTGCCGAAGTGAGAAGATAGCTTCCATCTTTGACCTCCCTGGCATAAAACCAAATTGATTTTCAGATATATTGGTCTTCTGTCTAAGTCTTTGCTCCATTACTCTCTCCCATAGTTTCATAGTATGACTCATAAGTTTAATCCTACGATAGTTGGTACAGTTTTGTATATCTCCCTTGTTCTTATAAATAGGTACTACAACACTTCTTCTCCATTCATTCGGCATTTTGTTTGTTATTAATATTTTATTGAAGAGTCTAGTTAACCAAATCTCCCCAACTTCTCCTAAGCATTTCCAAGGCTCAATCGGGATCTCATCTAGACCCCTAGCCTTTCATATCTTCATTTGTTTTAATGCCTTCCACACTTCTACCACTCTAATTCTCCGAAAAAAAGTATGCTTTACTACTGAGGTGTCCTTTTTTGTTCTTATGGCTCTTATATAGTCTTCATTTAGAAGTATGCTAAAATATTCCCTTCACCTTTCTTTGATATCGTTGTCTTTCACTGGAACCTTTTGGTCATTGCTCTTAATACATTTGACATGATCTAAGTCCCTACTTTTCCTTTCTCTTATTTTTGCAAGCTTAAAAATTTCCTTCTCTCCTTCTCTTGTACCTAACCTATTATATAGGTCATCATATGCTTTGCACTTTGCATCACTTATGACTTTCTTGGCTTCTTTCTTTTTCTTCTTGTACCTCTCATAGTTTTCCATATTCCTAGTACCCTACCAAAATTTGTAACGTCTCTTCTCCCGAACAGCTTCCTGAACCTCTACACTCCACCACCAGGTTTCTTTATTATCGTGTCTCTTTCCTTTCGACTCTCCAAGCACTTCTTTATCTACCTTCTTAACATAGTTAGCCATTTGATTCCACATCGCTGAAGTTTCTCCTTCAAAATTTCATTCTCCCTCATCAATCACTTTGTCCTTAAATATTGTTGCTCTTACTCCTTTCAAATCCCTCCACCTTGTTTTAGGGCACAGTTTATTTACTACCCCTTTCTTTCTACCTCTAATGCAAATATCTAAAACTACTAGCCTATGTTGCATGGTCAAACTCTTTCTTGGAATAGCCTTACAATCTTTACAATCCAATCAATCATGTTTTCTAACTAGAAAAAAGTCTTTTTGTCTCCTGCTATTTCCACTCTTATAAGTAATTAAATGCCCCTCTCTCTTTCTATAGCAAGTGTTTGCTATTACAAGGTCAAATGCTAATGCAAAGTCCAAGATAGTGTCTCCTAACTCATTCTTTTCTCCAAACCCTTGTCCTCCATGCACTCTCTCATATCCTCTATTATCCTTTCCTACATACCCATTTAAGTCCCCTCCTAGGAAAATCTTTTCACTAGTTGGAATTTCTCGTAGTAAACCATCTAACTCCTCCCAAAATTGGCTCTTGACATTTTCATCTAATCCTGCTTGAGGAGCATATGCACTAATGATATGAATTATGTCTTCCTCTAACGCTAGTTTAATTGCTATAATTCTATCACCCAATCTCTTAACCCTTACAATTTTCTCTTTCAAATCCTTATCTACAACTATACCCACTCCATTTCTTGTGGTGTTCTTTCCTGCATAAAAAAGTTTATAGCCATCAACGAGCTCCTTAGCTTTATTCCCCTTCCACTTTGTCTCCTGTAGACAGGCTACACTAACTCTTCTCCTTTTCATTACATCGACTAACTCCATGCTCTTGCCTGTCAAGGTTCGAATCTTCATCTTCTTCTGCTGCTGGACTAACTTCTTTAGCTGCACTCATCTGAATGGTGCGGTGGCCCTTGCCTACTTTCCATTGCAACTGGGCAATGCTGCAATGCATCGCTTAAAACGGGGAACGCCCTAGCATTATCTCGGAATGTTGTAATCTCATAATTCATGTTTGGGTCGTGACAGTTTTACGATGGCTGTCAACCTTGGTCGTCCATCAACTTGCTCTTGCACCGATTAGCTTCTATTAATAATAATTCATAGCATTTTGGCCCAATTGAGCTGTCTAGATGCCTTTTTGAATGAAAAAAAAAAAATGATTCTCAATCTTGTTTTGAACTGTTTTTTTAAATGGCAACAATTTTATTAATAGAAGCTAATCGATGCAAGAGAAAGTTGATGGATGACCAAGGGGAAGGGGTAGGCCGAAGATGACGTGGATGGATGTAGTAATGTTGGATCTTAAAAAAGTGCAACCTACCTGCGGATTTGGCTCAGGATAGATCAGAATGAAGAAACAAAATTCATGTAGCCGACCCCAACGTAGTTGGGACAAGGCTTTGATGATGATGATGATGAAGCTAATTAGTACAAAGAGATGTACTTTGAAGTTTTTAAAATTGTACCTTGTAATGGGGAGGAATCAAATTTTTTTTTTATTAAAATTAAATTTACATTCTCAGGTAATTTATACTTGTTAGCTAATAGTTACTTGACTGCTTTGTCTATAGTTACCCCTTTTGTGCCCCTTTATATTGATCAAAGCCTGGATTAAATTAAGCTCAGACAGAGGGCTGTTTCGAGTGCTTGATTGATACTTGAAGGCTAGGAAGCACGGACACTTCTCCGGGGCCAGAGTGTCGGTGTCCGACACGTGTCGGACACGGACACGCTCCGGACACGCTCCGACACGTGTCGGACACGCCCAAAAGAGTGTCCTGATTATTTTTTTTATTTTTAATATTTCGGACACGCTGGGACACGCTGGGGACACGCTGGGACACGCAGGGGACACGCTGGGGACACGCTGGCCTCTTTTAATTGGAAAAAAAAATAAAAATAGAGTAAAAAATGAAAAGAAAAGGGGGCTTTTTGTAAAAGGTCATAACTTATTTGTTTGCTAAATTGATTACAAAGTGAAAATAATAAAATTAGAGTAAAAAATGAAAAGAAAAGGGGGCTGATTGCAAAAGGTCATAACTTATTTGATTGCTACATTGATTACAAAGTTAAAATAATAAAATTAGAGTAAAAAATGAAAAGAAAAGGGGGCTGTTTGTAAAAGGTCATAACTTATTTGTTTTCTAAATTGATTACAAAGTTAAAATAATAAAATTAGAGTAAAAAATAAAAGAAAAGGGGGCTGTTTGTAAAAGGTTATAACTTATATGATTGCTAAATTGATTACAAAGTTAAAATAATAAAATTAGAGTAAAAAATGAAACGAAAAGGGGGCTGTTTGTAAAAGGTCATAACTTATTTGATTGCTAAATTGATTGCAAAGTTAAAATAATAGTATCTTTTAGTATATGATTAGATATATTATTATTATTATTATTATTAATTATTAACGTGTCCCTAACGTGTCACTGTCCTACTTTTTTGAAAAATGCCGTGTCGGCGTGTCCGTGTCGTGTCGTGTCTGTGTCCCGTGTCCGTGTCCGTGCTTCTTAGCTTGAAGGACTGATTTTCATTTCTTTCGAGTAGTTTTCAATGCTAATTTCTGTGGTTGATAGATGATACACTAGTCTGGCTTGTACTCTTCTCATATGCAGAATCATGGGTTTTAACTTCACTTGTTTGTATACTAAATGCACTCTAGTTTTCTAATATCTGGTTGTTGCTTCAGTCTAGTGGATTACAATCGCATACGTTATCAATGCTTGTAAATGACTCTCCAGGAGTTCTCAATATTGTTACTGGTGTTTTCTCTCGTAGAGGCTACAACATACAGGTGTGATTTTCTCTAGTCTTGTGCCATTTCCTTTTATGCTAACTTCCTAAGTTTTCTCATAGTTTTATCCCCCGGTTTTACACTTAGAGTCTAGCTGTCGGCCCAGCGGAAAAAGAAGGCATTTCCCGGATTACAACAGTTGTTCCGGGGACTGATGAATCCATCAGCAAGTTGGTTCAACAACTTTATAAACTCATTGATATTCATGAGGTGAATGATGCCCTGTTTAGTGATTGTGGGTTGGTACTTCTCAAATAACTTCTTAAAGAGGGCAGTGATCTTTTCAGGTTCAAGACCTAACCCATTTACCATTTGCGGAGCGCGAATTGATGATGATAAAGATTGCTGTAAATACTGCTGCTCGTAGGGATGTGCTTGACATTGCCAGTATTTTCCGAGCCATAGCTGTTGATGTGTCTGATCATACAATCACACTACAGGTTAATTCTCTAGCTGATTTGAGCACTTGAGGGATGCTTCTAAAGATCTATTGCTGACTGTGAAAATGATACTATTATTGTTATTATTATAATTGCCAAGTTCATATGTGTTGGATAATTTTAATCAGTCCTATAGTTGTATTGCAATGACCTTTACAAAAAAGCGGCGTTGCCTTTTAACATTTTGTGGGGAAATAAGGAATGCATTTGTTGAATCAAATACCCTTGTCAATTTGGATATTTGGTCTGGAACCGTTTATTCAATTCACACTCTAAAAGATGTCAAAAAGATTCATTAAGGTGTTGGATGTTGCCCATAATATAAAGTAAATAATCTCATTTTCTTAAATATTTTGGGTTATTTAGTTTAAAGCCGAATTATGATAGAAGTTTTTTCTTTTAATTTAATAATGGAAGCCTAGAGTTGCAGAATGCAGACTACTACTCAAATGGGTTCCTGTTCTCTAAAATGATCCTCATTCCTAACATTTGAAACCTAGAGTTGAACACGAATTGTTGGCCTTTGATGGTTTTAGATATGCATAAAATGCATGGGGTCATCACAGGACTAGATTGTAATTTACAGAACTTCAGGTGTTTATTGTAATTTCTGAGAGCAGTTATAGCAGGGAATATTTGTAATTTTCAGAAATTTCAAACTAGTATATAAATAGATAGAGCTGGTCGTGCAACTCTAATGAGTAAGGAGCCCTAATCTTTTCTTCCAATCTCTCTTTTTTCTCCTTTTCTCTCTTTTTCATTTTCTTATATTTTTGGAATAAAAAATAACTGGAAATTTTCAACTAAAATCGTTCAAGTATAGTATGTCGTATCTTGTCACGGTCTTTCTTATTCATGATTGTACCAACCTCGTGAACCTTTCTGTCTTCTGAATGCGTGCCCCATCTATGGGAATGGAGCCACTTCAGTGTTTCTGCGGACTGCTGAACTGACCTCAGGGATGTTGGCCTTCCGTATGGGAAAAGTATGGTTCCCAGATCTAATGATTTTTTCAAATTTGTTCACTCATAGCTTATATGTTTTGTTGTTTCCCTGATTGTAATTTTTTAATTGTTTTTATGTTGCATGAATCTTATTTTTGGAACCTGATAATGGTTTTGATTCCCACAATTAATAGACGCTTAAATGGCTTATTTTCTACTTTTGGCTGCGGCTTTTGCTCCAGCAACTGCTTGCATAATTGCAGCATTTGGTATTTCTCTCTGAAGTTTCAGTTCTCATATTTGTATCTCTGACTACAGTGATTTGAACCATTTCAGGTAACAGGAGATTTGGACAAGATGGTTGCAATGCAGAGGACTTTGGAACCTTATGGGATCTGTGAGGTTGGTCTTGGAACTTTAACCCACAAATATTGTTTGATACTGAGATTTTTTAATGTTCTATCTGTCATGAGTCGTGTTGGAATTTGGCTCTCAAAATAGGTCTCCCAGGTCAATTACTTGGAACTTCAAAAAATATATTTTGGAAAGCATTTGAGTTCGTATTAGGTTCTGGGCATCTGGATCTATATGGGATAACTTGAATGAGTTCTGAACTCTTTAATGATATGATCCAACTCAAAAACTCTATGATGTTTTAGAAAGGGTTTTATTCAATTATTCCTTTAGTAAAAGCTTACTAAATTCGTATCTTCTACAACTCTTGAAGCTGTGCTTTAGGATAGAGTTCTGAAATTTAGGTATTGAAGCTTTTGTAGTCAGGTGCCTGGGTCAGCTTCCATTTGAACTGATTTGTGGGGGATTTGCATATGCTTCCCAGCTGCTATTGTAATAGGTGGACTTTATGGCTTCGCAAAAAGTTATCTAGCTGCATCCAGCCACAGTTGACTATCCAATTTTTTAAATTGTATGAACCACAATTACCAAGATTGGCAATTGCGTTGATCAATCTAGATCCAGAGTCTAGATAGAGCAACAACTTATAGGCCAACCTCATGGGTGGACCATTTGTTTGTAGTTAGGAATTTGGGTTCTGATGCCATTAAAAAAAAAAAAAGAATTTGGATTCTGATCACATATGAATATATGATCTATAGGGCATTTTGTGAACTGCTGATCTGAACTTATCCTGGAATGAATTGTTCCATCACTCAATGGCCTTCATTAATGTTAACCCACTTTAAATCTCCTTTAACAGTTCCATATATTGGAACTATTTTTCTCCACTGGGACACTGACAAAATAAATTCTTTTTGAGTCTGATATTGTGATTGCATTTCTCTTGATTGTCCCCCTCTCTAGGTGGCACGAACTGGACGGGTGGCACTCTTGCGTGAGTCTGGAGTGGATTCTAAATACCTTCGTGGGTTCCCTCTTCCATTAGATTTATAGAGACCATTCCTTTCGTATGATGTGGTTGACTTGAGGTGAGCATGGCATTCTGCTGCTTGATGGGCAACTGGCTATATATTCAGATACAGTTGGGGAATGTCTCTAGGATGGATTAGTATTACAGTACAGATCTCTGTATCTATCTGTTGTGAATTTTGGCTATTGATTTTTTTGACTCTAGCATATGCAGAAGTGGAGAATAAAATCTTAATTTAAGGGTTAGGATGATTTTGTTTGGGTGATATCCACCATCTTATTTTGGTCTGGGAATTTTAATTTCATCTTAGTGCTTAAAGGTGTACATTTAAGGGCCTTAATTGAAGGATGAAATGATTTGATCGCGATCGCCTTGAGAGGAGCTGGCGGTCAAAGATGGCGATTATCGCACATCCAAGATTACTTTTTGCCCTAATTATAAACATGTCCAGGTCTTGCCTACTTGACCCATGTTGGATTTGGGTTTGGGACTTCGGGTTTATTTCAGCCAAAGTTTAATATAATATTGTGATTAATTCATTTCTGGTGATAAACTTGTCTGATCATAGCACTATAATATGTTTTCAAGAGAAGAAAAAAAGGCATGAATTTTTTGTAATCATAAATAATTGTTCCACCTGCCAAGTCCACCAACTATAGCCATGGTGCATCTCTGCTGTACCATTCCATATGTCCTATATAAACATTGTATGATCAAATTCACTAGGAATGGTTGGATATCTTGCATTCAGATTCAGACAGTTCCAGTGATGGAAACAATTTGGCCGGGTGGATCTTACCCTGATCTGTGGCGGGTTTATTTTTTGTAATACCAAATTCGACCCTTGTTTATTTTTTTGTAATACCAAATTCGATCCGTGACGGGTGAGGGTGAAGTGTGAAGTAGGATTTGATTCTATTGACCTTTTGTTTTAAAAATACAAAGTAATATTTCCTTGTCGTTTTGAGGCCGGGTTTCACACCTGTGACCAATACATGTAAGAGTACTTTATAACTTTTTATTTTTTTTTCTAGATTGGTCTGCTGGCCAGGAGTTTAAAAAAATTTGGGTATAGTATCAAAGCTAGGTGGAACTGGTCAAGCACATCCATAACTTGAATTTTCCAGTCCCGCCCCTAATAGGAGTGGGTGTTCTAAAACACCACCCCACCCCACCAAAACAAAAAAAAAAAAAAAAAAAAAAAGGGCTGCGGGGTTGCCTGTTTTAGCTGACTCATTGCCTTCTCTAGATGGGGATACAGTGGCAAGAGGACCCCAAGGACATCACTAGTTGCTCCTGAATGAAAAAAGGTCGAGGATCTCAAACTTTGTGAGCACTGTGGTTTAAGACTGTAAGAGCATCTCCAACAGAGGCTTTATTTGTCCAACTCAGCTTCCAATTGAGTAATTGGCATATGGCTTTACCTCCAAGAGAATCGTCAAATCCTACTGCATTTGAAGGTTGTGTTGGTATGCCAAATTTGACATACCATAAAGTGAGATGCCTTTTCTTTCTTTTAAATAAAATAATGGGTGATGAGGGTAAATGCATTTGAAGTTGGTACAAGTAAATGCTAAATTTGGAATGAGAAAATTATAAAATAATAATAACATCTCTCTTGGAGTTGCCCAAGTGAGATGCCAAATTCACATATGCCTTTTTTTGCCATGTAAGCTTTTATTTTGAAAACGACATATCCAAATTTGAAGTGTCTCTTGGAGATGCACTAAACTCATTCGTCCTTTTTTTTTTCCCCCTATTTATTGGAAATGGAGTTCTATTCATATATGTAAATATTTCAGCCATGACTCAAAATGATTTTTTGCGTGTTTAATCAGACATATCTATAGCTAAGTAAATGTTGTGTGGCCTTGGCAGACATCATCGTGTTCTAAAATCACCAAGCACAGATTTTTTTTTTTTGTCATTTAATTGAGGGGTGTGGGTGGTTGATCAATAATCATCATAGTCAAAGCCCTTGTCTCAACTATATGAACCAGCTAAATAGATTTTGTTTATCTATTTTTATTTCCTCAGTATTCATGTTGGGGCTGTGACAAACGTTTTATGCAGCCTGCTTGATCCAACCCTCTACTTTAAACTAGGCTTGAGACCAGCAGTTACATTAAATGGCAGAGTTTTTTCCCTTTTTTCTTTTCCCTTTTTTCTTTTATAGCATGTTTGGTAAAAATCCATTCAGAAGATTCCTCTTCATTTTTCCTCGGAAGTGAAGAAAACCCAAGTTTAGGTGATTTTCCTCCCAAAGGATTTGCGGCATCTTATATTGTAAAAATCCGTGGAAACATACATGAATTCTCCCTCGAACTTGGAATGAATGAATCATCACTAGAAAAGGGGCGGAATAAAAGTCACTTTCTTCTCATTAGATTTTGCCCTACCGTTACTCGCCTCTATCGATTTCTTTCTCTTCTCCTGGCAACGGTGGAGTGGAGTACAGCTGCCTCCTTTCTCCGAACACAGGTACTTCTCCCTCTCTCTTCCTTCATCCCTCGCTCCTTGTCTATCGACCAATGCCTCCGTCATCTCTCCTCTATCTTTCTCTCTCTCCAAATCCAGACAACAACTCTTTATCTCCCTCCCTTTCTCTCTGAGCAATAGCATTTACCCAGATTGGTAGACTCTCGTTTTTCCCCAAAATTGCAACCAGATTCTGGTTTTCCCCCAAATTGCAACCAGATTTTGGTTTTTCCCCAAACTGCAACCAGATATGAGACCTGGCCAGCAGTCAAACTTTGATCCCCTGTGCCTGTTTCTCAATCTTCTGGGATTGGTTCATATAATGGTTGGAAATTCGTATTTGCGAAAAAATGCCTTGTTATTTGTAAAAGAAGAGACAAAATAAAAACTTCAACATAGCTTGTAAAGATCCAGCAAGGAAACATTTTCTCTTGAAACTCGATGTGTGTTCTCAGTTTTGGTGAATTTGATTTCCTTTACCATTTTTTTTTCTTGTGTGTTTTCAGAGAAGGTCTTCCGATCCTTAAGTGGAATATAACTGATTGGGATTTTAAAGAGTAGCTTTCTCTGGAGTCTAGACCCTCGATTGATTGACATTGTATTGAATCCTTAATGGCATCTTATTTAAATTTGATGTCTCCAAGTATTATCAACCTTGGAATGACCTCTGCAACAAAGTTCACTTATGGGACAGGGAGATGCCGGGCTGTTACATCAAAAAGATTTACATCTAATCTGACTATACGGGCAGTGCAAGAGAACGAGGGACCTCGGAGGCTGGTTGACATCATCCGTACTGTCCCAGAACTTTCACGAAACTATTTCAGAAGCCCCTCTAGGAGGGCACTATTTGGTGGTATCTCATTACTAGGTGGATTTTATGTTGCACAAACCATTTCCTTGTCATTTGGTGCTTTAGGAGTGAATGACGTGATTGCTGCAGTAATTTGTGTCCTCCTTACCGAGTATGTAACTAGATTCTACTACAGTCGACCCAAGGTAACCTTTCCTCTTGCTCTCCTTAACAATTTTAAGATGGGATTCACCTACGGTCTTTTCATTGATGCTTTCAAGCTTGCCAGCTGAGACAATAAATGAAGCAGAAATAGGATGCCTTGGCCACTGACCATTAGATGGAAGCTGCCCACATGGTTGAGATCATTCTATTAGTACTACATCCACAAGGAGCAGTTGGTTTTGCGGTCCAAACTGGCATGCATGCTTGCATTCAACATGTAGAGTGGACGAGTCACCAGATATCAGATTGATTTTGGTTTATCCACACTTTGTATTCTATCCATTTTAGCCAAATATAATCGTCATCTTTGGTTATTGTCAAATATGTTTCACAAAATTCATCCATCCTTCTGTTAGCTTCTCTCTTACTTGGTAATTATAATATCTGAAAGTGTTGATGAGGTCCTTGGTTAATCAGTACTTAGTACAGTCTGTTTTCCTTATTCTCTTTCCCTCTCTCTCAAACATCTTTTGAAGTTAGTGGATGTAGGCTGTGAACATTGATAGTCCAACCAAGATGGCTTGAGGTTTTAGATCAGGGGTTATAGCTGATTCAGATTTGGACATTTCAAGCCATTTTTTTTCATCTGAGTTGCATAAGGCCTTTTGAATATCCATTTTTCTGAAAACAATGTTAGGACCTTGAAATACCAGTAGGCTTGAGGACGCCTTTTATTGCTACTCAGCAGCCCCATGGACTCATGGAGTGTGGCAATGCTGTAGGAGTCAAAACTGATGAGGCTGTTCAGTGCTCAACTGACTTGCCCACACATGCTTAATATTTCTCAGATATGGAATGGTTTCAAATGGCTTTTTTTCTTATTTATGTTACATCTATTTTCCTTTCAACTTTATGTTCTTCCATCTAGCTGCTGGAATGATGTATGTGAATTCCCACTCTAATCACTTATCTTTCACGTTGTTTTTGTTATGTCACTATTATCTCATTGCTAGCCATCACCCTAGATATGATATTTCATAATGGGTTATTAATACCATTAATTAATCTGGTGGTATAGCCGAAAGGTCAACCTAAAGTTGTAATTTTATATCTCAGCTGCTTGATCAGTGCTACTTCTGCTCTGTTTGTAAGTGCATTCTTGTTCATCTTCATATAGTCTGCTCCTCGATCCACATTGGACTACCAGATCAATGATCTGGATCACCTCAAAAATATTGAACTACAGTGTACATATGTGAGCTTTAGGAACTGATGCTAGTTGAGTACCATTTAGTAACTAGTATCAATCCTGCAAGCCTTTGATTGGAGCTCTAAGAAACATCCTTGAAGTCCAATTAGAGGACCAACAGGGTGAGCCATGGGCTGGCAGCTGTGCCGAATGAAAATGTACTGCAACCAGTTTTTTTTTTTTTTTGGAAAGTTATGTATTTCAAAGGATAATGTACTGTATACAAAAAGTATGCTCGGCTCTTGCTTGCACCCCTGGAGAAGGAAGAACAACCAAGAAAGAGCTAAGGAAATGCACACAGCCTCCCTCAACCAAATGTTACCCACATGCTGCACAACAAAAACAAGCCTCTAGACAGGCCAAAAAAACCAACAGCAGAAAATTGGAGTGAAAACTCCAAAAAAGAAAACACCCATGACCGAGGACAAACGAAGAAGATTGGATTACGCAATCAGTGTAATTTGGTTTACATGTAAATGACTGGAAGTGATTGGATAGCCTGAATGCACTTTAATCATCCTTACAGGTTAGTTGCTGGTAATTTGGTTTACCTGTAAACTACTCTACTGCTTGTCCTTGATTTTATTTTATTTTTTGTTTACCTCAGTGTTGAATCATGTGATTCAGTGTTTTACTATTTTACTTTTCAAATTAAGACTAATCTTTTATTTCAACAATATTTTATCTATACTATTCAAATAAAAATACAGAATTCTAAACTCAAACATTCCTACTCAAGTTTCAGGAGAATCTTTGTCTATGTGGAGAATTAAACAATGAGTGTATGGCCGTGCTGCAACTTCTGTGGGAAAACTGAAGTTTCTGTATGTCAGTGCTAAATTGATGTTTGTTATAGGATCTTTCTGCAGATAATTTTGTAAAAGGTTCACGATCTTGAGAGAGGGGGTCTGACTTTGTAATCTTTTTGCGAAAAATGTGTGCCTTTTCTCAACTCTCTCTTGAAAAGAATACAAAGTGTTTTTTTTGGTGTGGAATTGGCAAACTGGAAGTTAGATTTTGTTTGCCAATTCTATTTGTTGATCTTTTTTTGGACTTAATTCAGATATTGTTGATATAACTTTTGAGTTGGATTTAAGTCCACTATAGGAGTTAAAATATCCATCTTCATCAAATTGGCACCATCGGTTTGATTTTGGAAAATTGCATGTGGCTATTCAGCGGCACCATTGGAAACGGTTGGGTGCCTTTTTCCCACTAGGCTTGGTCTCTTGGAGTAAAAATCAAACGCAAGTGTTTGATTCCATCGTATATGTCTTCATTGGAGATTGCACTTTTGGAGAGTAAAAATTCTGGACCGTGGATGTGGGTTGTTTACTTTGCTCGTATGTGTGTGTGTGATTGATCTATTTGTGGATAATGCCTTTTGTTAGGGGCACAACACAAACCATTAGATATATTTATCAGGTCAAACATGGCTCTAGCCCAAAATCTTGCCCATTGGATCATCATAAATTTTGAGATATTTGTAAAAAAAAAAAATAGCAGTCTCTCGATCTGCGAAGAAAAAAAATCCTATTTTTTGGTGTTCGCCACTCGTCTAGTTCTCGAAGATTTATTTTAAATGCTGAAAACAAAGTTGCATACATCTTATCAAAACACAGTCCCTACCATAACCATGATAATCATCCACCACAATCACAATGAAACAATGTCCAACATCTTTTTTTTTTTGAATGATAACACCCAACATATGTAAAACAAACACAGGATTAAATAAATTAGCTAAAAAAACTTATATGAAAAAAATCTAGTATGCATAGGATTGGAAATTATCTAACATACATTGTGTAGAAAATTTACAAATTTGGAAATCAAAGATCTTAAACCTCAAAAAAGTTATAGGATTGGAAATCAGGAATTCTTGTCACATAGATTGTGAGAAAAAAAAAAGTCAGAATCAAGATTTCCAGGGAGCCATTGATTTTCATCATTTTTAGAGGTAGCCTGATAAGGGACAAGGTTTCCACCGCAAACCCTATTGTCATGTGTGAGAAAGATATAAAAATCTGGGTTTTTTAAGAGCTCCATTGCAAAAAAGCACTCAAAATCTTTTGCCCCTTCGTTTGTGTCTGTTGCTTCCAAACTTTCCTCTTGAAAACCATTCTTCCGTTTCTTTCTTTTATGAAAATGGCGCGATTGTATGTTTTATGTATAAGGGTTGATGGGATGCATTTATAAGATCTAACGGCCGAGATTTTGAGCCAGCAAATAGTCTCGCGGTCAATGTGGTTTTGGCCCTTTGATGGTGGGGCCGGCCTGCCAAAGCCCGCAAAAGTGAGAGTTTTTCTTCTTGTTCCAAAACCCAACAGTAGGTCAGGCCAATTTTGAAAAGCCCACAGCGTTGAGGGCTTAGCCAGGGCTTAACAAAGTTTGGCCTTATCTATTAATAAATTTTTATAATAAGATATATAATATATAATATGATGCCTTTTACCAATGAATGGTGATGATGTATTGTGCTCTATTCATGACAATGATGTCTAGAGTGTCTCCATTTGCAATTTCAAAGTAAGCCTTGGAATGGTGCTGTTATGCTCTATTCACAGCATTGGCGATTAGAGAACTAGATCTAAATCAATTTGTAGCTGATCTAAAAAAAATGCAGGGCTTGAAACATGAATTCATAGTAATATTCATAGGAATGATCTCAACAAAGAACCCACATTACAAACCAACCAAGTTTTTTGGCAACTTGATCCATTTACAATCACTAGTCATTATTATGAAATATAGTTGACGCTTCATTACAAAAAGAGAATATGAGATTATAAAATAACAAGATGCATGTAAGAAAAACGGCTAGGAGAAAGCTACAATTTATTCTTGCAATGTGTGATAGATCAACTCTCCAACCCAATTTTCTTTTAAAATTTGTCTAAAGCATAAGCGCCAAAGAAATACCAAATTCATGAAGAGAGAAGTACCAAATGACAGCAATAAGAAAACAAAATTTTTGAACACCTTGAAAGGGACCAAATTTCATATCTCAATATGAGAACCAGAGCACTTAAAAAGCTTTCTTGAATTCAGATGACACAACTACCAAATCTTGAACTCAAATTGAATTCTTCCTTGTGAATAAGATATAGATTAATAAATCCATGCATACTTGTGGCACTTATGTTAGCTTTTTATGTATCATAAATCAGTTCTACTACATTCAAATTTTGCAATAATTGAAGTTGTTAAAATTAATATCATAATTTCAACCAATGACAACCAGCTACGTACGAAGACATCTTTAGCAATGCACTCTCATGAAGGGGGGAGAATTCATGCATTTTAGTTGCAAGAATAGGTGAGGCAACACCTTCCAACATCCTAAGAAAATCTAATTGAAAATTCACTATCCTAACATTATAATAATGTGGTTGCAATGTAGGATTAATCACCGGGAATTAACTCCAAGAGTAACTATTGGAGAATAAAAATCATAGGATCCAGACAGCTCACAGATCCAGTCATCACTGCCACAATTCTCTCCTCTTGGTCAATTATCAGATCACAGATCCTACATTATCTCTATCACACCCAAGCAAATCATGATTGTCTCAATCCCAGGATGTACACAAGAATCCTTGAGATTCTCTCTTGTAATATATAATAAATTAAGGGCAGCACACACATTTGAGTGTGTGAAAAACTTCCATCGTGGACGTAGGCCAATAAGCCGAACCACGTTAAACCTTGAGCACTAACTGTTCAGGATGCCTTGGATGAAGCATGCATAATCATAAAAAGACAATTGGCGTACTCAAAGAAACTTTAGCAAATACAATGATGATGAAGGAATGAATGATGCTAGAAGAGTCTGCAGCAAGAAACAAAACCAACCACCACCTTCCATGAGAACTAAAACTATCAGTTCAAATGAGCACAAGAGAGTGGATCCAAAGACACAAGTTGCCATATCAAAATGATAGGTTCCATTCCACCATACGTGTAAAAACTTGAAAGGAAGAATAAAATACGTATCATAATTCAAACAGGAAGTCCACATCTACATGCATGCAAGTAATTGTTGAGCTACCACAACCGATTATGCAAACTTTGTTAACTGGTGCTATAAATGGTCTGTATAAATAACAGTGTATTCATTGAATTTAGAAGTGCCAACGAAGTTGTTAACAGGGTTCCCATTAATAGAAAGTCGAAGATTTTTCATCATTGAGCATTTTCTCCTCTGTCAGTATTTATTCTCAAGAGATCGCACATATTGCTTTCCTTTGATTCGCAACCAGCAAACTCATTCCACTCCCCAGTGAATACAGGAAACACATGGTCTTCCACTTGAAGTCAGCCACACCTTCACTGATACTTTCCACAATGCTACAAGGACTTACAAGTAAAAGCATCTAAATGAGCTTTAATTCAAGTGTAGATTAGCCACTGAACATGACCACTAAAATAGGAAAACTGGAACAAGTCCTTTAAAGCTGTTAATCAAAAACTCTATATCAATAATTCTTCTCTCTTCTAGCAGGGGAAAAAAAAAAACCTTGTCTTACTATTTCACCAAGTTAGACTGCAACATTCTAGTTTCTTGAAAAAAGAGAGCCTATTTTTTTCCACAACCCATGAGATTACTTTTTTACCCAAAAAAAAAAAAAAAAAATCCATGAAATTGTTTTGTTGTGGACATTCTGAATAGGTCATGTTGGGATCACACACACGACTCCCGATTTTGTGAGAATATTTATGGCAGTGGCAAACCCAGGATTTTCAATTTAAGGGGGCTGGATGATGGCCATAATGCTACTTTCTTCATTATTTCGTTGTTTGAGGTGGGCAAGGGCTTATCTTTGATGGGGGTATGGTCCGTCTGGCCCATATCCCCCCTTCGGGACTTTCTAAGTCCAATGGAGGCATCACCCCCCGCAAAAGCCTAATACTTGGATTCACCCCTGATTTAGAACATCTTGAAAGAAAAAAAGTAAAGGATTTATACCCATTGCTTTTGTTCCTATTCTTTAATTTGACCAAACATAGGGTATCTGTTAGCTCTTTTCTCACTTGGAACGTTACTCCAAAGTCCTAATGGCAAATGAAGCGGTATTTTTTTTAATCGGTAACAAAAGCTTTTATTAATAGAAAAGAAAGTTACAAAGGAAATGCTACAAAGGGAGGTACAAGAGTATCGAACCTCACCTCCTCCTCACTTACATAATAAAAGCCTCCCAAGAGGACATTCTTACAACCCTTGTTTGACTAAAGCATCATCGAAAGAGTTGGCCAATTGCAACTGAAGCGGTATTTTTGACAGTGAATAAAATAGAACTTGCATTAAACAGGCATGGAACTAGCAAGTTGGAATGTTGTTGATTCTGATTTGGACCAACCAACCAAAAGGGTAGAACAGTTGGACTTACATTTCCTCTTTAATTTTACACCCCATGTTATAGATACCCAAGCAGTTTAAGACAGGTCGAGAAACATTCAGTGGAAGGGAGATTGGAAGTAATTTGTTGTATGGACATTTCCGAAAAAAAAAAGTTCTCAAATACTCTGAATCCACAGCAGACCTTAAAAATATCTCATATGCTTCTCAAAATGTCTATTTTTCCTATCTATCAAATATCCTCAAATTTTGCTCAAATAAGTGTTTGACCCATGGGAAAATTGAGCATATAATTAAGAACACTACTAACAAAGTCTTATGCATAACTGCTAAGCATAATCATAAATCATAATTTTATGCATTATTAATCATATGATTGGGACCAACTCCGATTGGAGTAAAGCTCATGAACATTCCACACAAGGATATTGTGTTCACTTAAGGTGCTTTAGATTTTCAATAAGTGACTTACATTACATGATCCTACAAGGTCGCGGGCGGGGAGGGGGATGGGGCTACCCCCATCCGCTCTAGCTCCACCCCTTCTCCTACACTTAATTGGTGGGACTTTTGTTTGACCGACATGAGGAGTGATCAAGTAATTTTCAGGTCCTCTATATTGGCATTAGGCATCCCATGAGTATGGATCCTCTTTGAGTGTCTCACTCATGCTTTTCATATACAGAAGGAGTGGAACTTCACCATGGGCCCACATATTGAAAATCAGAACCATTAAAATGAAAGCCCTCCTCTTGTATATGATGTCTCCAAGTTCTGCTCCAAAAGGAGTTGCTCTCACCCAATTTAGAAACATCCATAGGAGGGAAGGCCCGGATGGACTTTTCACTTGCTAGGCTATTTTGGATTCTAGAAAATTTTGAAGCAAGAAGTTGTAAGGATAGAAAAGCAATGGGAATAGAGGGCTAGCCTTGTGGATAAGGCGAATCCTGGTGGGAGCCCTTTACTCCCTATGCCCTAGCCACTGGGCCAACCGAGCAAAACCGAAAAAGAGAGATAGAAAAGTGATTTACCTACCTTTTAATGAGTTTCTCCCAACAAACGTGATGGGTAACTAAGTAACAAGTGTTTTACTGGTTTTTTTCATTGCAGGAGCCTTCTTCCTAGCATTTCTCTGGTTTCTAAAAAAAACATTTAAAAGAGGAGAGGTGAGGAGTGATCGGAGTTAGACATGAACTAGTGTTAAGCTGTTAATACATTGGGGTCCGAATTTGAGCCGCTTGAATTTTTAGGTAAGCACCACTGATAGAGTTATAAGAATTAGCTCAGTGAACTTCATGAGAATAGTTTGCTAGCTGTCCCTAAATAGAATTATATTCCAAATGAACTCTTTGCAGTTTGAACTTTGAAGGCCTTATTAGTGAACTAGCTAACTGTGATGCGGACTAGACCACTAGTGGCAGTAGGGTTGAGCACCACTTATCACCCATAAATCTTACTAATGATATATTTTCATACTTGCTATCTATTTAAAACATCTGTCATAATTAAACAAAAAAAAAAAAAAAAACATCTACTTAAAATTTCTTCAAATTTTATCATAGGCCTTGAAACTTTTACTCTCTGTACCAAAAGAGGCTGCCTAGGACTTCATAGAAAGGATAAAAAGACCCATGCGGGTAAGCCCAAGGCCCTGTTATGTCAAAATTTTAAGTCAATCAAATGCCCCTAATCCCTTCGATTTTTTATTTGTGGTACATAAGTTTAACAGCTTTATATATAAAATAACTAACTAACCCTCAACCTGCGGTCCAAGTTTTTTTTTTTTTTCTAACGGAGGGTTTCCAATTATTTGGACTGGACTAATCCCTCCGGGCCTAAAGAGAAGCCGGATAAAATCCTTGTGGCCACCAATAGCGCCAATGGACTCAACATTCAATTTCTGAAGAGGAGGAACCAAAAATCGATACTAAGACCACTAGATTCGGAAGAGAAAGGAACTGTGGCCAACCCTTAGGATCAGTCAAAGCCATTTTGATTGGTGCAAACCCATGATCCAATAACAAGTGTGTGGTCCATTTGAATCAGTGCATTTAGGTGGCCCCACATTCAACCTTTCAATATATCATCCAAAACATAAAAATCTCCCCATTCATCAGGAGGGAGGGTGAGAGGGAGACCATGGCAAGGACGAGAGTGCTGGTGGTGGGTGGAAGTGGTTACCTAGGCCAGCATCTCCTGCAAAGATTTGCCGGGAAACCGTACGATCTGGCGTTCACCCACCATTCAAGCCCTCCTCAACGCCTTCTAGATGCCATCTCTCCTCCCCCATTCGCTTTCCATGTCGATCTCCAGACCGGGCTGGGATTCGACGCCATCACCAATGCATTTGGTCAGGTAAGAAAAAACAACATTACAAGTAGATATTCTCTGATCTCTTTCTGTACTATTCTGCATTTTCTTTCAGTTTTGATTAATGGGGTATTCCCCTTTTTGTAAGCTCCCATCACCCATCCTAGCTGTAATGGTGATGGTGAAGGACTTGGTGGGGGAGTGTGTGTGGGTGTTTGAGTGCTTTCCTACTTGGGGCATGTTTGTTTGCATAGAATATATAGGAATTCATACCATAAGTGGTTAAAAATGAAGATCCAAGTAAAATATACAAAAAATACCATAAAATGACCTCCCCTTTGATGAAAAGGGAAGATGGGAAAAGAATGCCCAGCCATCAATCTAGTAATTCAAATCTGAGGCAAATTTAAGATCCCTTTGACATTGCTACCTTAGTCCTTGATCCCTTACCTCATATCATCCACTTCACTTCTTTAATAATCCTTTGGTGGAGCTCATTTGACCATGAATGCCTGTGTTTTCAATTCCTATGCATTCTAGGCCCTGTTTGGTTTCATGCAATTGAATCCCTATTAGTTCTATGACTTGCTTTTACACAAGCAGTTAGTTAAACTTGAAGAAACAATGGTGAATATCCAAGAATGACAATCAAATAATCTCCCCTTTAATGAAAAATGAATTAAGGGGAGATGGGAAATGAATACCCAGCCATCGCTAATTCAAACCCTAGAAAGTCAAGGTCCCATCTAGATCTCCACCTTATATCCTTCACCCTCTCTTTAATGATTCTTTTTTTAGCGTACTTGAACATGAATTCCTATGTATTCAATGTACATTATTCCTGCCAATCCACCGTAGCTCAGTGGTGAGGCACCTCCCTTCCACAAAATCAACAAGGGAAACCAAGGATCAAAATCCCTGGTTGTGGCACTGGTGGTGAGGGATTTTAGTGCGTGTGTGGGTGTATGAGTACTTACCGGTGAAAGAAAAAAAAATCTATGCAAACAAATGTGCTGTTAGCATTTTCTTATGGATTTGATAGTTGGATGTTTCTAGTTTTGGTAGAAATAGAATGGGAGTGAGTATTTCGATGTTTCTTTTCTTCTTCTAATAGTTTGATTGAATCTTGTGAGCACTGTTCAGAAAAATGATGTTCTTACATCTCCAAGGGAATTTTGAGTGACATATTTGTTCGGAGACGAACTGTTTCATTTTCAGGTATCCCAGGGCTGCAAATAGGGTGCAACTTAGGGCTGGGCCAAGCCCATGCCTGCATGTCCTGGTCCTTTGAAAACCCAACTTGGATTAGGCCTCGGACACCCTAGTTGGGCACGGTACCAGAAGTGTGTATCTATAATGCTAAAAAATAAATATATATCATAGATATGATTCATTTTCAGTAACAGTTAGGAGTCCCTGTGCAATGTGCATGGAATGGCCTGGCCTGTGGGGCCAATTTTAAAGCATGGCAAAGTAGGGCAGAGGTTGGAAAGATCTCTCCATGACCTATCTCTGTGCAAAAAATGGTGCCTTCTGATCATTGGACATACACGTTTGAGAGCCTCGAAGTTTTCCAATTCCTAGCCCTTAAAGTCACATGTCTTTTAAATTTGCATGATCTATCTAAGGCCCTACACAATTCAGATGAGTGCGAAATTTGAATGAGTACTAATTGACAAGGTGTAGTAAATGTAATAGGTTTACTGATCATAGGGTGGGCGAGGTGTGGCCATACATGTCGGGCTGTTTCATGCGTAGGGACTGCGTGTCCGTCCCTGAAAATCCCTTTGTAAATTAAGGCTCAGATTTTGGGATTTGAAGTCCAATTCGGGCTTGGCAATTCGAGTTTCACCAAGGGTCAGGCTTTTGTGCATGCAACTTGGACAGAGCTTGGATTAAGTTGATACCTGTTGCCTGCCCGAGTTGCACACTGTCCACAGGCCAGGCTGAGCCTGTCCATGCCCAACATGACTAGTTACACCTTGGCTAAAATGCGTACCGATCCTGACATGGGGCTAACCTTGATGGCCCGAATCCAGCCCTAATTTCATCTTAGTGCCTGGGCCTCTCCCTGGCGCTGCTGCTCGAAGATTGATTAGGACTCAATTTCCTTGCAGATAGCACCTTGCAGAAGTTCTTGAGAGGTCCGCCTGGGGCTATGTCAAATCACCGTGCGGGCTTGATTTAAATGGATGCTTAAGTTTAATAATTGGGCTTCATTTCTCAAAATGATCTGGTCTGTCCATTTTAACAGGCACTATTCGGTTGGATACTAGCATCCGATTTGTGTGGTTATGCATAGTTGACTCAAGGATAAGAGGACAGATTTGACGGACTCTTTGGATCAACTTATTGACTGATGTCTTGATGAATCTAATAGCAATGACTCACATGGCCAAATTTGACTGGATTACTAATTATAGTCTCTCTCTCTCTCTCTCTCTCTGACAATGTGTTATGTAAATCTGATATGTATCTTTTTTTTCATTTGTCAGCCTCATGTGGTTGTTAATTGTGCTGCACTCTCTGTTCCTCGCGCTTGTGAAACAGACCCAACAGCTGCAATGGCTATTAATGTCCCATGTTCTCTTGTAAAATGGCTATCAAGCTTCGGGGACAGTACCACTCTTCTAATTCATATATCAACTGATCAAGGTGAATTACCAGTGAGCTATTCCTTCTTGACTTGTTTTTAGTCGAACATAGAGAGATGCTTAGATAGGGTCATTGCTTCTTTTTTTTTTTTTTTGGGTGGGTCCCAGCCAAGGGGGCTGGGTCCCATGAGAGCCCGCACATGCTCGAGAAAGGTGGCTTATCCAGGGTTCGAACCCTGGACAGCCAGGTGAAATTGTCAATGTTTTGGTGCAATGATAAAAGTCTCAAGTGCCATGCATTACAACGCAGGTTCGAGATTTGCGAGCAACCACTTTGTGCAAAATTTCCAAAGGTTAGGTCTGTCTCCAGTCTGGACCCTCCTCCTTCGGTGGGAGCCACACTGGGTAATGACTTTTTTTTTAATACAGAGATGCTTAGATTTTACCTCCCAGTCCTCCTAGCTCATTGTAGTACTTATTCAATTGAAATGCAAAACCAATCTTTTGAACACACATACAGAAAACCATGAATGATAGGCTATAAATCATGAAATCATTATATTTTAATTTTTTTTACCTGAAAGTGTAGAAAAATATGCAAACAAAATCTTATAATATGATCAAATTTTTCATTCTTTTATATTAAGTCATAACTAATGGATTTTGCCATCAAGGCACATTGCCTCTTTTAGTTTGGTTGTCCAAGGATTCAATTGCGATGAAAATAACATAATCGTTCTCACGTTCATCATCCTCATTATTCATCATCATTGTTCGAGCCTTGTCCCTTCAATCCGGGTTCGAGTAAACAAAACAAGTTCTATAATTAAACTATAAGCAAGCTATAAACCTTACCTTATTTATGGAAGATGAGAATCTCTCTCTCTCTCTCTCTCTCTCTCTCTCTCTCTCTCTCTCTCTCTCTCTCTCTCTCTCTCTCTCTCTCTCTCTCTCTCTCTCTCTCTCTCTCTCTCTCTCTCTCTCTCTCTCTCTCTCTCTCTCTCTCTCCCCCCACACGCGCGTGGGTCTGCTATGTGTGGTGGGGGGGTGGGCATGTGCGTTTGTTTGTGCATGCAGGTATGCATGGATTTAAGGAACACTCGTAAGACCTGATGGTGACTATTGACTAACATTTAACATGAATTTATAGAATATAGCATAGAAATGATCACATATAGACAAACATTTACAGTGCATTGTGAATTCGAAATTGTGAGCTATGAGTACAATCATGCTCACAAATGAGTTCTAGTTGCACTTTCCAATTTGTCCTTCATATTCACATTCACCAATGGTTTGGATGTACATCTTATTGCAAGCGGCTTAAATATTTTGGCTGATGGCCCATAACTATTTTCTTCTCCTTCTTTTTGTAGAGCAAAAGTGTTTTATCCTATGAGTTAGGCATTCTGTAATTCACATATTGAATCTGCAAACTCAACTAAGAAAGTTTTTAGAATGATAAACACGAAATAAAAACTTGTGTGACCTTGTCAACCTTAGGAGAGAATGTGATTTTCACAACGAAAATCCACCAAAAATTGGGTCAAGGATGCAACCTTTTTTTTTTAATTGGTTATTGAAAATTATATCAATGATAAGAGAAATCACATTAATGACACAAGACCATGGTTCAAAATCTCGGCCGATAGCTAGGACTCTTTTGATTGTCTTTCTTTTTTTTTGTGCTTGGATGTCAATTATTATCATAAACTACTAGATATGATATTAAACCTATTTAATTATGGTTGGAATGATATAGTAGTAAAGATTGTGTAATATGCTAATTCATGAACGAAAAGGTTTTATTTTGAGTTAGATTCGATGTTACTCACTTATTTTTCCCTAGATCTAGTATTTTAAAGTGTAGATCTAAATTTTTTTATTTCCAAAATTTGGGGCTTTTCTTGAAATCAATTACATTTTTTCACATTAGTGTTCAAATGCATTGATAATGTGTTAGTTTAAAATAGATCTATACTTTTGGAACAAAAAAGTATGAGTTTTTGCCAAAAATTGTGGTTGCATTATGTCAGATTTATGATATTTCATCCTATTGATCATGAGCATCAATAATGGTTGCATTATATAAAATACTGGAGAATAAAGCGAACAGCGATACAGACAGGACTCATAACTTAAGGTGACCGAGATTTTGATTTATTGTTGTTACTAATGGAAAAAATATTGTTTTCCAACATTTTCTAATATTCTGGATTTTTTGAATATTTTTGCAGATTTTTTTGGATTAAAAAAAAATTCACACCGCGACGACCGCGACGGACCGATATCCGCGACGTATCGGTTTTTCGGCCCGGCCGATACCGCGACCGATACCGAGATTTTAAACCATGCACAAGACATGACCAAATAAAATAAAATTAGGAATAGTATAGAAGACCAAATTACATAATGGGAGCTGCCAAAGGAGCTTCTCCATCAACCCTTTGCCTTGATGGGGAATCCACCACACCATTGGATTGGATGGCCTCCCCACATGCTATACACCACTTGAATGAAAGAAGATAAAGCTTTAATTTCGAAAAACAGGGAATAGAGCTTCCAAGGAGCCACACTCAAAGAAATGCAATAAATTGGATAGCCAACATTTCCCTTTTTCCATTTCTAAGGACATCTATCCTTACCGGAGCAGGCTTTCCTTCCATGACATTCTTCAACCCTAGTATTGTTTTATAGTGCTCATTAGAAAAAGAAGAACTAATTCAATCAAGATCATAGATCTAGGGAGTTAGTATATTTGAAAATTTCTAGACTTTCCCTTTTACTTAGATTGATCAAACGAAAAGTCTAGATCAACTGAGCATTTGGGCCAGTATGGAAAAGAATAGAATCACACTATGTCACCCTTGGAGGTACTTCTAATTGCACCTTAAATTCATGAATAGTATTTGGTTTATATATTGTATATTTAAAACAAAGATCTTGCTTTTTATGTCCCCTTTCTGATGTCTGTCTTCTTCTTTCTATATTCACGTGCTAAATAAATGCTGATGTTACTTCAGTAAACTGTCAGTTTATGAAGGGGTGAAATCCTTCTACAAAGAAGAGGATGAAGCGGTTCCAGTAAATATGTATGGGAAGTCTAAAGTAGCAGCAGAACAGTTCATTTCATCAAACTGGCCAAGCTTTGTGATTTTGAGAAGTAGTATCATCTATGGACCACAGACAGTTTCGCCTGTTACAAAATCCCTTCCAATTCAGGTGCAAATGATAGTTTGTTTCTTCTTCTTCATAAACTATTTTATGCTGGACATCTTCCAAGCCCAAATGCAAGTCCTTAGGCGGCTTCAAATCTGTATATTGGATACATGGTCCATATCAAACATAGGGTGCAACAGGTAACTCCACTGTGCACATAGTCTGGTGTTAACTTTATGCAGGTCTCATAATCAGATGGGCTGCAGTGCACACCTATGTTGATTGTAGACTATTTGGAAACTGTTCTAAAAATCTGTTTCTTTCCTGCATACATATGCTGCTCCTTACTGACTGTTGACTTAGATCTTATGCAGCAGCATGCTGGTACATATGATCATGCATGGATAAATGGATTTTTAAACGCAAGTGGACTTTGCAAACCTCCTAGTAGTATAAGTCTACGGAATATTTAAAATCCCTAATGGGAATGAAAATGACATTAGGGATTAAACCATATAGAATCTCAAATCAGATCATAAGTTGAGAGATTTTTTTCATATTGTTGTACAGAATCATCATCATCATCATCAAAGCCTTGTCCCAACTATTTGGGGTCAACTATATGAATTCTTTTTCGTCATTTCAATCTATCTTGGGCCAAATCCTTGGATAGGTTGCACTTCTTCATATCTATCCTTACTACTTCCTAGTTCCCATCCATATCTGTCACTCAAATTACCAACTACTGGTTAGTATCATGCAACAATTGAGATAAATAAATGATAAAAACCATAATGTGCATGCATAAACTATCATAAAAATTGACATTGTGACCTGTTGTATCATCATTGTTAAAGATACATTGACATGGTTCTTTATTGTTAAAATGTAAGGAAGTTGACATGTTTGATAACAGTACTATGAAAGAAAATTTTAAAATTTCTACACAGGTGTAAGGTTTTAAAAAAAAAATCAAAACTCCATATTAGCTCCTTCGATGCTTATCCTTGAGGTTGACTTAGAAATTTTAATGCAGGTGAGAGAGTTGTTTGTAGTGGTTTAAAATGTCCCAGTAGAACTTTTAATGCAGGTGAGAGGTTGGCTTAGTGTTTGTCTCCATATAGTTATGATGAGTTGATCAGTGGTCAGGCAGTTTCTGAATAATTTGAACTTGGATCCTTTTATTATTGGGATCTGTTAAGCTTTGTTCTAAATGTTAGTTCCTCCTTTACAGTCAGTAATAATGAGTCAAATGATAACTACAATCCTGTCTTCAGTTGGAAAAGTTCACGTGTGTACTTGATCAGTGACAGGCCTTCTCCACCTAAACTGCAGACGTCTCTATCTGAGACGGCGAATTACTAATTCATTTTGTCCTCAAACTGCTACAAATACACATCCCTCTCCCAGCTAGCCTCGCTTTCCGGGAGCATCGTCTTGGCACCTTCTGAATTGATTCAGTCTGAGTTCCTCTAGCTGAGTCCAATGGGGAAAATGTTAAAACTATTCTTTCTTTTTTTCCAAATTCCTTTGTTACAAGAAGATGTTGTAGGCATTTGGGGTTCATTTGCACTCATCTTAGAAGATCAAAAGCACAATTTGTAAAAGATCAAAGCATTCAAAGATCGAAAGTAATGTTCTTCCGTCCGACTCAATGAAAATAAAATATGACCATCTATTATCACTTAATCTAAATAATTAAATCACATGGCTTTACTCTATAGGACATCATTCTAAATTTCCTATAGTTTTTTTTTGTCACAATTCTTTTATTTATTTTTGAAGCTCTAGGGCTGAATCATTGCAACTTAGCTGACTCAACTCGAATAGGAGGGGCCATGTTGCTGTCCAATTCCAAGTTTTAAAACCTTGTTTGGTAAATCATGCTACTGATTCATGTAACTTGCCCACTGATTCCCTTTATTGTGGCCCTCTGGTTTGTGCGCCAAGATCTTCTTGACATAGTTCTTTTTGTGCCCATGATCTTCTCAACTTGGTGTTCAAACTGCATCCAGAACTCCAAATTGTTGGTGGTGCTCTTTCTGACACATGCGCAGTTATGTGCTGTCACTTGCATTTTCATGGTTAGGTTTAAGAAAACTAATGTGAAAGACTGGATGAACCTTAATTTGCTTAGGTAAATCCAACTGATTTGCTAGCTTCCCGAATCCCGATCCTGACTTTGATTGGAACATTATACTGACTTATAAGGCCCCTGCAGGCCAGTAGGCCACATTAGCCTTGATTTTCAGTGCTAAGAAATTAAGAGAAAAAAATAGAGGTTTTGAATATGTGATCTTGAAAGACTGGAATATATACAAGTAATATTATAACATTATAAATATTATTGTGCAAATGTTAGCTTGTGAAGATACTTAAAAGCGGAGCTAGAAGAAGATGAGTGCTAAACGGGTATCACATGACTTTCCTGTAAACTTGGAACGAAAGATGTCTAAACCTACCTATGTCTAAACCTACCTTCCCAAGGAAAATATTAAACCTGGCTTGAAATGGGAATAAAACATATCGTTAATATTTTCAAAAAAAAAGAGAAAAAGGTAATAAAACCCATTTCATGAAGCTATGAACACAAAAAGATACTTTCAAAACCCAAAAAACTTGAATTCAACATTTACTTTCTTATGGCACAAAAGGAAAGCACCGTGTCTTGCATGTGCCTGAGTTGGTTCCTCTTTTATAGAAATTTAAATCTTTTATAAATTATATAAAGAAGGGAAAAAGTAAATAAAATTTCCATCTGTTAGCATTGTTGCCTGTCTAGCATGACAATTTTGTAAAAGAAACTGCAGTGCCTTTGATACCTTTGCCTTTTTGCTGCAGTGGATTGATGGCGTCCTTTCTCGAGGTGAAGGAACTCATTTCTTTTATGATGAATTTCGCTGCCCAGTTTATGTCAAAGATTTGGAGAATATAATATTAGCTTTGACTGAAATTTGGATCTCAGGTATGTATTTTTGGAATACTATACAATAATATGCTATAACTGTCAGCTGTAGTAAAACGTATACTTGTTGTCTTGTCTTTCTGTAACTTAATTGCATTAACAAATATTAGATGAGTTAATCTCATTAATTTACTCACACGATTGAAGGAAAAAACCTCTATCTTCCCTTTTCTTCCTTTTCTCTCTTTTTCTCAAACCCCAAGTAATGCTTCTTGATCATCACAAAATCTGTGTTACAGCAGGATTAGGAATGAAGTCAACAACTGTATAACTAATGTCATCCATTGTACACCCAAAAATAGGAGTACTATACAACTCAAAGAATGGATGAATTCAAATGTTGCAATTATAAATAATCACGGTCCTTCCAAGGTTTTTTGTGGTCGTCTGATCGGAGTTTAGTCTATTCTAAAGAGAAAAAAAAAAAAACAACAAAAAATGAAGTGTCTTCTGTTTCTTCTTATTTAGGTGTTTGACGATACCTAGGGATGAAAATGTTTTGGGTTTGGGTTGAGTCCATACTGTACCTGACCTTATTTACTAAGGCCCTGTACCCAAACAGTACCCATCTCTGGCCCAGGTTATAAGAGTTGTGTCCATGGCCAAACTTAAAGTGAAGGCCTGATCCGACCTGAATAAAGGGCCTGGACCCAGACCCAAGTATAGGCCTAAATACGTATATACTACATTAATTTACTTATATACAAATTTAATCCTCTTAATATGCACATATAATATATGGTCGTGGCATTGGGAATTCGGTTATTAAGTGTATAATATACTTTCGCAATGCCATTCTTTGGACAACCTCTGATTGCCTCTCTTGGCATTGGAAGTAGATTGAAGAGATTTGGAGTTTCTTGCTTCAATTTGTTTTCCTGATTCCTAGAGAAACAGTTTTGAGGCTAACACTTTCTAGGGAAGGCATTGGTTTATTGGACTCTTCAGTGGATCCTCCTTCCCTTTGTCGTAAATGTTAACTATTCTTCTTTATGCTTGTCTTGTCAAGCCTGACTAAACTTCAATTTTTCATGTTAAAGAAAGATGATTAGATGTTGGAACTAACTTTTCTCCTTTCATTGTGCTTTCCTCAGATAACAAGCAAATGCAGTTGGTTTTAAACATTGGCGGGCCAGACAGGGTGTCCCGAGTGCAAATGGCTGAGGCTGTGGCTGCTTGCAGAGGATACAACACATCACTAATCAAAGCTGTTTCTGCATCATCAGTATGTTGAATTTAACGAAATATCTTGGAAATTATTTCTGGTCATTGACATTAGTGGTTCGTTTTTCTCTACCAATTGGGGGATATTGCATTTTCTGACTAAATTCCATATTGGAAGTGTACTGGCTTCTGCAATGGAAAACTTTGTACTAATTCATTCACCTTTCATGTGGCATATATGGATACCAACTCAGACCATCCAAATTATGTTCTCCATTATCAATGGGGTATATCCCAAACCATGATGGTCAGATGGTTGTTAGCGCTAATTTTTCTTATTGAAATTGAAGCACTGTCCATTTATTCACCAGTTCGTGGCTACTAGTTCCATGGTTAGAATCATTCGACCAGACCAGTTATCGGGCTATTCTCCATCTAATGTGGTGGCCATTGATGGTTTAGATTGGCATACATATTTTCCATGTACAGGCTTACATGAGTCCATATCTTCGAGTCTTATGTTAAAATTGGTAGTCGGATTTTCAAGAATTTCCAAGAAAGTTTTTGCTTCAACTGTATTTTTCAGAATGTTAGATAGGAAACTATCAACTGCGCACCCATTGGAGGGAAAAGCAGCTTACACAGACTGAGCTCGCAGCATGTGTGCAGATTCCCATTTCTCTTTTTAGTTTTTATTGTGCGGTATGTTTACGCCCTAGCTTGCATCCCCATTCCCCAGGTAAATCGTGGTGTCAACTCCCCAGCTGACATATCCATGGATATCAGCAAATTGGTTCGACTACTCGGTATAACTCCCATTTCATTCAAAGATGGTGTGAAGTTGACGCTCGAAAATGATGCTACTTCTTGACAGAAGGAAAGCTTGCATGTAAGGTGGTTACAATTCTCCTTCGTAAAGGTTAAAGAAATTCATGTTTATAAATGAAGTCATGAGCTTCTCCTCCAAGGGCCTATCTGAATTCATGGAATTGTGGAATGGCAAATGATAGTTCACTGGAACTCTTTATATCCATGGAATGATCCAGAATCTATGAATTTGAATAATTCCACCTTTTGGTAGGAATTATAATGTGCCCCGAAAGAGAGCTCTTTTTTAATCTAATATTTATATCTTGGAGTTTTATTACTTACCCAACAAATTTTTTATCGTGGAGCTCCTTTGTTCTAAATCCACCTTTATTCATAGTGTTTATAAAAATAAAAAATAAAAAAACGCAATGATTCTCCTTTAGTGGTTATTGGAAGGTCATTGTTGCAATTCCTTTAAGTTCCAGCAATAAGGCATTTTATTTTATAGAAAGTGACATGTCATCATCTAATAATACAAAAATGAAGGGCTTACCTTGAATACATTTTTTTATAAAAAGTAAAATGCCTTTTCTTAGTAAGGGCCTGTATGGAGTTGAACACATAGGAATTCATGGTAAAATAGTTTTAATGAAGGAGTATTAAGGAGGTGATGGCTGAAGGATATAAGGTGGAGATGTAGATGGGACCTTGACATGATTTAATTTACCGGGGTTAAGGCTGGGTATTCATTTTCCGTGGGAGATTATTTCATAGCCGTTTATGGATCTTCACCTTTATTTTTTCAATTTTAGCCACTTTTAGAAATACATTTCTTAGAATTCCTAGGAATCCAATTCCATGCATACAAATGGCCCAATGGCTAAAATTGAAGAAACAAAGGTGAATTTCCAAAAATGGCCATCAAATTATCTCCCTTCTAATGGAAAGCGAGTCAAGAGGAGGTGAAAAATAAATACCCAGCCACCACCCCAGTAATTCAAATCCTAGGAAAGTTAAAGTCCCATCTACATTGCTATCTTATGCCCTTCATCCCTCACCTCTTTAATAATCCATGGATGGAGCTCATTTGACCATGAATTTCTATGTATTCTATGCAAACAAACAAGCCCTAAGGGCCTGGTTGTTTCATGTAATTGAATTCATAGGAACTTGATGACTTTATTTTTATAAGTAGTTTAAATTGAAGAATCAACAGTGAATATATGAAAAAGACCATCAAATAACCTTCCCTTTAGTGGATATTGACTCAAGGGAAGATGAGAGATGAATACCCAGTCATTACCCTAGTAATTCAAATCCTAGGAAAGTCAAGGTCTCATCTACATCACTATCTTATATTCTTCACCCCTCACTTCATATCCTTCAGCCGTGACCCTCTTTAATAATCCTTTGGTGGAGCTCATTTTACTATGAATTCTTATGTATACAAGCAAATAGGCCCAAAGTGTTTTATTGGTCGACAATATTCGTGTTGACCATTAACTTCCTTAATAGATCCTACAACTTAAGACTCTTAAGGCCTGTTTGTTTGCATAAGAATACATAGGAATTAGTAGCCAAATGTTCTCCAACAAATAATTAATAGGTGAAGGGTGAAGGATATTTGGTAGAGTTTGGTAGAGATAAAGAAGGGAGCTTGACTTTCCTTGGATTTGTATTATTAGGGTGATGGATGGATATTCATTTCCAATCCTTCCCCAATTATTTTTCTATTAAAAGGGAGATAATTTGATGGTCATTTTTGGATATTCACATTCTTTCTTACGTTTTAACCACTTCTATGAATGTCTTAGAACACCTAGGAATTCAATTAGATGAAATGGAAAGGCCCTTCATATTTCTTTTAACACACTGCCAACCAGGACTCTCTTCCAGTAAGGGAAGGCTCTTAACAAACTTTGGCTCTTTAACAACATTGCTTCTAACTAATATGAAAAACAAGAGTGTATGTATATGGTATGCATGATGTGTATTATACATATCTCTCTTGTGTTAAGGTAGGTTACCCCTACTGATCGATGTTTCTCCTACATTTCATTTAGGGCTTGTTTGGTTGCATAGAAATTTATGGGAATTGAATTCCTATGATTTCTTATTGCCATATTGGCCAGCGCAACACCATACCGGTTGATGGCTAATCTGCTGTTTTAGGCATTGTTTAAACTATAAAAAATTCAACTCAACAAGGTCATTGGCTTGAGTGACTTAAGCGAGTCTGACTGAAAGTTCCTAGTTGGACTAATGTAGACTAGATTTGAGTTACCTGACCCATTGACCTATTGAGCTGGTGCAACTCACCCAAACTTGGACTAGTTTTAAAACTATGCTTTCAGATGTGCATTTTATGTAAGTAGAGGAGCTCAGTATTGACGTAGCCCAACCCAACCCAAGTTGCATTTGGCTAAGTCCAGCCCTGAACTTGTACTCAAATGAAATCCAAATTATGATGCCTGAGCTTCAACCAAAAGTCAAAATTTTGATACCAAGTTCAGGTCTAAGCCCAAGTCTAACTGGAATTCAAAATGTTTAGACAGTTGTGACTACAGCTAACTAAAAAGAACTTGAATTAACTTGGTGACTATTTGTATTGCATATGTTTTGTAATTCCTTGTGCAAGGTGAATGTACCAGAATATTGGCCATACATATGGGCTGGTGATCCAGTGTAGTAGGGGTGTACTGTGTGCATCATTAATCTGAATGGCCCACACACATACCAAATAATAGTTGTCAGAGAAGTGTATCTGATCAGTGTGATGCATAATTCAAGCTCGCTGCAAATTAGATTACCTTTTTGGCTCAAGTATTGATTTAATCTGATGATTCCAACCATTCAACCAATGAGATGGATATTCCAGATTGATTACAATAGAAAGGCCCCTTTATTAAATTTTGATCACCAACCATGTCAGGCACCAATTAGATTGTTGATGCTGTTCAAGAAAAAACTTTCACCAGATGATTCTTGAACATTGCAATCTTTCTAAGAAAGATCCCCATTAGCTCTGGGTCTATTACAACAGTGAAGCTACAATCATTGGTTCAGACCAACAATCATGCAGGTCCCACCTAAAATTCAAGGTTTTTTTTTTTTTTTTGATGTTCTTAGTGGGAAAAGAAATGAAGCAAAATCATTCTCAACATCTTTTTTTCATGGTTGCAGAGCAGCAGTCGGTGAATTAAAAACCTTATTGGCTGTGGCCCACAATCATGTGATGCAGCTAATGAAAATGGGTTTTTTAATTTCAGCTTTTGATTACTATTCTGCCCTGCTGTAGTATGGTGATCATATGGATGATTATATTATTATCTTATTTGAGATTTTGGCATTGTCCATTGTAAGTTTGTAACAGATGATGGGTGCCACCTTACTGAAATAACTGTGAATGCATCAACTTACTGAAGTTGAATACTGTTGTTGATGTAAAAAAGGTTTAGTGGTGGAAGTTACTTAAGAAAATCTCCAATCTAGTGTTCTCCTTTAAAAAGGAGAAATATTAGCAACATTCAAAGAAATATCACTGAACAATGCTGCTGAAGTTTACAAATGATGTACTTAAAGAGGAGTGGAAGAAGGGAATTACTCAAGGGATTCTGATGATAAGAGTTTAGGTGTTTAAAAGGTTTTATCTTAAAAGAGGGGTCTGAAATAATGTTGATCATATGGTGTGATCAAGTAAAGTCTAATTAAACTTATACATGTGTGGGGAACATTCAAAGATTCAAACTAGTCAAGTTATTGAAGTTATCGATTCACCTCAAATCATCATCATCATCAAAGTCTTGTTCCAACTATGTTTGGGTCAGCTACATGAATTCTATTTCTCCATATCGATATATTTTGAGTCAAATCCTTCGATAAGATGCACTTCTTCAGATCCATTTCTACTACTTCATTCACATTCTCTTTGGCCTCTTCTCCTTGGTAGGCCATAAACTTACGTAGCTAAATTTTTCTTTATCGGCACAGTTATTGGCCTGTGTTGGACATGCCAAAACCATCTCAAATGAGTTTATCCAATTTTATTCCTTATTGATGTTACCCTTAAATTCTCTCAAAAGTGTTCGTTTCTAATTTTATCATGCATTCACATCAACATTCTCATATCTGCTACATTCATGTTGTGCGTATGTTGCTTCTTGATTGGTTAATATTTTACTCCATAGGCTATAGCTGATCTAATTGTTATCCTACAAGATTTTTCTTTTAATTTTGTTGGCATCTGTCAGTTACAAAGCACTTTAGAAATAAGTTCCAATTTCAAATATCCTGCTTTTATCCTATGTTTGACATCTTTATCAATCTTCCCATCCTTACTAATTATTGATCCAAGGTAATAGAATGATTTTCTTTGTGGTATCTCATGGGCTTCAATTCTCAAAGTAGTCTCAACTCTTTGTATATGTCCACTAAAGTTGCAATCCATAATTTTGTCTTTGTACGACTTATTTTAAAGTCTTTGGGTTCTAAAGCCTTCCGCTATCTCTCTAGTTTTGCATTCATACAATCTCTTGATTCATCCACTAATACTATATCATCTACAAACAATATATACCAAGGTACGTCCTCTTGAATATGAGCAGTTAACTCTTGCATAATCAGTGCAAAGAGATAAGGGTTAGAGCCAACCCCTGATGCAAAGCTATGGTCACCGAGAATTCACATGTTTCTTTACATACAATCTCTTGATTCATCCACCAACACTATATCATATACGAACAATGTATACTAAGGTACGTCCTCTTGAATATGAGCAGTTAACTCTTGCATAATCAGTGCAAAGAGATAAGGGCTTAGAGCCGACCCCTAATGCAAACCTATGGTCATTGAGAACTCACATGTTTCTTTACATATAGTTCTCACACTCGTTACCGCTCATGCCTATTGTTTTTAATAATTTCAATATAACCTCTTGGAACATTCATTTTATTTAAAACTCACCAAATTAAATCTATACATATCCTAGTGCAAGGGTTTTTTTGATTGATGAAGACCATATGCATATTTTTTCTCTTCGCTCAATATTTTTCCATTAATTGCCCAAGTGAGAAGATAACTTCCATAGTTGGCTTCTCTATCATAAAATCAAATTGATTTTTAAATATCTTGGTCATTTATTTAAGTCTTCGCACCATTACTCTCTCTCATAGCTTCATAGAGTTCTTCTCCAATAACCAAAGAATGCAATATTAACCGAGGGAATGAAAAAGAGATTAAACTGGAAATTAGAAATGATTTATTAATAAGTTTATTTATGCACAATATAGTTTTCTTCTTTGCTCTTCTGAACTGTTCGTCAGATAATTTCTCCTTTTTGACATTTCAATGCAATTGGAGGTATTTACCATTAGAGAGGGCAACCAGCTGACATAATTTTTCCATGTTCTTCACATTAGTCCATCCAATGATAAATTACTGATCACATGGAACGGAAATTTGGCTTGTGCACTAAAGTGTTCGCGTAGGAATGAATATTTGGATCCATGTTAGGTGAGTTCCATCTTATGAGATTTGATTCTATTTTCAAACCTGATGATGGTTTTCCAATGAATCATGGACATATGTAGGTAAATATCAACATCATCATCAAAGCTTTGTTTCAATTATTCTGAGGTTGGCTAAATGAATTAAGTTTCTCCATTCCAATCGATCATGAGTTAAATCGTTTGATAGGTTGCACTTCTTCAGATCCAAATGTGGGAATTGAGATGGTATATATATGGAAAATAAGCGCATACATCATCTGGACGTAGAGCACAGGTGAACATCTTCCATGAGAAGTTTGGATATTTATATAAATGTGAACTTTGACTCAAAACCTACGTGTCTCACGTGTGAAAAAAGAAAGAAAGAAATAAAGCTTCATATAAAGCCTTTTAAAGTTTATAAGTTAGCATAAGAAATGGCTAAAAATGTTGTGACTATTTGAATTATATCATTAAAATTAATTATCTATGGATTGCAACGGTCTCACTTTCCAAACATTGAATTGCTAAGGTGATGGCCGAGTTTTCATTTCATTTCCCATCTTCCCTTTATTCTATTTCCATTAAAATGAAGGTATTTAAGGGTCATTTTTGCATGTTAATCTTTGATCTTCATTTTTTAAGAGGCTATGACATAATCCCTATGTATTCCAAGGCTTATATAATCGATTGCAAACAAACAAGCCCTTATCTAAGTCAAATTTGAGTTATTTTCTGCATATGAAAATATTATATGAGATAAATGGGCTAAAGCAAAGGTCGTTGCTCTCAAATTTATTATCATGTATAAAGCCAAATTGTCACGTCCCAGATTTCAGACTATATTTTTCTTTATATCCATCTATCAAATTCGAATTTCGAAATTCAAGCTTTGAATCACTATCAATAAAGTGAGATTGATCAGTTTGTAGCGGAATATCAAAAATCAACAATCACATAACTATGATCGCCAGCACAAGCATAATTAAAACTTCAACTTCATTAATTAGATAAACATAGTGTAATAAAACATAATCAAAGGTTCTAAAATCAGCCAATAATGCTCTACAATCCTCAAAACATATCGCGTTCTAGTACTCATCGCCCTCTTTTGACCCACCTTAATTACATTGGCTTCATAGCTCATGTCGTCCTATTACCTAAATTGGTCAGTGATTGGAAGGAGTTAATAACGAGTTATATGTAATTATGTATGCAATATCAGAATCATGCAAATAATAAGATCAAGACAAGTTCATAGAATAAATAGAGTGAGTAAGCGATACAAATTTAATTAATACCAATGAATGATTTATATATATCCAGAATTCAATAAAATCATAGTTAAGAAACTGTGTAGCAATCGATCAGTATGAGGCACTCTTCCCACGTTTTAGAATCAATTGGATTTGTGTGGGACATTAAGGTTCTTGTTAGCCTCATAGGAGAGCAACTCTCAATTTATACTCTTGGATTAGAGTCTAGATATGATATATCACGGTAAGCTATTGGTCGCCACTCTTGCCGGAAAATGCATCAAACGGTTGCAAACCGGTTGTAAACGTGTGTTAACTTTTATGATAGTGATTGACATAGACTATGTTCCTAATAAGTTAGATCCATGCGATAACAATTCAATAATCAGATGCGAGTTCATATAACATAGATAACTATATGCTTTTTCTTTTTCTTTTTTGTTGGGGACATAGATAACTATATGCAAACACTAGTTCAAAAATTATAATTCATTACATGTAGGAAAATAGCTTTCCTAAGGATATGCTGGTATGGTTAAGAGGTACACATAATGAATCATATGTGTTTAGACATCTAGGATGTGATCATCATAATCAAATCACATCATTAAGAATATATCATCACAGCAGCCACATCTCCTTGAAATTAGAAGTTATATGTAATTATGTGTACAATATGACAATCATGCACATAATAAGATCAATACATGCTCGTAAAATAAATTGAGTGAGTAAGCGATACAAATTCAATTAATACTAATGAATGATTCATACATCCAAAATTCAATAAAATCATATTTAAGAAACAATATCGCAATTGATCAGTGTGGGGCACTATTCCAACGTTCCAGAATTGATTGGATTTGTGAGGGGCATTATTCCCACATTCACATATCAATAAAGGCCCTTATTAGTTTCATAGGAGAGCAACTCTCAGTTTATGCTCTTGGATTGGAGTCTAGCTATGATATATCACAGTAAGTTATTGGTCACCGTCCTTGCCATAAAACGCACCACTCGGTTGCAAACCGGTTGTAAACATGTGGTAACTTTTACGATAGTGATTGACATAGACTATATTCAGAATGAGTTAGATCCATGCGATAACAATTCAATAATCAAATGCGAGTTAAGATGGCACAGATAACTATATGAAAACACAAGTTTAGAAACTATCAATTCATGATATGTAGGAAAATAACATTAGTAAGGATAAGCTGGTTTGGTCAGGGACAGAACTAAAAGGGGCTGGCAAGGGCTATTTTTCGTTGAGACCATGTTTATTGATACAATTTACTTCAAAAGATAGAGACCAATTCCATCTGTGAATTTCTATATAGTTTGTACAAAATTTCAATTGGAGGAATAAATTCTTGTTTTAGTGCATAATTTCATAGCACATCATAATAAAATGATCTTTGATGTTCTAGTAAGATAACTCAAAGGGTTATAACTTTTATTTTTAGGCCGATTGTAGAATCCTTACGGACTTGGTCAAACAATCAAACTTTTAGAAAAAATACTTTCAAAATCAGACCGTTTTGACACCCATGTTTGTCGGCGCAATAACTCACTTAGCCAATGAGCTTTTGAGGTGCATTGTTTTTTCATTCTAGGTGTCTTAAGTCAAGTAATCGTATTATCAAGATTTTCAAATTTGTAAAGGTCATCCACCGTGCCCAAACCGTGATTATTAGCATATGTTTTTGGATCAATTCTTTTTCTTTTCAAAGCTCCCACTTTTGAAGTTTCAATTAGTCAATTTTTTTTCAAAACATGTTAAAACCTAAATAAAACACCCATAACAGATCCATATAGGTCTAAAAATACTCAATTCAGAAACTTATAACTTTAACATGTAATTCTAAAATAAATTAATCAATACACATCACTATTGCATAGTGTATGTAAGATATGAAAGATTACATACATACGTTACTTTGAATGATCAAGATGCTACTAAGATCCTTAGTCACCTACAATGGCTGAGTATATTACGACGATTGAGAATTTAAAAGAATAAAACATAGGGTGTGAATATTGCAATCTACACAAATATCTCAATAATACAAACATCATGTCAATCTTCGATTTTCAACTCTTGATTTCCAATTATATTAGCCCAAGGACCATCATTTAAAGAACTGAATCTCAGGCAGCTTGTTGCACTTCTTTTGCTAAGATCAATGCGAGAACATATATATAAAAGGGCTGAACTACGGATCAAAATTAACGAATCAATGACAGATTCATATAAATTACATATAAATACCATATATACTTGCCCGAATTCTGAAAAAAATACTAAAAAGGGCGATGAGGGGGATTTTGAAATCTAATTTGAAAGAGATCACCAATCATCCACTCCCTTTATCTTTCTCTCTATTTCTCACTCTCTAAACTTCTCTCAAGATTTTAACACTAAGGTTCAGTTTGACATCTCTTATTATTGCCTCTTATTGACTTAAAACTGATTGGATATGCATTTAGCATGTTTGTTGGACCTTTTTTATTGTGTCCATTTCAAATGACAATAAGAGAAATTGTCTCTGTTTCATAAAGTCAAAAAAAGTGGCTGAATCCAATCAGAGATATTGGTCTGAAGCGGGGTAGACATATGCAGCTACAGTGTTCTGGACGTCCTTATAGGACAGTCCGATTTTTCATTTTTTTTTTTAATTTATGAGACCCACAATCATGATCCAAGCCGTTAGAAATATTCATAAGGTCAAACACGGCCACGTGTCAAATTTCAACCGTTGATCTATCTCGAATCTCGAGATATTTGTACAAAAAAGTCGCCCTTTTATCTAATATTCTGGACATTGTGCGCCCCATAATCATGATCTGATCTGTTGATTCTCTTTGGATGGCCAAAAACTACTATAGGTCAAAAAATGAGCCTCTAAATCCAAGTGGATCTTGAGATATGTATAAAAACATTTTTGGCCTTTGATGTACCATGATTTTTTATGGAGTTTTAAAATTTTACACAGGCAGTTTTTTTTTTTTTTGTAAATTCAGCCACCAGAAGTCATGATCCAACCCATTGGATATATTCATAAGATCATGCATGACTATGGGTCCAAATTTTAGCCGTTGGATCATCATAGATTTTGATATATTTATAAAAAACCACAAACATTTATATCTATATTTTTTAAAACCATGGCCCCCAAATGCAAGATCCAAACCATTAATTCTCTTTGTAAGGCTAAACACAACTACGACGTCAAATTTCAATACTTGAGTCCTCATGGATCTTGAGATATTTATGAAAAATTTTCAAACCATTATTTTAAAAATGTCTATTTCAATCATTTTTTCTATCTATGTAACCAAACAAACTATTTCTACACCATCAATTTTAAACTAGGCCATTTGAAACAGATATGTTTTATACAGGCCTGTCTCATATAGATAAGAGATGACCAACCGGGTGTAAGTTGAGCATAAGGCGGACTTCCGATCTCCATTCTTTATAATATCATATGCCACTATTAATAAAAAAACTATTACCCTCTAGGGCCTGTTTGGATAAATGAAGAGTGGAGTGAAATGAAGTGGATTTCACATGTGAAGTGGAGTGAGGAGAAGTAGGTTGAAATTAAAGTAGAGTACTTCACTTCACTCCATTTGGATGCTTATTTTGAAGTTAAGGTTTGGAGTAAAATTCACTTTTACTCAATGAAATAGAAGTATTTAGAGTTGAAGTGAAATAGAATACATGTGGCTCACAACATTACTTCATCTATTGGGTCAAACTCATCCAAACGGGGTAAAGTTGAAATTTTAGACTGTTAGGGCCCATTTAACTTCACTCTACTCTAATTTTTTGCCTATCCAAACAGGCCCTTAGGGTTTTGTTGAAAAAACATGCTTTGTAAGACGGTGGTGTAGACTCTCACAAGACGATTATAGTTATGTACGTGTTTTACATTGGGCGGCTGCACAAATGAGGATTGTAAAAATCTTTTTAGTGAAATTATTTAGTAATAAAATATATACTTGATGAGTGTACCAAAGAAACGAATCTTTAAATAATAATAGAAAAAAGAAAAGCAGTCGTTGATGAATAAAGAAATAATAAAAAGAAAATACGTTTAATTTTTTTTAATATTACTATATTCACAATTCTCTCCTGCCCATACTGACGTTCTTTGTACAATATATCTCCCTCCCTTATAGGTTTATTTATTCTCAATTACGATTTATATGCTTAATTAAACTTGCTAAATTAACCATTTACTATCTAATGAGTTCAATTTTGGTATTTTTAAAAAAATTATGAAAATACCCCTAGAATTCTTTTAAAATAACAAATAGGTTCCCATGTCCCAATAAAGGACTGTATGGCTTCTATGTGTTCTTATAACACGTGTAGTACAAAATTGAATAGTTTTGGATGTGAATTGCACAAAATGAACGGTAGAGCATCAATCTTGTGTTGCAGGGGTAAAGCATTAGAACCATGCCCAACAATTCAAAGAAGGGGCATTGTGGAGAATTCGCCATGCCCAACACGTGCAACCTTTCTCGCATGCCGAACACAGTAACACGTGCGACCTTTCCTTCTTCGATGACATGTCTGTCCGTTTTTATGTGTACGGAAACCCAATCCGCAGGCTCCAGAGGCTGCTGTTGTGCTGTCAAAGAATAATTAAAGAGTGGTCCGCAGTACCCTCTCAAAGCATATTCCTCACAGTCTCCACCGCACATTTTCTTTATTCTCCCCTTGCATTATTACGTAGGCCATTTCCCCTAACACAACTTTCAAACAAGACATTTTTAACCCCTCTGATTTCTGGTAGTGATGGTACAATTAAGGCAAGTCTCTTCCAATGGCGAGGATCATTAATGTCCATTGCTCATTCGCGGTGGGGCCCACTAGCTAATCTGGTTCATAATAATCTACTTGGAGATTGAGAGCCTGTTTTGCATCGTTCTCGTGTTGTTTTTAATTTTATGCTTGGATCATGTTGTACTGAGATTGGATTGTGCCGAGTCTATACTCTGCAGAACTTATTTTATAATATAATATTAAATTACTCCACTAAAAATATGTTGTACGGAACTTGTTTAGTAATATTATAAAAGTTTTGTTCTAAAGAGCAAATATAAGATTTACAATGTGGAACCACACCTTTTATTATTTGCAACACTATTATTATCATACATGAGACTCAACTGTAGAAGTTACAACGTGGTACCCGCCTTTAAAAATTAGAACATGAAACTCATATCCATATGATTTTATAATACGACCATACCTTTATAGGAATTATAATGTGGGACAACTTTTTGTGAATTTAAATATTGGGTCCACCTTTAGAAATTAGAATATGGGCCCACATTCATAGGATTTACAATGTGGATCCATCTTTTGTAAACGCGACCATGTGACCCATATTTATGAATGACAAAGTGGAGCCACATTTTTTTTAATTGTGAACACAGGGCCCACCTTTAGAAATTAGAATGTGGTGCCCACCTTTAAAAATTAGAACATGGAGGTAACACATTAATAAGATTTACAATGTGGGCCACCTTTATAGGAATTATAATGTAGGTCCATCATTTTTATTAATTGTGAACATGAGACCCACCTTTAAGAATTTACAATGTGGTACCAACATTTAGAAATCCGAACATGTGGCCACTATTAAAATGTGATTGTGGACATGGGACCCACCTTTAGAAATTACACAGTGATCCCTACCTTTATAAATTAAAAGATAGAGTCCAAATTCATACGATTTATAATGTGGTCTCATCATTATAGAATTATAACATAGGCCCACCTTTTGTGATTGCGACCATGTGACCCACCTCTAGGAATTATAAAGTGGGGTCATCTTCTTTGGGATTGTGAACGTGGGTCCTACATTTAGGACAAGTAAGATAATTTAGAATGTTCAAATGACACTATTTAAAAGGCAAGATATAGGTATTGTTTCTTAAAAAAAAAACATAGTTTTTTCCGTTTTCAACTTTTTATGCCAATTGGTTAAGATTTTAAGATTCCTTCCCATGAGAATAAAATTCTAAAAAATCATTTGCACATACCAAACGTGTTTTATACACCTTTATCTCGTGGGAACATTCAAATGGCACTAAACCCACCGTGATTTTCTGATCATGTAGCTATATATAAGTCCATGAACAAGGCTCATCTTTGAAATTGAAATGATTCAAAATCAATGTCATCTGTCTCTTTTTTTTTTCTCTATCAATTGGAAACATTGTACTGTCATTTGAGTTATGGGCACCCTCCAATTCATAACATCTAAACATTTGATTTCATAATAGAAAGGAATATCATTTTGTTTTTCTTATTTTATTTCAAGTTTTTGATGTGATCTATGGAGGGTGGGCAAAGACCAAAGAAAAGGGAAATTCTGAACGCACCATGCGTTTTCATGAACACTCCCGCAACTAATTTTTTTTAAATTACCAAAATACCCCCAGGTGAAAGGACGAAATCTCCCTTCACCATCAGCCTCCTCTTCCTTTGGTTCTTTTGCAGTGCAACCCTCAACGAAATCGCCCTTCACCATCGAGCCTTCCGGACACTCTACTCTTGATCCGGACTCATCTACTGCTGAACTAGTGAAAGGATGAACTTTTCCTCTGCACTCGTTCCTGCTCATTGATCCTCATCTCCTTCCTCATCATCTTCTTCAATCCTTGAAAGTATACTCAAGTCTCCTCCATTTATTTAACGATATTGGAAGTACTCATCTCCTAGCACCACATTGTCTATTGAAAGTAGGCATTTTCAACATGGACAAGCAACTGACAATCTACCAAGACGATGTATACTTTTTCAGTTCGTTTCTAGCTCGTCTTTCTGTATTTCTCGCGGCCTGCTCGGTATTCCAAAACCGTGCATATCTAGATATGTACGGCATATGAGAACCGTGCATTAGTATTTTGCACATCAAAATAAGATTGAACAAAAATATTATTGCACGACAACATTAAACTGAGCATAATGGTGAAGGCCGACCAATATAAACAGTGCAGTATAATATTTCACGGTTATAGATGACCGTGCAATGATAAACTAAGAATTTGTAATCATATTTTCAGGAGATTGATTCAACCGGTGCCAGTCAATGCTCTTTGGATTTTACTTATGTCTTCACCACTAACACGATATTCAGAAGCCGAGAGGGCCAATTCCAATGGACAAGGGATCACTACAAGAAAAAGGGGGTCTTTCGCAATGGTTGTTGTGCAACGGTTATTTAACCGTTGCTAAAGAACCCCTTCAGCAACGGTCGTGCAACAGTTTATATAAATGTTGCACAATCGTAAGTTTTTGCAATGGTTTGCAACGAACCATTACAAAATACTTCTTTTGCAACGGTTGCACAACGGAACAAATTAACCGTTGCCAAAGAATGCATATTTTGCAACGGTTCGCAACAGTTATCGTAACTGTTGTGTAAGCGTTAACATTTAGCAACGGTTTTGCAACGATTTTTTGAGTGCGTTGCATTCAATTTCACAATTTGCAACGGTTTACTATAACCGTTGCCTATAATATTATATTGGGCAACGGTTTTGCAACGGTTTTGTTCAAATGTTGCATGTTGTTTTATTATTCTCAACGGTTATGTAACGGTTTACTATAACCGTTGCCTATCATTTAACGTTTCGCATCGGTTACACAACGGTTTTGTCCAAATGTTGCCTATTATTCCATCATTAGCAACGGTTAAGCAATGATTTTTGTCAAACATTGCAGATAATTTTATATTTTGCAACGTTTTGTTGCGAAAAGTTTATCATAATTTGCAACGGTTATACAACCGTTGCCTAATGTTGATAATAACCGTTGCAAGTTGTAAAATATGATCCTTTAAAAGGCAACAGTTCCAGAAACCGTTGCTAAATGTGTAGTATACCCGTTGCAAATATGGATTTTTGCAACACTTAGTGTATCAGTGTTGCAAATTATTTGACTATATTGCAACGGTTTTGATAAACCGTTGCTAAATGATTTAAAACCGTTGCCGAAAAACGCTATTGCAACGGTTTTTGTAGTAACCGTTGCTATTAGATTATAAGATAAAAACTTTTACACTACATTTGAATAAATTTAGAAAAAGACTATAGTTATGGAGGAAGTGGATTAACCAATATGTGTCAAGTATCTCTAAAAATTCAACAACCAACATCTCTCCACGTGTCTTATCGATCGATGATAAATTATTCAGTGCTCCTATTAGATTAATTGTATCGTAAAAACTTCTATACTACATTTCAATAAGTTTAGAATAATACTATACTTATCGAGCAAGTGGGTCAACCAATATGTGTCAAGTATCTCTAAAAATTCAACAACCAACATCTCGATCTCCACATGTCTTTTAGCTTTATGTGTCGTCACTACAAAAAGTTGTACTTTTAGCGATGTTTTTTAGCAACGTTTTTAAAATTCGTCGGTAAAAGTCACTCTTTACCAACGTAAATAATTACGTCGGTAAATATAAGACTTTTACCGATGTTTTATTAGAAAACGTCGGTAAAGGCCTATATTTTACTGACGTTTTATTATAAACGTCGGTAAATGTCATACAGAAAATTAATTTCATTTTTAAAAACCAGAGGTTATTATCGACGAAAAAAACGTCGGAAAAGAATTTTTTTTGTTTTATTTTATATATTTTACCAACGAAAAAAAACGTCAGTAAAATTTTTTTAAAGCTTTTATTTATTTTCTTTTTTTTTTACCGACGAACAAAAACGTCGGTAATAGTATTATATTTTACTGAAAAAAAAACCGTATTTTACCAACGAACAAAAAACGTCGATAAAATTCTTTTTAATTTTTATTTTATTTATTTTACCGACGAAATTAAAACGTCGGTAAAATATTTCTAAATTTTTATTTATTTTTCTTTTTATTTTACAGAAGAAAAAATACTTCGATAAAAGTCCTTTTTAATTTTTATTTTATTTATTTTACCGATGAAATAAAACGTCGGTAAAACCGGTTTGGATTGTGATTTATTGTTCCAGAATTCAAGTAAAAATAAAAAAACATAGACTGCCCATTTTATAGTTTCTTCTAAATCTATTTTCACATGTGCAATCCAACGGTTCTCCGAATTTTCGCATTTTCAAAATTCGAGAAAAGATCAATGGTTGAAATTTGGACATGTGGCCATGTTGGGCCTTCTTCACATTTCTAACGGTGTGGATCATGGTTGTGGGTCCCATAAGGTAATAAAAAATTGAAAAAATGGGGCTGTTATGGGTAACGTCCATTTCACTGTGCACTAAGAATGTCTTTTCGCTTAAGACACATGTATCTATTTGAATTCTGCCCACTTGCTTGAATACATGAAAAAGACATTTTATTTCTTATCCACTTTTCAAATGGACACAGTAAAATGCATTCTCAAATGCTCTAATGTCTGTTTTGAACCGGTTTAAGACAATAAGAGGTAAATTTAAGAGATGCCAAACTGAACCTTAATGGTTTGGATCTTGCATTTGGGGCCCATTGTTTTAAAAAAGGTAGATATAAATTTTTGTGGTTTTAGCGATTTTTTTTATAAAACGTCGGTATTGTTTAATTTTATTTTTAGAAAAATTAAAAATCAGAGTCTTTTATCGACGAAAAATTATTTACCGACGAAAATTAGCGTTAGAAAATTTATCACCGACGTTTAATATAAAACGTCAGTAAAGGTTGGTAGAATTTTTTTCTTATTTTCAAATAATAAAAATAAAATAATTTTTCCCAATGAAAATTATATTTTTTGCGACGAAAAAAAAAAACGTTGCAAATTTCCCCCTTTTTTTCCCTCTTCTCCCGCCAAACAAGATCCCCATTGTTATCTCTCTCTCTCTCTCTCTCTCTCTCTCTCTCTCTCTCTCTCTCTCTCTCTCTCTCTCTCTCTTGCCCTTCTCTCACTTTCTTCTGCTCTCTCACTCTCGCCCTCTCTGCTCACTCTCGGTCTCTATGCTCTCTGCTATTTCTCTCTCTCTCGATCGGAACGGGAAACGGTGCGGCGATCTCCATCTCGCTCTTTCTCTCTACTATTTCTCTCTCTCTCGATAGGTCAAGATTAGTGGGCCACTCTGCATCTCGCTCTTTCTCTCTGCACTCTCTCTCTGTTCTCTCTCTCGAGCGCTCTCTCGATCTGCTTTTTCTCTCTCTCTCACTCTCTCTCTGGCATTTTGGTTTCAGGTTTTGGGGGATTTTAGGGCTTTTCTCTTGGATCATTTTATTTCTCGTTTTGTAGATTTTTTTTATAGAAGAATCTTGGGGATTCAAGGGGTATTATATCTAGGCTTTTGATTTTAGGTTTTAGGGCATTTGATGGAGACGTCTGTTGGGGCTCTGATTTCGGGCTTTGAGGGATTTTGAACTTGGCGATTTTTATTGTGGGTTTTGTCAAATCTGATTTGGGGATTTTGCAGTTTACAGAATTTTATGTAATTTTTATAGATTTCTTGTGGTTTGTTTAGTACTATATTTGCTTCATGCAGTTGCTCGAAACTTGTACTTTAATTTTCCATATTGGGCATATAGAATTTTAAATCATGTCATTTAGGTTACAGTTTTGAAGCAGATTGTGCTCGGGCTTTTATATGTTTATTATATACATGTATCACCCTTTTGTGTAAATATTACTTGTAAGTTTTGTATTTGTAAAAATGGGACTTTAATAGGAAAATGGACGGGACATCGGGCAAAGTAAGCAACGGTGCTGATATGTACATAGAGAAGAGCATTTGCACCCCCAACTGTTCAGGTATTGGCTAGCTGCTTGTTAATATTCGTCAACTCAGATTTGATCTTTATGGGTTTTGCGTTTTTTTGGCTCTGTCCTTTTGGTCTTCTCAGATCTTCTAATAATACCAGAAAGATTTGATCTTTATCTTTATTACAGGGCCCGGCTTGTTGAAATTGCCCACACATCTTCTATCTATCTTTTGTAAGTATCATATTTTCTTGATCTATGATGATCTTGTTTGTTTGTTGTATGTGTCTTTTGTTTTGTGATGTAGCTGCGTACATGGATGGATCTGAATCTATTTGATCTTATAACTTAGAATCTGAATGTAATAATTTAGTTTTGTGTTGTTTTGATTGTACAAGGGATGTTATTTTAATGTATGTACAAGAGGGTTGGAGTTGCTATCAATTGAGAATTACTGCAAAAACCATGGACCTTGCTATCATAAAGATTGGAAAGTTTCCTATTTAGGTTCTCTCAAATTATTTCTTCATCTGTTTGATAACATGGCAGTAGTTGTTTGATGAAATGGCTAGGTAAATTTTTTTCATAAAGACCTTGTGAAAGAATCCCTTCATTTACATGATAGACAAATTGTTTGATGATATGCTTAGCCCAAATTTTCATAAAAAATTCTGTGAAATTTTATATTGCAAGAGAGCTTGTGAAGATGAGTTCGATGAAATGGGTTGATATGTTTGAGAGAGAGAAGAATCTAAGCTTTCGTTTCATATAATGTGCTTTTGGAATTTGTTGGTGCAACGAAATTTTCAGCAAACGAAATTTTCTGTTGTGATGTCCCGACTTTATCTCCAAACATCAGTAACATCAATCTTTCATTTTTCTTCAACATCTCTCCACTGATTTCATCTATTTCTCTCATCTCCAAATATTAGTAAGCCCATTTTCCCCTTCTCCAAGGGTTTTGTGCTGATTTTAATTAGTTTATGTGAAATGAAGACTTTGTTTGTTTATAAATTGTTTGATTCTGATTGACTGTGAGATGAAGACTTTGTTTGTTTATAAATTGTTTTATTTTGCTTGGCTAGAGATCAGTTTTTACTTATGTTTTTAGGTTATTCATCCCCCAAGATGGGCTAGCAAAGGCCATCTGTAGAGATCCTTTCTCCACCCGGTTTCAGGAAAAAACAAGAAACAGCCCCTCGCGTCTTCCTCTTTCTCTCTGGCTGCACTGAAAACCATAACAATTTTTCTCGTTATCAATTTTCCTCTGCATCTTCTTCTCCAACAATGTAAGAGATCATGGAAGGCGTAAACAACATGAACATTGGAGCTGATTCTCACAAGAAGAACAGGATTCAGGTCTCCAACAGGAAGAAACACCTCTTCTTCTGCGTCAATCTCGCCAAGGTTAACCACATCAAATCCCTCTTTTCCATTGATTAGCGGGAAGTAGGCATGCAACCGTTTTCTGCTTGAATTGTTTATCTTTTTCTCAGTTTTAGTTTTTCCTTTTTCTGCTTGAAATCCATCTGGAGAACTGCATATACGTTGCTCACTGATGTTTAATTTTTCTTATGTTTGATATCTGTGATGTGGCTCTTTTGGATCCTTGTGTCATTCTATTTGCCCAATTACAAAGATCTGGAGAGACCCTTAACTTATCTCCTCCTTAGGTTTTTGTGCCGCATGGAGTGTGGAATCAATTTGGAGATTTTTTTACCAGTCAATATGCATTCCTTTTTGTCAATTTGATCTCAATGAAATAAAAAATTGACTCTGTATATGTTTTAAAAAATAATTTTTGTGCACTCTGCATTTGTTTTTAAACAGACACTTATATGGAGAATTGGATGGCTACAAATAAGCATTCATGTTTTCTTTTTGTTAGTTCTTTCTTATGTGATGTAAGTGATGAGTTCTAAGAATATAAGGAAATAGAAATGTTTGGATGATATCTCTCTCTCTCTCTCTCTCTCTCTCCCCCTCCCTCTCATTTTCACATGGCCATCTTTTGCACTTTATAGACACCAAATACAGTGGTGAGTTCTGATTTGAATTGGATGGCTGCAAATAAGCATTCATGTTTCCTTTTTGTTAGTACTTTCTTATGTGATGTAAGTGATGAGTTCTAAGAATATGAGGAAATAAAAATGTAAGGATGATCTCTCTCTCCCCCTCCCTCTCATTTTCACATGGCAATCTTTTGCACTTTATACCAAGAAAAGCCATAAAACATACTATCATTCTGTGTGCCTTCATTCAACTGCAGCCCAGCCTATTTTAGAAGTGCATTAATCAACAGATAAACTTTAAAACTGCCTCTTACTTAACTCGGAAAGGAAGCTTGTTGTTTAATTGACCTATTCTGAAAAGAAATCATATCAATCCTAGACTTGTTTGAGGTTGATCAAAGCATGATTTATGCAAATTGTATTCATTCAAATGTAAGAATCACATAAAAAGGAATGTGCATGACTTAAATATAAAGTCCACTGCTACTGATATGAACAAAGTTTATACTACAAGCATCATTTTTCTTTTCGCAAAAATAAAAATCTATGTATCAAAATACTACCCACTAAGAGCGGATCTTGATACGGACAATCTTTCCATCTATGTAAAGCTTATCCTCGTGTCCTGTATCTATAAATTCAATATACATATACACAGAATATTGAAATCAAGGAAACTAAATCAATTATTTTATATATTGTTATACCCATCTCTTGATGGCCTGAACCATTTAACTATTTTACCTGCATCATGGGAGAACACCATGCCCTTGTGCTCCTGTATTAGTCTATTAGATGATCCTGGCTACACAAACAAGTTGGAATGCAGGAAGGCAATTAGGACCCATGCATGGTGTGAGGCCCCACCCCTGGTGGGCCCTCAATTTGAATTTGAATACTATATATTAGCCTAAGTATTTTATTACACTAATTATGGGGTTTAGATAAGGGTAGTTATGTATTTTCCTAGGTTTAGTCTAGTTGTGTAATTAGTAGAGTCAATAGGGTGTCTTTTGTTAATTTTAGAGTTAGTTAGTTTGTTAGAGGCCCTAGCTAGAAATTAGTGTTTACTATAGGGGGTTTGCACCAAAGAATCTTCTAAAAGTCCACCTAAAGACCTAAGTACCCTCTACCTTAACCCTAATCCTATTCTAATCCCAAGGGCATTTTTGTTCCTAGCCCAAAAACCCAACCTATTTAAACTAAACCCTCCCTGCCTAGGCAATCACTGTTCATCTCCTCTCTCAATTCCTATCTCTTTTCTCTCTTCTTCTTCCCCACTTCTCTCCAACGAGCCCTCATCTTCCCTCCAATTCCTATCTCTCTCCCTCTCTCTTTCTCTCCCAAGAATTTCCAATAGAAGGCCAACCCCAAGACTGATTTGTAACAGAGGAGCCCCACGGCTGGATTTCCCCTATTATAGCTTGGTTCTGTATCTTCCCTCTTCCTTCTAACTGCACTGATCAGGCAAGTGCTCTATGCTGCTAACTTAGAATGCATGAATTATCTTCCTCTTGATTCTGCAGATTTTAATTCTGTTTATATATGTTTAGATCGATCTTTGAGCTTGTCTGTTGGTTTTCTTTGGCCATTGATGGATGAGGTCACCTCATTTGGATGATCAATGGTCCGGTTGATGATGGATGGATGATATAGAAGTGATTTTCTTCCTTGATTAAGCTTCTGTGTCGGTTTGAGGAGAAGTCCAGGGGGATTGGGGTCACTGTACCAAATTCCCGGATGGTGGAATTGTGAAAACCCATCTTGCTGCGTCAAGACCGGGACCAAGGTGGGACCACCTTTAGAAAATTAGGACCCCACATCTGTTTGAGGGGCCCTGGGCGACCATGAGGGTGGATTTTGATCTAATCTGATCAAGCATGGGAAAGTGGTCCAGTGAATTTGTGGGGCCCAAGTAGATCCCTGATTTCAGACCTGGTCCATATATAGGATCATGAAATTCTCCTCAAACCCAGAGCCCAGCGATGGCCGAGCTCAGAGATGGTATGCTCAGCGATGGCCGAGCTCAGAACTGGCCGAGCTCAGCGATAACTGGATTGAACATTAGCCGAGCTCAGTGTTGACCGAACTCAGTGTTCCGCCGAACACAATACTCAGGCTGAGACCCGCGTTTTAGCCGAGCTCAGTGTTTAGGCCGAGCTCAGTATCTAGGCCGAGGTCAGTGTCTTGGCCGAGCCCAGTGTTATGGCCGAGCTCAGTGTTTTACCGAGCTCAGTGCCAGACCGGGCTCCGTGGTTAACCGAGCTCAGCGCTTAACCGAGCTAAGAGCTTGACCGACCTCAATGCCTGACTGAGCTCAATGCTTTACCGAACTCAGCTGGGTGACCGAACTGAGCTAGGCGCTTTGCCGAGCTGAGTTGGGTGACCGAGCTGAGTGTTCAATTGAGCTCAAGTGCTTAGCCGAACTCTGAGCTGGATTTCGAAAAGGCCGGATTCCAACAAAGGAGATTAGAACCTGGGACATTCCCTTCAGCCAGAATTCTTAGTGTGCACGGCCAACTACCCAGGCCAGGGGGTTAGCCGAACTCACAGGAAGTTCTGGATAATCAGGCTTTGCCTGCAGGGTGTTTACTTCTCTGATCCCAGTGTGCCGAGCTGACCACCCAGGCCATAAGGTCGGCTGAGCACACTGTGTACAGTGACACTTCTAAGATTCTAATTTCTATTGTTGTAATCATATGTGGGAGCCATTGACTATCCAAATAGACTTCCATCACTGTGCCAACCACGAGTCGATGGTGTGGCTCAATCTTGACTCGTGGGGTCCACTAATTAAGGTCCAGGTTATGTAATCTGAGATGATTCGACCTTTATACGTTACCAAGTGATGCACATAACTTCTGAGCACCAAACACAGTATTCTTTAGCATCTGTGGTTTCACTTAAAGATCGAATTACCTGAGATAGACCTGAAACTGAAGTGGATCATTTACTTAGGTTGGACTATTGATATCTCTCATTGACCCTTGTACTTGGAGATTCATCTCCCTCATATTATTACTGTTACTCTATTGTCCTTATTATTGCTTATACCTATTAATTAAATGGAAAATGGAGGACCCGAACCTAGGACTACTTAGAGGTGACCCGGTAATATGATTAGGTGAACATTGACCTGTGTCTGTGGCTAGGCGGGCCCTTTTATGGCCTAAGTTTGGATGTAGATTATCCTAGACTGGAGATGTTAGATTGTATGGGCTTGTGACCCATTATGGATGTAAATAGATCATATGTTATTGAACATGGACTTGTATTCATATGGACTGTTATAGACCAGGCCATGTATTTGGTGGGCCTTGGTATGGATCCATTGACTAGACTTGGACCTGAATTATGATCCATGGATGCTTGGACCTCTTACGGACTTTGTTAGGACCTTGTTCACACAAGGCGAAGCCTAGACAGACACAAACCTTTATTGTTTCCTGAGTCGGCATAGACATTTACTCAGTTGATCTAAGCTCAGCCAGTTGGACTGATCATCACTGGTAGGAGCTATTGAGAGTGTTGTGTGGCTATCATGATGAGCATTGTTGGAGACGGACGGTACGATACCTAGTCCGGTCTCAGTGTATGTTGATGGATGATGATTATTTGCGGGGCTAGATAATCCCCAGCACTGTGAGATTTTCCCCGCCGCGACTGTGTTCAGTATGGGAGGGCCGCGGCATAATATCCCGCGGTATCCAGCTTGTGTGAGTGTGTCATTTTGTATAGGTTTATTATATTATGTTTATCTTGATTCTATTTGTTTATCTTGCTCAACTGCCTAGGATCTGTACCATTGTTATTCTCCAAACTTTATTACTGTCTCTACTCATTTGATGCATACATTCTATATTATTAGCATACTGTGACTTGCCAGATCTTTAGATTTGATCCACTCTTGGTGTTTAGGTCTTGACTCCGAGTTCGAGGGCGATGCGTACGCACTCATAGAGGTGCCCATAGTAGGTGACTACGGATGGGGACCGGCCGACCAAGAGGTCGAGCCGGAGGGTGGAGAGCCGGCACCAGTGGCAGGGGCTTGAGTGTCTGTTTGTTTGGGATTTTGAGAGATTTTTGTAGTGAGTTGGGTAATGTTGGAAATATGTAATTAAACTTTGGTTTTTATCACTTGTCATTTTAGGCTGGATAAGCCCATTATACATGATATGATTTTGATGATACCTTGTGCTTCCGCTATCTCTGTATTGCTTCCGCTTATTTCTTTATGCTTCCGCAATATTAATTGTTGTTCTAATATTGTTCAAAAATTTTTAAATTGGACCTCACTGCGGACCTACGATCTTGGAAGTTCTCGGATTTTTCGGGAAGTAGGGCGCCAATTTCGGTACTTTGACGATTTTTTCGGTATCCGAAATTGGGGCGTTACACATGGTCCATATTTAGTGAGGCAAACTTTGATGTCTTTTTTTTTGTTGTAATACTTGATACCGTGGATTCTGTTGGTATCCATAATGTTGCCAAAATGAGACCTTTGATTGATGAAGATTCTTTCTTTTGATAGGTTATTTGAAGTTTGGATTGAATATACCATCATTAATCATGTATCAGTTCTCTTTTATCTGATGGATGATTTTTCCACTTTGTTTTTTGATGAAGTGAAAATTCACTATTTACTCTGCATCTTAATTAACTCTCTTTAAGCTTGTGTTCTTATTTTTACACACTTGTGGGATAATTATATTCACATTGTGGGATTTGTGGTACACATGCAGATGAGAGAGTATTTATGTAGTCAGAAGTAAGGTAGGTGGCCTGTTAGAAATGGATCAGGAAATTCCATTGTTCTTTTTTTTTTTTTAAAACAACAAATACTTAGTAACGGATATAAACCGTTACAAATAGAATATTTAGTAACGGACATCAACCGTTACAAATAGTTTGACACCAACAGTTTTATCCGTTGGGAACAAACTATGAACAAAATTAATAACCGTTACTAATAAATTGTAACGAACTCCGCCTATGTTGGGGTATCCTTGACATAGCCGGTCCCAAGCCCGGACAAAGGAGGAGGGTTGTGCGTTAGGTAGCCGACAGCCAGCACAATACTCAGTCGGATTTTTTTATGGATTTGATACCTAATGAAATTTTGTTGGGGCGTCCCCTACTTAGCGACGCGCTGTATGGTCTGGGTACAGTGATAAATGAGCAAGGACTGCTGCATCGGCGCCCGGGTGCAGTGCTAAATAGGCAAGGGTCCTCACACTTTATTGGACGAGTGTGGGGGGTAAGGAAGCTAGTCCAAAATAGAAGGCTGAGATTGGGCACTTGGAACATTGGGAGCCTAACTGGGAAACTTATGGAAGTGGTGGATACAATGGAAAGGAGACGAATCGCAATTGCTTGCTTGCAAGAGACAAGATGGGTGGGACACAAAGCAAAAGAGATTGAGAGGACCGGGTATAAGTTATGGTATACGGGACTTAATAGATCGAGGAATGGGGTCGGCATAGTGGTAAACAAGGACTTAAAGGAAGATGTAGTGAATGTAAAGCGCTATGGAGATAGGATTATTGCAATTAAGTTAGTATTAGGAGAAGAGATAGTGAACGTAATTAGTGCTTATGCCCCCCAGGTGGGCTTAGGAGATGGACATAAGGAGAAGTTTTGGGAAGACTTGGAAGGAGTGCTACTAGAGATACCCCAAGGAGAGATGGTCTTCATAGGAGGTGATTTGAATGGTCATGTAGGACGTGACGTAGATGGATACATAGGAGTACACGGGGGACATGGGTACGGTAATAGAAATGAAGAAGGGAAGGATATCTTGGAGTTTTCAGTGGCTTATGATCTCATGGTAACTAACACATTTTTTAGAAAGAGAGAGGAGCATTTGGTGACTTATAAGAGTGGCTCATCGAGGACACAAATTGACTTCTTCTTAACTAGGAAAAGAGACCGTTTAGCTTGTAAAGATTGTAAGGTTATACCGGGGGAGAGCTTGACTTCCCAACATAGGTTGTTGATCATAGATGTGCAGTTACAAAGGTGGACTAGAAAAAAGAAGTTGTATAGATGCTCAAGGACTAAATGGTGGAATCTGAAAGGTGATAAGCAACTAGCTTTAAGGGAAAGAGTACTAGAGGAAGACGTTTCGGCGACAGATGAGAGTGCAAATAATATGTGGGATAAGGTAGCAGAGTGTATTCGGAGGGTAGGGAAAGAAGTCTTAGGAGAATCTAAAGGGGGTGCTCCGGTACAGAAAGAGGCATGGTGGTGGAGCGAAGCCGTCCAAGACAAGATAAGAGTTAAAAGAGAGTGCTTTAAAACGTGCAAAAGGATCGAATTGAAGCGAACTTGGAGAGGTATAAAGAAGCAAAAAGAGAAACCAAAAAGGCAGTTAGTGAGGCCAAGGCAAAGGCATTTGAGGAGCTATATAGGCGACTTGACACTAAGGAAGACGAAAGAGAGATATTCAAGCTTGCTAAAACTAGAGATCGGCGGACCAAGGACTTAAACCAAGTTAAATGCATTAAGGATGAGGATGAAAAGGTATTAGTAAAGGAGGAGGAGATAAAGGAGCGTTGGAAGAGCTACTTCTACAAGTTATTTAACGAAGCAGTAGTAGTGACATACAATTGGGGCAGCTTACCATTTCTAGAGAAGAAGCGAATCATATGTTCTATAGGAGAATCAGTAGGGAAGAAGTTAAAGAAGTATTGAAAAGAATAAAGAATGGGAAAGCGGTTGGGCCAGATGGTATCCCTATTGAGGTATGGAGGTGCTTGGGGGAGGATGGTATTAGTTGGTTGACAAAGCTTTTTAATGTAGTGCTAAAGAGCAAGAAGATGCCTAATGCATGGAGGAAAAGTATTCTTATACCCATATACAAGAACAAAGGAGATATTCAGAACTGTGCGAACTACCGCGGGATTAAATTGATGAGCCATACGATGAAATTATGGGAGAGAGTTATTGAGAGAAGACTAAGAAGAACAACAAATATTTCAGAGAATCAATTTGGTTTCATGCCTGGGAGATCAACCATGGAGGCTATCTTTCTCCTGAGGAGGTTAATGGAACAGTATAGAGAAGGTAAGAGAGATTTACATATGGTGTTCATTGACTTGGAGAAGGCTTATGACCGGGTTCCTAGGGAGATTCTTTGGAAAGTTTTGGAAAAGAAAAGAGTTTGTGTCGCTTATATTGAAGCGATAAAGGATATGTATGATAGAGTCGTGACATCTATAAGGACGACTGGCGGCGAAACTAAGGAGTTTCCTATCACGATTGGTCTACACCAAGGCTCAGCGTTAAGCCCGTACTTGTTTGCCCTAGTTATGGATGAGATTACAAGACATATCTAGGATGAGGTGCCGTGGTGTATGTTATTTGCAGATGACATTGTTTTAGTGGATGAGACGAGAGAAGGAGTGAATGCTAAACTTGAATTGTGGCGGAAAACATTAGAGACAAAAGGGTTTAGGCTAAGTCGATGCAAAACGGAATATATGGAATGCAAGTTTAGTCAAAGTAGGACACCTGGTAACATAGAAGTAAGTTTGGGCACACAAAAGATAGTAGAAAAAGAAAACTTTAGGTACCTTGGATCTATGGTGCACAGGATGGAGGGATTGATACTGATGTAAGTCATAGGATTCAAGCCGGGTGGACCAAATGGAGGAGTGCTTCGGGGGTCTTGTGTGATCGGAAAGTCCCCCTCAAGGTTAAAGGAAAGTATTATAAGGTGGCGGTACGGCCAGCGTTGTTATATGGATCAGAGTGTTGGGCAGTAAAGCATAATCATGTCAAGAAGATGGAAGTTGCGGAGATGAGAATGCTAAGATGGATGTGCGGGATCACAAGGAGAGATAGGATTAGGAATGAGGAAATTAGGGGCATAGTAGGAATAGCACCGATTGGAGATAAAATGAGAGAAAATTGACTGAGATGGTTCGGCCATGTTAGAAGGCATCCAACAGAGGCACCTGTTAAAAGGTGTGAAAGCATGGAGTTTGCCAAGAGTAGGAGAGGGAGAGGGAGACCCAAGAGAAGTTGGAAAGAAACTATTAAACATGATCTTGCCTACATGGATCTAACGGAGGACATGGCCCTAAACAGATTTGATTGGCGTCGTCAAATCCATATAGCCGACCCCACCTATTGGGAAAAGGCTTGGTTTGGTTTGGTTTGGTTACTAATAAATTGTAACGATTGAAGATGTATTGCTGAAATTAATTTCAGTCACATCATCTGATAACCGTTAGTAATATTTCTAACGGTTATTAAGTGTTACTAACTTCCGTTACTTTTCATTTGTAACGTAATTGTGTCAACGTAAAATAACCGTTACTAATATTTTTTATAACGGCTGTGGATCCGTTACTAATCGATTATTATGGTGTAGTGTACGGGCCCAGTGAAAGCCGGGTAAATCCCCCATGACTCTAGTGTAGTAGCATAGTTTTGAACCCTCAACCTCCGTGAACAAACTGTGATCCTACGCCGCCTGAGCTACATATTCAAGCCATATCTTGCATAAACATGATACAACCCGTGACACAACAATAAGCACAACATATGACACAAACATACCACAACTTTGGCATTCCACCAAAATGGCACATTCTATATATACCATACCACACAAACATGCCACAACCTGACATTTCACAAACATAGCACCGCTTGTAACACAGTAACACACAAATATGGCACTACCTGTACACACAAACATGCCACAACATCTAAAACTAAGATGCTAAAAGGCGCTACTGGAAGCACATTCAATTATTATTTTAACATTGATGACAAACATATTTGATTCATGGAAAACACAAATGTCTAGAGACAACAAATTCAGTACATAATCTTCTATATCTTGAACATTATAGAATAACTCAATTGCCAGGTGTAATTTTTTCACTAAACACATATGCTGCTGAGAATATAACAATGAGTACAAATAGAATGGCACAACCATTTTGACTGTGTTTCCGCATAGTTTGGGTTTTTCTATGCTTTCTATAAAAAAGGTGAATTTCCTGCTTTTATCTCTTGAAGTGAAGCTTTAAATATTCCTATCTTCTAAATAGATGGTTGGATTTCTTGTCTTTTAGTTGTTCATTTGGCAACTGTGTTTTTTGGTCTGCTGTTTGGTTTCTTTGTTATATCATATTCTTTGTACTGCTTTTTTCTTATTTGTTGGATAATGTCCTCTTTTGTCCAGCTTTTGTACATACTTTTGTTTAATTAATATTCTCTTGCAGGTTCTTCAAGAGGAGAATCATCAAGAGGAGAATAATGACCCTGAAAGGGGCGGGATTGATGCAGCAACACTCTCGGGAAAATGAAGACATATATTTAAAGTTACATTGACTTTCAATTTATGTTTTAACAATATTATATATCCTAAGTTGTGTATGATTTTAATATTTCAGATAATGTTCAAGAATTTTAATATTTTGGATGTTTCTGAATTTGTAGATGTTTTGATTGAATGAACTAATTTTGGTGGATGTTATATCTGGATGAATTGATTTTGTGCATTATTGGAGAGAAATTATTGCAAATGCAATATGAAATTGAAATATAGCATTGCAACGGTTCAAGTAACCGCTGCAAGATATTATGTTTTTCATAATAGTGTAAACCGTTTCAAATGTTCTTTCAACCGTTGCAAATGGAACCATTAGCAACAATTATAACCGTTGCATCTTGCATGATTTTGCAACGGTTAACAATCGTTGCAAAATCATCTAAATAAATGTTACGAAAATTATTTGAACTATTGCAAAATACTCATATTGCAACACTATTGGCAACGTTTATGACCGTTGCAAAATGAATATAGGGCAACGGTTGCATGACCGTTGCAAAATAATTATAGGGCAACATTGCTCAACCGTTGCCAATAGAAGCTATTCGCAACGGTCATGGCAACGTTTTATAACCGTTGCAAATTTCACTAACAATGGTTTAGGAACCGTTGCATCTTTTGTATGCAATGGTTAAGCAACGGTTAGGCAACCATTGCATCTTTTGCACGCAACGGTTTAAAAACTGTTGCGGAGGACTATTTTGCAACACTTATAATCGTTGCAAATTGTCACAATAGACAACGGTGATGAAACGTTGCAAATTATATTTACTTGCAACGGTCATAAAACTGTTGCAAAAAGGATAAAAAATCATTGCAAATTTCCTAGTTTGCAACAATTTTAGCAGGCATTGTAAAAAGAAAATAAACCGTTGCAAATACGATTCTACAATGGTGGCAATTGCAATGGTTTCACGAACCGTTGCGAATCTTTTTTGCAACGGTTTTGACTTTATTTTGCAACGGTTTTCAACCGTTGCAAAATACCCCCATTTCTTGTAGTGGATGTTGGAAAGAAACATGGCTTGATAATTGTAATCAAAACTTCAGATACTGGTGGAGATGGTAGGAAATCGGGAATAGTTTTATCTTGTGAGAGAAGTGGTAGCAGGGGTCCATCAAAGGTCTTCGAAAAAAAAAATCCTAACAAGGCAACGGGAACAAAGAAGTGTAATTGCCCTTTTGCCTTGAAGGGCCGAAAGTTGGCAACTGACGATGATTGGATATTAACAGTAGTTTGTGGGGTGCACATGTAATCATCTAAACGAACAACATCTCGAGGGACACTCGTTTGCTGGGAGGCTTTTTAGGGAAGAGATCAATGTTTTGATTGATATGTCTAAGAGTTTGGTGAAGTCAAGGAACATCATTCGAACATTGCAGGAAATGGATGTGCACAACACCACTACGATGAAGTGTATCTACAATGCTCGTATGAAGTTTAGGGTGACATAGATAGCCGGTCGATCACAGATGCAGCAACTCATGATGCATTTGGAGGAGAACAAGTACATTGAGTATCACACTAGCAACAATGCTACAGATGTTATCCTCTACCTATTCTGGGCACATCCATCATCAATTCAGTTATTACGTGCATTTTCAGAAGTTTTGATAATGGATTCCACGTACAAGACTAATAGATATCGACTTCCATTGCTTGAGATTGTTGGCGTCACATTTACTCAACTGACGTTCTCCGTTGCTTTTGTGTACCTTGAATCAGAGAGGGAGGCAATTATAGATGGGCTTTGGAGAGGCTTATGAAATTAATGGATGGATGCATTATGCCCCGTGTGATTATCACCGACAAAGAGTTAGTGCTCATGAATGCAATAAAAGTTGTCTTTCCGAATGCAGCAAACTTATTATGCAGGTAACATATTTTAAGGAACATCTTAGCAAATTGTAAGAAGTGTTTTGAGACCAACGACAGATGTGATACATTTATCTCTTGTTGGAACATGTTGGTAGTCTCTCTAACTGAAAGTGACTACATGTAACTTCTAAGTACTTTGGAACGAAATTTCTGCGGGTATCCACATGATGTTGATTATGTGAAGAACTCGTGGTTGAATAAACATAAGGAGCAATTTGTGGCTGCTTGGACGGATCAAAATATGCACTTTGGGAACGTCACTACTAACAGGGCTGAGAGTGCACATGCAAAATTAAAGAGACACCTGGGTACATCGAGTTGTAGCTTTGATTTGTCCTGACAAGTTATCCATGCCCTGCTTGAGTTGCTCTTTACGGAGATAAAGATTTCATTTGAATAGAGTTTGAACACCGTGCAACATAAGTTCAAACCGACACTATTTCGTGAGTTGAGATGATTTCTATCAAGGAATGCTTTGGATATAGTGTTAAATGAGTCAATAAGAGCTGGTGATATTGGTCCAGATTCGGCGGCATGTGGGTACGTCGTGTGACGTACCCATGGTTTACCATGTGTACACGAAATTGCCGAGTACATAAGGGAAGACTCTCATATACCGTTGAGTTGTGTATACCACTATTGGCGGAAGCTCAATTTAGAGGCCACTGTGATTAACCAAGCCCCTGGGTTGACCACAACTTTCAATTTCGAGTTGATCGCTAAGAAATTCCAGAGAAGTGATCAGGCGGGTAAAATACAAATTTTAAAAAAACTTAGAGAATTGGAGAGTCCTTCATCTACTTCTCTTTTTGAACCGGACGTTAAACTAAATACCCGCGGGAGGTCATCATCGAAAAAGAAGAAGTTCGATCGGTCTACGAGTCGGGAGCCATCTGCTTTCGAATATACAATAGGGATGAAAGATAGCGTTTCTACTATATTAAGTAGTACAGTTGTCACGAAGAAGAAGGAGAAAATTAGTGTCTGCCGCACTCGGTCTTGTACGTTTTTGCACTTGCTTCACGTTTTTGCACTTGCTACCTCAGTCTCTAGGACCCTATATCCTCACTATTAAGGATGTTGCAGCTGATGGTAACTGTGGATTCAGAGCTATAGCTGGTCTTCTAGGCATAGGCGATGACAGTTGGAGGCAGGTTAAATTGGATTTGAGTAGTGAATTGCAGAGGTATCAAAATTATTATGCATTGGTCTATGGAGAAGAGGACAGGGTTGGGGAGCTGTATTACGCATTGTCTTACTTAGAAAGCAATCCTTCATATGATCGGTGTATGACAATGCCGGACATGGGTCACTTGATATATTTGTATTATAACGTTGTATTGGTCATTCTTTCATTCCAGCAGTGCCTGACTTTCCTGCCTTTGAAATCATCCCCGATTCCACGAAGTGATCACAAAGTGATCGCGGTTGGCTTCGTCAATGGCAACCATTTTGTTCAGGTCTTCATGAAACCCGAAGCACCCATACCTTCCATTACAACAAATTGGCATAGACATCACCATCCTGATGCAGATGGATGGCAACTCCCATATGCAAAGAGCATCGAGCAATTCAGAGAGATCTTTGGAAACATTGTAGCAACATAGGAGTCCGTGAATCTTGACAACGATTGATTATCTGCACGGAGATTTGATGTAACCAAATATATTACATAATTTTTGTAACGGACTGCTGATGAATTCGATGAAAGATTCGATGAAAGATTTTTGGAAACAGTGTATATGCTCAGTTTAAAAGTATAATGCAAATCACTTTCTGCACGGCAAATAGTTCCCGTGCATATGGATACTGCACGGCCAACAGGTATTGAGCGATGATAGTTTGCACAATATTTTTGTGCCGAGCAGACGATATTTTGCTCGACACCTAATGGCCGTGCGGATAGATTCTTGTTCCCCTTTCATTCCATATTGCTCAAAATTAGCAAAGTCTGATTAAGGCCACAAAATTGACGGAGTGCGGACTATACAATCATAAGAAAATCTAGAAAGTTCATCCATTAGATCAATATGCAAAGGCCATTAGATCAACAAATGTGTTAACAAGATGATACATTTCCAAAAGACTGCAAAATATGACATCAAATGTCATTTACATCACCGGCTATCAAAAAGTAGCTTCAAATTCAGATAAGTTCATTAAGTTCCAACAAAAAGTTTTTGTAATGGACATTTTACAATCATAACAAACTTATGAACACAATCAGGAAGAAATCCAACAACTTGTAGCGGTATCACGGCTGCGTACGTCTTCGGTACGACACCGGCAAGCCATCCAGGATCTCGAGCGTGGTCTGCAATGCTCGGTAATAGAAATCACCAGGTTGATCAGGTTGTGCAATCGTAGCACGGAGATGGTCACTCGCTCGACGGATCTGTAAGAAATAATTAAATGTGTCAATACTTTAATCATAACTTTTAAAATGGATGCATAATGTTACTTTGAAAATTCAAACCCTCACCACTCTTGGAGTCGGGTCATCTCGATCCTCATTAGGATGATAATGGGAGTGACGATCGGGGTTCTGTACCTGAGGATGTGAAATCCTAACAAACCACTCAAGGTAGTCGGGTGAGCACTCCCATGCATGTTGCACTCGATGGCCGCGGTGCGCTAGGGATAATACATGATCATCTTAAGAGACCCAGTACTGATCAAGGAATTTGTAGGAGACGTTATATTGTCCAACAGTAGATCCCCGAGAATCACGAATGGGGGCGAGCGGTGCAGGTAGGATGGTCTGAACATACCCAAATTGACGGAGAACCCTCTGTGGGTGGTAGGGTTCAATGACATCTAGTGCCCTCAAGTAACCACAGAAGAAAGAACTCTGATGGAATGGATGCTGAGCCCTGGCACCGGTGTATAGATCCCAAGCCACTTGTGGCAAGTAAATGAAACAGCTCATTAATATTCTAATAAAAAAGATGTCCCTCGAAAAACCTGAAAATAGATACCAACATGTCTATTGAGTTCTCACCTCACTCGGATGTAAGTCGTCCAGTCTCTCCTGCTACATCTTTACGTTCTCCCTTGCAATCCCAGAATCTTGACCAGGATTTCAGCAGGTCGCATGAGGCATTGCAGCCGTAAATCCCCACAATGCAAGAGGATGGGCAAATGGGAAGTGCTCGTACACCCAAGACTGCAAAACATAAGAATTATTAATTATACAAATTTAAATGATATGTTACGAGTATTTCAAAGATAAGCAAATGGGAACATGCATATGCATATCAATTTAAAAGGGGTGTACACATTTACCGTGAGCAGTGTCAGATATCCAATAATCTGTCAATTGGCGATAGAGATATGCAAGCGCGGCAGTCCCCCCCCATGCATAACGACTGACCTGTCCCAAGTCCATCAATAAAGACTGGTAGGCAACGGGGACTCGAGTGGACGACTTATCGGTGAAGAGTGTGCAACCTAACAAATACAGAAGATAGCCTCTAGATGCACACTCTACCTGCTCAACAGATGACCTGGGACTCACATCGCCGCACACCCATTTGATCCTGGCCATCCTCACTGCCCCACCATGCGCCACTCTCAACTTAGCTGACGCAGTCGCCCTATCCACGCCCAGTCCACGCTCAAGTAAATCTACCTGATCTGTAAATCCTATACTGATCGATGCGTGGATAGGTAGTCCCGTTACTGGAATGTAGAGGAGAGTACCCACATCGTCTAAGGTGATCGTCATCTCACCAAATGGCATGTGGAAGGTATTTGTCTCGGGCTGCCACCTCTCTACAAAGCTGGATACTAAAGGGCAGGAGATATATCGGTATGATAAATACTTTGACTCTGCCAATCCAGACTCTTCTATAATCGCACGAAATTGAGGAACTTCAACATCGGCCCCATCCCCGGGCGAAGGTATGTACCAATCCTTCAGCACTCGCCAGTGATTGATAAATTTAAGCGTCTCACATTCCTGCACGTTACAAGTATCAATCTTCATTAATATCTGCTATTATAGACTTCAATACATCTTATTTGAAAAACAATTAATTCAAACATTAAAAAAAATGTAAGTGTACCTCCCCGTCCCATATGGGTATGGCTACGTGTGTCCTAACACTCGGGAGGACAGATAAATCGGCCAGACCACCGGGGATAGGACCCTCCCCTGTCGCCGCTGCGGGAGGACTGGATGACTGTGCCTCATCGTCTGAGGAATGGTCCTCCCTTACTGCCGCTGCAGGAGGAGTGGACGGCTGTGCCTCCTCCTCTGAGGAATCCTCCTCTGAAGAACTGTCTTGCTCCTTAATCGGCTTCGGGAGTGGATCCTGCCACAATTTACATCTTCGTTCAGACGCCGTTGGTCGTTGACGGCCAGTTATCACCGCCATTGGTCGTTGACGGCCGGTTCTTACATCTATGTACTCGCATGCACACCTCGATGACGCGGCGGTCTTGCGACATCGATCTTCGTCTGAACTCTAGATGGCTCGCTAGAAGAACTAGCCCGTCCACCTATCGAAAAGTGAGCTGTCACTGCGACGAGCCAGTCTTCTAGGCATTTATTCCAATCTGTTAAAAATGAAAATAAAAAAGAGGAAGCAACGTAATTGAAAATATTAATTTTTTTTTTGTACTTTCGGTTCAAACATACAGTGCAAAATTATAGTGCGCCGTGCAATTTATTTTCGCACGGCATTATTCTACTGTGCATATGTAATATGCTCGCCAAATACATGCCGTGCACATAACATATACACGGCTTAGATTGGCTGTGCATATACTATATGCACGGCATCGATGTGCCGTGGATAGAGTCCCTGCACGGATCTGGTTTGCCGAGTAGATCGCGAACGACTGGAATAAGAAGAAGAAGAAAAATGGAAAGGGAAAATCTGGAGTTCGAAACTCCCATCCATGTCATGCATTAGGGACTTCCCTCTGGATTGCAAACGTCTATAATCTCTAATGCATAAATTATAACCTAATGCATACATTACAACCTAAAAGGCATGTGAAAATGAAAATATTTTTAACAAGAAGAAGAAGACCTCACCTTGTTTGAACAATAAGAAGAAGAAGAAGGTGATGAGAGTAATGGCGAATCGCTCCATGGAGAAGAAGAGATTGACCGAGAAAAAGGGTGCAAAATTTCAAACTCGTCGACGAGGGAATGGAGAGAGTTCGTTTGAAAGCCTGGGTAGTTTGGAAAATACGGTGGGTGGACTAAAAAAAATACATTTTAAAAATAAAATAATCGTGGTGAACTCAGCAAGTGAGTGTCTTTAACAAATCAAGTGGGTGCGTATAGAATTTCTCCAAATAAAAACTAAGAGAAGCTTTTAACAACTGCTCCTTATTCGGTTTTTATTCGCATTCTAGAAACGTCATCTCTTTCACCGTATGCGGGCACCAAGTCAATGGCCAGAGACACGTGTTTTTTTTAATCCAGGTCGAGATTTTCATCTCTATGCTCACCTTAGCCGAGGTTTTCCCACGAAGTAAATGTGGCCGAATAGTCACATACATACATACATGAAACATGGCGTCCATTCTCTCAGTGGCAGGAACAGACGATTCTCTGAGTCCATTGCTATTGATCCATCAATAAATCCCATCCATCAAATCCAAGCCACATGTCCCAATCATTTCCACCATCACCGTAAATCTTTACCTAGACACTTGCTATATTGATTATGTTAGAAACGCTCGAGAGTTAAAAATTCCTTTTTTTTATTTTAGGCTGAATGTTATTTGTAAAAGAAAATCTCAATAAAACTTCAATTCTGACTTTAGGAGAAGCCACATCAGCTTGAGACTCATTTATTGATGTGTCATTTCAAAAATATATAATATGTGTATTTTCAATAAAATATGTCTCTTGGGCTACATATGTACCTTTTTAATAAAATGTCTCTTGAGCCCATTTATGTGGATGTAATCCAATTTAAAGGGATGTCTTCCAACTTTATAAATAAATGTTATTTTCAAATATTTTACATAGTATTAAAAAATGAGCATAAATGCATATGATTCCATTGTTTTTAAGATGAAAAAAAATACTGATGTGGATTAAGAGAAGAATTGTTTGGTTTTCATGATTTTTTTGTTGATTTGAATTTTTTAAATATTTTATAATAAATAAATTTATATAAAAAAATATTAATTTTAATATATTATTCAAATCACACGGAACTTAACATGTACGAATCACTGGAGCTTCATGCTGGTTACAACGAATGAAGAGTCAGTCAACTCATACGATTTTTTTCTTATAGTTTTGAAGAATAAGTTGGGATCGTTTTATCTACATTGAGCGGTTCAGATTAAAAACAGTCTCCATCAATGGATTTAAAGCAATCGACACAAAGACTTCTCTGTGGTCCATCCCTCAGAGAATCCAAGCAGCACATATGCCACTGTTGCTGCCCGTCCTTTTCACGGGCACCTCTGTCTTCCCTTCTTCCAACCATCCCCGCGTTTTCCATATCTTCCGGGCAGATCTACCCGTGCCCGAAAAATCTCTTCTTTCCTCCTCAGTCCTCACTCTCTCTCTCTCGTACTGTTTCAAACACTCCCCGCTAGAAAGACTCCTATAAATACTCCCGTAAACGGAGAGAGTGAAAGAGAAATAGAAGAGAAAGATATGAGTTTCAGTTCTTGTGTTTGGTTGTTTGGATTTTAGGGCAAATGAGTTGCAGAAAGTGGAGATAGATAGAGAGGAAGTGGAGAGAAGCTCCGATCCGCTCCGGATTACGAGCTTGAAACGCTTTGGATCTTGGATCTGAGTGGTTTTCAGGGAGAAATGGGGAGAATGTGGAATCTTGCGCGATCTGCAGCGGCGAATCTTCGCCAGACGCGGCGTTTCTCAGCTGCGATCCCCGGCCCTTCCATCGTCCACAAGCGCGGGACGGATATTCTACACGATCCGTGGTTTAACAAGGTCCGATCTTGATCTCATCTTTCCTCCTCCTTTGTTGATGATTTCATTTCTTGTGCGCTTTTGATACTAGCCTGTTTGGTGATAAAAAATTAGCTCTTTTGGTGATCGGTAGTCATTAACTCGATCAACTCGCTCACAAAAAAAAGATTTTTTTATTATAAAGATTTGAATGTGACAGCTAGAAAGCGTCCAAATGTTCAATTTTGGCTAATTGGGGGTCAATCTCCACACCCGTTTGGATCTGGTGGAGCCCGAAGTTTCCTGGCCATCTGATGTGTGGTGGGTGGCCCACATTGTTACCTAGTTTTGGTGATGTGTATTCTGTGTTTCATCCCATCCGCCATGGATTTTGTATGGGTCGATTTTTAAAATTAGGGGAAAAAGATAGTTACTTTTCGGGAAAATGTGCGTTTAGAATTTAGTGTGTTTAGGCTATGGAAATTGGAAATGTTCTTGCTTGCTATTGTTTTTCATTTAATTATGTACTAATCATGTAAACACGCAGTTTTACAATAAGAAGATTATGGGTTCAAGTGGTTATAAAAAAAAAAGGATTATGAGTTCAAGTCATAGTATCAATGTGAAGAAAATATACTAGTATAACGCTTAGTAGCCTTGTATAGTAGTTAGTTACATTGAAAATTCTACTGATAGTCACTGTATATAGAAATTAGTAATAGCTTAGGCTATTGATAATAGACAATGTCTTTGTTTGCACTAACTATTCCACAAAATATATATATATATATTTTATACAAGTTCTGTTTCCGAATATCAGCATTGTAAAATATTTTATTTACGATATAGCACAACACAAACCATTAATACAAGAAAAGAAAGAAGACAAAACAATACAAACTATGAGAGAAGTTCAATCTAGTAAAAGTTTAATGAACTTAAATTTGTCAAATATAAGTCAATTCTCTCCCAAGTAGATGGATAATGGTTTTCATACACTAATGGTCAGAGTCTGATATGCTCTTGAATATATCTTAAATACTGGCAACAGTACAAATTTTCTATATCTCACTTCTTTAACTTTTTTGACCATTTTAGATGTATTTATTTATTTAGGACTAGAAAGCCAGAAATTAAGCTGATATTTATGCACATGGTATCAGGCATCGATAAGGAAAAAAAAAAAAAAGAAGAGCTGGTACATCTATTATACTGATGTAAATGCTAAGGAAGGCGTGTTACGGTGTCTTTCTCCAATATGTAATCTTTGGGTATCTTGCGGTTGTAGAAAAAAAAAAAGGAAAAAGGTTATGGTTTTTTATGGCAGTAAAGTCCGTTGGATTGTTTCAGCAGATTTTTTCAAGTTTGGTTGTCCATGCCATGGAATTGGAAATGCCAATTTTTTTTTTTCTGCTCAGCCGTTTGGAGTGCTGCTGGAAAATGGAAAAGGAATGCAATATTGGTTACATGGAGCTTTACTTTTCTGCAATCCATTTAAAAAAAGCTGATGTGGCACATCCGGAATCCCTGTTTCATGGACATGCCCAAACGAACCCTTCCTGTGCCATATACAGAAATATTAACATAATTTTTTTTTTTGTAAAGTTAGATTCTTAGGAGTTAGAAATGTGTGCACATCTTGAATATTGAGATGGGCAATGTTTTCTGTAGGTGCTTTTGTATTTTGGAAATGTGTTTGATGGCAGTTGACTTTTGTATACCTTTTGTAAACTTCTAGGTGTTCTGATGTAATTCTTATTTACTATGTCAAATAGGAAATTTTATATCAGCAAGTCTCCAACAAACACAGATATTGCTGTGTTGTTTTTACTAGAGGTGGTGGTTTTGTACTTATGTTAATACCTGGTTCTTTGGATGTTGGATAATGTATCCTGCTACTGCAATTGTTGAGTTGATTCTAGAATTATGTTCTTCAATTATTTTGAACTTTCCTTGTGTGAATACATAATTTTTTTTGGAATAGGACACTGGTTTCCCCTTGACGGAGAGAGATCGGCTTGGGCTCCGTGGTCTCCTTCCACCTCGTGTTATATCGTTTGAACAGCAATATGATCGTTTTAGTGAGTTCAAGTGACCCAGTTCATTTATATTCACATGTGCTATTGAGATGTTATTATTTCTTCTTGTTCATGCAATGCTTCTGGTACACTTTGGGACTAAAGTGACTCAATTTTTTGGTTTGATGTTATTTGAAAATTAGATTGAATGGACTAAACTTGTGATAGTATGACATTTTATGTATTATCTATAATGAAAACAACTTTTTCAGTAGCTTATATGGACATGAAAGTTGTTGAACGAAGAAGTAATTTTCAAGGGGAGAGAGTAAATCTAATGGTTTTACAGGAACCCCACTCGGTAATTGCTTAAAACCCCCCCCCCCCCCCCCCCCCCCCCCCTTCTCTTAACCTAATGATATTATGAGAAGAAAGCCCTTGTACAATATGTAAAAAATAACCTCATAAATGGTACAAATTAATTAACTATCATGACGTGCTAAAAGGCTGATAATTGTTTCTTTGTTAACCTCCCTTTTCTTTCTCTCGCCAGGAACAATAATTTCAATGAAATTGAAATAATACATAGCAATAGCGAATTACAGGCACCAAAAGGAAACAAAGTTGGAGTTCAAAGTAGAAATGGTATATGATAACTGTACTGCCTGCCATCATAGGATAAAGAGATTGCATGATGTTGCCTATAAACATCGATTCCGTATCAATTCCCTGTTTCTTCGACAAATCTGCCATCTCATTGGCTCTCCTCAGTACATGATGAAACCACACCACTATAGCTCAGCCCAACAATTTAATCTCATTCAAAATGAAGTAAGACTTCCTAGGTCATCGGCTGCCTTTTGAAATGCAAGTAATTCCATTAGAGTCACTATCCTGTATGGGCGGGCCCCTAATATTGCCTTCATCTACAATTTTCACACTTCTTTTTTGTTTTCTTCCTCCTTTTTATTAGGTCAATGATTTCTTTTCCCATTTTGGGTGATAGTGAAAAGGTAAGAAACACATTTGTTGAGGGGAATCTACTCTAAAATTGTGGTGCTCCCGAGATAGAGGTAGAACACACCAATTTGTAATTTTTTATAGTTGATTTTGTTTTATTGGTATTTTTTAAATTGTTAAGATAAAATTATAAGGGTAATGTGATATATAGACAATAGAATTTTATGGTGCCTAGCAGTGTAGCAGTCTTGTAGATATCACTTATTTTAAAAGGCCTATAGATACTGCGGAAATCAAAGATTAATTAAGGACACACACCACCTCTTGCGTTATGAACTACGAATATGGTGAAGGGCTTTCATTTGATATCTCGTCTCCTTATTTCTCAATTTTGTACCATGTTTGTAATAATAAACCAAGGGATAAACTAAGGACATTTCAGTTTTTTCACAAGAAGGCCACAAAATTAGAAAGAAGAGGAGAGTGCGATTAGGTGGCAATGTCATCCTTATTACCTACTTACTTGAATGTTCTACCCAGAAAATTCGGGTGTGGGCCTTGATTCTTGATGTTAAGGCGAAGCCCAACTAATACCGGGTTCGATTTGGGTCCAATAACATGTACAAACAGCTTATCCCTATGTGCACTTATTTTAGATGAATCCAGTCAATCCACCTCTTTATTTGCTTCTCTTTTACCATGCATAAATTAATACTAGCCCAATAACTCGTGAGCACGGTATCTCCTTGCATTGCAAAATAAATAATCACATTAAAAAAAATTGCCTCTTTCCATAGGACAAGGTGGATAAAATAGAAATAGAGAAATTGGAGCAAAAATGGTATAGTTTGATCCAATCAGCCCTTTCCAACCTTCCAATCTACTACATATCCATCCTCAAATGCCCCACTGCTATCATTAATCGCATCGAGAAGCTTCAATGCGACTTCATTTGGCATGGCTGCAAGGATTCAAAGAAAATTCACTTGGTCAATTGGAAATCGGTCTGGCGGCCTAGGTTTAAGACCCTTAAGGATCATGAATCAAGTTTTGCTGGGAAAATGGCTTTGGAGACTAGGGGAAGACTTAGATGGCTTATGGAGAAGCATCTTGATAGCCAAATACATAGTGAGGAGAAACGGTTGGGACACCTCCCCTCCTTCCCAAGGATGCTTTACCTTTTGGAAAGGGATATGCTCCAGAAACGGTTGGGACACCTCCCCTCCTTCCCAAGGATGCTTTACCTTTTGGAAAGGGATATGCTCCGCTAAAGTTAACTTCGATCAATCCATTCGCTTCCGTGTTGGCAATGGGGAGATAATCTTCTTTTGGCACGATGTTTGGGTCGGGGACTCCCCTCTAGCGCTCCAGTTCCCTGACCTCTACAAATGCGCAAGAAATTGCAATGCAAACTTTAAGGATTACCTTCATAATAATTCTAACAGCAGTCAGTGGTGGCCGATCTTTAGAAGGAACCTAAATGAGGTATTAGAAGCTCATCTGTTTAGCCTCTTTGAGGTGCTTAATGGGACAAACATCTCCGACGAAGGGCAAGACAATAGGCTTTGGGCCCTTTCTCGTAATGGCATCTTCTCGGTTTCCTCCCTCTTCTCCACCTTATCAGTTAACTCTGCCCCTTCTGGATTTTGGACTTCCTCTGGAAGATCAAGGCCCCAGAACATGGTTGTGGTCAATGCTTGCCCCCCTGCTGCTGATGAGGAAACGGTCGACCATCTTCTTCTTCATTGCAAGATGACTAAAGCTCTTTGGTCTTCGATCCTTAAGGATTTCGATTGCTGTTGGGTTCTTCCAGAATCCTTACTTGATTTGTTCCAAGAGTGGATAAGTCCGATCAATACCTCCAAAGGGAAGACCATGTGGCGCCTCTCCTTTTTGGCTTGTATCTGGACCATTTGGAAAGAGAGAAACAGGAGATGCTTCGAAGGGTCCACTTCGTCCCAAGAAGACTCAATCCTCAAAATGAAGTTTTGTGTTGCCTCTTGGGTCTCCTTCCAGATTTCTGGGGCTTAGCCACCGATGCTATTATGTTTAACTAGAGGGAAGTCATTGCTGGTTGAACTTGTTCTTTTCTTCTCTTTTTTGCTTTGAGGCCTTTTGCCTCCTTGAAAAGCTTCCCTTCCTTTTGGGTGGTGGCTGTTTTTTGGGGATTTTTTCCAGCTGCTTCCTAGTATAGTTCTTGTATACTGTAAAGCTTTTTTTAATACAAATTATCATTTCAAAAAAAAAAAAAAAAACTGAAACATGAGTGGTTTGATGGAAAACTGAGTGGGTAGTTGCATGAGTAGTTACATAACTGTCGGTCAAAATTATAACCAACGGTCAAAATTGAAGCCGAAACCTCCTAGCTTAATATATTATTATAGGAATAGAGCACATGAACTTAATTCCGCTACAATTAAAAGATGAAGCCAAGCAGTACAAGAGAGCCATACTGGCAAGCTTACAAAACAACAAAAACAACAACAAAAAAAAAAAAAAAAAAAAAAACCACCCATGCAAAAACAAACAGAAAACCAAAGATAAGACACAAAAAGCTACAAATTACAAAACAGAGCAGCTTGGCTAACATAGACAAATGCTTCCTTCCAATTCCTCATAATCAAAGATCCAAATTCTCCTAATATATTACTGAAGAGCCTACTTAACCAAAGATCCAAATTCTCTTAAGTATTTACACGCCTCCATCGCAATGCCATTAGCCCCGTAACCTTTCCTGTCTTCATTCTTTTTAATGCTTTCTTCACTTCTATTACTTTAATTTTGCGGTAAAAGGTATGTCCTGCCAATGAAGTATCATTTCCCATTCCTGAGCTTCCTATAGAATCTTCATTTAAAAGTTGTTACAGTATTCTCTTCACCTTTCTTTAGTATCATTATCCTTCACTAAAACCTTTTGGTCGCCTCTCTTTATACGTCTAACATGATCTAAGTCCTTACTTTTCATTTCCTCTCATATTTGGAAGTATGAAAATATCTCTCTTTCCTTCTCTTGTTCCTAACTAATAATAGAGGTCATCACATGCTTTAGACTTTGCGTCATAGTTGTCAAGTTCGGTTCGTTCCGGGTGAAATCCCCGATTTATCTCGGTACGTTCAGGATTTCGAACTGAATGATACTACCTAAATATATTCGGTTGGGTATTCGTTTGAATTCAGGCGAATCCTAAAAATTCGGCACAAAACCCCTAATCTCGGACGAATAACATCCAAAACCTTTGATTCGGCTGAGCCGAAAGTTACCTGTTAAAAGGAAAAAAAAAATAAATTCACAAGAGGCAGATAGGGATTTCAAGGAGAACTAATTTTTTAAAATGACTAAGATGGGCAACGGTTGATGTACCTGTCTTCATCGAGCCTTGAGCTTTTCCAGCGACGCCTTGTTTCTTCCTGCCCAGAATCCGAGCCTCAGATCTGATCCTTCTATAAATCCATGCCCAAGATGCCATTATTAAACAAATGGTCTTCAAGTACCTCATCTCCCTTCTTCTATTTTGGAATTCATCACTTGGCGAAGATTGGGTCTCTGCCTCTCTGGCCTCTTCGTGGTAGGTATATTGCTCGCCGAAGCTCGTCTTTGCTGCAGAAGACACAGTCGCTGGCCGGATCTCCATTCTCCAGGTACGCTGCATCCTCTTCGTCTTCGTCAAGCTATTTCCCCTTTTTTTTCATTTTTCTCTTCGTTTGTTTGAGATTGTCTCTTATATGCTAAGAGGGCTTGATGATGTACACTGTGTGGCCCTCTTACTTTAGGCGCTGATGAGAAATAACGAATGTGAGGCAAATAACGATTGTGAGGCCCACTTCTTTACAATAAGATGATTTCTAGAATTTTTGATTTCATTGTTTCCTTAGTTTTAGGTTCACCGACATAGCACATCTGTTTTAATTAGATAAGTATTCCTTATTCTATCTGTAAGGTGCCACTAGGATGCACCAGACTGGTAGAGGAGGGAGACTGAGTCAGGGATAGAAATGACAGCCATATTATGTCAAGGTTTAATCCCTTTTAAATATTTTGGCACTCACCATCAGTCCATCACTATTACTGGAAAATAAAATTAATATTAAAATTATTAGATGAGTATGCTCAATTTTAATTTTTCATTATTAGGGCCACTGAAAAATTTGATGCTTAGTTTACTGTTATACAATTCTTTGTCCAACGCTTAGAATAATCTGGATTTAAATGTGTAATGTTTACAAAATTTGATGCTCAGTTTACTGTTACACAATTCCTTGTCCAACACAATTTTAATTTTTCAAAATTAGGCCCACTGAAAAATGTGTAATGTTATATGCAAAATTAACTGGTTTTGATTTATCATAATTGGGCCCACTTAAAATTTTGATGGCTAGTTAGCATTTAGCTTTGTTACAAAAGTCCCTGGCTCACCCTGAATGCAACAATATTACTCTTGATTTGGAACTAAAATAAAAATTTTATGAAACCTTATAGCCGTAGAGTTATTTGAACTTTTGTGGGCTCCATAATCAACATTTGAACCTTTAATCTATTTAATCATCATCTGAACCTTTTGCAAATTATATTTGTGATGCTTGGTAGAATGAAATTTTCTATATATTTTAAATATATATATGTAAAATTTTTATATTTTCCGAAACGGAATTTCCGAATTGGAAAACGAAATGTCGAATCGACCAAAATGTTTCATTTTGGAACCAAACCGAAATGGCGTCCGAAACGAACTTGACAACTATGCTTTGCATCCCTTACTATTTTCTTAACTTCATTTTTTGCCCTCTTGTACATTTCATAATTTCTATATTCCTAGTCCCCTATCAGACTTTGTAGCAATGTCTTTTCTCTCCCACTTCTTCTTGAGAGTTTTTACTAGAGAGTTTTTTCCTTTTCGACTCTCCAAACACCTCCCTCATAATCTTTCTTATACAATTAGCCATTTGATATCTACATCTTCATAGTTTTTCCCTCCAAATTTTAGTCTCTCTCCCTCAATCACTTTATGCTTAAATATTGTTTCCTTTTCCCCTTTTAACCCTTATACTTTGTTTTAGGGCACCTTTTATTTACCATCCCTCTATTTCTACTACTTATGCAAATATCTAAAATTAACATCCTATGTTGTGTGGTCAAACTCTGTCTAGGAATAAGCTTATAGCCTTTACAAGCTAGTCAGTCATGTTTTCTAACTAGTAAAAAGTCTATCTGGCTCATGTTAGTTCCAGTCTTATAGGTAATTAAATGCTCCTCTCTTTTTAAAGTAAGTTTTGCTATTACAAGGACAAACGTAGAAATTCCAGGACAGTGTCTCTTAATTCATTCATTTTTTGAAATTCTTGTCCTCCATGCTCTCTCTCAAATCCTCTACTAACCATTTAAGTCCCCTCCTAGTAAAATCTTTTCACCAGTTGGAATCTCTCTTGCTAAACTCTCCATTTCCTCCGAAAATTGTTTTCTGACACTTTTATCTAATCTTGCTTAGGGTGCATAGGCACTAATGATATGTATGGTATCTTCCTCTAAGACTAGTTTATTTACTATAAGGCTATCAATCCATCTCTTTACCCCAATAGGTCACAACCTTTTCTTTCAAATCATTATCTACTACTATACCTACTCCGTTTCTAGCATTGCTCTTTTCTGAGTAGTATAGTTTGTAGCCATTATTGAGATCATTTGTTTTATCCTCTCTCCATTTTGTTACCTCCAAATAGGCCACAATAACTCTTCTTCATTTCATTGTATCAACCTATTCCATGCTCTTGCCGGTCAAAGTTCCTATATTTCAAGTAGCATGTTGAAACCTCCTCTTTTTCTAGATCAACTCCTTTACTCACACTCCAGATTGGTGTAGGAACCCTTGCCCACTGTAAAGTTTAAGCTGCAACTGGGCACTGTTGTAGTGAGTTGCTTATAGCGGGGAATGCTTCCCTGGCACCTACCCTACTTTTCACCAATCGGGCGCTGCTACAATACATCACTTATGGAGAGAATGCCCTAGCATGATTGTGGAATTTCATTTTCTCAGAATTTATGTTTGAGTTGTGACAAAAGTTTTATGCCAGCTAGTACCTACGTAATGCAACCCTCCTTTACCCGGGCTTGTGGCTGGCAGTAAAAATTGTTGGACTTTATTTATTTATTTTTAATCTCCACTTTTAATTGTTATTACCTCTTTCCTCTCACTTTTGGTGAAACTTGTTTTGCTTCCTCCTAATCCTATAACAGCAACGATTCCATCAGCGATTCCCTCTTCTTAGTTGAAAGTCACCACACCACGTGACGTGACTGGTGATAGTGATTAGTGATAGTGATTCTTTCTCCTTCCATTTGGTCTTGTGTTTATTCCTTTTGGGTTTTAGATAGGACGTATATATTTTTTTGACTTGTGGTTTTTCCTATTATGTAATAGGAGAAATGTTTCTTTTGGTTTTTGGGCTTTCATTTTTGATTGGTGGAATATGGAAATCTATAGAATTTACTTTTGTTCACTGATAAACATAATTTATCTTTCTGACTTTTTTTTAAATTCAGTTCTTGTGGCTTTTGAGTCACTCTTTGGTATTCTGCGTGATTTGTCATAAAATCACTCATAGAAGAATCCATGGCATCACACCCATACCAAAGAGAAGAGGGAAGACCCAAGTTCTGAGAGACCGGGTATATATTATTTCTTGTCACCTGTTAATTGGGCATTTTTTATGTTGTCACATGAAACAAGGACTAAGGATTCTTTTACTCCATCAGTTGACCAACCTTCTATGTCAAGACTCCTAACATTGGATTCTATAGTTATTGAGACTCTCAAAGCACTACAGCTTGGGCTCTTGTCTTAGTGCCCGCCAAGGACCTAGCTAATAGGAAATATCCTAAAAAATAACAAAATAGTCGCTAAAGAGTTTTGTGCAGGGAAAAAACACAAAATCGAGTTGCACCATGATTGTGCGCCCAATTAAATAGGATCATGACCCCCCTTTAAACTCTTCCAAGGTAGATAAACGCTTTATTTTACTGATTTGAAAGAAAAACAAATTATTATCTTTTGATTAACACATTATTTTATGATTCACATAATTCCAGGTTCTGGCCTGGGTCAAAGTTTTTTCTAGTTCAAACTTGGGGTGATGTTCTCAGGCTTTTAACTTAGTTGGGTTTGGAACCAACACCTAGGACCTCTCTCAAGTCTAGTTCGGGAATTGGGTTTTGTCCTACGACCTAGACACTTCAAAATGGATATTATTCATGCCTTTTATTCTATCTGATACTTTTTTCTTATGTGTAAAATCCATGCCGATCCGCAGATGGTTCAGTGGTGAGGCATGCCTCTTTCACGGGGATGACCAAGGATTGATCTCAGTATTATGTAATGCTTTATTAATGATGATGATTTTGATTTTTTTTTGGAATTTTTTTATTGTTCTTGATATGTAACATATCTTATATACATATATATTTAGTTATATTTCACTTAAATAATGGCGAATTCAACAACCTTACTGTTATGTCATGATGTTGTAATGCGTTATTAATGACGATGATTTTTTATTTATTTATGCGACTCATTCTTGTTCTTGATATGTAACATGATATTATTTATTTATTTATTTATTACTTGAATAATGCTAAATTCAACACCCTTGTTGTTTGTTTAATATATTAGTGGAATCATATCGATCTCTGGAGCATAATACCCAAGGTGAACCTGATAATGTTGTATCCTTGGCAAAATGGAGAATACTGAACAGACTGCATGACAGGAATGAGACATTGTACTACAGGGTAAGACTAGACAGCAATGCACTTAGTGGCACAGGTGGCCAATTTAAACTTGTACTCATTCCCTGGTATGTTGGGATTCTAAATTTTAGAATTAATATTTCACCTATTTTCTTCAGGTCCTAATTGATAACGTCAAGGACTTTGCTCCTATAATATACACTCCAACTGTAGGGTTGGTATGCCAAAACTATGGAGGCTTGTTTAGACGTCCACGTGGTATGTACTTTAGTGCAAAGGATAAAGGAGAGATGATGTCCATGATCTACAACTGGCCATCCCCAAAGGTATAATGTGGTTTTGAGTTTCTCAAAAGTTTGCTTACATTGCTCTTTTGTTCTTCATTTATTGTTTTAGTTAAATTAGGATTGTGCCTTAAGGATGTATTCGTATTTACAACCCTTTTCAGCCACCACAGACTTCATTTATTATTACGTATGTGTAGACTAAAGTCTCTTTAGTATTCGATCAGAAGTGAAAATTTCTGTGTTTTTGTCATGTTAAACTCTACACCAAGTTATTGTTGGTTGACAACCCCTTAACCATAGGACACTTTTTATGTACTTGAATCTGCTAAAGCAAGTTGTGTAAAGTTCACTTTCATTAGAAAATAGTTTCTTGTGGAAGCATTTTCCATGTATGGACCATCTGAGCATGCAAAATGGTGCTAGAGCTTGGTTAGATTGTCACAGCAATACCGTATTTATTCAGATTTCATCTCTTTGTTAAAATGCTTTTCAGAATGTGATATAGGTGTTTCTTAAGCATTGTTCATGGAGATATACTCTCTTTTGTTTAAAAAAAAAGGAAAAAAAAAAACAGAGGTATGGTTCTGTATATGCTTTTTTAGAGCGATTTGTTTTGGTGATCTCATTGCTCATTTTTAAGAAAAGAACCTTTTTGACAGTTACAATTTTCATGTGCATTGAACTTAGGACATATAGTTCAACTTAATTAAAGAATGCAGTCTTTTGATGACATGATGGATAGACCAGATCATAGTTACTTAGTTTGTTAATAAGGCCTTTTGAATGCAAACAGCTTTTTTTTCTTTTTCTCTTCCTAACTGTTTGCAGTTTGGTTTGAGAATGTTCTCATAAAACTGAATAAGTTGCGCCCTATAAATCCATCAGTGAGACATGGGGGTGGCAAAACCTCAGATGCAATTTGTCAGATAATGGGCTGGGCCGGCACATTTCACTGTGGCTCAATGTATAATCAGTTGCTGAAACGTGCTGTCTAATACATGATAACCAGCTACTACAACTGGCCAATTTTTATCATGGATATGATCCCTTAAAAATGGCATGTCATGTATGGTTGTGTCGGGCCACAAAAGTGCTCTGAATATTTTTCTCATTTATTTGGCAAGTCCAATCCACATACTTGGCCAACACAACAAAACTTGGATGCAACACTCCTGAGGTTGTGTTTGGACCACGATCTTCGATGAGACACTCAAATATAATTGATTCTTCAATCTGTCTGACCCTCATACTGAACCAAGCTTGTATAGGTTGGGTCGGTAAGGTTGAAGGGGTTGACTTGCCTTGGATGCTGGATTTGCCGGTGGCTCATGTTGCCTTGCTCTGGTGTGGGTTGAGGTTGCCTGACTAGTTTTAGAAATGGGTTGGATGAGGGTTGGGGAGTATCAACTTGTAGATACCCGTGGTCAACCTGACTAGTTTTTATCTGACTTGACCCATTTTCTAGGCGCACTTTAGAAACATAAGTTGCTCAAAAACACTTGGCCCCTATGTATTAACACTTCTGCATCTGACTCTAACCTTAGTTGGCCCCAAATTAATTGATCACTTGTAAAACATGAATTTCTACCATGGTTTTTATTAAATTATTTGATTTAAATACGATCGATCTGATTGTGGGCCCAACTTTGATTGAAGTGAAATTTGGCAAAAGTGAGTATTATGAAGGACAATTATTTTGATGGTTTTGATTTCAGATGTGGGCCCCAGTGATGGATTTATAGTGTGGACCGAGGTGAATTAGTTCAACAAACTAGTCAAAACTCGAATTCTGGATTAGATGAATAAAAAAGCGAATCAAATGAGCCTATTCCATTGAATTCCATTGTCAAGATAAGTCTCGAATTATGAATTGTGATTTGTGACTTGAATGCAAATTTGTCAGAACTGCGAACTTGGTAATTATGGACCAGAAGTACTTTGAGCATGCTTCTATGACCAACTAATGAATTCTGTAATTTTTTTTTTGTTTTTTGTTTTTTGTTTTTTTTTGGGTTTGGTTAGGCTGTTTTTGGTTTAGCCTTCCTTGGGTACTTTGCTTTGGAGTAATTAATTTTAAATTTATAAAAAAAAAAATCCCTTTCACAATATCAATCATCCTCTGTTGGGCCTGCAGATGTAGGGTTAACTAGGATCTGAGAAGGTAGAATCTTTTACAAGTTAATCTGTCCCAGGTGGGGCCTATACTTCCTCACCATCATCGATGCCTTATCTCCCCTATCTAGGGTTAGGAGTGTTAAAGTGTAATATTGTATCATAATAGGCCCAGGGACCCAGTCCACTTGTATGATGATAAAGCCCAGCCCACTTATAAAGAGGAGACTTAGTCATATTTTGTACAGCTAGGCAACACCGTTGTATTCCCTTCTTTAGAGATCTAATTGATCTGATTAGCTTTAATTTCTTGATTTGTAGCCTAAACATAGGCATTGTAAACTCTATTTAAAGAGAAGAAATCCAAGATGGCTAGCATCCAAGTTTTCCACAAAACACCATTGTCTATTCATCATCGTGACATGGTATCAGAGCCTATGACATTGTCTGCTGCTGATGCTTCTTCTTCTACTTCTTCATGCTGCTTTGTCTGCATCTCAGCCACTCAATAGAGATCACTATCTGATCTCTCTTTCTAAAAATTCTCAGGGGAGGAAGAAAAACACTGTCGCCTGGCCCATTCAATCCAATCAGTCAGTGGCCCACCTGCGATGATCAAGTCACCTTCACCAACTCTATCTGTGATGGTCGACTGATTATTCTAGACATTCTGGAGATTTCTTCAGAATTTTTGGCTGCCTCGAGATCCAGATCTGTATTCCTGGAGTTTTTTTGTCATCGCCAAGGCACAGATCAGCCCAGTTACAATGGTGGCCCACCTGCGATGATCAAGATACACTCAACAATCCTATCTATAACAGTCGACTAGTTATCCTGGGAATTCTGGTGATTTTTACAGAGTTTTTTGCTGCCTTGAGGTAGGATTTCTGACCACTTTTGTGGTAATTCTGTTTTTTACAGTAGTTTTCATCTCAGCCGTCAAATTTCTTGGATTCTCATCCAAATTGGGTGAGACTTGGTTCGTTGGAAGCAGAAAATCATTCCCTTACATCTAGGGAGATCTGATTGGTTCACTGGAATCACTGTGGTCCACACCATCAGATCCAGTGGCTAAAAATAGGGTCGACAAACACCCTGTTTCATAGATTGTTCATCGCTGGCCCACAAGTGATCATCAGAGGCACTCAACAGTTTGGTCCCAGCATGGTCGCCTGATATTCCTAAGAATAATAGGAATTTTTTCACATTCCACTATTTTTAGTGCATTTTTTTTGCACTATTTGTGTTCTGTGGCTGCAAATCTGTTTTTGTTGCTTCTTTCTTCTGCTGCTGCATGCTTTGGTTGCTTTCTGCATTGGAAACTGTGATTATTAGCATCTCTGATTAGTGCTGCTGGTTCCTGTCTCGTACTGTCGGATTAAAACTCTTTATTGTGGATGTGAGTATATTTTGAGTTGCAAGTTATTGTGCTGGTTGTCGACTTGCTGCTTGTTCTGTTATTTCTGCATTGCTACCAATGGAGAAAGGTGATCTCAAGTTGATCAAATTTAATGGTACAAACTATATCACTTGGGCTTTTCAATTTCAAATTTACCTTAAGGGTAAAGAACTCTGGGGACATATTGATGATTCCGATCCCAAACCTAATGATGACAAGCTCCTATCTAAATGGGAGGTTAAAGATTGCCAGATCATGACCTGGATATTGGGGTCCGTCGATGCACAGTTTATCTTGAATCTTCGTCCCTACAAGACTGCCAAAGGAATGTGGCTTTATTTAAAAAAGATATATTTGCAAGAAAATTCTGCTCGCAGGTTTCATTTAGAACATGAAATCTCGCAGTTTGTTCAAGGGACCTTGTCGATACAGGATTACTACTCTCAGTTTACCAGTCTGTGGACTGATTACGCTGAGCTTATTTATGCTGACCTTCCTGCTGACTCCTTAGCCTCTATTCAAGAGATTCATCAGACAAGTCAGCGGGATCAATTTCTAATGAAGTTACGACCACAATTTGAAAATGTCCGGTCCAACTTACTGAGCAGGGTTCCATCCCCTTCACTCGAATCATGTTTGGGTGAACTCCTTAGAGAGGAACAGCGCTTGATGACTCAGACGGCACTTACTCAGAATACTCCTCAGACTGCTCCTGTCGATGTTGCTTATGTTGCTAGGGGTAAGCCTCAGACCAGGGACATGAGCAGGGTCAAATGTTTTTGCTGCCACAAACTCGGACATGTTTCCACTCAGTGTGACCAGAAATTTTGTTCCTACTGCAAAACCAAAGGTCATGTTCTTCCGGAATGCCGGAAGCGACCTCAGAATCAGGCAAATAGGGCACCGCAACAGAGAGCCTACTATGCACATATTCCTGACACTACTTCACCAGTCATACCTGCATCACCTCAGCAACAGAGCGCATACTCTGCTACCTGCACCACCTGCTGCCTCTTCTTCTTCTACCCTCACTCCTGAAATGGTCCAGCAAATGATCATTAATGCTTTCTCTGCCCTTGGCCTATCAGGTAATCCAAAATCTTCAGCTTCCACCTGGTATATTGATTCAGGGGCCTCCAATCACATGACACACTCTCCTGTCAATATGACTCATATTAGAGAGTATGATGGAGACCTCTGCATCAATACTGCTAATGGTGGTAGTATTCCCATTTCTGCTGTCGGAAAGGTTCCTCATTCATTACCCTTGCATAATGTTTTTCTCTCTCCCCGCTTAACCACAAATTTGTTATCAGTTGGTCAACTTGTTGATAGTAATTGCTCCATCTTGTTTTCTCGCTCTGGTTGTGTTGTGCAGGATCAAACATCGGGGAAGGTGCTAGCGAAGGGCCCTAAGCTGGGCCGACTGTTTCCCCTCCAGATTTCGTCAAATGAAAAGTTCCCTTCGGAGTCTGCTTTGTTTTCCCATTTTAGTCATAATAAATGTCAGTTGTGGCATAATCGTTTAGGACATCCTAATTCCAAAACTTTGATGTTTTTATTAAATTCTGGTTTAATTAATGATAATAAAGTTTCTTTTAAGGATGTTTCTTTTAGTTGTGATAGCTGCAAAATGGGGAAAGGGAAAACCCTTCCTTTTCCCCTTCATGATTCTCTAGCACTGAAATGCTTTGATATTGTTCATAGTGATGTGTGGGGCATTGCACCTATTATCTCTCATTCTCATTATAAATACTTCGTTACATTCATTGATGATTATAGTCGTTTTACTTGGATTTATTTTTTGCATGCTAAGTCTGATGTTTTCTCGGTTTTTAAAGTTTTCTTGTCTTATGTTGAGAATCAATTTTCCACTACCATTAAAATTCTTCGGTCTGATTCAGGGGGGGAGTATGTTTCTAAGGAATTTCAAGCATTTTTACAATCCAAAGGCATCATCTCTCAACGATCTTGTCCTTACACCCCTCAACAAAATGGTGTTTCTGAGCGGAAAAACCGACATCTCTTGGATATTGCTCGTTCACTTTTGCTCTCATCTTCAGTTCCAACTCGGTTTTGGCCCGAAGCCCTTTCCACCGCTGTGCATGTCATAAACCGCCTACCTTCATCTAGAATAGACAACCAGACACCATTTTTTCGACTTTTTCAAAAGCATCCACTCTATAATCATCTTCGTCCTTTTGGGTGTGTTTGTTTTGTTCTTCTTCCTCCCACTGAGCGCACTAAGCTCACAGCTCAATCCTCCATCTGTGCCTTTCTCGGTTATGCTCTTAATCAAAAAGGCTATCTCTGTTATGATTCTAATGCCAAAAGAATACGAGTGTCTCGCAATGTCGTGTTTTTTGAGAATCAATATTTCTTTCCACGGCATGGTGATTCAAATGAATCTGTCTCGTTCTCTTTTTTGCCATCATTTTCAGATACAACGCCTCCGCCTGTTACTCGGTTTAAGCCGGATTTTGTGTATAAACGACGGAATGTTACAGGTGATCCTGGTTCTGGGTCTCTCGCTACACCTACCCTGAATGCTCCTGATCCTACACCTGATCTACCTCCGGCGCCTCCTGTTCCTGATACTGCACCTAATCCACCTCCGGCTCCTCTTCGCCGATCCATTCGCCACACAAAGCCCCCTGATCGCTATGGTTTTACTCATGCCTCCTTATTAACCACTTTGTCTTCTCTTTCTATCCCTAACTCGTACTCTCAGGCAGTGCACCATGATTGTTGGATACAGGCTATGCAGGAAGAACTACGTGCCCTTCAAGAAAATCATACATGGGACATTGTTACCTGTCCTTCCTCTGTCAAACCAATTGGTTGCAAGTGGGTATACTCGATGAAATTAAAGTCTGATGGATCCTTGGATCGCTATAAAGCTCGTCTAGTTGCACTTGGAAACAGGCAGGAGTACGGTATCGACTATGAGGAGACTTTTGCTCCAGTGGCCAAAATGACAACTGTGCGTACCGTTCTTGCCATAGCTGCCTCTCAATCCTGGCCCCTATATCAGATGGATGTGAAGAATGCTTTTCTTCATGGGGATCTTAAAGAGGAAGTCTACATGCGTCTTCCTCATGGAATTCCTTCTTCTTCCAAGACCGATGTTGCTCGGTTACGACGATCTTTATATGGGCTCAAACAGGCACCCCGAGCCTGGTTCGACAAGTTCCGGACCACTCTCCTTCAGCTTTCCTTTATACAGAGCCCATATGATCCTTCAATGTTCACACTTCATTCCTCCAGAGGATTAACAATTCTTCTTGTGTATGTTGATGATATCATTATTACAGGCCCTCACAGTGATATGATTCAACAGGTACAGGCATCTCTGCAAGATAAGTTTCATATGAAGGATTTGGGACCTTTGAATTATTTCTTGGGTTTAGAAGTCCATCAATCCAAGAAAGGCTTGTTTCTTCATCAGCACAAATATGCTACTGACCTAGTGGATCTCGCCGATCTCGGTGATTCTCGCCCAGTTGACACACCATTGGAAGTAAATGTCAAGCTTCGTCAACAAGACGTCGATCTCCTACCTGATCCTACTTTCTATCGTCCTTTGGTTGGTAGCCTTGTCTACCTGACCATTACTCGACCAGATATCTCTTATGCCGTTAATCTGGTTAGTCAGTTTATGACCGCCCCACGGCATCATCATTTGGCGGCCGTCAAACGGATTATTCGATATATCATTGGTACCTCGACCCGCGGCTTATTTTTTCCAGTTGGCACACCACTTACTCTAAATGCTTATTCTGATGCGGATTGGGCCGGCTGTCCGGACACACGTCGCTCTACCACAGGATGGTGTGTTTACTTGGGAGACGCCTTGATATCCTGGAAATGTAAAAAGCAAGATAAAGTCTCCAAATCTTCTACGGAATCCGAATACCGAGCCATGTCTTCTGCTTGTTCTGAGATCTTATGGCTACGTGGGTTGCTCTCAGGGTTTGGATTCTCGCAGACCAAACCGACTCCTCTTCATGCCGACAATACAAGTGCCATTCGAATTACTGAAAACCCTGTGTTTCATGAGCGGACAAAACATATTGAAGTAGACTGTCACTTCATTCGGGACGAGTATGATCGCAAAGTCATTACTCTTCCCCATATTTCCACTGAGTTCCAGCTTGCTGATATTTTCACCAAAGGCCTTCCACGGCCGCGGCATGAATTCCTGGTTCGCAAATTGTTGCTGGTTGATTCCCCGCATCAATTTGAGGGGGGGGTGTTAAAGTGTAATATTGTATCATAATAGGCCCAGGGACCTAGTCCACTTGTATGATGATGAAGCCCAGCCCACTTATAAAGAGGAGACTTAGTCATATTTTGTACAGCTAGGCAACACCGTTGTATTCCCTTCTTTAGAGATCTAATTGATCTGATTAGCTTTAATTTCTTGATTTGTAGCCTAAACATAGGCATTGTAAACTCTATTTAAAGAGAAGAAATCCAAGATGGCTAGCATCCAAGTTTTCCACAAAACACCATTGTCTATTCATCATCGTGACAAGGAGCTGGGTCTTTTGCATTATTTATTGAGAGAGTGTAGAGAACAAATGGTGTATTTTCATCCATATGCCCAAATGCACACAGTACCATTCTGTCTTATATATCTTTGATTGGGGTGACTGGTGACTTGATTGTATATCTAATTCTTATTGTAATCTTGTCTAAATATAGCAAAGGGTCAATAATAGATAGATGGTCTGCAATGATGGCCCATCTCTGAAATTTCTCCAACATGCTGTCTCTTCTCCCTTCTCCTCCCCTTTCTTTTAAGGAATGTCTACAATATGGGGTCAATGGTTTCACCATAATTGGATTGATAGTCATTATCAAAATTGTAAGCGCTGAAAGCGATAGTCTTAAAATTTGGCTAAATTCCTGTGACACATAGGTGATGCATTTAATTCTAACGATGTCTTATACAGTGCTATGATGACGCACGTCGTTTGCAATTTGCATACCATGGAGATATTTTCCATGCTTCCCTTATTTCCAAAATTTTAAGAGGTTAACATTGTACTTGTAGCTCCAGGCTGGATGCATAGATTTACATAACCACTACTTGTTATATCATTTTTTTAATGGTATATCTACTTGTTATATCATGGACCGTTCTTCTCTATTTTCCTCAGGTGGACATGATAGTCCTAACAGATGGGAGCCGTATTCTTGGTCTTGGTGACCTTGGAGTCCAGGGAATCGGAATACCCATTGGAAAGCTTGACATGTATGTTGCTGCTGCTGGCATCAATCCACAGAGGGTATCTATTGTCCAACTCCAACTTCTTGCTTATATCTAGTGTGTTTTTACACATTGTATTGTCCAACATTTTTTGATATATTTGATACTATCCTTAATACAGTTTTGTCTATTTTTTTTTATTAAAAAAGATAAAAAAAAATTGAGAAGTCCCCCCAAAAAAATAATGAAATAACTAAGTCTTCCTCTTTATATATATGTATGGTAGAATTACTTCCATTCATATAACATATGATGAAATGTATAACATGATTTCAAATAGAAGAACCTGGGGACAATATTAGAAGAACCTAGAGACAATTATTAGGATGAATAACCTCGTGTTGCGGCCCTAGCCTTTCTTTTGGAAAACACATAATGACTCAACCATGAGGATATAGGTTTTGGTTCTTATTTGTAAAGAAAAGTAGATTTAATAATGAGAAAAGAATGTCCTGATATGTTTTGATAAATATGATGTATTACATATTGCTAGAAGCTAGTATTTACATTATATTTTTAGTTTTATTCTTGTTTTGGTACTTTCCTCCATTTTGTATATGAGAGGGTGTATTGGGCCTGTAAGTGCACAAAAATTTACAGACCTGGGGGTAGTGTTTTTGAGACTCATTGAGGAGGACGGAGGCTGAAGCTCCTTGTTGATGATGGAAGGATCGCTGCCTGAGAACCTGGGAGTGGGAGAAGAAACATGTCAGAGGATCCTGGCTTGGGCAGCGCAGGGCTCTCCGATGCCTAAGTCAATATGAGAACTGGACAGTAGGATGGAGATGGAGAAGAAGATGGCGTACCAGCATGTGGTGTATTTGTTGGCCATCGTTGTTCTGAAGCTGCCGCTGTGTTCATATAGAATGAGAGAGGAGGCAGGGAGGTAGCTAACTGTCCCATCATAGCCTACCTTGTCAGGTACTAGGGAAGTAGAGTCCCGTCGTAGCCTACTTTCCCTTAATTGCAGTCCCATCGGGACTTATCTTGGCGCCTTGGGAGCTGTAGAAGCCGCTCTGTCAGAAGATATGGGCGGTGCCCTTGTCTTGTTGTATCTTCTGTTACGTGGATGAGTGTGCAGCTGTCAATGGTCGTCTCGGCATGAAATCCGAGATGTATGACCAAGGACGAAATGAAGAAGGCCGGACTGGAAGATGCCGAGCTGGACACTGGAGCTCTGCTGCTCTCGGGGTCTTGACCGAGATGGAGCTGACCGAGGCCAAGACATGGACCCAAGGTAGGAGCACCTGGTGCTATTGCTGGAGCATTTGGCCGAGCTTGTGGATGCTGAGACCGAGCCTTGCCGAGATGGATTAGCTCGTGCGGGAGCCCGAAGTGGAGCAACTGGCTGGGACTTCAGTGAGCACGGAAATATCCCCACACAATAGCTCCCCAGCTTCTGGGCTCATTAGAGTTCGCTTTTGATGTTGGAAACTAAGTATCATGGAGGACAACACTTGTGTCTTTGAGCTGTTCCTCGCTTGAGATTGGTGGTCTTCAGTCAACTAGTTCGTCACCAACTGAGAGATGGAAGCATGACCAGCTGGCTCGTCGCCAGAGGTGTAGTCTTGCTAGAAGTATTCTGCTACTGCTACTGAAAAGGAGGCGAGCTGTAGACTGGTAATGCTGCTAAGTTGGAGACTAGCACTGCTGTCGAGCTGGAGGAGGAATTTCCTGCTGAACTGGAGGCTGGTGCTGCTGCCAAGCTATGTATATTGCCTAGCTGGAGAGTGCTAAGTTGGGGAGGGGTTTCCTGCCAAGCTAGAGGCTGGCGCTGCAAAAAACCGAGAGAACCGGTTGGCTCGTCAACAGAGGTGTACTCTCGTTGGCCAGCAATCTGGTACCGTTACCGAGATGCTATGTGGCTGAGACCAGCATGAGGTCGTGAATGCGATCGAGACCAGCATGAGGTTGTGCCAGCATGAGGTCGTAGCCAGCACGTGGACGGACCAGCAAGAGGTCGTAAATGCGACTCGGTGCTGCTATTGCTTGTGCCAGCACGAGTGCAATATTTGGCGCGTAGCCAAGACTAGCAAGAGGCCAAACCTGCGTGAGGCCCGTAGCCAGCACGAGGGCGATACCAGCATGAGGCCGAGACCGTCATGAGGCTGAACCTGTGTGAAGCGCGTAGCTAGCACGAGGGCGACACCTGCATGAGGTGGGGCGCGTATCCTGAGACCATCATGAGGCCGAACCTGCGTGAGGGGCGTAGCCAGCATGAGGGCGACACCAGCATGAGGTGGGTGCGCGTAGCCTGAGACCATCATGAGGCCGAACCTACGTGAGGCGCGTAGCCAGCATGAGGGCGACACCAGCATGAGGCCGAGACCGTCATGAGGCCGAACCTGCGTGAAGTGCGTAGCTAGCACGAGGGCGACACCAGCATGAGGTGGGGGCGCGTAGCCTGAGACTATCATGAGGCCGAACCTGCGTGAGGCGCATGGCTAGCACGAGGGCTACACCAGCATGAGGCCGAGAATCTGGCGGCTGAGATGCGGGTGGCCTGGATGACTATTGGCGGTAGAGGACTGTGCGATCAAGGTTGACAGCAGAGGACCGTGCCGTCGAAATGACGGTAGAGGGTCGTATGATCGAAGCCGACAGTAGAGGGTCGTGCCGGTGTCATCGAAGTTGACGGCGCCATTGAAGCTGACAGTAGAGGATCGTGCCATACCGCCGGGCGTTGATGGTAGATTATCGTGCGATTGAAGCTGACAGGCTATCGAAGCTGATGATAGGAGACATCTAGCAGCCCCCCAAGCTATGGGAGACTTCGGCCGAGCTGGAGACATCTGCCGAGATGGAGATATCAGCCGAGCTGGAGACATCTGCCAAGCTGGAGACATCTGCCGAGCTTGAGATCGCCTGGTTGTTTTCGTAGAGGTCGAAGCGTTCCAGAGCTCGGGCTTCGTCTGCTTCTTGCATGACGAACCGGTTCACCTTGGCCATCAATGCCTTCATCGTAACCACAGGGTGCAAGGCCAAGTCTCGCCGAAGCTCGTTGCCTGGCCGAAGAGCTTGTTGGAAGGAGATGACTGCTATTGTATCTGAGGCGCTTTCGATTTGGCTGTAGACAGTCCATAACCTTTTGTCGAACTGCGTGACGTTCTCGGTTCGCTACATTCTGAGGGCCATTAGGTAGGTGTCTGACCTGGGGATGACCCTATGAGCTTGGAACTTCGCCATGAAGGAATTCCGGAGCTGCTGTCAGCTTTTGATTGATCCTTGTGAGAGTGCGCAGAACCATCTTAGGGGGAGGTCCCCGAGACTGGAAGAGAAGATTCTGCAGTTCAGGTGACCGGTGTCGCCCCACACCGACATCCTCTGAGTGAAGTGCCGGAGGTGTGCTGCTGGGTCCGAGGTTCCATCGTAGACGACGAACCTCGGAACGCTGAAATCTTTTGGGAGGGAGAAGTTTCTGATTTCTGGAGAGAGTCGAGACGAGCTGAGATCGTGAGAATTTAGCCGAGCTCGAGTGAGACCGGCCATCTCCAAGTTCTGCTAGACTGCTTGCTCGATGTGTCGATCAAGCCAATCTTTTGGTTTTTGCCTTCGTCTTTTTGAGGAACTAGAGGGTGGAGCAGAGGTTGCTCCTCTGTCTTGTAGCTGCTGCTGAAGTCGATGGATCTACTCGTCCCGCACTTGGATGACAAGGCTTTGGGCCCTGATCTTTGCGACAAGCGGGTTGTCGTCGTCAATCTGGTGATGGGATTTGTCTGGCTGGGGATCGTTTTACCGGGAAAGCCCCAGTCGAAGGTTATCCTGCCGGGAAGGTGCTTCCTCCCCGTTGAGGATGAACCCGACTGAGTTTCCGGCCGGCGGACGCTCGCTGAACCAGACTTTGCCCCGAATCTCCTCTGGCGGGGGACCGGCGACAGCTGCCTTGGCAGTGTTGATGATTCTTTCCCTTCTCTGGTTCTTCGAGGCATGGTGCTTGGGAAGATGACTTCTTGATCTTTCCCCACAGACGACGCCAATTGTAAGTGCACAAAAATTCACAGACCTGGGGGTAGTGTTTTTGAGACTCACTGAGGAGGACAGAGGTTGAAGCTCCTTGTTGATGATGGAAGGATCGCTGCCTGAGAACCTGAGAGAGGGAGAAGAAACAGGTAAGAGGACCCTGGCTTGGGCAGCGCAGGGCTCTCCGATGCCTAAGTCAATATGAGAACTGGACAGTAGGATGGAGATGGAGAAGAAGATGGCGTACCAGCTTGTGGTGTATTTGTTGGCCATCGTTGTTCTGAAGCTCCAGCTGTGTTCATATAGAATGAGAGAGGAGGCAGGGAGGTAGCTAACTATCCCATCATAGCCTACCTTGTCAGGTACTAGGGAAGTAGAGTCCCGTCGTAGCCTACTTTTCCTTAATTGCAGTCCCATCGAGACTTATCCTGGCGCCTTGGGAGCTGTAGAAGCCGCTCTGTCAGAAGATATGGGCGGTGCCCTTGTCTTGTCGCATCTTCTGTTACGTGGATGAGTGCAGCTGTTAATGGTCGTCCCGGCATGAATGCCGAGATGTATGACCAAGGATGAAATGAAGAAGGCCGGACTGGAAGATGCCGAGCTGGGGACAGGAGCTCTGCTGCTTTCGGGGTCTTGACCGAGATGGAGCTGACTGAGGCCAAGACATGGAGCCAAGGTAGGAGCACCTGGTGCTATTGCTGGAGCATTTGGCCGAGCTTGTGGATGCTGAGACCGAGCCTTGCCGAGATGGATTAGCTCGTGCGGGAGCCCGAAATGGAGCAATTGGCCGGGACTTCAATGAGCTTGGAAATATCCCCACACAGGGCCTATTGTGGCATATGCCACATTATGCAATCGGAATGACCATGTTCAAGGAGTATTTCACACGTTCCCATTCAAGTATGTGCGACTCCTTCCTGTTTCTTTTCTTTTCTTTCTTTTTTTTTCGTCTTCTTGTTTTCTCCTCTAGAAACCCTAGAGTTAACATGGCATCAGAGCTATCTTCCTAGGGTTTAATATCTTTCTCTCCTCTGGTTCTACGTTTTTCACCTTCTATGTTCACTTTCTTCTTCCCTTTCCCCATTCTTCCTTCATCCCTTGTTTCTCTTCCTCCACTACCTTTTTTTTCTTCTTCCTCCTTTTCTTCTCTATTTTATCTTCTTCCTTTTCCACTGACTTCAACCAAGAGTCACTTGTATGCCCTAGGATAGCGTCACCTAGTGTAGCGTCACCATTGGGTACTGCTAATGTCAGGTGTCAGCCATTAGCAAGCAGTTTTTGGCTTGGAGTCGTATTTTCTGGTTAATCATGTTCATTGCAACTGTAGGACTGATCTTTTATTTATTTATTTATTATTATTATTTTATGTTTGGTCGTTCGGAGCTTATTTGGGAAGCTTTAGATCTTCCAAATTTATCGGATTCGCAGCTGGAATCTGTAGGGGCCGAATTTTTTTGTTAATTTTTCTGTTATGCAGATGTTAGAATTTAAACTTCTGGTGGTTATTGAAATTTGTGATATTTGTTGAAGGGTCCCTTAATTTTTGGTTTTCCTTGTGCCTGAAAAGAGTACAGTATTGCTGATGCAGTCCGATCCCTATCCAAGACAGGGACCCACAACCGCAAGCCTTGACGGACCCTACTGATGGGGTCCACATGTGCTTCACCGTTTCCTAATTCTTAGATTAGTAACATTGCTTTGTTTGCTTGCTTTCTAAATTTATTGTTAATTAGAATTAGTAGTTTCCCTCATTAGCATACGTGATACTCTATATAAACAGAAGAGCCCTAATGTAATTTTCATGCTTCTTATCAATTAATCCAAGTCATCTTTGTGAGTTATCTCTCGTGTGTTATGGTTTGTGCTGTGCCTTAGGGCTAGAATCCATCTTGGATTCGATCAATCCTTCGGGAGATTGATCTATCAACCTCTGGTTGCGTCAAATTGGTATCAGAGCCGAAGAACGATCACTCCTTCCCGGATTTTCTTTTCGAAACCTCTGTCCCATCATCATCTTCCTCCTTCCATCCTCTACCATCGATTCCACCCCACCCATCCATCCATCATCATCAACCCATCACTGACCATCCCTATTGTCCACTCCACCGAAACCTAAGTCCCCCGAAATCCTGTCACAGTCAGCCCTTCACCCTACCAACACCAAAACCCCAACCCTTAATCTCTGAACCATCGCCATTGTCACGGCCGAACACCCAAAAATCCCGAACCCACCATCAGTCCCCAAACCAAACCCTAAATCACACAAACCGTCAAAAAAACCCCATCCCAGACACTTTTTCCCCAAATCCCCAAATTCCCCAAATCCCGAAACCCTAATTCCCAAACCCCAGCGCACTCCCCTTCCTCTCCCAGCATCAACAAGCCAAACCCTACCCTAAAATATCCCTGAACCCAATTTCTCAAAATTTGAGACCCCCAGGCCCACTGTCACGATCCCAGACCCAACATCCCCACTACCACACCCCACCCTCTGCCTTCCTTTCCAACCTCGTCCAAAAAAAAAAAAAAAAACCTATCCCAGAGAAAAAAAAAAAAAAATAGACGAGAGAGGAGACGGAGCTCTGAGTTGGAAGCATACCTTGCACCGACGACCACTGCATCTCCATCTTCATCGCAGCACGGCAGCGCCCTCCTCCACGCCCCACTGCCGATGTCACGAACTGCGTGCATCGCCCAGGCCAGCCCGTCTTCTTCCTCTCATTCTTCAAGTTGAAGGTAACCCGCAGCTCCCTCCTTCTCTTCATCCTTTCCCTCTTTTCTTTCTCTGAGTCGAAACAGATACACTCCTCCCCTTATTCCCCTTCTTCCATTCTGCACAAATCCTAAGGCAGCAAAAGTCTTCTTCCCCCACGTGTGTCACACTTGCCTGACTTAGGCAGTTGGGCCTGACCAGCAGTCTGGGCTTGATCTGAGTCCGACCTGATCCAGCCCAATAGCAGCAAAAAAAAAAAAAAAAAAAAAAAAAAAAAAAAAAAAAAAAAGGAAAAGTGCAGAATTTTTGGTCTGCGTCCATGGCTACTCGCACCGGGCAAAATTTTCGTGGCAGACTCTCTGACATTCAGCGCGATGATTGCATAAGAGATCTATATGAACGGGTCGACGCCTTACAACTCACTGTCAATGAACTTGCTAAGGCTCCTTCCAACCCTCATGGCGAATCTTCAGCACTTCTGGTTCACACTCTCACCAATTGGAAAATATTCCCAGAGAATCAATCCAAGAGTTCTTTCAACGTCTCTTTGCAGACCGAGCCGCTGACAATTTTCCGCCTGGCCCGCGCCAAGATGATCTCTCGCGGAAAATCAAATTAGAGGTTGCTGAATTTTCTGGTCAAGGTGATGCTCGTGCCCTTCTTGATTGGCTTACTTCAATTGAGGATTATTTCACTTGGTATCATATTGAAGATCCTCAACGAGTCGCTTTTGTCAAGATGAAGTTAAAAGGTCCTGCTCGAATTTGGTGGAAAAATATTGATGACCACAATGTGCAAATGGGTCGCCCTCCTATTACACGTTGGGAAATTATGAAAGAACGACTGGAAGATAAGTTCTTGCCTTCTGACTACATTGATTCATTTAATAGCGAGCTTATCAATCTTCAGCAAGGTTCTATGACCATAGATGAATACACTCATAAGTTCCATGAGCTTTGTATTCGATGCAAATCTAATGAAGATGATCGCTTGATGGTCACCCGTTATCGAGAAAGATTACGTCCAGAAATACAGGATAAATTGGCTGTATTTGACTTCGCCACTGTTGATGCAATTTCTAGCAAGGCACGACGCGTTGAGCAAACGCTGCGTCAACACACTGGGCGACGTTTCGGTAACCAAGCCGGGGAGCCCTATAAAAAGGGTCCCGATTCTACTTTCAATCGGACTCCACAGCAAGGGTTCCGACCACCTTCAAACCAACCACAGAACCAACTCCAAAGGCAGCCACAAGCTTCACCACAGGGTCCACAGAATCCTCAGCTCAATCAAAAGTGGACACCAAATCAGAATAATGCTAGAGGCACTGGGATAATCGCTAAGCGCGACATTGTCTGTCATTCTTGCAAAAATCGAGGTCATTATGCTAGAGAATGTCCTCACAGGAATCTGCATTGTGATGGTGAACCTTATGATGATGAACAGTATGATGAGGAAATCGAAGTGGAGAAACCTGATGCACAATTTCCAACAGATCCAGAGTCCGCACTTGAAGTCTACACAGCTGATGATGACAGCCCATTACTTTTCCTTCACCGCCGCCTATTGGTTGCAGATGGTATTGAAGAAGACGATGAAAACCAAGCTCCTATTTTCCGAACAAGAGTCACTTGTAAAGGACGAGCTTGCAATGCAATCATTGATGGTGGAAGTGCTATGAGCGTCATATCCAAAGATGCAGTTGATAAACTTCAGTTGCCAACTATAAAGCACCCGAGACCTTACAGAGTTGCATGGGTAAATGATTATTCAATTCCCGTCAACCGCCAGTGCATTGTTCCCTTGAAGATGGGCTCGTATGAAGATAATGTCAAATGTGATGTTATTCCAATGAATGTTGCCCACATCTTATTTGGCAGACCTTGGCTGAGGCGCTTGAAAGTCATCACTGATCATTCGGATAACACCTACACTTTCAAATGGAATGGACGCCAAATTCAGTTGAAGCCCATGGCAACTCCATTTTCTGTAAAGCAATCTACTCATACTGCCTCTCCTCACATCCTCACCATGCGCAAATTTGAAGTTGAAAGTCAAGAGCAAGGTGTGATGTATGCTTTGGTTACCAGACAAGTGACCGAATCAAGTAAAAACTCCACCCCATCCCCTCCCCAAGAGGTCCAACCATTGCTCGATGAATTTTCTGATTTAATTCCTGATGAGCTTCCCAATGAATTGCCACCAATGCGAGACATCCAGCATGCAATAGATTTAACTCCTGGAGCCTCTCTCCCTAATCTTCGTGCTTATCGGATGAGTCCTTCCGAACATGCTGAACTCAAGAAACAAGTTGATGATCTATTGCTACGGGGATATATTCGGGAAAGCCTAAGTCCATGTGCCGTACCCGCTCTCCTCACACCAAAGAAGGATGGAAGCTGGCGTATGTGCGTGGATAGTCGTGCCATCAATAAAATCACTGTAAAGTATCGCTTTCCTATTCCTCGACTTGATGATATGCTTGATCTATTGAATAGTGCTTCTGTTTTTTCTAAAATTGATCTCCGCAGTGGTTATCATCAAATTAGAATTAGGCCAGGTGATGAATGGAAGACAGCCTTTAAAACTAAAGATGGTCTTTTTGAATGGCTTGTTATGCCTTTTGGTCTTTCTAATGCTCCTAGCACATTCATGCGTGTTATGAATCAATTGCTCAACCCGTTTATTGGAAAGTTCGTTGTTGTCTACTTCGATGATATCTTGATTTATAGTAAATCCAAACGAGAGCATCTTGATCACTTGAAGAGCATCTTTGAACTTCTTCGCCGGGAACGCTTCTATGCTAATCTGAAGAAGTGTACTTTTATGAGCCATTCTGTGATCTTCCTTGGCTTTGTTGTCTCATCTAAGGGTATCGCAATGGACCCATCCAAGATTCAAGCTATCCTCGATTGGCCTGTTCCACAAACTCTCACTGAAGTTCGTAGTTTTCACGGACTTGCTACTTTCTATAAAAGGTTCATTCGAGATTTCAGCAGTATTATGGCTCCAATCACTAATTGTATGAAACAGGGTGAATTTAAATGGACAAGTGCAGCAACTAGAGCATTTGGCGAAATCAAGAGCTTGATCACAGAAGCCCCTGTCCTTCGACTTCCAGATTTTAACAAAGTCTTTGAAGTTGCTTGTGATGCTTCCCAGGTCGGCATTGGAGGAGTTCTTAGCCAAGAAGGTCATCCGATTGCATTTTTTTAGCGAAAAGCTCTCCGATGCCAAACGCCGATACTCTATTTATGATCTGGAATTCTACGCCGTTGTGCAAGCATTGCGATACTGGCGTCATTACTTGGTTGGCAACGACTTTGTCTTATATTCCGATCACGAGGCATTGAAGCATATACAGTCCCAACAACATGTTAGTGATCGTCGAATTAAATGGAGCTCTTTCCTTCAACAATACACATTCAGTCTCCGTCATAAAGCTGGCAAAGAAAATATCGTAGCTGATGCTTTGAGTCGTCGAAAACATCTTCTCACTACTATGGCAGTCACTGTTACAGGTTTTGACCAAATAAAGCACGAATATCCAAATGACAAGGATTTCGGTATCATCTTTGCAGATTTTCTTAACGGCAACAAGGATAAGCACCCTCATTACAGCCTTCATGATGGATTCTTATTCCGAGGTAACAAACTTTGCCTCCCTGCTACTTCTATTCGAGAACATGTTGTTCGTGAATTACATTCTGGAGGTTGTAGTGGTCATTTGGGACGTGACAAGACACTCGCTCTTGTGGATGATCGTTTCTATTGGCCGCGCATGCGGGTTCTTGTTATCAGCATATGTGAGAGATGTCGCACCTGTCAATTGGCTAAAGGAAACAAGAAAAATACAGGTTTATATCAGCCATTGCCTATTCCTAATACACCATGGGAAAATATCAGTATGGATTTTGTGTTAGGACTTCCAAAGACTGTACGGAAATTTGATTCCATCTTCGTTGTTGTTGATCGTTTTTCTAAAATGGCTCATTTTATTCCATGCAACACAACATCTGATGCTTATAAAGTAGCTCAACTGTTCTTCAAAGAGGTTGTCCGTCTTCATGGCCTCCCCAAAACAATCGTTTCAGATCGTGACACTAAATTTATTGAGTTACTTTTGGAAGACTTTGTGGATGACAGCAAAAACAAAGCTTCACTTCTCTACTGCTTATCATCCGCAGACTGATGGTCAAACTGAAGTTGTTAATCGAAGCCTTGGCCAATTGTTACGATGCCTTGTACGTGATCATATTACTACATGGGATCAAATTCTACCTATGGCTGAATTTGCTTACAACAATTCAGTTAATCGGTCCACAGGTATTTCACCATTTGAAGCAGTCACAGGTGTTCGACCGCTCTTGCCTATTGATCTTGTCCCTTTACCTGTTGAAGCACGCCCTTGTGCTGAAGCTGATAACTTCATCAAACATATGCAACAAATACATGATGAAGTTCGGCGACATATTGCAGCCAGCAATGATAGTTACAAGGCTCATGCAGACAAACGTCGTCGTTTTCTGGAATTTTCTGAAGGAGACATGGTTATGGTCCGTATTCATCCGGATAGGTTACCCCCAGGTGCAAACAAGAAATTACATCCAAGGAATACCGGTCCATTCAAAGTGCTCAAAAAGCTTAGTTCAAATGCATATACTCTTGAATTACCGTCTGATATTGGTATCAGCCCTACATTCAATGTTGCCGATCTCACTCTTTATCGTGGGCATGATAATGAAGATGATTCTGACGAGCAACTCATTACATTACCAGCTGTTCCGCCACCGCCTGATAAAATCATTGATGTTCTTGATGATCAAATTGTTTCTACTCGTCGCGGCGGCTTTCAAAAGTTCCTTGTTCGTTGGCAAAACAGACCCGTCTCCGATGCTACCTGGATTACTGCTACAGACTTCCAGCGTCTGAATCCAGATCTTTATGAGCGCTATCAAGCGATTAACTCGCCGGAGTCGAGTTCTTTCAAGCCGGGGAGAGTTGATGCAGTCCGATCCCTATCCAAGACAGGGACCCACAACCGCAAGCCTTGACGGACCCTACTGATGGGGTCCACATGTGCTTCACCGTTCCTAATTCTTAGATTAGTAACATTGCTTTGTTTGCTTGCTTTCTAAATTTATTGTTAATTAGAATTAGTAGTTTCCCTCATTAGCATACGTGATACTCTATATAAACAGAAGAGCCCTAATGTAATTTTCATGCTTCTTATCAATTAATCCAAGTCATCTTTGTGAGTTATCTCTCGTGTGTTATGGTTTGTGCTGTGCCTTAGGGCTAGAATCCATCTTGGATTCGATCAATCCTTCGGGAGATTGATCTATCAACCTCTGGTTGCGTCAATTGCCTTAGGTCCGTTTGTTTGCATGGAGTTGAATACATGGGAAATTAGGAATTCATGGTCAAATGGGCTCCAACGAAGGATTATTAAAGAGATGAGGGAAGAAGTGCCAGACCCCACCTATCCAGGACCACTGTCCAAGACTCCCAAAGGTGGGGCTGCTTGGGCACTGCCTGGGGTGTGGGTGGTTTGCTTCGGATAGCATTGTGAGGCTTTGTCCAAGTCCCACATTGGAAATATCCAAGTACTGGCCCTAGGCTTATAAGTCAAACCCCGTCTTAAGTCAACATGATGCGTTTTAAAGCCGTGCTGCTGCGGATCTGGTATGCACCAAGTAACCTAGAAATAAGCTACTTAATATGCACACAACTTAAAACTCGCAAGCGCACAAGATCATTATGCAGTATAACGAATTGTAAGTACGAGGTCGATCCCACGAAGACTTGTGATAAAACAATGTCAAAATTAACTAAAAAATCAGAATATTAAATGGATGAAAGAGTGATTGAATGAAATTACTAAAAACAGTAAGTTAAACTATTAAAATAAATCAAAAGCTTAATGGAAAGTAACCTAACACACAAGACTACTACTAGGATTTAAAACAATAAGAATGAATGAACTAGGGTTTCATCTACTCCCCTAACCTATCCTATGCATGTCCCTTATTATCCTTTAATAAAAAATAAGAATTATTGGTGACATTTATCAACCTAGATCATGGCATATGTATCTAGATTATGATTCCTCTAAACCTAATTCATGAGTGGCATACTACATGAATCGTTCATCAAGTTTGCAAAAACTAAGCATGGCATATGTCCTAGTCAATACATGCATGATGCATAAAAACAATGGGAATGATAAATGCATGAGTTTAAGCATGGCATATACCTAGATTATTCATGGTTCTAAATCCTAGATGCTTAACATCAAGATCAATCAAATATAAGTTAGCTAATCTTAAATTTAATTGAACATGGCGTGGTTGGCATGGCATATACACAGCTCATCAATTTAAAAACATGGTTTAGAAACTCAACCAAAAAATTGAAATCTTAGTTAAAGAATGCCAAAAGGGACTACATAAGCTACTCATGTTTGGAATTGAAAATAACATAGAAAATAAGGTCATAAGAAAAAAAAACAACTAGAAGATTGATGAAGAAAAAGGCACGGCCAGCAGCTTGCTTGCTCCAAAAAGCTCCTCCTTGATGATGTACGGTTGCTAGGGCTTGTGGTAGTGGTGCTGGTCGTCCATGCCCTTGCTCCCCTTTTATGCTTTTTGCAAAATCAATCTTTAGCAAGGAGTTTCCTTCTATGATTAGATCTCTTGCTTTTTTACAAGTAGATTTCCTAATTAGATGAGAATAGAAGTTGTCTTTTCTTGGTGTGCAAGACTTTCTAATTCCGGTCCCACTTTCTAGCTTCTTGAAAGTTCCTCACATGGACCCACAAATCTGAGATTTGTTTTTAAGAGACTAAATCTGAATCTTTGAACATAAAAGTGGGTCCATATGGGGCGTGCAACATGGAGTCTTGGACTTCTAAGCTTAGCTTGGACTCTGTCTTGGGAACTTCCTTCTTTTTCTCCTTTTTCTTCTCTATGCTTGGGTGCCACTTGGACTAGAGAAAGAGTTTCCACATTCTGAAATTCTAACTATTGCAATAGATGTGGGACCCCCTTTTGGGCGTGTAACACATAGTAGGGCTGTTTTCTTCTTTTTCTTCTCTCCTTCTCTTTCCTTTTTGGTTTATTCTATGAGTCTCCAACACTTTCCTTCTAGGGCTCCACTTTAATTTCGAATTTCAAATCCCCAAAAAGAATAGGGAGGGCCCACCTGAATCTCTCAATTAATCAATTGCTGAATTTCTTCTCTTTTGGCTCCTTTTGACCTTTTCATAAAAAAATAAAAAGACAATGTAAAAACAAATAAAATAACAATGAACTAGCACAAGATAAACCAAATATTAGGGCTCAAATTATAAACAATTAAGCACTCATTAGGATCCCATAAGAACTTCAGAGTTAAGTGTGCTCGGGTGGGAGTAGTATCAGGATGGGTGATCTCTTGGGAAGGCCTCGCACTTGTATGTGGGCCAAAGCAGACAATATCACGCCGAGTTGGGCAGGGCTGTGACATGAAGAATATAAGGTAGAGATTTTGATGGGACCTTGACTCTCCGAGGATCTGAATTACTAGGATGATGACTAGGTATTTATTTCCTATCTTCCCTTGATTCATTCTCTATTAAAAGGGAGATTATTAAATGGTCATTTTTGGAATTCACCCTTGTTTCTTTATTTTTAATCATTTTTTGAAATACAAGTCCAAGAATACCTAGGAACTCAATTACATGAAACAAATGGTTCCTTAGGGCATGTCTCTGTAGCATCCGTGGACTTACCATTTTTTGCAGAAAAATCTGCCTTTTGTGGGCCATGGATTCTGAGGCGAGTATTGAGTATCACATCCACATTCATATATCAAATTGAACAACAATAAGAGTTCATGTTAACTGACACTTTTATTCATCATTATAGTTTTAAACGACATTAGAACTCCAAAACCAACAGAAACCATCAAATGATTTAATGTTTCACAAGATGAATTGCCCTCCAATACAAAAGATGGCTCATCCTTAGAAGTTAGGGTGTGACGCCACTCAGCTGCATATGTCAAATCCAATCACTTTGTCATCGCGGTCCTCTCTGGCTGCTACACGCTGATTACCTAGCAGGGGCAATCCAGGAATCAGAAAACTGAGTGAATAAATCCACTAGTCTACTTGGTGTGGGTGCGAGCAATATAGTGGAAGGAAACCACACATATGACAATCAAAGACAACATATAAATCTAAAACCTGGGTTACTAAATGGAGTGTGGTCACAACTTGGTTAGCTAGCATTGGCTACAAGCAGAAGTCTCTTAAGAAGGCCTCCCACAACATACGGGAATCTTCATGTCCATAGTACACATGATGGAGTAGTCACCCCAGTTCTCCACACCATTGCTTATGAGGCCCTTCACACATTATTCTCTTAAATAGATTTCACAAATCATTGCCCCAAAAGAGAGTTGCACACTTTATTGCACATTATTACCCATAAAGGGATTCCACACATCATTACCCATATAAGGGATTTCCACACATTATCGCACATATTTACCCATAAAAGTGCTTTCCACACATTATCGCTAAAAAAGGGACTTAACACATAAATGCCCATAAATAGTGTGGGTCTATTTTCTCCTCCAGTACTAGCAGTTGGGGTGTCCCGGGTCATGCCAAATAAGATTACATCTCTCGAATTCTTACATGTTTTGTTTAATAAACTCCACATCCAGAATGGGATGGTCCTGTAACAGATCCATACACGTGCCCTGTATTTAACTTGCCCCTAGCCAAATCATTATTGGTGATTTATTTGTTTATGGCTAGTCACAAGACCAATCCCTTACTAGTTAGAGGCACTCCACCATTGTAGAATACCTTACCAGGTTCAGCCCAAGTTACACAAATCCATAATGTCAACCAATGGCATAACACATATAACATGTGATAGATAGAATCAGAGGCACTTCACCATTGTAGAATACCTTACCAGGTTCAGCCCAAGTTACACAAATCCATAAACCAATGGCATAACTCATATAGCATGTAATAGATAGAATCAAATAGACATCATCAGTCATGCTTGAATCCTACATGGGATCATTTAATGATCAATAATTAGGAGAGGGAATTCCATCGCAATAGACATGTCATAACAATCATCCATGGCCATTTCCCTCAATAAAAGGGTTTGGCCAAAGTCTAATCTTGGGTCCGACCATATCCCAAGTACCCATTTCAGGTTTGCTCGAATCACTTCTCCCTAATCCACAATACACACGCTTCATCTTACTATTATCATGCAACAATCCACCAACAGCCATCGTCAAGGATCATGTAAAAAGTTGTAGATATGGAAATGAAGGGGAATAACATAAAAAACTTGGCCTACAAGGGCCTAAAATCCATCAGCTATTGCTGAACCCTTCCATGAGGGTCCAACCTTGGCTGAGCTCCAAGAATGGAGTTCGCCCTACTCACAAACCGCACCTGGGGGTTCGGCCTTCAGAAAATCCTCCTTTTTATGGAGGTCGACCAAAGGGGGTTTGGTCCCATCTTGGGTTTTGGTGACATTCAACCTCAAATCCACCTCTCATCATGTTTCAAGTCATCTAATGAAGGTGGAACACACAACACCCCTTTTCCCATGAAAAGCTCACTACAAATAGGTATTCTAGAGCATTTACTCACGTTGAATATACTCTATTTGCTCTAACCACTTGAGGGAAGCTATATTTCATTCCCAAACTAGGTTGTCCTCCCTCCTATACCTTGATTCCCTTGTGATGCAGCGTAGACCTCATGGCCACATGTGTAGGGCCCACTTAGATTTAGGACTTATTTAATTGTTATTACTTAATGAGTTGTATTTAGGATGAGGTTTCTTATTTATTTAGTTTCATAGTTTAATTAGGTTTCTTAGAGCTTAAGTCTTCTTTTACTATTTATATGGCATTGTACAAGATTATTTTTAGAGAGAATTGAGTTAATAGAAGATTTATCGTTGAAGATTGTTTCTTCCTCGTGTGATTGTTCCCTGGGAACCCTAATTGTGCCCCTGCACTTGCATCCTAACCCTAGGACTGCATCAATTGGTATCAGAGCAGAACAATCCAAGATCGGTCGGCGTTGATTCCCCTATCCATCCACCCATCCCACCTTTCTATCAAAACCCCCGTCACAGTACCTCCCAGAACCCTCGACACCCCGTCACCGTCCTCTGCCAGAACCAATCAACCAAACCAATAGCCCACCCACTTCGTAAACACCATACCCGAACCCATCCCGCAACTTGAAACCATCCCTCACGAAATCTCATCCCGTCAAATTCCCCTTTACCAGACGCAACTGAATCCCCAAAGTAGCCCACCCTCTTCAAGAGACCCTGCTCCATCCCTCATTTAAACCCAGCTATTCAGAACACCCATTCAATAGAACTCAAACAGCACCAAACACCATCTCTGCCAATCCCCAACACCGAAAATCACCGACCCAAGAAACCCACTCATCCGGAGCCATCCCTAGCCCTTGCATCGCCCACCCACATCGGTCAAATCAGCCACAGTGAAAACCACAATCCCGAAATCCCACAAACCAAACCCATTCCGCCGCCCATCCCTTACCCAGCAAAAAAAAAAAAAAAAAAAAAAAAAAAAAAAGAGAACCGAAAACAGCAGCTAAAAGAGCATAGAAGAAGAAGAAGAAGAAGAAAGAAAGAGAGAAGAGAAGCAAAAAGAAGTAGAAGAAGACAGAGAAGAATCTGGAAGAGGATGCATACCGTGCACCCAGGACGACTGTCACCATCACCTTCTTTGCTGCATCTTCTCCGTCGAACCGTTACCATCTTCGTTGCATTAAGAGCACCAGAGGCACACCTTTCTTCAGCCCTTTTCTCTCTTCAGCAACGAAAAGGCTTCAGCCTTCTTTTTCCTTCTTTCCTCCCTGCACAAAGCCCGAGGCAGCTCCACACAGCCCACCATGCACGTGATTGAGTTGAGTGTTAACTGGGCCTGCACTAGTTAGGCCTCGATCAGGTCAGTCCGACCCACTTGTAGTTTCGACCCAGCCCACACCACTTATAACATCAGCAGAGAAGTCAAGGGCCCAGATTTGACCAAGATCAACCGTTGGATCTTGTTTTCGAAGTATCACGGCCATCCGCCGTCAGAATTTAGATCCGTTTTCGACAGCGTGATTGTGTGAGTCAAATCTACACATCTGCCACGTTGGCACTGCAACTTCTTGAAATAAATAGCAGGCTTACAAAAATCAACAACAGGGCTACAAGGATGACATATGCAATCAGATATGGGCAAATATATTATGCAAATAAAGACTGCTTTGAGCAGTATATTACTTTGACACAAGGAAATTTGTCTGTCATGGAATATGCCGATGAATTTGAAAGGCTACATTATTTATGTGAATTGGGAGATACACTTGATTTCAATCACTTTCTCAAAGGTTTGAGACCAAGTATATTGAAGAATGTGGAGAAGGCATGCAATGATATGTATGGCGCATTTTGGGAAGCAATTTGTGTGGAGTGGATGCTTAAAAGATCTCATCTAATGGAAGTTGCTCCTCAAGAAGAAAAGTCGCCACACGTCATAGAAAGTGTTGAGGAACCAGTGCCAACGGATTTACAGACCGAGCTGTCAGAGTTAGACACCGACGATTCCATATCTACAGTTGGCCTTGAAATTTCTTCTATGAGTACTAGTCATTCGGACGTGCACACACCAAGTGATGAAGAGCTAGTTGTTGAAATTCCCCACATTAATTCTCCCATTGATTTTGTCTTTGGGGATCCACAATGCCAACCGAGAGATGACCAGCGGATAGTCAGAGATTATGATTTGATAGTGCATGTTCTACAAGGCATCCAACGGTTCAATTGCGTATCACCACAAATTTCAGCCATCAAAAGCAATTATGCATGAAGCTGTATATGGAAGCTGCAGATGGACCAACGAATCAAACATTCGTCAAATTGATCTTTGATCCAGGTGGACATTTTCCGAACTCGAGGTCTAGTTCTTTTTCAAGTGGGGGAGAATGATGCAGCGTAGACCTCATGGCCACATGTGTAGAGCCCACTTAGATTTAGGACTTATTTAATTGTTATTACTTAATGAGTTGTATTTAGGATGAGGTTTCCTATTTATTTAGTTTCCTAGTTTAATTAGGTTTCTTAGAGCTTAAGTCTTCTTTTACTATTTATATGGCATTGTACAAGATTATTTTTAGAGAGAATTGAGTTAATAGAAGATTTATCGTTGAAGACTGTTTCTTCCTCGTGTGATTGTTCCCTGGGAACCCTAATTGTGCCCCTGCACTTGCATCCTAACCCTAGGACTGCATCACCTTGATTGTCTTCAAGTTCTTCTTCTAGCTTCCAAGATGAGAAGAGAGTTAGGGTTTTGCTTGGAGAAGTGAAAAGAGGAGACGGAAGTGAAAAAATAAGGCTTAATGATGTCAAGTGTCAACACGATCAAAAAGGTCTGGGAGTCGTGCGCAAGCCATTCCCCATTGGGATTTGTGCACACAACTCATTCCCCTCTCTTGTTGCAAAGTGTGGCCTCTCTACAATTTAAGCCATCACACCTCTAATACCACACATGGACCCCATTCTTTAAACGCAAACCAATTCCTTCATCACAAATTGTGGGCCTTAGTTCTAACACCTAGAATAATTCTTCTTGGCTTATTCCCCTGGGCCCACTAAGTTTATAAAGCTTTAAATGCCTGCTAATGCTTCAAAATAATCCCTAAAAAATCTAATAATTAAAAAAAATCCATCTTCCATATTTCAAAAAAATAACTGAAATGGACGACTAATTAAACTGGCCCAAAATAAAATTAAACCCCTCACTTATTGGGTCAGGGATATTACACCAGTCTCCCCACAACATCTGAAACAGTTATCAGAGAATACGTGGAAAATTGCTTTGCTTTTGATGCTTTTCCTCATGGAGAAGTGTTTGCACCAAACTATGGAAAAAGTTTTCCAAGGGAAAACACACTGCTTTTCCTTTTCGTTTATGCGGAAAAGTGGTTACACTAACGTGCCCTTACTGTTTCAAATGGTTGTGTCCTCTTCTAAAGTTTTAGAAAATTAAATGGATAAGGTTGGGACTAGTCGAAGTCAGATAATACAACATCCAGATCACCTGTTATAGGTTAATGGGGAAACATTATCTACATCGGTCCAAGTCTGTTGAGATGTTATGGAGGAAGGCAAATACTTGGGTATATTAACGAAACAGTGGAGAGCCGGATATAGATGATCCCAGACATGTTGGGAATTAAACAAACCAATGTTGTCTTGACTCCTGAACTCCATGGAACTAAAGACCAGCTTTGGTCTCTATCTTTTATCTTGTGCTAAAGAGATTGATATGTTTTGAGAACTACACAGACCAAAACAACATTGTAGACATATATGAGTTGTATCAAGAAATTGAGAATTTGAGGGGAGAATGGTTTGTATTCGAGTACTACATGAAGTTGCATTGGTTGTGGAAAGAGTTGACATGTTTAGGTGAGGTGAAATTCATTGTCCCAAGGAGAACAAGAGCGAAGCAGCGGTTGGAAAAAAAAATGATGTGAATTACTGGCTGACTTGAACCAAGCTGTTGTGTCTATCTGAGCTCAGATTCTTGGGAACTCTACCGTAACTTAGCAGTACATAAATCTACATCAGTAACAGTACACAGATGCTTACCTGTTGGGTAGAGATGTGGCCGGTCTAGCCATTAGCACACACATGAAGCAAATTACTCATACCACTATTGTGATACTTTCAACACAAGAAAAACGGTATGTTAATGTTTGCGGCTCATCAATCCATTTACTTGAGAGCATAGTTTTAAAAATTGGACTCGTATCACAACTTGTTCATACCCATGAATCGAATCGTGAATCGTTGGATTTTTTATTTTTATAATAAAAGTAAAAAATATAAAGCAAAAAGAAAAAAGTAGTTTTTCAAAACCATCCATTTTCTCCTTTATAGCAATATAAAGACAATGACAAATAAGTTTATCATACAATCTTATCAAGAATATCATGACCCATTAATATATGATAAATGATATGTGTAAATCATTAAGTAAGTTTAAGGTATCAATATATATTTATTTTTTGTTATCTTTAAATCAAAATATAAACGTGAAAAATAAAATCCAAACCATCAATCCTACACAGTAGGATATCTCTTTAAGTTAGGGAAGAACTTATTAGGAAAAAATAAAAAAAAACCTTTAAAAAAAAAGAAAAATAAAAAGAAAGATTAAAAAAAAAGATAGAGATAAGCACCATACTTACAGGCAAACGCTTTAATTAAATGCATGATTTTTAATTCATCTCTAAATCCTCTCCAAAGCCAAAAAAAAAAAAATATTATGAGGCTTTGTTAACTACTAAATAACATTCAAAAAGTAAAAACGCTAAAAGAAAGAACGACTAAAGAAAGAAAAAGGGTAAAAGATTGTCTATATTCTTGATCTGCCAAATCACTTGAATCGTAAGATTCAATGAAATGAGTATCGAATCGTATGATTCACACATGGACCGAGTCATCTATAAATGGGATTTGCTGCATAGATACGAATCATTTTCATTAGGATTCGGGATACGAATCGTAGGATTCTGATAACTATGCTTGGGAGGACTTGCACTGAGTCATTCTCGCTCTATAAGTAGGGGCTTGTCATTGGTGTGTCTGATGACCACTGACCAGCTTACAGCTCAATTACTAACATTGACATGTATATGAGATCTGACTATTTAACTCTTCCTCCAGTCACAACTGTAGCAGCTTGACACTTTATTATGTGCCTTGCAAATACCATTATTCCTCTTAGAAGGGGTAAGTACATTAGACCTAATGGTTTTGATCACCAACCATCCATGGATCAATGAATTTAATTGAATACGCATTTTAATTTATATTTCAATGAAAAAAATATTTGTTTTTCAGGGTACAAACTCAGGAAGACGCTTTGCGAATTACAAATATGCAGAATATATTTCCTTTTTTGGCATTAGAATCACAAATACATAAATACATATATATATATATATATATAGAGGGATTTTTAGGTGCGCACATGCTCATCTAAGCAATTTGCGCACAATCTTGTGGGGCATTTAGGGCCATGCCTATTCATGGGAAGATGGGATCAAAAGATGTGGATATTTCCACCTATGTGCAAAATTTCAAGTCCATCAGATCATCCTAATCCTTGGATCTGTGGCCCTCAATTTCAACAGTTTTAAATTACATTGTTCTTTGTATTTCACTCCAATGGTCAGTTCCATTCCGATCAGTGTAAAAAACATGGGACCTATGACATTTAGGGGGGCTGTTGTGTGTGTCCTATTTGGATTGATCATAGGAGAAATCTTTAGGTGGGCTGTGCACATCTAAGCTATTTGCACACAAGCTCACCTGAAAATTTCTCTAGGTATACATATTATGTTTCTTAACTGTAAATACAAGATGCAAGTGTGTTTCATAGGAAATTTCTAGAAGCTGATTTGAGATTTTTTTTTTGACATATTTATCCTCTTCTATTTCTTGGAAGTCAGTTGTAATGATCATCATCTTTGATTTGGCAGATATTACCAGTTATGCTTGATGTTGGTACAAACAATGAGAAGCTTCTTGAAGATCGCCTTTGTGAGTAGGATGTGACCTTGATTTAGCCATCTATGCTAGAGATTTTGTTGTGTTTGGAACTGTGCTTGACCATACTGAATTTGGCTTCCTGTATGGATTATGATAGTATCGTTTCCTGTTATTTACTGAAAGTCCAGTTCTTTGCGTTTCTTCTTGCCTTGTGAATTTTGGGGTTCTCTGTTCTCTCTCTCATTACACTCAACAGAAGAAGTTTGAATGTTGGTTTCTATTCTTCTGACATTAAAACTGGAAATTTTTTCTCTTGCATTAAAACTTAAGCACTTTCTCTTTCCATTACATACTTCAACCTACTGTCTCCCTTGCCCAATGGAGAAATACATTTCATTTTTATTCTCTTTCTGTGGAAAGGCTTCTTTTAGCTTCATCATTTTAGGACATAACCCCATGGTCGCCATAGAAAGGGCTGTAACTGTAACAGCGACTATGGGCCTGTCATGACCCAAATTCTGACGGAGGCCCTGTTGTATTCCGAGTTGTGACTCATAGGCATTAATTTCCATACATAAATCAAATAAAACTCACATAAAGCATTAGGCAATTTGTCACGACCCAAATTCTGGGGCCCTGTCAGATCTCTGGATCGTGATAATTTGGTAATATTTACCATATATTCATCAAGTAATTCACATAAGCATTTGGCATTTAAATCAAATAATAATTTCATTTAATCAAAGAGTTATAAATACTCAAACTCTAATATGTTCTGTCTGCATCAATAATGTACTAAAACATTAAATAATTTTCCTAATCAAGGGCTAATCCCTTTATCCACTAATTATCCTTTGTCGTTCTCTCTTGTCAGCCACGCATATTGAAATTTACGTGCTGATCATCGTTCCGCTCTGTCCTGCCCGCAGCATGATTACCTGAAGGGGTAACACAACATCAGTACTACTGGTGAATGAATATTCCTAATTACACAATCACATAAAATATAACATCACATAATTTAGCATGTCTAAATCAATAAGCAAATATTATTTAGATTCTTTCACACACAATCCGTGCCCATGCACATCACCACGCCTCAAAGGCCTTATCGTATACATGTATACCGGTCACCATGACCCTGTCTCATCAGACACGTCCACTAAGGACCAGCCATCAAAGTGGCCCATCACGTCCATTAAGGACCCGCCGCTATAACGGCCACCATGGCCCGAAGCCATCTATCATCCGGACACAAGTCCAACATCCCAAATCTGGAACCCAGTGCTCAATATTTCACAAACACACACATATCAATTAGAACTCAACATTAATTAATAATGTATATAATCCACAGTGTGGACCCAGCCCCCCTACAAAATTTGTTTCTTAATGTCCCCCTTCTAGTCATAAATGTAGGGGTGGCCCACTCTTCATTAAAACATTACACAGTATCACATTAATGTCCATATAGATGATCACAGTTAATTAATAACAATTTATATAGTTAATTACAGTTAACTATACAAAGCCCTATAATCATACTCAATTAATTAGTTACTTGTACTCTACCCGTCCACTTCCATATACACAGAATGACCAAACAGTATGGTTCACGTCTGAGAGCTATTGATAAGAAAATCAAGTGGGTCCCACTAGACAATTCCATGATCAGACAACTAGGCCATCGTCGCCCAAGGCTGATATACCACTCCAATGATTCTGATTCATCATTGGACCATTCACTGGGGCCCACAGACTCAAAACGAATTCCACAATAAAAGGACGCCTGAAATTTCTTGAATTCCCTGGATAGTGGGTCCCACTGGTCTAAACTCCAGATGCCCAACTACACCATGGTCGACCAGGGGTCCCTCACAAGATGTGGGGTTCTGATTTTTTATCAGGCCCACTGATGGGTCCTACAACAACTGTCGACTTCTTGCCCAGTTCCTATCATATTCACGCCTGGGCTGCTTGAATCTATTGGATAAGGAATTCTACTGATCCAAATTGCAGATGCCCCACTTCTCCATGGTCGCCCAGGGTCCTACATCAGATAATCCAATCTGATTTCCGATTTAGACAACCAGATGAGCCCAAATAAGGTCTAACGGCATGTAATCCCAAAGTCTGTGACAGACGCATCTTTTGCATTAAGGTGATTGGATGAAGATCCTAGTGGGGTCCACTCTCCATGGGTCCTCCTCCTTAAGGGTGGACCATGTCTCCCTATATGGATCCTTGGACCAGATCTTCCATCTGGTGGGCCATGGGGTCCCACAGCCCTCCAATGTCAAGAGTACTCCTCTCGACAGTCTCTGTTTCATCTGATTTCTAACCTGTTTCATGAATCTGCATCCCCTTTCTACATATACAATTTCCATATCTATTATCATATGATTTCTTGATCCTCAGATCTTCTCAACGCAGAACATTTAAACCACATCACAATATCAATCATCTAACTTCATCAACTAATTAAATTAGGAAGATCCACTCACCTCTGATACACGATCGTCGCCTTTGAATGCGACCTTGACATCAGCAGCCACCTTCCTCTCCTTCTCCTAAATTGCAATTCACAATGCTCTCAGACTTTTCTCCAATGAATAGAATATATCAGGAGGGGCCGTTGGTTCTCCATATATATAAAAGAAAGAGGGAATTCTTATTCCTCTCAAATTTCATTCTTAGAGTTGTTATGCAACTCTATTCCATTACAACTCTCTCACATGGGATGTCTTACCAAGTTACAAAGAAATATGGACTCTATTTCCATTATAACTTGGGCTCTAGTATCATTATAACTTGGGCCCTACTATCATTATAACTTGGGCCAAGCTATAACTAAAATACTACCTGGGCCAGACCAATCCTAAGCCCAAGTACTCATGATATTACATACTCCCCTCCTTTGGGAAATTTGGTCCTCCAAATTAAAAACATACCTGTGACAAAAAGATGTGGATACTCGCTCCGAACTTTGTCCTCGAGCTCCCAGGTAGCCTCCTTTGGATCATGATGTGTCCATAACACCTTAACTAGGCGGACTGTTCTTCGTCGTAACACCATGTCCTTGGTGTCTAAGATTGAAACATGTCGCTCCTCATATGATAAATTAGGTTGTAGATCCATTGACACAATATCTAGTACATGGGAAGGGTCTGGTTCATATTTCTTCAACATTGACACATGAAACACTTTGTGAACACCAGCTAACTGTGATGGTAGGTCCAATTCGTAAGCATTCCCATCGCTCACACGTCCGGTAATCTTGAATGGTCCAATGTATCTCGGGCTGAGCTTTCCCTTCTTGCCAAATCGCATCACTCCCTTCGTTGGAGAAACTTTTAGGAATACGGAGTCACCCACCGTAAATTCCAATTCTCTTCGGCGTTTGTCAGCATAACTCTTCTGGCGACTCTGAGCAGTCTTTAATCAGTCCCGAATTTTCTTAATATTCTCCGTAGAAGTTTGCACCCATTCAGGGCCTAAAATTCGTCGATCGCCCACTTCTTCCCAACAAATCGGAGAACGACAACTCCTGCCATACAAAGCCTCAAAAGGAGTCATCTGGATACTCGAATGATAACTATTGTTATAAGCAAACTCTGCTAGTGGTAACTGCTCATCCCAACTGTCATTGAAATCTATGGCACAAGCTCTAAGCATGTCCTCCAGCGTTTGATTTGTTCTTTCCGTCTGTCCGTCAGTCTGGGGGTGATATGCAGTGCTAAAATGCAGTTTGGTACCCATAGCCTTTTGCAAGCTTTTCCAAAATTGTGAAACAAATCTAGTATCTTTGTCCGATACGATTGATGCTGGAACGCCATGTAATCGCACGATTTCCCGAACATAGGTTTTGGCCAATTGTTCCATCGTAGTCTTTCCTTTCAGTGGTAAAAAGTGTGCCGATTTGGTCAATCGATCCACGATTACCCAAATTATTTCATTATGCCTTGAAGTTCGAGGAAATCCGGAAATAAAATCCACAGTGATATGCTCCCATTTCCATTCGGGTATTGGCAACGGTTGCAGTAATCCCCCCGGCTTCCTGTGATCAGCCTTCACCTGTTGACAAGTAAAACAACGGCCGACAAATCAGTGACATCATTTTTCATTCCGACCCACCAAAATCTGATTTTCAAATTCTGATACATCTTAGTACCCCCTGGATGGGTAGTATATCTTGTATGATGTGCTTCTTTCAAAATTTCATCTTTGATTTCTCGTACATTTGGTACACAGAGTCTGCCTCGGAAATATAATACACCATTAACAATAGAGAAGTCTGGTTTATTGTCCATTTTGTCAAAAATTTCTGCCAATGCTTTGTCGTCCCGCTGGTGGTCCTTTATTCTTTGTGTTAATTCGGGTTGAACCTTGAAGCTTCCCAATAATACATTGTTGTCAATAGACCATTAGTTAACATCCAAGTCTTTGATCTCTTCAAGCAATCTCCATTCCGATGTCAAACAAGCCATCTGTGCTGATTTTCTACTTAAAGCATCAGCTACTACATTCGCCTTTCTTGGATGATAAAAGATAGAGAAATCATAGTCCTTGAGAAATTTCATCCATATTCGTTGTCTCAAGTTCAACTCCTTCTGAGAAAACATGTACTTGAGGCTCTTGTGATCGGTATATACTTCAAATTCTTCACCATAAAGATAGTGCCTCCAAATTTTTAATGCAAATACCACAGCTGCTAACTCAAGGTCGTGCGTAGCATAATTTTGTTCATGGACCTTTAGCTGTCTGGAAGCATACGCAATCACTTTTCCGTGCTGCATGAGAACACACCCTAACCCTTGCAACGACGCATCACAGTATATCATAAATCCTTCACTCCCAGCGGGGAGGGTAAGTATTGGCGCCGATGTGAGTTTGCCTTTCAATGTTCGGAAACTATTTTCACAGTGTTTGTTCCAAGTAAACGGAACATCCTTCCTCGTGAGTCTGGTAAGTGGCCCAGCAATTGTAGAAAATCCTTGCACGAACCTTCGATAATAGCCTGCCAAGCCTCAGAAACTTCGAACTTCGAACACATTTGCAGGTTGTTTCCAATTCATAACTGCTTCGATTTTTGTAGGATCTACTGATATTCCTTCTCCTGAAATAATGTGGCCCAAAAAGGTGACTTGTTTTAACCAAAAATCACACTTACTTAGCTTGGCATAAAGCTGGTTGTCCCTCAACAGCTGTAAGGAGACACGCAGATGTTCTCCATGTTCGTGCCATTCCTTAGAGTAAATCAAGATGTCATCAATAAATACCACTACAAATTTATCCAAATAGGGTTGGAAAACTTGGTTCATCAGTGCCATGAATGCGGCTGGGGCATTGGTCAAACCGAAAGGCATGACTAAAAACTCGTAGTGACCATACCGCGTTCGAAATGCCGTCTTGGAAATATCTTCCTCCCTCACTCTTAGCTGATGGTAGCCGGATCGGAGATCAATCTTGGAAAAGTATTTCGCACGTTGTAGTTGGTCAAACAATTCATCAATGCGGGGTAGGTAGTACTTGTTCTTGATAGTCACTTGATTTAACTGTCTATAATCAATACACATTCTCAGGGTTCCATCCTTCTTCTTCACAAACAACACCGGTGCTCCCCATGGAGATACGCTAGGTCGGATAAATCCCTTGTCTAATAATTCTTCCAATTGATCATTGAGTTCCTTCAGTTCCGCAGGAGCCATTCGATAAGGTGCCTTAGAAATCGGGGTTATTCCCGGCATTAACTCAATAGTAAAATCGACCTCTCGAATTGGGGGTAACCCAGGTAAATCATCCAAAAATACATCGGGAAATTCCCTAACAACAGGAATATCTTCCAATCTTGGTTTCTATTTATCTTCAATGATGAAGGCTATAAAGCCTTTACACCCACTCCTCAGTAGCTCAACGGCTTTGATGGCTGAGATGACTATTGACCTAACAGGTTTCCTTTTTCCCATCAAACCAACATGAGTAAATCCTTCCAGGTTAAACCGAACTACTTTATTAAAGCAATCTAAAATAGCCCGATACCTAGCAAGCCAATCCATTCCCAAAATGACATCAAAGTCATCCATATATAACACTACCAGGTCTGCCGGCATCTGAACTTGTGCAATTTCTAGCATACATTTATAAAATATGGTGCTAGTACAGATGTGTTCACCCGTGGGTGTTGACACTACCAATGCATGAGTCAAAGTTGAGGGGGAGTTTTCTATCTTAGCAGCAAAAGCATGAGAAACAAAAGAGTGCGTTGAACCAGAATCGAATAAAGTACTAGCTTCATGATTGGAAATTAAAACCATACCCTCAACCACATTAGTGGCCGCTTCCGCATCCTGATGGGTCAGAGCAAAGACTCTCCCATTCTGTTGTTGCCTAGCTTGGTTCCCCCCTTGATTATTCCTGCCTTGATTGTAATATTGTCCCTGAGGTGGGTTCTGCTGGTTTCCTCGATGTTGGTAGGTCTGATTCTGTTGGTAGGGACGCTGGTTCTGTGGACGCTCCTGTTGACGATCCTGCTGATTTTGCCTAAAGGGTTGCCCTTGTGTCTGGTTCTGATTCCTTCCTTGCTTCCTAGGACAGTTCTTTACCTGGTGTCCTTCCTGCCCACAGCCGAAACATCCACCCTTTCTTTTGATCTGATTTCTCTCCCTAGCCTCCGGACAATCCTTTACTTTATGACCTCCTTTTCTACAACCGAAGCACACGCCAGATTTCTTTCGACATTGACTTGTTTCATGGAATCCTTCACAGTGGTTGCAGACTGGCTTAGCTCCAGTTTTCTGTTTCTTGTTGGAAAACTGGTGTTTATAATTATCTAATTTGCCCTCTGTTGCCACTAGTTGGGTTTCTCTCTTTATATCTTCAATTGCTTCTTCAGAAACAAAAGCTTTCTTTAGAGCCTCTGCATAAGTCTTCGGCTCGTGCAGCTTCACGTCTTTCTTAATGTCTGGTCGCAGGCCATTAACAAATCGCTCCATCTTTTCTTCTTCTGTAGCCACTAATGCCTCTGCAAAGTGTGACAGTTCGGTGAACTTGATAGCATACTTGGCTACAGTAAGGTTGCCTTGCACCAATGTTTCAAACTCTCTCTTCTTCTGCGCCCTAATATGATCCGGTATAAACTTCTTTATAAATTCGCGCTTGAAGAAGGTCCAGGTGATTTCTGCTTCTTGCCCATTAAAGGACCTCTTGGCTGCTTTCCACCACTCCTTCGCATCGCCTTCTAGCTTGAAAGCGGCTAATATAGCTTTCTGTTGTTCAGTACATCCCATGACCTCGAAGATGCCTTCCATATGTTCTGCCCACTTGTTCGCATCCCATGGGTTAGTGGTCTCCTCAAAACACTTTGGGCGAAATTCATTGAATCTCTTGTATAGAGTATCCCTCTCACGATTTCTGCCTCCGTTATTGCTGCCTTCGCCTGATCCACCTTTGTTATTGCTGTTTCCCTCGCCATTCTCACTTTGGAGTTGGTGAATAGCTGAAATCTGTTCTTGAACTTGCGTATACGCTTTCATAAAACTTTCAAACATCTGCCGGGCGTACTCCGGCATTTCCATACTCCCATTGTTCTGCTGAATATTGTTGTTTTCATTCTCGTTTCCCCCAGCGTTAGCCATTTTCTTAGTTCTTCTGCAAAAAGAAGATTGTGAGCCAAAAGATTAATAGCAACATATCATACTTTAGTTTCTACTGTTGACACCCCAACGTCCTCACCACGTGGCCTATGGGTTGCTAATTCTTTTAATTGGCCAAAACCTTATGCTCTGATACCACTTTGTCACGACCCAAATTCTGGGGCCCTGTCAGATCTCTGGATTGTGATAATTTGGTAATATTTACCATATATTCATCAAGTAATTCACATAAGCATTTGGCATTTAAATCAAATAATAATTTCATTTAATCAAAGAGTTATAAATACTCAAACTCTAATATGTTCTGTCTGCATCAATAATGTACTAAAACATTAAATAATTTTTCTAATCAAGGGCTAATCCCCTTATCCACTAATTATCCTTTGTCGTTCTCTCTTGTCAGCCACGCATATTGAAATTTACGTGCTGATCATCGTTCCGCTCTGTCCCGCTCGCAGCATGATTACCTGAAGGGGGTAACACAACATCAGTACTACTGGTGAATGAATATTCCTAATTACACAATCACATAAAATATAACATCACATAATTTAGCAGGTCTAAATCAATAATCAAATATTATTTAGATTCTTTCACACACAATCCGTGCCCATGCACATCACCACGCCTCAAAGGCCTTATCGTATACATGTATACCGGTCACCATGACCCTGTCTCATCAGACACGTCCACTAAGGACCAGCCATCAAAGTGGCCCATCACGTCCATTAAGGACCCGCCGCTATAACGGCCACCATGGCCCGAAGCCATCTATCATCCGGACACAAGTCCAACATCCCAAATCTGTAACCCAGTGCTCAATATTTCACAAACACACACATATCAATTAGAACTCAACATTAATTAATAATGTATATAATCCACAGTGTGGACCCAGCCCCCCTACAAAATTTGTTTCTTAATGTCCCCCTTCTAGTCATAAATGTAGGGGTGGCCCACTCTTCATTAAAACATTACACAGTATCACATTAATGTCCATATAGATGATCACAATTAATTAATAACAATTTATATAGTTAATTACAGTTAACTATACAAAGCCCTATAATCATACTCAGTTAATTAGTTACTTATACTCTACCCGTCCACTTCCATATACACAGAATGACCAAACAGTATGGTTCACGTCTGAGAGCTATTGATAAGAAAATCAAGTGGGTCCCACTAGACAATTCCATGATCAGACAACTAGGCCATCGTCGCCCAAGGCTGATATACCACTCCAATGATTCTGATTCATCATTGGACCATTCACTGGGGCCCACAGACTCAAAACGAATTCCACAATAAAAGGACGCCTGAAATTTTGAATTCCCTGGATAGTGGGTCCCACTGGTCCAAACTCCAGATGCCCAACTACACCATGGTCGACCAGGGGTCCCTCACAAGATGTGGGGTTCTGATTTTTTATCAGGCCCACTGATGGGTCCTACAACAACTGTCGACATCTTGCCCAGTTTCTATCATGTTCACGCCTGGGCTACTTGAATCTATTGGATAAGGAATTCTACTGATCCTAATTGCAGATGCCCCACTTCTCCATGGTCGCCCAGGGTCCTACATCAGATAATCCAATCTGATTTCCAATTTAGACAACCAGATGAGCCCAAATAAGCTCTAACGGCATGTAATCCCAAAGTCTGTGACAGACGCATCTTTTGCATTAAGGTGATTGGATGAAGATCCTAGTGGGGTCCACTCTCCATGGGTCCTCCTTCTTAAGGGTCGACCATGTCTCCCTGTATGGATCCCTGGACCAGATATTCCATCTGGTGGGCCATGGGGTCCCATAGCCCTCCAATGTCAAGAATACTCCTCTCGACAGTCTCTGTTTCATCTGATTTCTAACCTGTTTCATGAATCTGCATCCCCTTTCTACATATACAATTTCCATATCTATTATCATATGATTTCTTGATCCACAGATCTTCTCAACGCAGAACATTTAAACCACATCACAATATCAATCATCTAACTTAATCAACTAATTAAATTAGGAAGATCCACTCACCTCTGATACACGATCGTCGCCTTTGAATGCGAACTTGACATAAGTAGCCGCCTTCCTCTCCTTCTCCTAAATTGCAATTCACAATGCTCTCAGACTTTTCTCCAATGAATAGAATATATCAGGAGGGGTCGTTGGTTCTCCATATATATAAAAGAAAGAGGGAGTTCTTATTCCTCTCAAATTTCATTCTTAGAGTTGTTATGCAACTCTATTCCATTACAACTCTCTCACATGGGATGTCTTACCGAGTTACAAAGAAACATGGACTCTATTTCCATTATAACTTGGGCTCTACTATCATTATAACTTGGGCCCTACTATCATTATAACTTGGGCCAAGCTATAACTAAAATACTACCTGGGCCAGACCAATCCTAGGCCCAAGTACTCAGGATATTACACAATTCCTACTAAATAACTTAAACATATGTTTAAGTCAAAAGTCCACCTTCTAATAATAAAAACAAATCAACTATTTGTGAATAAAAAGAAACCATTACAACCTTTAAGTGACCTAACTGAATGAAACTAAATAAATAAAAAAAATGACATCACTTCAATCTTCTAGGTAATTCCATCCTCTCAAGTGGCGCAACCAAGATCCGCGATCAAGTAATATATCAATCTCCTGAAGGATTGATCGAATCCAATATGGATTCCAACCACTAGGGCACAAACATAACATTGAAACAACCCATAACTCACGATAACTCAAAGGAATTCTTGATAAATTGAAAATAAGCATGTCTAATACAATGAAGGCTGCTCTATATATAATGCAATAAGAACTCTAAAATAGAAAGCTACTAATCCTAATTAATCCATAAATTAGAAACAATCCTAATTAAATAAACTTAAGATAAAAATAGCATGCCATAGTAGCTTCTCAGCCAATTAGGCCTGTGGGCTGAACCCAATGGACTGGGTTGGATGGTTGGGTCCATTATGTGGGCCAGGGTTCTTTTAACCATCCGTACTGCATCATCAAGTATGCAATCCCGTGTCTCTAAGTTCTGCTTGATTGGATTGGGGCAAATCTACAAAAATATCAGTACAACGGAGTGAGTAGATAATCTAATATAATTGTGTTCGAATAACTGATTAGATCAAATTACACAACAAATTAATGTAACATCCAAAGGTCTTACTCATGGGCAGGGTTGATATCGGTTCAAAACTAATGACAACCTTCTAATCCCCTGATAGCACAGGCCCAAAGCTCATACTCCACAAAGATTCCACATAACAAAATAATTTCTCAAAATTCTTTTCTGTATATCACAAAATAATTCTTTTTTGTCCAAAGCAAAATTGACCGCAAGGTCCAAAGCTATCAAAATGGTACCACAAAATCAATTCTCCCAAACTATCCATACCAAAAACAAACCTTCCGAAATTGGCCATTTGTATGGGGACGTCATCCCATACGGTGCAAGTGGTCTAGGGGTGTCCAAAGCATAGTTGTGAATTTCTTTCGGATGCCATCTTGGCTTGGTCTCCAAATGAAAAATCTCGGCTGATTCGGAAATTTCGGTGAAAATTTTCGGACTTATGTTTCGGAAAAAATATAAATTTGAAAAATAAATATATTTATATATATACACATGTAGAAATTTGATTAGGGTTTATTTTAAGTGGAATTTGATTAGGGAATTTATTGTTAGTGAATTCTTCTTCTTATTTATTCCTTTATTTCTGTTTGAAAGAGGGCTTATGGTAGGGGTTGGGGCTTTAAAAAAAATTGTAGCAAGTCTTTTTAAAAAATAATTTTGGCTGAAATTTCCAAAATCCACCGAAATTTCCAAAATTGACCGAAATCGGCTGAAATTGGGAAAAATCTTAACCGAAAAGTTGTGTAGGGCTGTTTCATTTCGGTATGTAGACTGAAAGGAAATTTCTCGAAAATTTCGTCCGAGACGAAACGAATTTCACAACTGTGGTCCAAAGGGTTCCTCCAGAACCACAAAGTCATCCTAGCGCAGTTTTCCAAATTCAAATAATAAATATCTCTTCAAAATCTGACTTTTAACATGTTCTCGACATCTGTAATGGGTAAGTTTCCATAATTAACCCTTCTCAAATTATGTGGATTTAATTTGCCCCAGTCCGAATCAAAATTTGGTATCTGAGGTGTGAGTGGTCAATTACGGAACTCACCCTTTATGGATTTGAGGTAAAACATTCACTTACAAGATTAAAACAGCATATATGCATTTCAATCTCAGAACTTGTCACATTAAGTAATAAAATACTTTAATCTCAATAATATCAAGTAATAAGGTAGCCAAAACAAAATCAGCAGGTGTTAACGAATCATAGTTCATGCATTCAACTTCTGATTCATTAGCTACTACAATAAATTCTGAATTTTTGTGAATACAACATAAAACAGTAGCATTCAGCCAATATCCTGACCTTATTAGAGATTCGATCATGACCTACAAGCAGTCCTACGATGGTTTCAATTTCATATTTAGTGTACAGATATGTAGGAACGCATTTTTGTTTTCTATGGTTCAGATTATATCCACGCTGAGTATTAGACTCACAATAAGGCTATGGTCCTCAAGAATGAAGAGTCAAAGCATAACTATGTAGGAATCCTCAAAATATATCGTGACAGGTTGTAAAACAACAATGTTTTCTGTACAAATCAATTCAGTCCACCTCCAAAAATTTCATGTGGGTTCACCCCACCTAAACTCCACGTGAGAGTTCAGCCACTACACTAACCACAAAAATACCTAGCACACAATTCGGCCAGCCCCAGCATTCAGATTTGGGTTCGGCTCATCAAAATCCCCAAGTTGGGGTTTGGCCAAGGGCTAAAACCCACCAGACCTGTTCAACTAGCCTGAATCACATCAAACCATCATTCATCCAGCCCCAAAGCATTATAAACACTATTGATCAACACATATCCACCACTACCACAGTTGGCCAACATAAAAAAATCATTCAAACCAACATGCAGTGTATCCATTATCATTACATCACATATCTATGGCAGTTTAGAGTTCTAATTACAAGAAGAAATCCTAAAATACAAGTAGATTTCAGATTTCTACTCGCCTTCAGTAGTGAACAGTCGCCCTAGCTATGTGAGGGAGGCTAAAGGTCAGCCGAAAAAGGCTCCCTCTGCCAGTCCTCTTCTTCTTCTTGCCTTTCTTCTACGGTTTGGTCAAACTCTTGTCCTAAACCAGGGTTTTGGAGTGGGGAAAACAATAACTAAGAGAGTAAGAGAAGGTTGTTGGATGGGGTTATAGCTTCACATGATGGGTTTTTATTCCATTAAAGGTCGGCAATCTAGTTTGAAAGGGGAAAGGATTTGTTGCTCTATGGGGAACACACGCGCACCATTCAATTTCTAATGGGTTTGTGCGCAAACCCCATTTACTCCTAGTCAATCACTCTTTCTTATAAAATCATGAGGCCCTTCTATTGAAATAAAGCTACACTTAAACTGACACCCATGGGTCTCATCTCTCTCATGACTGATTTTCATAAGCCCTCCTTCCCATGCGTCCCAATCCTAAGCCTACAAACCCTTTTATAATATCAAGGGGTTCCTGCTCAGAGGTATTCCAAGACTCAAATTAAAAGCCTACTATTAAAAGAACAATTACACAAAGGGTCCATCAAGTAATTATAAATTTACCTCCATAGTAATTATCACAAATTGAATATTATATATGTATATGCAAAATATATTTTATATACATACAATACAAGTCTAATATACTCATATCCAAGAAAATAAAGGAAGTTACATATATAAATGATAGAAAATACTCTAACCCCTGAATTAGGGTCGGGTATTACGGGGCTTAAATAGAACTGGTGGCGATTTTAGAGGTTATTATTAAAGGAAGTGTTCTATCCATTTAATTTAATTTGTTTATTATAATGTGAAAAAATAAAAAAATGAAAATAAAAGTTTTTTAGTGGCCGATAAAAAAAATGATATACTAAGATGCAACTCAGTTACATGGATACAATGAGTGTTGGTTCTACAGTTAAAACTAGAGTACCGAAATACAATATGCATTCATAAACTACCGCAGGTGACATGTTTTTGGTAATTAGATATAACAATAGCCTGGGATTCTTCGTTGTGTCCTCCATTTGGGTTCTCAAATATCACTACGGTGGAGCAGCTAAAGGGAAGATAAGGCTGATAGGAATTGGAGGAGTTCCACTTCCACATAACGGGAAAGAGGTGTTATTTATGTTTTCCAAGCATTTGGGTGTTAAAGACTCCAATGAGGGAAAGGTGCTTGCAATCTTGAAAGCTGCTCATATTTTTTCTCCTGGCTTCCTTGATAGTTTAATTCTTTAGAGTAATTTATCCAATGCTATTTCTTGGATGAAGTCCACGGAGAGCCTCCCTTGGCAATCCTTTTATTACTTTCAGGAGATTAAATCGTTATCATCGTCTCTCCAAGTGAGTTTTTAGCATGTGGGAAGGTTAGCCAATGGGAAAAGGTGCCAATCTCCAGGCCTCAACTAACTCTCCTAGTGAAGTTGGCAAACTGCAACACAATCCATGACTGTTAATGTGCTTGTCATGTTAATGAGCCAAGGCCCTGAAAAGGTGCCAATCTCCAGGCCTCAACTAATTCTCCTAGTTAAGTTGGCAAACTGCAACACAATCCATGACTGTTGAGGAGAGTGACGAACCCATAAGCAAGAGGTATAGTCACAACAATGAAATAAGTGATCTACCATCTTCTTTGTTTTCCCTCACAAGCAACAAACATCTGGCCAATACTACGAAGCAAAGCCCTTTCTCCTAAGATTTATCTACTATGAAAAGTTTATTTGCCACCGCCTACAGCAAAAAAAAAATCTCGATTCTATGGGGAACCACTCCATCCAGACCTGTGCAATTGGAGGTTTTTCTATTGGAGACGACTCCAAAGCCTTATAAAATGACTTTTATGGAATTCCCTAAAGGATGCAACTTTCAGATGTGAGAATCCCTCTTGTCCTTATTAATAAAAATGAATTGACTCAACATGGATTCTCACTCAATTCTGAATGAGATGGACTCTTTTGTACCCAACCACCTAAGATACATTGTTCCCCTAGACACTTAACCATCTTTGATTGAAGACTTTTTTTTATGGAATCACTCTAAACAATCTAGTACATAAAATAAGGGTCCACACCAACCCTATTATGAAGGAAAAATCATATGTTACTAACCCCACCAACAGCATACTCAACAGTTTTAATGACAATTTCCCCCTCCTATTGGACTCTACACCAATGCTCGAAATGGTACACTGCAATCCAAACACTTTTTACTTGAGGACTTTCATAGGAGCACACCATACTTATCTTCCCCATATTTAGAAGTAATAATTCTCCTCCACAATGTGTTCTTTTCTTCCTCAAGTCTCCACCGCTATTCAACAAGGAATGCCAAATTCTTAATACCCAGGTCACAGTTGTAAAGGCAGTTAATCTTGTGATTTCTAAGGTCTCCTTAAAAGGTCAAAAAAAAGCCTAGAATTATAAAAGGAGAAGAAACAAAAGAAAAGAGACTGGATTGTTTCAAACTAATAATGTAGAGATGCCTAGAGCTGGGTGACACCTCCAATATATAGTTTGTATGGTTTGAGTATTTGCAGAAAAAAAAAAAAAAACTTGTTTTGAGTATTTACACAATGGCCCACTATATCTCAATAGTTATAAGAAGGGCTCACTATAATTCTTAGCACTCCCCCTCAAACTAGACATAAAATATCTACTATGCTTAGCTTATATAATGCCATATTATAACTTCTCTCGAAATGGCCTTACTAAGGAAATCCACCAATTGTTCATATATGTCTACATCGGTTTGATATCTTTGTTTTCAGTATTTTCTCTAATGAAGTGGACAAAACTTGAATATGTTGTGGGTTCATGGAAGACTTGATTTGTCGCAATATGCCATGTGTATTCCAATCCATATGGTTGTATGCTTTTGCTTTTTCCAAGTCAATTTTAATGATGCTACCGTTCTTGTGGAGGGCTTCCTAGAATGAATCGATTCATTTACTATCAAAAGCCTGTCCTGAATCTTTCTGTTGTGGATGATTTGCATTTTTTCCATCACTTTATGGAGTGGTCTCACTGAACAGTTTTTGTTCAAACATGTGCTTTATGTTTGGGATATAATTTTTTGTCTTTCAACTCTTTATGTGGAAGCAAAATTATAATGCTCTACTTTTTCTTGCTGTCTATCATCTTCTCAGATTTAGGATTACGACAGCCTAGATTGGAAGGAGATGAGTACTTATCCATTGTTGATGAATTCATGGAAGCTGTGTTTACGCGTTGGCCAAAGGCTATTGTACAGGTTGTGTTCTGTCAAATTATAATTCATAATTGGTTATATGATAATTTAGATCATGATTACCAGTAAAAAAAAAGATAATCTACATCCTGATTGATATAATGATTTTATAACTAGACAGTTTGAAGATTTCCAAATGAAGTGGGCATTTGAAACTCTGCAACGATATCGAAAAAGATTTTGCATGTTCAATGATGACATACAGGTTGAATCTTCATGATCACATCTGGTCTTGTGCTTAAATAACATGGTGTGGGGGTGTACAATAGATTTGTTCACGTGCTTATTCTTCTTTCATGTGTACTTCATTTGCATTAGGGAACTGCTGGAGTTGCACTAGCTGGATTACTGGGAGCTGTAAGAGCACAGGGCCGACCATTGACCGACTTTGTGAAACAAAAGATTGTTGTAGTTGGAGCTGGAAGGTATATATATTTTTAGAAACAATAGGTGGGATGTAAATGAATTGGGTTGTATTCAGTCCATGTTGGACCTGGACCTGGCTCCAATAGAACTTGCGAGACCCATGGCGTGATGTTTGCCCTATCTCATCCTTTAAAGACATGGGAAAGGGTGGTATAAAAAACCCTTTTTTTTGTTTTTATTAATGATGAAAAAAAAATCTATAGGCTAGGGTTGCAATAAAAATGATTTTTTTTACGGTAAGTGAGGATTTTGAAGTAGGGATAAGGGATTTTGTGTGATGTCCTATAGGAGTAGGGTATTGCAAAGTGTAAGGAAAAGATTTTCATTTTTTGCACTGTCCTTCGTTGTATGAACCGTTCTGCAAGGACTTTTTAAATGTCAACACTTGTGAGGCAAAATCCCTATAATTATTATATTAAAAGTAGAGAACGTACTTTATCTATTTTTTATACTATAATAAGATAAACATACATAGTGTTCAACAGGAATAAGACCCTTAGTTTGTGTCCTGTTCATGAAGGGTATTGGACCTAACTTGTCATTGGGTGCAGCCTCTTGGACCCAAATTTATGTTTATGTCCACCTAAATAAACCTAGATGTGGGGGTGGACTTGGGTTAGACTCGGGACTGTTGGTATTAGGGCTAATGCAATAAAATTACAATGCTGCCTCCATATATGCATGGTAAAAATGATACCCTTGTTTTAGGCATACTCCTAGCAATAATAATAGTTATCACCATCATCCTTGTCATCATCATCATTGTTGAACCCTCATCCATCTATCTGGATCAAATAAATGATGATGATGATGATTAATGGACCTTCTTGCTTATGCCATCTCCTTCCTTAACCTTGATCATGTTTTGCATATTCTAATGTTTATATTTAATGTTCAGTGCAGGGATAGGTGTACTTAACACGGCGAAACAAACTGCTTTAAAAATCTTGGGAAACAATGAGAGTATGGGAGCTAATAACCAGTTCTGGCTTCTTGATAAATCGGTGTGGTTCTATTCTTACAAAATATATTCTGGCATCAATTATAAATTCATTTTTTTCAATTCCAACTGGAAAGGCTTTTTTTAGCACTTTTGCATAAACACTAGAACCCTGATCTTCCCATGATGGAAGCAATGCCTTACCACTGCTCTAACAGCGTGTTGGCAAATCCTTTTTTTATTTATTTTAAGCTAAGCATATTAGTCCTATTTATGGTTTTATTATTAAATTTGTTGGTGTTGAAAGATGAGAAGTTTAGTTTTAAAAAAATGTAATTTAGAATTTCTACAATATGGTATCTACGAAGAACCTCAATCATGAAACATCGCGGGTGAAGGAACCGTAAATCTCATTTATACGATCTAGTAACGTTAACAAACTCTATTAGCATTTGGCAGTATGCCATTCTCTATTATCTGTTCGGTTTTCCCTTACATTCATTATCCATGTTTAATTGAGCAGGGCTCTACATAAATGTAATCTTTCTGATTGCTGTCGTTGTTTTCTTTATTCTTTAGGGTTTTTGGCCTTGAAAAGTTTTGTCAGCACTATTTGAAGGTTCAAATCCATAATCTATCAATTGGTGGAAAGTATCAACTGGTTGTTGAGCATGCAATCCCAAAATTCGCTGTGGCTGTTGTTGGGTGAGCCAAAGCCGATACGATATTTAGAATTTATCAACGCTTTCACCTGTATTGGCCGATATAGGCAGATACAGAATCTGTCTCGGTCTAAGAATTTTTTTTTCATTAAATCGTGAAAAAATTAATTTAACTTAGTTTAAAAGTTAGTTACTCTAGCTAATTCTCTTATACCTTTAGTTAAGCATGTTGCATAAAAAGCATTTATTCAAACGACAATTATATGAACCACTGTGTATCATGTTTATTATTTGGCCCCAGAAATTGTCTTGGAGCCTATTTTTTAACAAATGAATTGATTAAGTATAAATCTTGTAAATAAATTGCATTATAGTTATACCATTTATTTTAATGTATCGTAATCCATTCCTCTTGATTGTAGTGGATTCATATGGATCAAACAAATAGTAAATATGATCAATACAAATAGAGGCAAGTATTGGCCAATTAAAGAGATGTTGAAAATTTTTTATTCTTAAAATAAATCCTTAAGGACTGTATCATTACGGGAGGGAGGGTTGGCCTAGGTGGTTGGGTCGAATTATCACTAGGTGGGCTCCAATATTTATGAATAAAGCATTTTATTAGTTAACTTAATATAGCTGACTTACATGAATATATATGGACAAATGAATCAATGCTGTTAATTTATAATCATAGAGAGATACAGGACCTCTATGACAATGAAGATATGCACCTATCTTAGTAAATAAAAAAAAGGAAGCATTCAATTCCAGAATTTTTCAATATTTTGGTTCTTTTTTTTAGATTTTTATTTACTCCGTTTTTTATTCACTCTGATAACCACTATGTATCACCGCAACTGATTCGTATGCCCGATATGCACCATTTTGGCTGTTGGCTGGTATGCCCACAGCAACTGATTATTTTGATCCTTGAAGCACACAAGACGATATTCTTCAGCTCCACAGTGGACTCCCTCTCATAAAATAGAAGAATTGTATCTTCCTTTCTTTTCTTGACCCCATGGTGTCACTTCTTTTGAATTTTATTCCCATAAGGCTTTGCTGAAATTGTCAAACCATGTGCCCCTCACTTGTCAATGCCTCAGTGGGACTGCTTGCGCCTAAGAATTGCCTTCTTCAAGTGGCAAACTTGATTCTCCTACCTTGAACTAGAAAACTGGGAGGTGCTGTCTTATACACTTCTTTTGAGAGCTCCAATGAAGAAAGAATTCAACATTTTGGAAAGAGTTATTTTGTTACCACTCTGATGTAGACTACACTTGAATAGAATGCAACTACACTGAAAAAGAGGACTAAATCTTCCCCAACGTTAATCAAATTAATCAAGCAACTACAGCAACATCCAGCTTAGATGAAGGTGAAACAGGCTAGATCCAACATTTTGGCGGAAACCCAAGCAGAAGCTTATGAAATATGGGAACAAACTTGCATGTAGGCTAGCGCAAGGTATATTCTGAAACCCTTTATACATATACAAAGGTTGCGGTTTTCATTTTAGAACCATAGGGCTTGACCCATTTCATGTACAGTTTGAGATCATTTGAAGTCTACGGAAAGGTGTGAAGAGATATTTGGTAAAATAGTTACACAGTTTGAATCCCGGGACAGGTGTGATGGGCCCCTTTATTATATAACTTGTAGTATATCAGGTTGGGTTTTGATTAAATAGTGTAATCATTTTCTCTTCCTCTTAGTGTAGACTATAGATCTTTATTTTTATCTCTCTGAATGAATGCAATTATTGTTACTGTAGATTCACCCTCAATGACCTTGTTTAGTGACTGCGCTTTGTCCACCACTTTTATTGCATGTGCTTGCATTCTTAAATATTTCAATACATTTTGACATTAGAGCGCATCTGGCAACTTATCAAAAAGCCCTCACATATGGAAACTTGTCAAAAGGCCCTGAGTAGGCTTAGTGATGTGTGTTTTCAGTTAGATGTAGATGCTTATTTTGCTTTGGTTGAGTTTTTCCAGGAAGAATAGTTTTATTCTATTCCTTGTTGGGTACAGGGTCTTATCACTAAAGCTCGAAAGGATCTTGATCCAGCTGCTGCTCCTTTTGCAAGGGGCTTTGGTCCAGGAGAGATTGAGGGACTTGGGGAGGGGGCTAGTCTCCTTGAAGTGGTAAGTCTTTTGGATGTTCCTTGCGGCCTTATTTGGGCTTTGGCTTACATAAATAGAACATGCAGTATGACATGTTGAACAATTTCCTTTTATGTGAAGAGATAACTCTGATTCCCCTCGAAGCATTTATTTTGTTCAAGTGGAGTACTCACATATACTATTTTGAACCATTGAACCCTAACAGTTACACGTCAATATATCAGGTTAAAAGAGTGAAGCCCCATGTACTTTTGGGTTTATCTGGAGTTGGGGGTATATTTGATGAACAGGTGATTGTAACCACATCTTCTTCTTTGTCCTCATCTTCTTCTTTTTAATTAAATTAAAGACCAGTGAATGTGATTGCATCATATTTCTTGCTTGTGAGAAGAAGTTGAAGTGTCTTTTTTAGTTAGTGATACATGATAGTTTGATTTGATTTAATCCATAGTTTTCGAACCCAGTGGTTCAATCAAACTGATAGCTGTGTACATCCAATATATGCAAAAATATTCATGCAACTTAGTCCATCTCTTGTTCATATGACTTGTACATGGTCCTAAATGACTCCTAAATATTAGGAAGAAACTGTGCAAGTTTCATCTAGGCTTAATCCAGTACTGACTGAAATCTATACATCCCAAAAGTCAGGAGTTATGCTTATGTTTTGTGGCTGGATGGATGATCTCCCTCTCGATGCATTATGTGGGTTTGAGTGTCCCTAGTGTCCAGTAAAAAGGGAAAAAAAAAATGAAGCATTCTGTCTGAAATGAACTGGAAGCTATCTTTTTTTACATAAAAAGGCTAAGGTTTTTTGCTTCTAGTTTGGGTACCAATGTGTTCTTCTCTATTATTGTTATTGAAATGGAATATTGTGGTCAAAGAAAATGAAATTGTCTAGTGTTGTTTTCCATGCTTTTATCGTTTTATATCAGTTCTATAAAACAAAATTTTCTGGCAGGTGCTTAAGGCCATGCGAGAGTCGGACTCCCCTCGACCTGCAATATTTGCAATGTCAAATCCTACAATGAATGGTAGCTTTTCTTTTTATTATCGATTCTACATGCAATATAATCTGCATTGGAGTATACATTCATGTGATGAGTATCATTATCACCATAAACATTGTTATTGTTTCCATTATTAGTTTTCTTAATCTTTCTTTCATTTTGCATTTTTGTATGGAACAGCTGAATGCACAGCTGCTGATGCATTCAAATATGCGGGGTCAAACATAGTTTTTGCTAGTGGGAGCCCATTCGAGAACGTTGATCTTGGTTGGCGTTGTTTCTCGACCAGACAAAATTCATATTTGATTCAAATATTCCCTCTTTTTTAAACATGAAAGTTGTCCGCATGCAGGGAATGGAAAAACAGGTCACGTAAATCAGGCAAATAACATGTACCTGTTTCCAGGGTATATATTGAGTCCTCATTCACCTTACCTATCACAAAATTAAATGATACTGTCTAATGGGATGTTGCTTTTGATTCAGGATTGGTTTAGGTGCTCTTCTCTCAGGTGCTCATTTTATAACCGATGGAATGCTGCAAGCTGCTGCTAAATGGTAAGAACTCAGTTGATTACTTGATTTTCATATTAGCTCCCATGCTAACTGAATGCATATATAGGATACGTTTCGGGGGAGGGCAGGTTCCTTATTTTATTAAGGAACGTTCAGTGAGGCCTGCCTATGATAAATCCAAACCTTCGCAAACACCTGCCCTCGATCACCATGTATTGTGGCCTACCCTAAATTAATGGTTGAAAATTTGGGGCCCATAAATCAAGGGCTGGGATGATTTGATTGGGACCAATCTGATCTATTCGAAATCTGCTTGTATTCCTATGCCTCCCCTCATTCTCCTATGATTGGCATGCATCTATGTGAGCCCATAAAGAGTTCATTTTTTTAGAGAAGAAAAGGAAAATGAGTACTGCTCCTTACAGAATTTCCTCTTGAGATTGTCTACTCAAGACAAGTTAACAAAAGCACATCTATCTATCATAGTTGTACAGTGGTGCGAAAAAGGAGAAGAAAGGGGATGGGGGGTTTAAATGTCACCATCATCGTGCCTAAGACTAACTTATTTGGGGCTATCGTAATAACACAGTCTTAACACATCTTTCCTCACTGTTTTTCCATTCAAACCCTATTCGAAACCCCCTTCTCTTAGCTTTTAGAACTATTTACTTCTGACATGTTGTAAGAGGGCTGCTTCAAGTCTCCAGTGCACATGCCCAAGCTATCTTATGTAGTGTTCCTTGATTTTCTTTTCCTTTTCCTTTCCTAATTATTTAAGTTACCTGTAGTTCTCCTCTTATGTCCTCATTCCTAATTCTATTTTTCCCTGTAACTCGCACATCCATCTTCACATTCATTGCATTCACTTGAGCCTTTTCCTCCTTTCTTTGTTGCCCTACATTCAACTCCATTTAGAGAGTAGGTAACCATCGTTTTATAAAAGTGGCTCTTCGTTTGAGGTGGTGTTCTACAGACTACAATCACATTGCATTCATCTAACTTGTCTACACCTTTTATTTTCACCTGACCGGTCAATTTCTCTCCACTTTGCCATCCTACACTGATTCTTTCCATTGTATCCTACTCAAACGCTCCATTTTGTTTATAATTGACCTTAGGTATTGAAATCTCACTCTCGATTAATGAGTGATCTTCAGTTTTGACCAACTCTTCTACTCTACTATCAGATCCGCTAATCTTGCACTATTTTGTTTATGGTTTGATACCTCAATCCATTTGATTCAAACACCTTTCTCTGACGTTCTAGTTTCTCATTTACTTGGCTTCGTGTTTGCCTCATGATTACTGTGTCATCTGCTAACAACATGCTTTTTGAAGATGCATATGAACCGTAGAACTTAGGGTAGTCCCCAAGTGGGCCATCCATGTGTGAAAGCAAATCAACACTCAGGTCCTGTTTTTTTTTCATGGGAATTGAATTCATAGGAATTCATGATAAAATAAACTCCCAACAAGAATTATTAAAGAAGTGAATGTTTAAGGATGTAAGGTGAAGATGTAGATGCGATGCGACACTCACTTTCCTAGGATTTGAATTACAAGGATGATGATGGGGTATTCCACACACCCCCCCCCCCCCCCCCCCCCCCCCCCCCCCCCCCCCCCCAACTTTCGATTTCTTTTGTAGGGGGAGGTTATTCTGATAGTCATATTTCAAAATTCAATTTTGTTTCCTCAGTTTTAACCTCTTTTAGAACAAATTTCTTACACTTTCTATATATTTGAATACACGACACAAACAGTCTCTTGGTATTATTTCTTTAAACATTGACTCTAAATGTACATCCTATGTTACCCTGATACTTCATGATAGGCGATATTTTCATATCATAGTGTCATTATATAGGTAAAACCTATCTCTCTCTCTCTCTATATATATATATATATATATGAAAATATTCAAGTGAGAACTAGTTCTCATGTATTATATGAGAATTTTTTTGCGGGGCCCAACTAGCAACCCATCCAAACCTAGCAACCAATAGGGAACCCCCTTATAGTCACTAATCCCAAAGATTGGCACACATCCGAATGGACTGAACCGTTGGATCGAGGGTTGAGTATTTTTTTGAATATGAAGCCATTAAACTTGTGGGCCACGGATGAAGGGGTTAGGGGCATGGGTTTGGGGTCAAACTTGATACTTGGGTGGTCTCACATAGATCTTTCCATCCCCCCTGTTCCCATCCCCAAATGGGGACCACAATTGGGCCCCACAAAAAAGTTTTCATATAATATGTGAGAACTAGTTCTCACTTGAATATTTCCATATATATATATATATAGAGAGAGAGAGAGAGAGAGATGGGTTTTACCTATATAATGACAATATGATATGAAAATATCGCCTATCATGAAGTATCATCATCATCATGTATGAAGGAGCGGTAACGAGTGTGAAAACTACTTGTAGAGAGACAAGTGAGTTCCCAGTAACTATAGGTTCATTATTGCATCAGGGGCCAACCCTAAGCCCTTATCTATTTTCATTGATTATTGTAACGACCCGAAATCCAGGCCCAGTCGGACTCCGCATCATAACCAACAAGTACCATAACACCGTTGTGAGTTAAATCATAGGAAGCATAAATAATCAGGCTTTTATTTTAAATCTCAATATTTAATTAAATGATAATCCAAAAACTCAATGTAATCGGAAACATCCAAGATGAAATTAAATCATACAATTCCAAAAAAAAAAAAAAAAACTTTGTAGCTTGAATGAATCAACTAATGCATTTATGTAGTTTCTAATTTGATATGCGATTCCCGTGATGCTCATCCGCAGATATCGAATCCTATTCCTTCATTATCAGGATCCTTGTGTCTTTCTAAGTTTTGGTTACCTGGGTTTGGGGCGAAAACACAAATTAGTAATACCGAGTGAATAGAATTCTACATCTACATGTATATGTGCAAATAACAATATAATAAAAGAAATATTCAACTTGGTCATGAATTAATTAGGAGACATGTTTGTTAAGTTCGGTTAAGGTTTCTAATTCTAACCTTGAGACCACTACCTAACCACCATGTGCATAGACTTTCAAAATATGCATACACCTCAAGGGTGCCTCTGGCAACGTAAGGGGTGAACCATAGTCAGTTGAACGGCTGACCTATAGTCCATGCAACTGACCTAAAAGTCAGAAATTACGCAGATGACCTAAAGCCACGTAGTCCCCAACTCTCAGCCTCACGTGCTAGTGATCTAGGGGTTCCAATGGGTAGGTCCAACTAAACTATTATTCAATAGGTGTCTCATTCATGGATCACAATCTTCCTTGTTGCATCACATAAAACAAGGTACTTGAAATCAGCCTTTTACATGGAATCCGAATTAGTTACGTCCCACACCGACCCATTATAGGTATCCGGATCGTGTAAATTCAATCTCACACCAACCCCTTTTTATTTGGAGACGATTCCGAAATTTTCAGAAAGTATCAACATGATCATCATATGCAATATAAGAAACCATACACAATCTGTTCACCCATCTTTATCCTTATGGAAGAGAACATGTTATACAAGCAGCATGAATAGCACCGTTATTCAGCATTATAATTATGAATCCAGATTCATCAGTGTACAATGTTGCCAACCATGTAATCTCTACTGTTCATGTTGGGGTCAAGAGAACCAAACCTACTCATCACATATGCAGACAATAATTAAGAAAAACAACTCAAACAGTTTTTGTAGAAATAATAACCATGAGCAATCAGGTCCTTATTAGTAATATGTACAAACTTAAAATGCAAGGAAATAGAAAGGTAACGGGTTCAGCAATGTATATTTGGAGATTACCAGGGGTCTATTTGAAATTTCAGAAGGTCTGAAATTCAAGGAATGGTCTCAAATGAGCCAGAATAGGTCCAGCTATGTAATAGAGTAACCTGCCCCTATTTATAATTTCAGCACAATTAGAACTCAATCAAAGTTCAAGTTTCAACTCAGCAACATACCTCACGTACCTGTGCCCCAAACTGAACCCGACCCACTAGGGAACCTGGTCCCTAGGGTCTCCCATGAGTCCACCTGAATATCAACAGTACCAATCATGCATCAGGTGGCCCACCTGGGGCCCATAACCTGTTTTGAAAAACTGCATTCTGACGACCAGAACATGATATTTCTTGATTTCAGCGTGGATTTTTCCTTACTTCAGGGTTGATTTGAGTTGCCAATGCATGCTGACAATCCTACTAGCAATAAGGGATGATGTAGCATGATTTCTAAGACTAAGATGAGGTTTTCAAACTTCTCAACGACAAATACATGTCGGCAGAACAATTCTGGTACTATAGCAGTCGGGCAATTGAGAGAAAACTCAATCAATTTACATCTGACAACATTCGAATAAAAAATTCAAAATCCAGCCATCGATCATTCATTATATATTATTTCAACTGTCGATCAGCCAAAATTAGGATTCTACACAACAATCTATATGGAAAATCCGTATAAACAAATAGATTTAGAGATCGACTCACCTTTGATAGTAAAGGGTAGCCCTAGCAATGTGTGGTCAGCTATAGGTCATCGGCTGATTGCTATCTGCTACTTGATCTCTCTTTAACTTCTAATTGTTGTGATGACTTGAAGAGAAGAGTATGTCATGTGAAGTCTCCAAAAAGGGAAGCACATATATAATAAATAGTTAAGGTCTCCTTCCTTCTCCTATTATAATCCTTGTCTTAAAGAAACTCTGCTTCTTTACCATTCAAAAAAAAAAAAAGAAAAAAAAAAAAAAAGAAACTCTGCTTCCTTTTTTGTAAAGAAGTCTTCAAGGAAACATGTGCAAGCCCCTTGATGGGGATATGGTTGTCGTGCACTCCTTAACACTAAAGGGTTGGGTTCTATTGTTCAAGGGTCCCACTATTTCCTTTACTAATGAACCATGGCCCACCTAAAATAGTCCTTATATCAAAAGGGGTCCTACTAATTCTTATTAAGTCTTGTTCTTACATATAATAAAATAGCAAAGAAATAATAAGTAAATAGTGGACCTTATCATAATATAAGCATTCCTAACCTCTAATTGACTTAGACACATTACAATTATGAATGAGTTAATTGCTCATATTCAAGAGGAGCTACCTTGGTGCATGTTGTTTACAGATGATGTAGTGTTAGTGGGTGTGAATGCAAAAACTTTAGAGATGGCGGGAAGCTTTAGAAAATTGAGGCTTTAAAATAAGTCGTACAAAAGCTGAATATATGAATTGCAATTTCAGTGGGCATTTACAAAGAGCTGAAACTACTGTGAGAACTGAAGCTCAGGAGATACTGCAAATAGATTCATTCTGTTACCTTGGCTCGATAATAAAAAAGGATGGGGAGATTGATGAAGATGTCGAATATAGGATAAAAGCGGGATGATTAAAGTGGAGACTAGCTTCTAGAGTGCTTTGTGACTGACGAATGCCAATAAGATTGAAGGGAGAATTTTACAGGATAATGATTAGACGAGCTATGACCTATAGAGTAAAATGTTGGCCATTCAAGAAGCAACATACGGCATATGCACAAATTGGATGTAGCAGATATGAGAATTTTGGGGTGGATGTGTAATAAAATTAGGAAGATAAGATTAGAAATGAGCAATTTCGAGATATTTAGGGGTACCATCTATAGGGGGATAAAATTAGTGAAACCCGTTTGAGATGGTTTCGGCATATCGAATGCAGGTTGGTAATGGAACCGGTAAGTGTAAGTCTGTCTATCCAAGTTGAATATGAAGATTGGATAATAATAAGTGGAAAAATGAAGCTTTCCCTTGACTTAAAAATGAAAGTATGTTAAAAAGAATATTTTTATGGATTTGCTTTGTACTGATGCTGCCATTCTAACTTTGTTTGTCTTGTTTCTGTGCAGCCTTGCTTCCTATATGACTGATGAAGAAATCCAGAAAGGCATCCTCTATCCTTCTATCTCGAGGTAATATTTTATATTGTATAGTTGTATTTCTTTATGTCAAGATGATTCCTCTTCTATACATCGTGCTATGGCGTATGCTGATCCTAAGCTTGAATAAAGAAGATATTGGTGTCAGGGAGTCGGCCATAAAAACTCACCAAATCAGAGTGTGCTTCTGCACTAATGTAGCACTCAACCTACCTTGCATTACTAGGAAAATTGTTACAGCTGATGCAATATATATATATATACATTATAAATGTTATGCTTCTAGGTCAGAGTCATGGAAATATTTTATTTCATCTCATGCCAAATGCTTGCCTTTGTTTGACAAATGTTTGCACTTGTTAAGAAGGTAATAGTTTTCAGTATTCTTACACAAAAAAGAACTTAAACAGGGCATTTGTTATATATGTAATGAGAGCTATTCGGCAGATGGCCACTTGTACATGACAGCCTGATGACCATTCAATAAATGGGACATGTGGCATGTCAGTGGGTTCACCTCACCGGGTTCACTGGATACAAGAGGGTGGGATTTATAGATTAGGCAGGCGTTTATCAAAAAACATCTCCTTTGGTCATTGTGGGTCATGCAATCTAATAAGATGGCATGGATGGACAAAATAAAAACTAGTAACAGGCTTTTGATTGGATGACTAGCAACATCCAATGGGACTGCTTCTCGGGAGATGCATAATCGTCTTTTCTTATCTGTTGGTGCCAGCTGGACCCATTGATTGTAATTTGTTTGGTATCTCTCTTTTTCTTCTTCTCATTAGAAAAAAAGCTGGTTAGTTTTTCCTTACTATTGTAACATGGATTGAGTGATTGGTATAACATTAACATGTACTGATATGCTAAATAAACACTATGCAGCATTCGTCATATCACAACAGAAGTTGGAGCTGCTGTTGTGCAGGCGGCTGTTGCTGAAGAACTTGCTGAGGGACATTGTGATGTTGGAGCCAAGGAGCTCATGCACATGTCAAAGGTATGAACGAATTATTACTATCATTGTTGTTGTTGTTGTTGTTGTTATCTTGCTCGTTGAGGATAAGCTCTCAATTCGCTCTTTTAGGGAAGCAACAGTTTGAGTGGTCCTACTATGAATGAGGGATCTTCTAAAAGTCTTGTATAGTTGGCAGAGCTTACGTTTTAGTCTTTCTCCTTAATATACTCATAGGCATTAGGAAAGGAATAAAACAAAGGTTCAAAAAGAAAATGTAATATGGGAGGCTTAGGATCTTTAATCTGGTATTTGTCTTGGAGTTTTCCCATTTGCATCCACCTCTGGTTGAAATGAAGTGGAAATCACCTCAGGCAAAAGAGAGGTCCCAGTTGAAATAGAAGAACATCCTAAGGAAGAAAGATTATCAAAGATGAGGATTTTCCAAGGATGGTACCCACCTGGTGCACCCAATGGTTAATCTGCCCAACACTACCCCTCCCACCCCACACCTCCTTTGCGACCAACTGACTTTGATAAAACTAGGAGTCGGACAACTTTAAGGCCCTCAAAAGTCAGAACATTACCTCTTGTGATTTTGCCGTTGCATCCCCCCTACCTCCGTGATTGTCATGCTTCTAGGTGAGCCCCAGGAGCCTGGCTGGTCATCCTAGGGGCTGGACTCATTGTCCTCTTTATATCGGAGGTCGTCTTTCCATCTACACTGATCTCCATCAATTTGAACATCTGGCTTAATGCATGGGTATACAGCCTGTTGTCTGCTCCACGTGACAATGATAAGAGACATTGTTGGGTAGGATGTTGTGTTTCCGACTTATCTTGCCTTGAAGACTTGTGATGGAAGCAGATAAAATCCTGCAGAATGTGGTTCCTTGATGCTGGCTAGATTCATGATCGTCCAGCCCACTGGGCCCAAGCTCATAAAAAGATCTTCAATTCATGCACGAGTTTCTATTTTAGTATTAGCTGAATTTTTGGGATAAGTTTGAAATAATTAAAAAGTTGATTGTAGAGAATGCTAATTGCTTTAGAGTTTTAGGATTGTTTCCAAGAATAGAATTAGGAAAGTAGTGCTTATATAAAGGATTTTAATTCCCCTCGTTCAATTTTGCATTGATTAATAAAATTTCTCAGTAGAGTTTTCATTGGTGTGAGACCAACACAATTTCGATCCTTATGGATCCCTATTCCTAAGCCTTTGGCTTGGAGAGTAGCCCATTGGCTATTCTCCCTTTCCCGCGCTGCGTCTTTCTTGACTTCCATGATGCCCAAAATTCAGTTGATCTGCTAACTGAGAACCTTCTATTCTGCTGAAAATACTCATGCCACTTTCAATTTTAGTACACATAATATCCTTCATTTTAGGGTTTGGAGAGGGAATTTTTTTCAATGTTAGTGCATTAGGAGATGGGACACTTCATAATTTTATCTGTTTCTTTGGATACAGGAGGAGACAGTGGAGTATGTAGCTCGCAATATGTGGTATCCTGTTTACAGCCCTCTTGTTCATGAGAAATGAGTCATTTTTTCAGGTATATGACTTTTTTGAGAGTTCATTTTGCAGAAGCTAATTTATAATTATCCAGGAAGTCGTTCAACAACGATAACTAGTTTCATTTTTCTTACAGATCTTCAGGAGGATGATGGTAAAAGAAAATACTGTTACAAATAACGCCTCTTAATATTTTATCACCGCAAATTTGTACTAGTTTGCCTATCGGAAAAAAAGAAAAACTCTGCGCAAGCCTGGTGCATTGAATGTAACACTGATTATGGTTTAAAAGCCCAATTTGATAGTCCATTCGATCTTGAAGTTTTACTCCTACGGTTATGACATATTTATGGTGATTTAGAGTAAGGTGGCATGAAGCCAATGTGCTCTCTCTGTGTAAATAAGTCGAGCCGAAAGGCAGGCTGATTCAACATTACTATTGAGGCAATCCATGAAACAATTTTACCTGATTGAGTTTGGCATTTCCCCCATCTTAATTGTTGTTTTGATGCCAGATAATTAGGGTCATATGATCAGTCTGAGTTTTGTGATATACTCTTATAAAGAATGGTATCCATGCTTTCCCATCTTAATTGTTGTTTTGATGGCTACCAACCAGATAATTAGGCCTCTAGCCAGCCTCCTCTAGGATGCCCTCGCCAAAGCGTGCCATTTTCACTTACTCTTTATGGGCATGGATATTCAAATGTGTGTAAGAACTAAAGGTGAAATTTGGATCTCAGGTTAATTGAGTTGATGACTTAAAACTCAAATTGATCAACGAGTGACTCGTTGACTTTACCGTACTTTTATTATGTGGTAAAGAAAAGGTAGCTTGTAGTAAAGTCGTAAAATAAGTGGCGGCTAGAATTTGCCACACTACTCTTTTCATAAAAACATGCTAAATTTCAAATTGGGGACCTTCAAATTGTATAAAAAATAATTTGTTTAGAGTCACTTTGTTTAAAGGAAAAAGAAAAAAAAAAACCCAAACTCACAATATTCCAACGCCAAAGTCCCAACCCAATTGTCACATACTCCTGTTCCCTCATCAAATGGACCCTACAAAAGATCAGTCTGAGCTACAATTCAAAATCAATCTATCTGACTCTGTAGTAAGCAACAACAAATGATTTGATAAACAACTTAAATCTCATAACAAACAAAAGACAGAAGTTTTATCAAAAAAGGCACAGCCATTGTTACTCAGCAAAAGAACAAAAAGAAAAAAACAAAAGAAATCTCCCTTCCTTTCCCTCTAAAGAAAATAAAACCTAGAATAAAGACAAAATAGAGTTTTTCCTTTTTAATCACCTTTCTTGTGATGCTACACTCGATGAGAATGTCATAAACAAAGAGACGAAAACAAAAAATCAGAATAGAAATAGACTTATAATAAATAAGGAGGCTTTGATCGGAGGTCCCTCAAAGCATGACTTTAAGGCAAACATTCCACAATCTTTTTTCATAGTGTGATAGGTCTTTTTTTTTTTTTTTTTTTAATTTGAAGACTTAAAATGGCTAATTTACCCTTTCTTAAATCATATCCGACGATTAGTGAGATATGCCATTAATAATGGTCAACTACTATTTAATTGGCCAAATAAATTTTAAAAAATATAAATAAATTTTAAAAAATATAAATAAATTTCAAAAGATGAAAATAAATTTCAAAATACATAAATAAAATTAAAAAAAGCAAATAAATTAAAAAAACACAAATGATTTTGAAAGAACGCAAATAAATTTCAAAAAATACAATAATTTCAAAAAATGCAATAAATTTGAAACGAACGCGGAGAAATTTAAAAAGACGCAAATAAATTTTAAAAGATCCAAATAAATTTCAAAAAACCCAAATAAATCTCAAAAAATGTAAATAAATTTCAAAAGTCGCAAATAAATTTCACAAGACGTAAATAAGATTAAAAAACCCAAATAAATTTAAAAAGACGCAAATACATTTGCCAAAAACTAAGATGAACCAATTTTTCAAATTTCAGAGAAATTTGCCAAAAACTCAAGTATTTTTGCCAAAACTCGGTTAAATTATTTCAAAAAATGCAAACAAATTTCAAAAAGAGCAGCCTGAGTTTAGCTGAAAAACTCAGTTAAAATTTTCTAAATGGAGATAAATTTGACAGAAACTCAGTTATATTTTTCAAAAACTCAAATAAATTTACCACAAGCTCAGATAGATTTGTACAGAACTCCAATAAATTTGACAAAAACTTAGATAAATTTCAGAAAAACTCAGATAAGTTTTATAAAAACTCATAGATTTGTCAAAAAATGATATAACAGCCCTGCTGCCTTCTCTGGCGATGGTGCAACACCGTCGACTACGTTCGGTAAGTCAGTAGGGGTTCTGCAAACGAGTCAGGTCAACCCGACTCGGACCTAGACAGAACCTAGCCTGGGCAAAAAGCCTAGGTCTTCTTCTTCCTACATTCTTTGGTTTCTGTACCATAAACGAAATACCAGCAAGCCTGTTGCCTTCTTCCTTGAGTCTGGCGATGGCACGGTGCGGCGTCTGGTGGCGATCCTCCTTCTCCGGCGACACGTAGGAAGTCCGGCGATGGTGCTGGAAGTTGTCTTCTTTTTCAGGTTTTACTCCGGTCTGCAGATCAAGTCAGATGATCCTTGATGTGACTCGATCAGTGTGGCCCGGATGATCGACGGACACCAGATCCGAGAAAACCCAGAGGCCGAAAAAGCTTTGTCTTCTCCGGCGGTCTGCAACTGAGCAAAGCCTCTCTTGATTCGGAAACAACCGAGTCCTCTGCTTTACTCTGCCATGGCGGCCTCCTCTCCTCTCTCATTTCTTCCTCTGTTTCTTTTATGCCCTAGGCACCGATTCAAGATGTCCAGGTTGAAGAAGAAGAGGGATAATACAAGATTTAAAATTTGGAATTTCAAAATTTTATGCCTAAAACGGTTGAAAGGGTAAATCAGTCATGAAAATTGTGTCTAGGGACCTCTCGCCGAAATATGTCTAGCTACATGGACTATAGGCCTTAGAGGAAAAGTTGATGGACTGGAGGTATTACAAGACCTCTATGATGGACCTTTCACAAATTTACTCAATAAATAAATTACTATTACATAAATAGCGATGTTCATGGCCGAGTTGAGCTAGGTTGAACAATATCCAAGCCCGGATTGAATTTTAACCTTTAGGCCCAAGCCCGGCCCTACCCTAAATAGGACCATAAGTGCCTAGTCCGAGCCCAGCCCACATAAAATAGGTTAAGCTCGAGCCTAAGTAGATAATGTTTTTGTTTGATTCCCGATGGTGAAGGTGAAGGACCCACAGTCCCACACGCACACCCACACCCACACCCACACCCATGAATTTTTGTAGTTGATCCATTTATATTTTCCATGAGTGGACCCCATTGTAGGGTTATAAGATTCGGATCCCGTTTAGCAAGATAGTATATGATCCCATTTTATTCAAACGGTCAAAACCTAGTGTATTTCCTACCCACTCATTACCAAAGAAATCTTAGTAAGGCGTCCAAGGTTTGAGAACACACTATAACACTAGTAGCAACTGAAATCCAGCATCTATTTCATCCCGAAAAATTTTAGATAAAGCCTCAAGTTTTTGCCTTATTTCAAAAAATGACATAGGTTTTAAAACTTCTCAAATTAGTCCCTAAGTTTCTTACTAAATTTTCAATTAAGGACGTTTAGTTATTTAAAGGTATTTTCTGGCGATTTTACCCTTGATCAACTATTATAAAATATCCAAACTACCTTTTATTAAATGCCATGACATGGTTTCTGCATCCACTACATGCAGCCGATCATTTTGGGATCGTTGGTTGTCCTTGATCACCGCGAGGACACCGATGAAGGAAATGAAAAGGAAAATATAGCGAAAGTGAATGAGAGTTTTATTTCAATGAAGGGTACTTTTGGCATTTTTAAGAAATTGAGGGAAAATTTTGCAAGAAAATATTTTAAAATGAACGAATATCCTTAATTGAAAAATTCCTGAAAAACTTAGGGATTAATTTGACAAGTTTTGAAACTTGTGTCGACTTTTAAAATAAGGTAAAAACTTGAGGCCTTACTTGAAAATTTCCCATTTCAACTATAACCAAGTGATTAATAACGCGGCCTAGCCTAGTGTATTTCCTACGCTACGCGTATCTACGATACAATACAATACGAATATAGCTGTAACTGCCCCACTCCACTACAAAAGAAATCTTCTACCCACATTATTCGTTACTATAAATTAATTCAAAAGCGCAACCGGAATCTCACTCACTTTCTCTCTCTAGAAGCTGAATCTCTTTCAATTTAATTGAGAAATCATCTCATTCCATTTTGAGTTTTTCTCTTTTTGGGTTCTTTACTGCGTCTTCTTCTTCTTTCATTTGTGGTTTCCAGCAACCATAGATCTTAATTTACTAGGGTTTGTTTGTGAGAGATTTATTAACGAGATTGCAAGCTGCAATTTTTTTTCTTTTTTTTTTTAAACTCTGCAGGTGTTTGGCATTGTTCATTTTGAATCAGGGAGTTTGTAACAGTTGCATCAATTCAATATAGTAACGAGTCCCTTGTCATCAGTAGAGGACATATTCTCAATTTATCATCTTCGTCCAAATCACGGTTCTTCAGCCTTTACATCATTTGTACTGTATTAATGGTCAATTAGTGTGAGATGATCCTGTTCAATAGTAACTCATACATATAAGCTGAAGAATTTTTGCATTATGTTGTTTGTTTAAGGTCATCATCCTATTAAGATAAGCTGTGGAAACTAGCCTAAATAAAAAGTTTGGGATCATTGAGATGAGAAATTGAGCCGTGACATTCACAAGGTATTGGCGGTAGTGAATGAGTAAAAGTTGTTAACAATTGATACCGTATGTTAGCCATGATGACATTTGACATTTAGTGTGAGATGTTATGGCATTGAGTAGTGCCCATATACGTAGGGCGCTCGAACCTAGCCTTTGGATTGTCTGTGTTCTTTGAATGCCAAACTCATGGTTTTGTCAGGTTTTGCCAAATGATTTTTCATTCGTAAATTCTTTTGTTACACTTACATTGTTGATTGCTGTTGTTCTATTCCTTTTCTTCAATCCAATAGTAGGGCACGCCTGTGTAATGTGCAGGTCACCATCGCAAACACTTTTCCCTAAATTTACAGAAATTTGTAGAAAGCACTATTGAAGAAAAAGCATTTGCACAAAATAATGGATTTTTTTTTCTTTTTGTGAAATTAGCTCTCGTTTCCTTTCCATTTCCGTGATAAAAACAATTACATGCTTTTAAGGCTGTTTCCCTAGTGTAACTTAAAGTTGCCACGATAAAAACAAGGGGCATTCGGCGATGGGTCCCTGAACATTTCACTTTGAGGCCTTAAGTCCACAACAAAAAGTCATGCAGCCAAAGGTCCCTCTCACACTTTTGGATACCTGAAAAGACCAATTTACCCTTTCTTTACTAAACCAAAACCGTCTAGCCCGTCTCGTTTCACGATATCTCACGAGTTCTCAAATTCTTTCAATGCGCGCATGACGTTATGCTCCGACATGTTTCATCTTGATATGCTGACACATGTAAAGTTTGAAGACACATGTTTCATTTTGTATTATTCCATGTATACAAGGTGCACTCACACCAACTATGAGGACTTTGATACTCATTGTAAATAACTTGCAACACTAATCACAATAAACAATCTCCTGGTTATCGATTTCTGGTCGCAAAAATCAGAATAAGTCGGTCCTATTCTGTGTTGCAGACTGGAATAGAACAGGACGAAGAAGAAGGAGGATGATGGATTTGGTGATGGTTGATTCTGACCTGACCAGCTATAGAAGCCCAGCCCATAGCTCATTCCTAGTATGAAAAGAGATATTCCACCTGGTTTTTCCGTTACCACCCATCTCTCTCTCTTTGTAACTTCTCCTTTGTCTTCCTTTTTTTTGTTTTTCTTCTTCTGGTTTTGTGGGGTTGATGAAAACTGGGGTTTTTGAAAATTAATTCATCTTCTTCTTCATTGATTTTTGTTAATTTGTGGTGGTGATGGAGGTGGGATTCATTGGGGTTTTGATTTGCAGCCGCTCCTGCCACTGTTTGTCACTGTTCATTGCCGGATGTTACCTGTTCCCATCGTCGGAGGTTGATTTTTGCAAATTTATCTGAGTCTTTGATAAAATTATCTGCGTTTTTGGCAAATATATCTGAGTTTCTAACAAATTTATCTGAGTTTTTGTGAAATTTATTTGAATTTTCGTCAAATTTATCTGAGTTTTTGTGAAATTTATCTGAATTTTCGTCAAATTAAACTGAGTTCTGGACAAATTTATCTGAATTTTCGTCAAATTTATCTGAGTTTTTGTGAAATTTATCTGAATTCTGACCAAATCTATTTGAGTTTTTTGGGACCAACCCCATGGTCATTTGCAGCAGAAACCTCAGTTGCTGAAGCGGATGACATCTTGTCAGAGACTTCCATGGAAGAAACCTCCAAAAAGACTATGTAATCATGTTCTTGTGGCTGAGACATTAAACTCCAAGCAAACAGAGAGTGACTCTTCTCAGAGGAATTTTCACAAACATGTAATAGGCAAGCCTTGCCGAAACTGAGAAACCGGATCCGTGTGCATCATCTTTTGTCAATCATTATGGCCATAGGAAGAGTGTCGTTCTCGGTAAAACAAATAATTCAACATGTCTCTATAATTCATACATATTCCTCCTGCTATAGAATGAGGTGTAAAACAATTTCTCAGACCTATTATCCAATAGCATTAATCTCTACATTTGTTGTTTGGAACTATGGAGCACTTAACCCAAGATCTTGTCTACCAAAAAAATAAAAATAAAAAGCATACCTAAATTGTTGATCACAAAGCATTCAATCACCGTTTGGTCATCTCATCTCATCTTCTTCTTTATTATGCCCAGGTAAGACATAACCCATCAAGACCTGAGATTAAGAGAGAGAGAGAGAGCACACCCTTCTTCGTTTTTTTATTTTCTAGGGAACGATAGAGAAAGAGGGTGGGAGAAGGAGAATGAAAAGCAACCGGCAGCAAGAAATCACAGATCTATCCAAGTGAGATGGAGACGATTAGTTGGACAAGACCAAGAGACGCTTGGCTGGACTGGTGACTGGTCCCCTCTCTCATTACTCTTCTACTCTATGCCTTGCGTCCGACGGCAAACAGTTACAGGGGCATTTTTGTCTTAAAAAATAAAAACATGTGGGCTTAGGGACCTAAGGCTATAAAAAGTCTAGCTGAGTGGACCATAAGCCTTAAAAAGTTTTTTCTTGGCTAGAAACATTCAACTCTAGGGACCTTTTGCTAATTTTGCCTAAAAACAATTATATGCTTTTAAGGCTGTTTCCGTGAAAGATAAAGCCCGTGGAAGATAAAGCACAAGTTTCCTCTTACTCGGATGTACACAAACGCAAACAATTCCTCTATAGACCAGTACCTTATCTTTCCTAATATTCATTATGCCTTCCGCTTATGACTTGATTCTTGCAGGTTTCTACTGTCAAAAGTTAGAATCCTCCTTTCTTTTTAACTACCTTCCATAAAGTTCCCTCATCTATGAATTCCTCCTTTCTTTTTAACTAGCTTCCATAGAGTTCCCTCATCTACGAATTCCTAGACTTTGAATAGGAAATTCCCCAAAGTCCCTTTAATTGTTATTGTATTTTTCAACAACTATTTACTGTATTCAGCTCCATTCATGCATCTCAACCATTCTACATTTATCTGGTCCATTTTTGCTATGCAAGGCACACAACCCTTTTAATCACATCTCATCATAGTTCCTACAATTTCACACAATAAAAAATGAATATGTACGTCCAATACTCAAACTTTGGGAAATAGTTTTTCTGAGCGTCATGAATAGAGAAGGATGTCAAATCTTTGTGAATAATTAGCTAAAACCTTCATTCTTCATTTGTTTTACAAGCAAACAAGTTGATACACAAGATACTGACATTATTGTTGGAAATATGTGGGCCTCTAGGATAGGTTTAAAAAACTTTTGACCAACTTAACACAGTGATCAACTATCCAGAAGGCTACAAAACCCAATCCAGCCATCATGATCAGTAAATAAACCTATCAAGAAGATAGTACAGCAACAAATAAGCTACCATAAAAATCTACAACATGCAAGGAAGTAAATTATTCATTGGAGCTCGGTTGTGCTTGAATGGAGAAGTTGCATTTTTCTTTGATGAAGAAACTCTTTCACTAATCAAATAGGAATCTCCAAGACCTCTTGATCTTCCACGCTATGACCCATTTCAGATTCTCTTTTTCTCAAGAAGATGGTGGGATCTCCAAGAGAAAGCTACTAGAAACTCAAAGGAGGAACTAAAAGAAGAACTAGAAGAGGGAGAGGAGAAAGACCATGTGCAACTCTTGCACAAAGGTGTGGGATGTCCAATTCTTGGACCTCAAAACCCTTGGGCGTGAATCCCTACGGGATTATGCATGGGCGTGCAACACCTCCTCTTCTCCTTTTATAGCTTTTGTAAGCCCCACTTACTAATTTCTATTAGAAGTCTTACTTCCATAAGAATTAGTAAGTTTCTCTTCTTTACCAATTAAAATAGAAGATTTCAATTAAGAATTGGCAACTTACTAAATCACAATTAGAAGTCTCACTTCAAATATGATTAGTAACTTTCAAATCCCTTTCTAATTAAAATAGAAGTCTCACTTCTACTAAAATTAGTAAGTTTACTATTACCACTATTAGAAGTTTCACTTCAAATAGAAATAGTAACTTTCCTTTTAGAGTTCAACTAGAATTAGAAACTTTCTAATAATTGGGCTAACGTGGGGACCACTAGGAATTCCTTAGAAAGCTGGTTCCAACTGGGACTCGCGACCCCACATCTCATGTGCAATCTGGGCCCACAGTTAATTGCAAATAACTCCACTATATAAATGCAACTGAACTCCAGTCTTAGGAAGATAATTACATAGAAGACCCTAAACTTCCACATTACTACAAGTAGGCACCTCTATCAATATTCATGGATCAATTGGACCTATCTTCCAAACTAGATCCACATCTTATTATCCTTGAACCCCAATTAATTATAATGATCATGATACATTTCCAATTAACTCTTAATTGGAATGGGTGCGCACTTACCAATGATAAATCCATTAATTGGCACAAGGGGATATTAAAGATAGATTCCATCTTGACTATTGAATGTTCCCACAGCTCTACTACCACGTGCCCAAATTACCGAAGTGTTGACCTATAGTTGGCCTCACTCATTGGTGACTCAAAGCAAATGAATAGATAGAAATTTGAGTTTATTAATGTCTCAGGATTGAGAGCTTACTGCTAGGGAATTATGAGAGCAGACCTTAAAGTAAAGACAGTGTTTATAAGGTACTTTTCATGGTCCTTCAATACATCCAATGTACCAGCACTATGATCCAGAATCTTCCATTCTGATGATCGAGACAAATCACACTATTTGATAGTGATCAAAGTACTGCAACCTTGTCAGATGAGATGTCCAGTCTCATTACTGGTTGTGAAGATATTCAAGTATAATATTTGTTATACATGTCTCCTGTATGTGGATCTCATCCATACACATGTATTAGATCTAGTATACTTATGGACTCCGGTTCATCTCATGAACATCATGTCATTCGTATTGGTTATATGCAAGTATATAATAAAACACCATTCATCTCATGAAAGGAAAACATAAATATATTGATAAATAAAGGAACTAATCAATTTATTTCATCATATACTGGTATTGAGACCATAAAACTAACAATTATATCTCACATAAACCAAAAAGGGTCTTACTTAATTTTTCACATAAACCAAAAAGGGCCTTACATTATTTTTCACTTAAACCAAAAGGATTCTTCTTAGTAGGCTACTACCATCGACTAAAATAACAAAGCAAACAGAATCTTGATACATAGCCAACAACATCGCTTCTTCAAACAGAATCATCGATCCATAGAAGACAATAACGCTGCTTTACTTTTAACTCCACCATTGTTACCCTACATGAAAAAAATGGTAATGTAAAAAAAAAAAACCAATGAAATAAAAGAGAGAAAGAAAACAATAAAACAAAATTTATGTTTGAGTTTTATGGGGTTCATATTTTGCAAAGAGAAGTGACTATATTCTCTTTGCGGTACGTGCATTAGGACATATTTGCTAACCTACCATGCTATTTTGCTAGATTGTCCAAGATGGAGTCCATTCTCGATCGAACTCATAGAAGCACACCAATGACTATATTTGATTTGATGCTTCACCTAATTACTTTAGTTCAATTCACCATTCATCCACATAGGCCCAAGGTCTTTTCTTTTACAACCAACTAATTTTGAAAACCTTTCCATAAATAAGTCTCGACACCATCTATGAAACGCCAATACCGAGATTTGACGTATAATCAAAAGCCTGAAAAAACTAGCAAGCTCCATTTCATGAAGAATTTTTTAACATATTTTCAACCAATTTTTCTTTAATGCCTAACCCCAGAGACATCAAACATTAAAAAAAAAGTTCATATCTTATTGAATGGAAGGAAAAAAGAAGGAAAAAAAACTCTTGTCATTTAAAGCACAGATCTTCTTCATGATTTTAGTAACAACAAATATTTTTTAACATAAAAGAACTTATAGATAACATGGATACCATCTTCTTCATGGTTCTAGTAACAACAAATATTTTTTAACATAAAAGAACTTACTTATAGAAAACATGGATAGCATCTTCTTCACGGTTCTAGTAACAACAAATATTTTTTAACATAAAAGAACTTACCTATAGACAACATGGATACCATACAAGTTGGATAATCTCCACCCAACGCCGCCCCCCCCCCCCCCCCCCCCCCCACACACACACACACACACACACACAACACAACAACAACAACAACAACAACAACAACAACAACAACAACAACAACAACAACATACAACCAAAAATAGTTTTAAAAAAGTGGCATCCTTCATGCACCATACGATTGAACCCAAAATGGTCCATAAGGGTCATCTCAATCCACATTCTATTTGAAACTATTATCGTCTATCATTTACAAACAAAACCAAACCAAAAACTTACACATCTAAGGGGCTTACTTTCTAGATTCGACCCAAGTTCAAGATCCTTGAATTCCTATACAAGTTTGGCCTAAGATGAGGGAAACTAGAAGTCAGAAGGCATAAATTAGAAGTTCCTTTCTTAAAACACATAATAAGCTTCCTCCTTACATTATCCACCATTAGAAGTTCCCTGCATACATGCCTTAGGCTATTGTGACCATACAAATGCCATTCATGCATACTACTACATACTACCCACAAATTAGATTATATTTATAATACATGATTTGACAGCTAGAAATTACTTCCTTGAAAAAAAAACATAAATAAGAACATACCTGTTTGCACTACATGAAGGATCATCAACTTGATTTATGGCCAGGTAATGCGCGAGGATGCAGCACATGTTTAGGAGTTGATGGGAGTCCTCTATTACCTTGTAGTCCTTTATTCTTCTTGAATTTAGCAAGCTTTCTTGTCATCAAAGAAGTTGTAGTAGGCAACCCTCCAAGATCTCTTGAATAACAAAATGCCACAGACAACCCAAAAGCCTACAACAAATCCAGGCCCCATGCTAATAAAAAATAGTTTTATTTCCAACTCATCTTTAGCTTCTTTGTCTCTATCAGAAAGCGGATGTGAATCAGGAAATATTTCATCTCGTGGGCACTTGTTCAAAAGTGGTGACCCACATAATAAAGGGTTTCCCATGTAGATGGATGAATCATCATTGATATCATCATTGATAATATCAAGTTGGTTGCTAGATGGAATTCTTCCTGAAAAGTTGTTGTGTGACAAATTCAAGTGACTTAAAAAAGTCAAGTATGAGAAGCTATGTGGAATCGCTCCTGAAAGCTGGTTCCATGAGAGATCTAGAGATTCTATACGTTGCAAGTCATTAATATCTTCTGGGATTGTTCCTGTCAACCGGTTTCTTGATAAATTCAAACTCTGTAGGCCAAAAAGATGAGTAATCCCTTTAGGAATTTCTCCATGTAGATCATTTCCTGATAGGTTTATATTTGTCACGAGTGAAATTGTACTGCTATACTCATATTGACTTCCTTTCCAAAGCACCCAAATGCTCTCTAAGTGATATGATTGCATACCACTATAAATGAGCTCCTTTGTTTTGTTCGTTGTAGCCATTGCACTGAAGTTACCAAAGGACTCATGTATTTTTCCTGACAAATGATTTTGTGAGAGGTCCAAGACTTGAAGTTGAGAAAGTAACGATGGCTGTGGAGGAATGTTCCTCTTAAACATATTAGATCGCAAGATGAGGAACTTAAGAGAAGTTAAGTTCTCACCAATCCATTTTGGTATCCTCCCTGAGAATTTATTTTCTTCGAGATCAAGTGTGATCAATCCTGTGCAACTCTTCATGGATGGAGGGAGCTCTCCTGAAAGCTTGTTTTTTATCAAGTGCAATGAAGTAAGCTGTGACAAATTACTTTTTGAGCTCGGAACGCCTCCACACAAGAAATTATTTTCTAAGTCCATCGTCTCCAAATGTTGCAAATCCCATAAACACTGTGGAATCTCACGTGTCAACTGATTATTAGATAAACTTAAATATATTAAATCTTTCATCTGGCATATTGATAGAAAAATGCTTCCTTTCAAGCGGTTGCTGGAGAGATCTAGAAAAGTAGTATTTGATGATAAAATTTGAAAAATGCTTGAGATGACATCTGAAATACTTGCATTTGACAGTGACAAATAAGACAATTGCTTTTGAGTTTGGAGCCACGGTGGAAATTGGGGCCCTAATTTGCAATCATTCATTATGAAATATGTAAGATGAAATGGAGGAACCCAATTAGAACTCACATTGAAAACTAATGAAGTTGAAGAGATGTCTAATGTTTTCAATTTTATGAGATTGAAAAAGTGAGCTTCTGTTTGAATACATTTAAAAGAATTATTAGATAAAATTAAATACTCTAGATTTGAAAGTTGTCTAAGGCTTTCAGGAATGGACCCATTCAGTTAATTACTCTGAAGATTTAGTGTATTCAAAGATGACAATTTTCCTAGAGACGGAGGAATGGAACCAGAAAGAGAGTTTCTATAAAGATACAATTTTCTCAAGGAAGACAATCTTCCAAGAAATGGAGGAATTGGTCCGGAAAGAGAGTTATGAGTAAGATCCAATTCTCTCCATGAAGACAATCTTCCTAGAGATGGAGGATTGGAACCAGAAAGAGAGTTATGAGTAAGATCCAATTCTCTTAAGGAACACAATCTTCCAAGAGATGGAGGGATGGAACCAGAAAGAGAGTTTCCATAAAGATACAATTCTCTCAAGGAACACAATCTTCCAAGAGATGGAGGGATGGAACCAGAAAGAGAGTTTGCATAAAGATACAATTTTCTCAAGGAAGACAATCTTCCAAGAGATTGAGGAATTGGACCGGAAAGAGAGTTATCAGAAAGATGTAATATTCTCAAGGAAGACAATCTTCCAAGAGATGGAGGAATTGGACCGGAAAGAGAGTTATTAGAAAGATGCAGTCCTCTCAAGGAAGACAATCTTCCAAGAGATGGAGGAATTGGACCGGAAAGAGAGTTATAAGAAAGAGATAATTTTCTCAAGGAAGACAATCTTCTAAGAGATGGAGGAATTGGACCGGAAAGAAAGTTCTCAGAAAGATCCAATTCTCTCAAGGAAGACAATCTTCCAAGAGATGGAGGAATTGGACCGGAAAGAAAGTTAACATAAAGATACAATTCTCTCAAGGAAGACAATCTTCCAAGAGATAGAGGAATTGGACCGGAAAGAGAGTTACCAGAAAGATAGAGAGATGTCAGATTAATGAATTGCCCTAACCAATCAGGAAGATGCCCACGGAGTCCATTGCCTCCCAAATACAAGTCCTTCAAATTACTCTTAATGCATCCTTTAAAAGACTCCTTGAATCTGGTTATTTCTCCATTGAGATTATTCTCCTGCAAATTCAAGGTTTGTAAGTTGCAAAGATTCCCCAAGGGCAGTTGGAATGGGATATGAGAAATGATTGGAACTAAGGTCAAGCGACACCAATCTGCTGTTATTAAACACCCAAGTAGGGATCTGAGGCCCAAGCCTGTTCCCAGACAGATCAAGGGTAGAAACAGATGTCAAATTCACTTGAGGAAGAGATGCAGAAATGTTGGGAAGCTGGCAATGGGACAAATGTAAGCTCAAAATAGAAGGAAGCATATTTATTGAAAGTAGCCAATCAGCTGCCATACTGAGGTTCACCGATCCCATGTCAAGGTATTGCAAAGAAGAGAGGCCAGAGAGCCAATCAAGTCTATCCACATGCAAATCATACGTCGGAACAATGATAGCATCGTAAGAAGAACCATCACTCAGATTTACCCATATTTCACGATAATTGTTGAGATCAAGATAACTCAAGGTAGAGAGATTCCCTAGCTCATGAGGAAGCCTTCCACCAAAGCCCGAGGCAGAGAGGTTAAGGCATCTTAAATTCTTGAATGAACCGATGAATTTTGGGATGACTCTTCCTCCAAAGGAATTGATGCATAGGTCCAAGTGTTGCAAATATTTCAACTCAAGCAAAGATGGATTTATCTCACCAGATATGCATGATCTATTGAATGCTGCTTCAAGATCGCTGTGTGTTGCAATTGGTGAGGAAGATTGCATTTCAGCGAATGGACCTCGGAGGACGAGTTTGACGACATGCCCTATTTTGTTGCTGCAGTGAATGCCTGCCCACCTACAATAATCGTCTCTCACCCAAGAAGAGAGTCGGTTAGGAGGGTCCAGGAGACCTTGTTTGAAGTGGATAAGTGCTTGTCTCTCTCTTTCCAAACAACCGCCGGAATTGGTTGTTGTGTCTCCAACACAATTGAATTTCAAGGATCCAATGCATAAGATTAGAAACCCAAACCACGCCCAGGTGACTTGTTCCGTCCACCACAGAATGACGATGGATCCAGTTCTTGGATGGAAACGGATCCAAACAGGTTCCAGGAAACGGATCCAAACAGGGAAACCCTGTTTGGACCCCTGCCATCTCCTCGCATGTGTCACTCCCAGGTTGGTCCAAACAGGGATCCGGTTCCTAGATCTAGATATTAAAAAAAAAAAAGTTGACGAGGCAGTCACTAAGCCTGCCTACCTTTTTCACAATTGAGGTAGAAAAAGAAGGCCTCTCCACTTACTCTGGTTTAGGACTTTATGACACACGTTGGTCTAGTCCACACCTATATGTCTTTTTTAGCCTCTGGCCGTGATACACGAATCTGGAGTCTGAACCCTCTCACCCTTTAACTTGAGAAATATATATATATATATAGGGAGAGGCTCTCCTCAACTGCAGTTAAGGGGAGCCTCAGCTGGAAGCATGTGAGGAGAGCGTGCGACCCGTTTCAAATTGGATCGATGAAATATTTTGCAGCCCGCCCAACCCTCTTTATTTGAACAAAGTATTTCATGTGTCTCTTTCCGCCCAAGCCTCTACGAAAAGGAAAGGAAGGAAAGGTTCTTTCTCTCTCCATCCCGAGCATTCTCTCTACCGGAGCTTTCTCCATCCCAACCATCCAGGGCTTTCCGTCTCCCGGAGCTCTCTCTCATGCACCTTTCTCTCTCCCGACCGAACAGCAGGTGAGCACTCTCTCCTTCCCTCTTCTGTTCTCTCCCCCCCGTCTCTCTCTCCCTCTTTCTTTCTCTTTCAATGGTTTTTCTTCCTTCCCCACATATCCTGCTCTCAGATATCTACTCACAGATTGGGGTTTGTATTTGGATTTGGGATTTGGGATTTTAGGGTTTCTTATGGAGATTTGACTTCTGTGATCTAGAGTTTCTGTTGCAGATCATGTGAAAAAGTTTCAATTTTTCTTAGTTTTAGAAGCCCGTTCAAAATTTGATTTGTATTTTGATGGTTTGATTTCTCTGCCATCAGTATAAGAGCATGGTTTGATTTCTCTGCCATCCTTTGTACCATTGCTCACAAATGTGGTGTTAGGCGAGTGAATGGAGTAAGAGGGCAGTTTAGGAAATCAGTGGTGTACACACCATCCGACTGCCCAAAGAAGTGGGCTTGGAGGAGAGCCGTGGTGATACCGGTTTGGGTTGAAAAAAAAAATCAAAACGTCATCTCATCTAATTTGATATTTGATTTCAAATCCTTACTGATGCAGGGTGGAATGGGCAGTCATCCATTTTGCCCAAATATTATACAGCTACCATATGAGTATGTTCAGGGCCAATTTGGATTTGTCATGTACAAGCAAATATTTGGAACGTTATGTGGATTCCATGATTCAGTTAGCTATAATTTATAGCAATGATCACTGATACCGGTTTGGGTTGAAAAAAAAATCAAAACAGCATCTCATTCCCATGTAATGTGATATTTGATTTCAAGTCCTTATGCAGGCTCTGATTCTGAAATGCTTGGATAAAAAAATTGGTAAAGGTAAGATGTCTTTGACAATCTAGATTTCACTACTGTATTTGTGAGAACTTTTAATTTTCTAACTTTTGACTTTTGTGCCTTCCCAGGTTATGAAGGTAAAATGTCAACATATTGTGACTTCATAGCAGTCTGGACAACTGAAGAATTTGAGGGCCTGGGTTTTGTTGGTTATGGATGTTTGTTTTGGTTGTGAACTTTTGAGTGGTGTATTTGACCTATTGCTTGGTCACTGTTCACTGTAACAGGAATGCATGAAGAGAATGAGGTTTCCTATGTGTGTTTATCTTAACAAGACAAGTAAAAAAATTATGAAGAGAATGAGGTTTCCTATGTGGGTTTTTGTTGTAGGTTCTGAAATATTGGGCTCTGTATGGAGATTGTGGGTTGTGATTTCTGAACTCAACTTCATCAATAGTGGATAATTCATGAGGAGAATGGGGTTTCATAAGTGGGTTGTTTTTGTAAGTTATGAACTGTTAGTATTTCATAAGTGGGTTGTTTTTGTAGGTCATAAGTTGATAATTCACGAGGAGAATGGATAATATATGTTTCCTATACAAAGTAAGACGATTCGGCCCATTAAAGCCTGTAACCCCGAAATGTTGGTCTCAAATGAAATTCAGGGCACATTAAAACCAGTGACCCCTGATGATACACCCAGAAAAGTCTGAACATTATATTCTTTCTGTATTATGAAATTGGGAATGGGACAAGGACCTGGACAGTTTTTTTATTTATTGAGGAAATGGAAGAGACATGGACAGTTTTACCAAGTCTAAAAGTCACACTAGGTCATCATCTCATCATCGTCTTAACCCTTTAAATGGGTTTGGCCAGGAGAAAAACAAGGCAGATAGAAGAAGACCGCCAAACTTAAATGGGTTTGGCCATGTTCTATGTGCTTATTATAATAGATTACAATGATAACTGGATACTTACAAGCACTACAAAACACATATTTTTTTTACCATCAAAATGTAAAAAAGTTAATTCTTTTTCTTACAAAGCAAACATAACCATTAAGCATAATAACTACATCAACTTCAATTCACGTTCATTTTTCAAACACCAAATATATGCAGCAAAAGAGATAACAATGACGCAAATCGATTTTCGCATATGTTTCTCATATTTTGGCGCTCTATACTTTCTCTTAGATGTTGTATTTTCAGCCTCATTTCTTCGATGGAGCTTTTCATTTTTTCCATTTTCGCTTCAATTTGGTCGCATTTTGAGTTTGAGTTAGGAACCCATTCCGACGCAACTTAATCCATCCAAATTAGAAGACCACAACCTCTTGCTCCCTGCAATAAAATGCATCGTAATATCAATAAATAATGTTGTAATCAAAATAAGACATTAATGTGTGATGTTGGAATGTTAGCTTATATGCAAATCTGGACGTTTCCAAAATTTGCGCCTAGGGTTGAAATGAAAAGAAAATAAAAAACACTGATGGATGATCATCGCTCCTGCCTCACTCTAAATCTAACATGAGACAAAATTCATTTAATTGACCCAACACAGTTGAGAAAGGCTTTGAAGATGATAATGAAATGCATTAATAATGAGATGACCTGATTATGGATTTTTATTTTTATTTTTGTGGGGTGGGCAGACACATTTGGGCCGAGTGTAAAGCCAGGAAAGACTTATCTCCTTCGTTTCATCAATGCTGCACTGAATGATGAGCTTTTCTTCAGCATAGCTAACCACACCCTCATGCACTGTGGTGGACGTCAAGCCCTTAAACACAAACACCATTCTCATTACACCAAGTCAGACCACCAATGTTCTACTCCACAGTCCACGCCAAACCATATTTTCCCACTACTACATTCTTAATGATGGCCAGACCCTATGTGATCGGCCTTGGCACCTTTGACATTTCTGCAACTGCCGATATCCTCAAATACCACCACCCCAATTCCTCTCTTTCATCAAACACCCAAAAAATCCCTATTCTAAAACCTTCCCTTCCACCTCTCAACGACACTTCCTTCGCTGCAAATTTCTCAAAGAAATTGCGCAGACTAGCCAATGCTCAATTTCCAACAAAGAAACCTCATACTGTCAATAAACACGGGGCGGACCCTTGCCCCAAGAACCAAACTTCCCAAGGGCTCAACGGGACCAAGTTCTCCACGTATTTCAACAATGTGTCCTTCACAATTACCACCATGGCTCTCCTCCAGGCCCACTTCTTTGGGCAGTCGAATGGTGTGTACACCACTGATTTCCCAAATCACCCTCTTATTCCATTCACTCGCCTAACACCACATTTGTGAGCAATGGTACAAAAGATGGCAGAGAAATCAAACCATGCTCTTATAATGATGGCAGATAAATCAAACCATCAAAATAAAAATCAAATTTTGAACGGGCTTCTAAAACTGAGAAAAATTGGAACTTTTTCACATGATCTGCAACAGAAACTCTAGATCACAGAAGTCAAATCTCCATAAGAAACCCTAAAATCCCAAATCCCAAATCCAAATACAAACCCCAATCTGTGAGTAGATATCTGAGATTAGGATATGTGGGGAAGGAAGAAAAACTATCGAATGAGAGAGAGAGGGGGGGAGAGAGACAGGGGGGAGAGGGAAGGAGAGAGTGCTCACCTGCTGTTCGGTCGGGAGAGAGAAAGGTGCATGAGAGAGACAGCCGTCATGAGAGAGAAAGCTCCGGGAGACGAAAAGCCCTGGACAGTCGGGATGGAGAAAGCTCTGGTAGAGAAAAAGCTCGGGATGGAGAGAGATCCTTTCCTTCCTTTCCTTTTCGTAGAGGCTTGGGCGGAGAGACAAAGGAAATACTTTGTTCAAATAAAGAGGGTTGGGTGGGCTGCGAAATATTTCATCGATCCAATTTGAAGTGGGTCGCACACTCATCTCACATGCTTCCAGCTGAGGCTCTCCTCAACTTATATATATATATATGGGGATGGCTCTGCAGCTTAGGGGGACCATCAGCTGGGGCGTGTGATATCCACGTGTGGCGAATTGGGAAGAAAAATTCAAGGGCCCGCGTGTTTTTCATATTTCCCCCTTTCTAACCCATCGATCTCATTCTCCCTCTCTTCCATTTCTCTTCAGCCACGGTGAGGAGCTTCTCTCTACAGACTGTCTCGTCTCTCTCTCCCTCTATCGTCTGCACTCCCTCCCTCCGGCGAGATACAGAAAATCCGCAACTCCTCCTCTCGTCTGCAACTGTCCGGCCCTCTCGTCTGCACTCGCCCTCTCTTATCTGTAATCCCTCTCTCGGCCCTGCATCTCTGCCTCTCTGTCGCTTCGGTCCTGCATCTCTTCCGTCTCCGTCGCTTCGGTCCTGCATTATGCCCGCCCAGAGAAGGTTTTCAGTCATCTCCTCTCTCCACTGCGACTCTTCAGGTGATCAGAGATCATTTGCTCTCCGGAAAACTCGCGCGCGCTCTGCGCCCAGCCCGATCATAGATTTGCGCCATCTGCAGCCCGCCCGCCCATTTTTCTGGCAGGATCCATCTGCGACCCCTCTCGATCTCGCCCTCTTTCGCTAGCTCATCCTATCCTCTTTCCTCTCGCTCTCTGCTATTTGCAGCCCCGTTTCTCCCTCTCTTTATATGTGCAGCTCTCACCCTCTTCACAGGATGGATGAAGATGCTTTGTGAAATTGGCTGTCTCGTATTAGGAATGTTTGAGTATTGCATTTTATTGTGGATGTTGGGATGTACTGAGTGTTAAAGGGGATGTACTGCATTTTATTGCATTTTTTCTTGAATGTTACCACTTCGCTGAACTTGTTTGTACCATGGGATGATTGGATAGTTAGATAGTGAGGTTGACTCCTATCTTGGCTCTGAATTACAACTAGGTGGCTAGGCCTCTGGATTTGCTCCATTTTCAAGCTTGGATCGGCAATTCAAACAAGAGCCCCCAACACTAAAATTGGAGAGAGAGGGATGTACCGCTATCTCTGTATTTTTTTAACAAATGGATGTCATCAGAGCAGAAAAAAAATACTAACGCCATTTAGTTAAGAGGAAAAAGAAACCGACGGCATTTCAATATAATCATAGAAAAAAAAAATAGAGAAAAAACAATCCAAAATCCTGATGTAGGCGTCAGTCTCATTCCCTCCTTTCTCTTTCTCTTATCTTCTCCTTATTCGATTCACATTTCTTTAATTTTTTTTAGCTTCCTTCAGCTGGATGTGTTTTGATCTCGCAGAGGTTGGGTATGTTGGGAGAGAGACGAGTAGAGAGAGGAGAGGTAGGGTGTGGATTCAAGTGGGTTGAGAAAGAGTTCGCGAGATGGAGGAAGGTTGTGGGCGGGGAAGGAGAGAGAGACGAAAAGGGGCAGATTTGAGCTTGGGGGAGATGGGAGAGCTGGGCGCTGCAGTGGAGAGATGGGGAGGGACAGAGATGAAGCCAGCAGCTTAGGGCAGATGGCGTCGAGAGGCAGAGATGCAGGGCCGAGAGAGGGATTGCAGACGAGAGAGGGCGAGTGCAGACGAAAGGGCCAGACAGTTGCAGACGAGAGGGGGAGTTGTAGATTTTCTGGATCTCGCCGGAGGGAGGGAGGGACGAGATAGTGATCGCTGCAGAGAGAAAAGCTCCTCACCGTTGGTTGAAGAGAAATGGAATAGATCGATTAGGCTTTGAAAGGGGGAAATATGAAAAACACGCGGGCCCTTGAATTTTTCTTCCCAATTCGCCACACGTGGATATCACACGCCCCCAGCTGATGGTCCCCCTAAGCTGCAGCTTAGGGGAGCCATCCCCTATATATATATGCTTATTGGAATTTCTTTAACTGCTTGAAATAAATGAAGATATTTCTTTATATTAAAAATGAAGTTAATCTCATACATCTAACACCTAATCCCTCTCTATTAATGGTAATGACATTATCAGAAAATAGGTGACACAGGAATTGAATTTCAAAGATCCAAGGCATAGGATTAGAAACCCAACCCAAAAATGAAAGAAGAAATGAGATTGACTTTGAAAGAAACATGATTGATCAGTACTCCAAAGGGCAAGAAAAGCAATGATGTGTGAGATGCTAAGAAGGTGTGTGGTTGGGCCCACTTGGGGATCCACATGGGGATGGGGGTGGGGGGATTTCATGGACTCCTTAAGATCTTCCTCCCTGTAAAAATTCAGCCCAACCGTAATTTCTATTATCTCCATATGGGCCCAAGAGTTTAATGGTTAACAATCCATTCGGATTGATATATAGTCAATCCAACGGTCCAATAAATTCGGATCTTACCGAAAGTTAGTGGATATATGCAATTTAAGGGGGTCATGTGTTTGGTCCATGGGTCCCACAAGCATGAGCTTACGAAATTTTCTCCCAAAACTCGAGCTTAGCGGAGCCTTACTTTTATATATATATATATATAAATTATAGAGATTTCTGGAAAAGCCATCTATCTTAAGATAAGATCCATTAATTAATTGAGTACCATGAAATTCTCAAGTAGCATATTCCAGGAAAGTGGCAGCGATTAGATGGTCCATCACAAACCAACAACGTTTTGGTCCGATGTAGAAGATTTTCCACAACCACCCAATTTTTTCCACACGTTTTTGTCCTGTTGGGGATGTGCAACCAGAGTCCCACATCGGCTAGAATTGGGAAAGATCATGGGCATATAAGTTGGACTAAGTACTCCATTGGTATGAGGCCTTTTGGGTAGAACCCAAGAACAAATCCATGAGGGCTTAGGCCCACAGTGGACAATATCATATCAATGTGGAGTTTGTGGTGGTCCACTGTCCTAACAAGTGGTATCAGAGCCCAGGCCCCGACCTAGCCCGGAGAATCCTCAGATTGCCAAACAAAAGGTGGTGGGCCTAGTGATGCGCAGGAAAAGCGCAGTACTCACGATTGGTGGATCCATGGTGAGGCTCTCGAGTTGGCTCTTCTCGATGGAGCGGACGGATGGATGATCGTTTGAGGGAAGGCCCGGTAAAAATATCCAAAGAGATATGGTCCTTTGTTTGAGGGGAGGATTGTTAGGGATGTGCAACCAAAGTCCCACATCGGCTAGAATTGAGAAAGATCATGGGCATATAAGTTGGACTAAATACTCCATTGGTATGAGGCCTTTTGGGTAGAACCAAGAACAAATCCATGAGGGTTTAGGCCCAAAGTGGACAATATCATATCAATGTGGAGTTTGTGATGGTCCACTGTCCCAACATGTCCCGCGTCTCTTTCTCTCTCTCTTGATCACGACTATTTTCACTCAAAACTAGTATCACTTTCCTCAGCAACTTATCTTTACATATTTTGAAAAGATCATCTTGCATTCTTGTCCCAATCTGGGTGGGCTCAAGGACTGGTTATTCACATCGACCTACAAAGCATAGCCCTACAACGTGATTTGGGTTTGGGATTTCAACCCCTACAACGTTAACCTTCTTTCTCTATTTAAAGGCTGGCGTTAGGATATTCGAGGTATGTTGCTATCATAGTCTTAATTAAGAGGAGAGGGAAAAGAAAAACACTCAAAACAATCAATGGTTGGTGGAGGATCTGCCCCAGAGAATTGCCAACAGACCTTAGCCTCCGATGTTTCTGTCGATATTGAGCCTTTAGATCAACAATGGGTGACTTCAATCAAACAAAGAGGTACTCACTCAATGGAAATAATAAGATATTCTTCATTGACGAGTGACTCATGCTCCATCCATAGAGTGCCCCCACGCTTTCGTCAACATAATGAGAAGGCCTATATGCCTCAAATCATCTCAATTGGCCCATTTCACTACTCCAGACGAACAGATGATTTACAGGCAATGGAGGTATGCAAATGGTGGTATTTTCATGCCATTCTGGCTCGAAACAGAGAGGACTGCTTGGAGCGGTTCTTGATAGAAGTCAAGAAACTTGAGGAAAGAGCGCGACAAAGTTACTCTGAGAAAATCAACCTAGACAGCAATCTTTTCGTTGAAATGATGTTGCTTGATGCTTGCTTCATCATTGAGCTCTTGTGCAAAGCAAACGGCGATGAAGAACACAAAGATGATCCCATCTTTCAGTTGGGCTGGAGAAGGGACAATTTAATGCGCGATTTAGTCATGCTGGAAAACCAGATACCTTTTTTCATTCTCAAATCTCTATTCGATATGATGTGCATTCCAGGAGATTGTCTTGAAGAGATGGCTCTCAAATTCTTCACTTTTTCCCTTCCAAAGAATAGATATGACAAGCATTCATTTCCTGAAGTCCAGCATCTGCTTCATTTAATGCATTGTAGTGTTGTTCCCATTCCTACGAAGACGAATACAAAACAAGTTCTGAATCGAGGGACAATAGAAACGATCCACTCCGCGTCGGACCTTCTGGAGGCAGGTATCAAGTTTAGGAAAAAGAAAAACCTTTGCGGAGTCAAATCTTTGGAAGGAGGATCCATTATGCCTCGCTCTAGTTTCTTGGACATAAATTTCCACAAAGGAGTGATTGAAATCCCCCCTTTGAAGGTTGAAGATAACACAAATCCTCTATTCTTGAATCTTATTGCATTTGAACAATGCTATTGTCATTGCGGCTCTTACTTCTCGGACTACACCTACTTCATGGATTGCCTCATCAATTCCCCAAAGGATGTTCAGATTCTATGTCAAAATGGGATCATTGATCGATCGTTGGGGTGCAATAAAGATGTGGCTACACTTTTCAATAAAATGGGGAGAGAGATAGTCTTACGTCCCAATGATTTCTATCTTAGCAGCGTTTTCGATCAAGTCAACAGCTATTGTAATACTATTTGGCACGTTTGGGGAGCAAGCTTGATACATAATTACTTCTACAATCCATGGGCAATCATATCCGTTGTCGCTGCCATTCTCCTCCTGTTCCTTACCTTTACACAGACGGTCTTCACTGTATTTCCACACTTCTCATTTAAACCTTAAACCTCCTTGCCCCTTAACACTAGATTTCTCAACCTAATCTTCTTATTCTATTGTATAAGTAACTCGACTAATAGAGTCAAGTGAAGTAAAGTTAATTTTGAAGAAAGAATGAAATATAAGTGAGTTATGATGGTGTTTTATTTTTTGTTGTTTGTTATGAAATCTTTTTGACTTTTTGTATGGAAAAGTGAAGTTTTTTTGTATTTTAGTGGATAAAGGTAGTTGATTTTTTACTTTTTTATGAAACAGATGAGGGGCTTTTTGAATAAAGTGCATTTGATGTGACATCTTAAAAAAATTGAGGCTTTACTTGACTTGAATTGTATTAGTAAAGTACCAAACTAGCCCGGGAATGCACTTTACTAACCGATGGAAGTTAATGGACCACATTTAGCCATATATTCTCTGGTGATTTTATTAATAATAGCCAATAGCTACTTGTAGAGTACAACTAAAGATATTGACTCAAACTAAGAGACCTAATTTGAAATTAATTAGAAAACCTAAAATCATGAAATGATGGATCCACATATTAAATGATTCAATGATTCCATGTGTGCCAGCTGGAAGTTTTCACTATCATACAGTGAGAGCTGAATTCATAGGAATATTTGCGAGAATAAAAGCTTTTGGGGCATCATTAAATCTTGATAAAAAAAAAAAGGAGTTTGTTCAATCATAAAAATTATCATTTGATAAAAAAACATGATTAATGAATAGACATAAAATTTTAACAGTCCAGATTTAATTAAATAGTGATTCTTTCAGTGGATCAAGTCATGTTGCAGCAAGTTCTGAATTCAAGTTCCACCTTCTTTTGGGCCCATCTCTCTATCTCTTTTTTCTTTTTTTCTTTTTCTTTTGGTGCATACGGCATACCCTGCCAAAAGCCCAAAACACGTTTTCCTCTTTTTGTTCTTCTTTACCATTGTTGGATTTTATCTTCTTTCCACATATGATATGATTGACGCCCACTTGTGATACTTTTGTAACATTCTATGCAATGTCGATTAGTTTTGGGGCCCATCTGATTGACCACCGTCTCAGTCATCGATTAATGGTAATGTCATTATCAGAAAATAGGTGACACAACCAGTAGATGTCAGAATGGCCCACTCTATGTGGTTTTAGGCTTTTAGCAGGAATATAACCTGATTGGGTCCACGGGACACTGGAATCCGAATCAATTGGGTTCCGGTGCAAACGGTTTTGGCCGGGTCGTTGGTTATAAGCTAGAATGCATTTTTCTAAGATCATTATGGAATTATATTTATATAATATCAGTACTAGCAACAGAGTCTCGTGTTAAGTCCGAACCAAAAAAATCAAAATATATTTAATATTAATATTTTTCTAATAATATTAGAGGATTTTACCGAAAAACTCATGAGATTTTTACCCAAAAAGTGTCCATATACTCGTATTATACGATTTTAATCAGAAATACACGATAATGTCCATTTTGGTGTTCGTACAGCGTTTTCGGATGATAATACCCCCCCCCCCCCCCCATGTTTTAGAACGACATCATCATCTACTACAACCCTTTAATCCTCATTCCCGCCGGAGCTTCTCCAGCCCCTCCCACGTCCTCCTCTCTCTCCCCTTTCCTCTCCCTCTCTGCATGCCTTCTCCGTTCCCCCCTCTCCTTCCCTCTCGCCTACTCTCTCCTTCCCTGTCGCTTCTTCTCTCCTTCCCTCGGCTCCCTGCTCTCTCTTTCCCTCGGCTCCCTGCTCTCTCTTTCCCTCTTCCTATCCGGCTTCGCCCTTCACCGTTAGAACTATCCAATTAATGGCCAGGAATCAAAGGGCAGCACCATCATATGAATAAATCGAGGGCCCAGATGATGCATTGCTGATGATCGTTCAAGCTGCTGAACTTGTACGCTCAGGTTTTTTAATGTATGTTTTTTATGTCATCTCTTGTTATTTTATCCAGCACCCCATCTCAATCTATTCCCATTTGGTTGTCTACTAGTGGAGAAAAATATAAGTATTGGCTGTAATGAAAAAGACACCAAATGAAAAGTACATTCTTGCACAGACAACTAATCTTGTGGGAGATAAGTGAGTTTCTTCTCTTTTTTCCTCTCCAGTGTTTGGCAGCCAGCAATGCTCTCTTGTCGGCGGAGTTGTTGGAGAAGTTCTTGCATATGAAAGAGGGTTTCTCTAGCCAAGTATAGGTGAGAACTTGCTTAACATAACCATTTTGGGTTTTTTCAACAAATTTAGATTATTTGTTCTATTAGTTTTTTTCTCTCTAGTTCTTGTTGCTGAGAAAGTCTTTCAACAAATTTGCTGTTGAGTCTTGTCAATTTTGTATTTTTGCTTATTGTTCATTGCATGTTGGGTTTTCGGCTGATCTCCGTGGGTGAGAATTATCTTGTACTATGGTCATCTTACTGGATATGTACGCGCATTGAATGGTTCATTTTCTCAAATTAAATGAAAAGCTTGATAGACTATAGTCTGCAAGCCCCTATAGCTTCTGCCGAAGCTTCAATAATGGTGCCGAGCCATATACCTTGCAGGGAAAAAAACTATTTATTAAGTCTTGCAATTTTGATGCCTCAAACATCAAACAGAATTTGCCAAATGTTGATGCAGCTTGTATACATTGTACCTAGTTTAGCATAAGTCCCACTTAAGTAATGATGCTGCCTTCAATTCGTCCGATAGCAATTTTGCTTTTGATTTTTTATGATATGCATTTGCTTTTTAATTGAAAGAATAGGAAACGACAGAGGTCTTTGTTCGGGTCAAGAAGGCAAAAGGAAAAGTGTTCTTTTTTGAAACTCATGTCTTCTCAGCCACCTTCGAAGTGATCAAAGCTCTAAATCACTGTGAGGAATGGTCATTGATTCTGTTATTTTGGATTTTTTTTTTTTTGGGAATTGCTTATTTTTATAGAGCTTACATTAATTTTGTTCATAGAACTTTTAATGTGTATGTGCATATCATCTAGTTAAAATGTATTGTTCTCATGATGATATTGAGTGTACGGGTACCTTTCCGGACTTCAAAGCATTTATTTTAACAACCCACAATCTTTATGCTTGTTTGGAATTTTTTAGTTTGTGCAAGACTAAAAATATGCCTTTATTTGTCTTTCACAACCATCTTTTGAAAGAAATCTACAATGAATTTGGCTAGAATAGTTTTTTTTATCTAAATGCTCATTTTCCGTGCTACTATTTCCAATGGCTAGACATTGTCATTTCCCCATCCGGCTATTTCCTTTTGCCCACCTTTTTACCCATCGTGATCAAGGTTCCTTTTTTCCCCCCTCAATAAAATCACTTTGTTCATGTACAAGTAATCTCGACAGTCATTTACATAGAATGTAGTGATTTCTCTCCTAGTAAATAATTATGTGTAGAACATGGTCATAGAAATTAAAAAACCAATTTTTCCATCTATTTGTCAGGTTTGGTCAGCGAATTACTAATGGCCCTTTTCCCTAGTTGATAATATTAGATTCCAATACTTTGGACTAACAATCAGGCTACAGCAAGACGTTAAGAGTGCTGGAGAAAACGAATTTGTTAGCACACCTATAAATGTCTGTTGTAATGATCCTGTTGTCATATAAATGAGGTTGAAATCAATATATGGGTGAAGTCCGTAAGTCTTTCCTCATTGTGTAAGCACCCCAATATATAATCATTATCGTTTTGTTGTAGGCTGCAAAAAATTGTATGGGTATCTATAAATTATTGAAATGATATCGTTATCAAAAAAGTGAAATAAAAAGTTCTTCTCACTGTTCATCCAGCTGAATATAAAGTCAGCGATGTTTTGTTGTCGGATACCAAAATTGGAATAAGAAAATAACAAATATGGTGATGGTATCGTTATCAAAGAACAATTTCCTTTAGCTCAAAATTGAGTGAAATCGTGAATCGTCCTCATTGTTTATGCATCTCAATATAAAGTGACGACTGTTGTGTTGTTGGACACCACAATTAGATGAGGAAAATAAAAAGTGATATCATTATCAAGGAACAATTTCATTTTTCTCAATAAGCGAAGTTGAGGGAAATGGTGAGTGCCTCTCATTGGTTATGTATTTCAATATTAAGCCAGCAGTGTTTTGTTCGTATGAGTATGGTCAGCGAATTACTAATGGGGGTTTCTCCCTAATCGGGGTTCTGAGATTCAAATTCTTAGTAGTAACATATAGGCATTAGAAATATGTTTATGCATCTCAATATAATGTCAACACTTTTTTGTTATTGGATACCAGAATTGGATGAAGAAAATAAAAATTATAGTAGCGATATCGTTATCAAATGAAATTTCCCATAATTCACAATGGTTGAAATTGACTGGCTTTGTGACTCCTTCTCGTTGTTTATGCATCTAAGTATAAATTCGGCAATATTCTGTTGTTTGACAAAAATAGTAGATGAATAACAAAAAAAAAATCATAGTATTATTGTTGACAAATAATATTTTTTACTCCTCGCAAATTGTTTTATACATCTCAATATAAATTCCCCATTATTTTGCATTTAGACACCGGATTTGAAAGAAGAATATACAAATTATAGTAACGATATCGTTATGAAAGTTACCTTTCCTATTTTTCAATCTTAGTCTTTTTAAAATCTGTCTTTGGAGAACATATTCAATTGTAAAATGTCCAGATCTTGAAATCAATTATTCCTTGTATTCTAATAACTTTATCGGGTAATGACAACAGTGAAGTTTGCTTTATAAATCATTTAATATTGTTTGACAATTGTGTTTTAGTCAATAGCATTTGTTTTGTTTTATTAGTCCTTTTGTCTTAAGTGACTGAATACTGTTCGTTTGTTCAAATCGTCTATGCATCTTTTAATAGAGTCACCTGTGATGTCGCTATTAGGAGTGAATTATGGTGATGCCCACTTAGGAATATGTCAAATTGTGTTAGATTAGAGCACTTATGATTAATCTTCCATGTGTCTGCCAATTTAGTTAGATAGCTAGTAGTTTTGCTTATCAAGACTATGTGCCTACACTTATGATAACCCGATCAAGTGCCTAATAATTTAGTTAGATAGCTAGTAGTTTTGCTTATCAAGACTACGTGCCTGCAGCAAGATGTCCGATTGTGATTTACTAGTCATCCTCCATTCCGGTGGACAATTTGTTTGGGAATGGAAGTCCAATTTACAATTGAGGTTGCCCAAAGATGACGTTCTTGAAAAGATCCATAACGTTTTCACAATTGGTCCAAACAGTTCACGATCTCTCTAATGGGAACAAGGTAGGACATGTCCCAAATATACAATACCTTCATCAAAATGGAAAAGTATGCACTTTAGTTGGCATAACAAACGATGAGGATGTAGAGATTATGTTCAGAGCATCTGCAGTGGATGCCAGTGCAGTGTATCTATACATCCAACCAAATGCGGTTCATACAATAGATCACCAAAGTAATGAACATATGTATGCCATGATTGGACTTGTTAACTGCAACAATGAGTCATAATACTGAGCAGTTTGATTTTTATCTCTATGCAAAATGAGATCTACCAAAGTTGTTCGGCCTAGTAGTCCGCCTTTTGTTCTTGGAAAAAGGTCAGCATTAAGTTGGGATGTAGCTATACTAGCCCAAATGGTCGCTAATTATATGCTTAATGATTACATTTATTTCTTTTCACTTGTAGGGATGCAGCCGGACATGTTTTTTTACCAACAAGATAGAAACACCGACATGAATATCAATGAGGATGTAAATTTTAATATAACACTACCATCTCCGAAGTATGTTATGGATTTTTTTATTTCACGAATTTATCCATGATCGTTTGGTTTTCATATTTTTGCTTTCATCTATTCGTTGTAATTTTGATATTCTACATCCGTGGAAATGTGTGGGACGGACTCCCTGTAAAGCAGTTTGTTATTAATTTAATCTAGCAAGGCATGACCTCGTTATAAATGATTTTTATCTTATTATTTTTGGAAGATTTGCGGTGCCGCATTCCATTCTGCCAAATGCAGTGTTTGTAATGATCATGTTTATTTATCATGCAGGGTTAACCCAACGAGGAAAGGGTGTGACTTGGCAGCAATAAATACCAACGTCATTAGAGAATCATCTTTGCAGCAGTTATGTCTATCCGTAGACCTTGGCGCCGATAGTGATTTGGTCTTTTCATCTGGAGGTTATACCTGCAGCTCATAAGAAAACCGATTTGCCGAGATGGATGTTGGGTTGGTGATCGACAATGACAATCTATATGCTCTGCATGTGGATACAGAATCTTGTAAAGAAGGATGCTACCCCTGCCTTCATGATAGAGAGGAAAATCCAGCTGCAAAGAATGATGTTGGGTTGGTGATTGATAGTGACAATCTTGATTTTATGCAATTGGTAACAAAAAGTTGTAGAGAAGGGGGCTGCACCTTAGGAGGAGGAGAAACCCCATGTGCAAAAAAGAATGTCGCGTTGGGGATTGACAGTGACAATCTTGATTTTCTGCATATTTTATCAGAGAGTTGTGCACAAGGACCAGCAGGTTACGGCCAAGGCATACTGAACATAGAATGGAGAAAATACAAACGCGAGGGGCCGCTTCCTCATTCCAAGACAAACCATCAAACGACTCCGAAGCTGAATATGTTGATACAGATGTCATTGTACCCGGGACTATTCAGGCTGCCCCGGATTTGAACAAGGCATCAATTATTATCGACACCATGCAGGCAGCGGATGATTTGATATCCACGCCACCCCATGAGGATTCGCCGCACGAGATATGGAAGGATAGGGTGTTTAATAGCCGTGATGCATTCAAATGCACATTAGCCAAATTTGCGATGTATAAGAACTTTTGCTTGAAACCATTAAGGACCAATATATTTGAAGCAACGGCAAGGTGTAGCCGTCCTACATGTCCATGGCGCATCCATGCTTCCATTGTGGAGTCCGGTCCCTAATTTCAAGTTAGGACGTACAATCTAGAGCATACTTGTACAAGACCACTTAATGGAACGAATTATCCTCAGGCAACCTCAGGATTGATTTTGGATTTTATCAGAGAAAAACTAAGAGTCCATCAAGATTACTGGCCAAAGGAAAGTATGTCCGACTTTCAAAGTAGGGAATTTGGCGTTCAAATTTCTTACCGGAAGGCCCACATCGCAAAGGAAATAGCTATGAAACACATCCGTGGTTCTTTTGAGGATTCATACAAGATCCTATCTGATTATCGTTTGGAGCTGAAACGGACTAACCCGGGCACAGTTGACAACCTATGGACAGAAGATGATGACTCCTTTTAGAGATATTATGTATTTTTGGTGGATGTGCTCGATCTTTCAATCATCAGTCAGGCCACTAATTACCCTTGATGGGACACACCTCCGGGGTAAATACCCAGGAGCCCTACTAATTGCGGTTTGCCAGGATAGTGACCATGGGCTTTTTCCGCTAGCTTTTGCTATTGTACAGTCCGAGTGCTATGCGACTTGGTCGTGGTTTCTGGCAAATTTGGATTTAACCTTGGAACATATACAAAATTTTACAATAGTGTCGGATAAAATGTAGGGACTAACCAATGCAGTGAAGGATGTAATTCCAACCGCAAAACACTGTTACTGCTGCAGTCACATTTCACAAAATATTCAAGCGAAATTCAAAAATGATGGAATCGTCATGTAGTTTTGGCGTGCCGCACGTTCAACGCGCGTTTGTGAGTACGCTAACTACATGGCAGAAATATTAGCAATTGATGTAGGGGCTCATGATTACATAAATGCCATCGGTCGCAAACAATGGGCAAATGCATTCATTGAGGGAAAACTCTATGATATGCTAACTACGAATATTGCAGAGAGCACAAATAGCTGGTTGAAGGACATTAGGGAGCTACCCATCACACAGCAGATAGAGTCGATACGGGCAAAGCTGATGGAATTTTATCAGAGCTGGCGTGAGAAAGGGCTAAACATGAATATAAGAGTCACCCCATATGTATAAGATCATCAGTCGCGAGGCGGAAGCCTCACGGAGATTCCAATGTTGGCAGGCTGGAGAATTCGAGTTCCAGGTATTGTCGCTAGAGTATACGGATGTGGTACACCTCGATAGGTTGACATGCACATGCCGCAAATGAGAAATCCTTGGCATTCCTTGTTCACATGCCCTCTGTGCTATAAAACTCAAGCGATATGATCCATATGACTTCTGTGAGCATTGGTTTACCAGTGAATGTTATCGAGCAACTTATACTGATGTCATCCATGCCACACGCGACGAAAACAGTGGGGTCCTAGAAGTGACGAGCGTGTGTTGCCGCCAGTAGCTCGCAGATAGCCTGGAAGGCCGAAAAAATGTCGGATACGAACAGAGGACATGATGAGGAAACATGTTACATGATTCTATTGCAAGAAGCGTGGTCATAATAGACAGACATGTAGAGAACCACCTCCAAGGGGATGAATAGTATTTTCCCAATTTAGTGTAAATACGTGTTTATGGTGGTACAACATATTGTTCTCATTATTCTGGATGTATCTCTTGATAATTGTGGGAGAACATCTGGTGTATATATTGATGTATAGACCCAAACCAATGGTGAAGTTTGGATATCATAATTTGAAATTTTTTTGTATACCGGCACCATCCATATGGGGCGTTTGTGTTATCTATCAGTTCTTTGCGTACCATTGTCTCTGTACGTTTTGTTGTTTCAATCTGCTCCATGCAACTTGCTCTTTTCGTTTATGTAATAACCCAATGTTATTATCTTCCTTGTTTTTAATACTGTGGCAGGTCATCCTCTAAGTTTTGTCTTTACAAAGGTATAAATCTGATCTGGTACTTGTATGGGTTCTTATGAAATCGACTGCTATGAGTTTAACTGGACACATCATTCAAACATTTTGCACAATGGAATTGTTGCATAATATATCCCTATGCTTTGTTCCATTTGGCATTTACCTACTTCTATCCCATGCAATTCTGGATGGATCCTCGTCTATTTGGAGGAGCCATCCCTACTCGCAAGAACGGCAAGAAACATCACAAACAAGACCATCATAGTGGGTTTATGAAATGGTTAAAAATACAGCAAAAAATTGAGACATAAGGATGATCATTTGATGGCTACGCTGTCCTCATTTCATTAATGCTTAAAGAGATTTTAAGTAGGAAGATTCATAATCTAATTGCACTATACAATTTAGTATTTTTATTTTTATTTATTTTTCCTGTTTCTGTCACTAGTCACCTTTGGTGTCCCTATTAGGGATATTTATAGATGGCAATCTGTTCTAAGTCTATACCTGTCTGGACAGGCAAATATGAATAATGGCTTTTCTTGAAAAAAATGGTTGATTTAGGATGCACGAATCTTTGGATTCCTCGGGGCGCATGCCAGAAAGGTGTGGAAAGGCACCTCACTTCATTACAGGTTGGGTCAGATCAAGACCCGACCCGACCCAGAATAAGCCGACCCACACTAGCAGGCGCTGGTACACGTGCTGACGCAGCCGACCGGCAATTACGACACCAGCAGGCTACTGACGCAAGCAGGGAGATTTTTTTTTTACCGTCAAAACTTCACACTGCGATATCTTGAGCATCCGGACTCCGATCGACGAACGGTTTGGTTCTGCGGAATCCTTGTGAGCAGATCTATGCAGTAGCAGCAAAAGGAAGACGATCTACCGGTTCATAAAAAGGGTGATTTTTCTCTTTTAACGGTTAGTGGTATTTGAACCTCCTTTTAAATTCAGTAGTAATTATGTCTTCCAAATCAGCGTTGCTTGACCTTGCTAAGGGTGATATTTTTAACGGCAAGAACTTAGCCGTGTGGAAGCGTCGGATGGACACATTGCTGCATTTTGACGGATTAACATATGTGATTGAATCCGATCCGATCTCCAAACCCGCTGATGATGCCCCTAAGGAAGATCATGATGTGTATGAACAATGGGTATTTGATAATAAATCAGCAAGACAACTTCTGGTCGGATTCATATCCAGCGATTTGGTAAAGCAGTTTGAGCACTTTAGCACCGGTAAAGAAATCTATGACTATGCTATGGACAAATATGATGAAACCTCCAAATCTTACTTGATGGAGGCATTCAACGCATATGTTAACTATAAGATGCCAGAAGGATCTGCTATAAGGGATCACATTGATCAAATGGTGGTCCGATATAGTAACCTCGCAGCCATGGGAAAGGAAATAGACGAATATTTTCAAATCATGTACTTGCTGATGAGTCTTCCACCTTCGTGGGAGAATGTGTCTCAGACCCTTAGCCTCCAAAAGGGTGTAACCCTTAGTGAGGTTGAAGCTAGATTGCTTGTTGAAGGACAAAGGCAGGCTGCCCACGGTGTAACACCTATAAACTCTGTCATGATTGCTAAAACTAAGAATAATAACGGTGCATTAACCGTTAATATGAAAAATAAAAGGAAATTCAAAGGCAATAAAAAACGAAAAGGGCCTAAGAATGGTGTTTGCTTTAACTACGGGAAGCCTGAACACTTTAGTTCTCAATGCAAAAAGAAAAGGGGTGAGAGTAGCCAGCAAGGTAAAGTGACCAAAGAACATGGTGATTATGTTGAGATGGTCACAGAGTCCATGATGGTAGACACCAATGATAAGAATTGGTGGATTGATTCAGAAGCCACCATGCATATATCAAGAACCAAGGTTGGGTTTGTCGAATTCAAAGAGATGAAACTGGGAGATCAAAGTATTTACATGGGGAATGAAACATTCTATGATGTGTTGGGTGTAGGGAAAGTCAAAATTCCCTTACCAACTGGAAAAATCCCTATATCTCTCCGACGTTTTCTTTGCTCTAGCTATGAGGAGGAGCGTCATCTCTGTGAGCCAGTTGGTTATGAATGGATTCAAAATTAGATTTAAAGATAAAGATGTTACAATTGACATGCATGATCAAGTTTTAGTGAATGGTTTTCTTTCTGATAAAATGTATTTGCTGGACACTCTTAATGATGAAATAAAATCTAGTTCTCATTATTCTGTGTGTGTGAATGTGTTCATGGATGGTTTGGCAATGTTATGGCATATGAGATCAGGGCACATTAACAAAAACAGAATAAGTAGAATGGTTAGGGCTGGACTTTTACCAGATTTAGGTAAAGTGGAGTACCCTATATGTGAACCATGTCTAAGTGGAAAAATGGTCAAAAAACCATTTCCAAAAGGAACTAGAAGTTCAGAAATATTGACCATAATTCATTCTGATATTTGTGGACCATTGAATGTCCAAAATAGAACGAGGGAGGACTATTTTATCACATTTATTGATGACCACAGCAGATATGGTTATGTGTACTTGATTAAATACAAACATGAGACCTTAAAAATGTTTCAAATAGATGTTGTTGAGGTTCAAAATCAAAAGGGCGAGAAAATAAAACGGATTAGATCCGATAGGGGGGTGAATATACCTCGGAACTATTTAAAGAATATTGTGTCGTGGGTCTCGTAAGCAGATTCCTAAGTAACCCTGGATTACAACATTGGTATGCGGTTAAGAGGATTTTGCGGTACATAAAAGGAACAGTGAATCTTCGCCTATGTTATCAAGGTGAAGTTCTGGAATTGTACGGCTACTCAGATGCAGATTGGGCCGGTGATTTAGACTAGAGAAAATCAACGACCGGCCATGTGTTTACCTCGGAGGAGGTGCAGTTTCTTGTGGTAGCGAGAAACAGACCTCTACGTCTATGTAAACAGCTGAAGCAGAGTATATAGCCTGCAGTATAGCAGTCCATGATGGTCTTTGGTTAAAATATTTCCTAACTGATTTGGAGATAATTGGAGAAACCCTGTCTCAATGAGCGTAGATAACACATCTACTACATCCATGGTGAATGAGACAAAGTTTAACAGCCGATCAAAACATGTTGAGATAAAGTATCACTTCATCAGAGAGAAGGCCGAAAAGAATGATATAGAAATTTTCTATATGCCTTCAAAGGAATTGATGGCTGATGCTCTCACCAAGGCTTTGCCTAAAGAGGTTTTTGCAAGGCATGTGATGTGCATGGGACTGAGATATATTTGATGTACATGACATTCGTGTCAAGTGGGAGATTGTAGGAAATCGTGTGGCCCGCATGCCACGGGTCCCACGTCAGATCAAGCAAGGTTGATGCCAATAGAAAATACAATCCCACTTAATGTAAGACTTGATCTGATCCCACTAATAAGACTCCCAATAGGATTAGTGGATGTGGGTTTCTTGGCGAAGAAGTCTAGTAAGTGTCACTCTTTGGGAGTTGTCTATATAAAATAAGGGAGCCCTAGGGTTGGTATTATTCCATCTCACAGGAAAGACTAGAGACGAAGAGATCCACAGGGCTTCTCAATCGCCGGAACACACATAGATCTCCGATCCCGTGTCGGAGCCTCCGCATCCAAATCTATCAAATATGTCTTGTCTTTGGCCGTGATACATGAGTCTGGAGTCTGTAGAGTGTAGACTCTGTACCCTCACACTTTAACTTGAGAAATATATGTGCTTTGGGATTTTTTTTTTGGTAGAATGTGCTTTAGGATTGGGACCCAAATATCATTATGAAGTTAACACTCAACCCCAACTATGGGTGGATGGTGCTGCAAACAAAACCCAGGTTTGGAAGTTCATAGTGACCGAAGTTTGGCACATAGTCGCATACTTTCAACTAAAGTGTACACTGTATCGACAAATTAGGCGTTGTCTAATCTACGGTTGCAGCTCAAATTGGGCTCTAATTTGAAAATCTAATTATTGATCCTTGGGCATATGTATCAAACCAAAGTGACAACACCAATCAACCATGTGGGTGTTTTGAAATTCAATATTTTATATATAGAAATCTAGGAATCGGCTGTTTATGTGACAGTTTATGGGTCAAAGTATGGAGGCCCAGCCCACTCTAGGTGTTGACTGGGTATTGTTTGAGCTATGCTTTGTGATTGTAGGTGCATATGCTTGGATAAAGAATGATATCCTGACACATGAAAGGACTGGCTAAAAAAAATTTCATAGAATAAAATGCAAAATTCTCGATCGAAGGTTCAAGGGAAGACAAATTTCAGATTTTTAAAATTTAAGTATTCTTCGTACAGGAAGACCCTGAGGGCGTAGACCCAATATTCAAATGTTTGGATTAGGAATATATTCTGATCTGAGGTCCAACAAATGAAAATTGTTTGGCAGATGTTTTTAATAAGATCATGATTTTTTGTATTTTAAAATTTGACTTGCTCCTACTTACCTTCGTCTGATGATTCAGACATTTGATAAAAATTGTTCCCTATGTTGATGATTTCGTCACCCTAATTATGGTGGAGCCCATCTGATTAGGACAATGGAGACCAAATTCATTGTAATCGATTTACTTCTCTTCATATTGGATCAAGCATGAAGATCCTATACAGAGGATTGCTATGTTGGGACCATAACCATAACCATTGGCTAAGACCATAAACAACTTTGATTTTTTATCAATATGATGGGACTGGGACCCACTGTATGTCTATGACCCTCAAATCATCAATGACAAATTGGGAAAATAAGCCAAAGCCTAATTGTGGAAGAAGATTAGGCACTCACGGACCATCACTGTCAGTGTGCATGGAATCTTCTTTCCTTGATAATTCCATGACACGGGGCTTTGATATTTCTTCTTTAATGCCTCCCATTAAGTTAATATTCTTGTCCAGATCCAGTCCCCAGGCCTGAAAGTCAGGCCCAGGGTCATATCATTTGTAAGATCTATATGCTCCTTCGTGCTAAATATGTTGGGCCAGGCCAAGCCAAGCCTTTAGCATACATTCAGTCCTTAGCATTAGGCCTGTCAATTTGGCCTTGAGACAAGGGGGCTCTCGGACCTCAAAAAGCCCTTTAAAAAAGGGCTTTTGTTTCTAAGGAAAAGCCCTAGGGCGAGGCTTAGACACTCTTTTGGAGGCCCTGAAATTTGAGGGCCAGGCTTGGATAGTACTGGCCTGGCCCGTCCCTAGCCCTAGCCCTGGCCTTGGCCCTCCCACTTCTATTTATTTTATATAATATATGTATTTATATATAAAAATATATACTGAAATGCCCTTACCACAATCACTTAAAAGTAATAAATGAGGGTATGACACGTACCCATTACAAAATGTTCTAAAAATCCATGTACACATATTTAGTTTATTTCATCTACATTTATTTATTTAAGTTATGTATTGTACTTATGTATAAGCAATAAATGTTGCATTGTTGCTTCTAATCCCTTTCTTCTAGTTTTATCACTTCTTATTTAGGCTTTTTATATTATTGTTAGTGCAAAAGGGGGTGTACTCCTTGTTAATAAGGATACACTTTTTTCCTATGTAGAGTTACTTGATATGTGCCATCCAATTCATAGAGGCAGTTTGTATGTGCATCGAACTTTAAGAATATGTGGTGATTCAAATATCTTTTTATTTGGATGATTATAACTCGGTTCCTAAAAGTATAAACTAATAGTTGTGACTGAAATCCAGCAACTCTTAATAGTCAAATCAGTATTAAATTGAAAATAATGTCAATTGATAAGAGGTATGTAATTTTAAATAGTTTGAAAATTTCAAAGATAAGACACTGCTGCAATGGTTTCATATGTGGAAACTCCTGTGAAAGGTATAAAATAGATTAGGCCCTTTAGCCATTTGCCTTCTTTAACAAAATAAATAAGACAGTATGTCTAGAACCCAACTCATCAAAGCACGTATGACTTTGTCCGATAAAAAAATTTATAGACAACTTATATTTTTCAAATATTTTCTTAATGGTTCATTCGCAATTGTGGCTAGACAAAATAACATTCGGTCGACACTCGATTCTTTGCAACAATGTGAAAAAAAATAATGGTTTTCTTGTTTTTTGGCCCTGAGCCCTTGAAGGTGGCGTAACGACCTAGGTAGTGCAGGCCCTTCAAGGGCTTTTGCCTGCCCAGGCCCGGCCTTGCATATATTGAGGGTAGAGTATGGACAACCTCGGGCCCGGCCCACCCCTTCGACAGCCCTGCCTAGCATGTTTAAAATTGGGACAGAAAATTGGCCATGTTCCAACTCACAGGCCAAAAGCAACGTCCCATTTCTTGCCCAGTGCGAGCCTGGCTTGGTCAGACTTGGGATGGCCCAATCCATGAGTTCCCGTTGCCTTAATATGAAGAATCCAAGATTGGCCCCATTCTGGGCTTTTTCATGGATTGTTGTGCGCCAGGGAATGGGGCCAATTTTTTGCATATGCATTTGAAAGATTTTGAAGATGTAACAGCTGCAAAGTCTATCTCGTCATAACATAATTGGTTGATACATCTAGTAATCCCCAGTTTCAGGTCCAAAGTCTTGAATCTGTTCTCAATTATGACTAGGCTTGACCCTAAATTCTCAGGACACCACAGGTAATAAAATAGGAGAAGGCACGTATGAACTTAGCCCAACGGGCTAGGTGCTGTGACTTTTTTGGGACCATGTAAAAATATGAATGGCCAGGGGGCACTAGTTGGACCCATTGAATAATGTAAAAAATGTGACCCTAGTGGTTAGCCACTGGACTAACCAGGAGTAACCTTATGATCAGTAAACGGACTTGTGCTGATGGCTCATGCCTCATGGGCTAGACCTACATACTTCAATGTCTTGGGATAAGTGTGACTGCATATATCATTTGCATATGTGGACCTCTCGGAAAAAAAAGCCTGTATTTCGATCATCCCATGAACCCCACTGCAAATGTGTCTTAGCTAAGAGATCGCTCTGATGGTAAGTGTGCCAGGCTAGACTTCAGACTAGATTGGACAAGACCTGAGAATTAATGGTCTTGGTCTAAGTTTACAACTTCCTTTGGGTTGTCTTGATCCTGAGACTCAATAGACCCAGAACCACCCGTTTATATCCCTTAGTTCAAGACAACCCATGGGAAGGTGTGAATTTAGACCTAGACCCAGTAGTTTTCAGGTATAGACATATAGTTCAGTCTAGCCTCATGTGTGAACTGGCCCATTAAGTTCGTAGGCACTTGAAATTTGAATTAAAATAATTATTTACAATGTTTGATTTACGCTAAAAGGGATTATAACACTTTAGATATAACCTTAAAAGAGAGTTGTAAATTCTCAAACCCTTGGTAAAACCAACTTAGACCTCTAAATTGGGCCCCATGGGAAGTGTAGTTGCTGTTTCAAACCTTGATTTCTCTCGCATGATACCACCAAAAGGAACCCCATGGGTTTCCTCTTATTCGGATGTACACAAACCATGCCCTTACAGTGCCTTATCTTTCCTACCAGTCCTTCCGTCTTTAGAATTCTGGCAGGATCTCCACTGTTAGGATTTAGAATCCTCCACTTCTTTTTAACTACAAATTCCCAAAGTTCGAATAGGAAATTCCTGAAAGCCCCTTAAATTGTCATGCCCCCAATCGTGAAACCGGGGATTATGCGTGAGATTAGGGCCATTCAACATTAATAACAACACGGACCCCAATCATGTCCCATATGGATCGAAGACCATTGTGAGGTACAAACATTTCATCGAATACATAAAACGTATAGCGGAAACTTTATAAATAAAAGTGGTATCTCAAGATGTATAGTTAAGAGCAAATACTGAACTATATGAACTAGAATTCAAGTTTGAAAGAGTTAAACCAAAAGTATTATTTACAACTAAAGGCCACAATAAAACTCAGGCCTAATCAAAAGACAAAAGAACCAAAAGATGAAGCTAGCCTAGTGTAAACGTGAAGGCTCTCGAGTATGGGGTCGATACGGCTAAACAACACCGTCCGTACGGTAGTCTAGGAGGTCATTAGACTGATCCATTTGAATCTCTTCCGTCGTCTCATCTTCAAGATAGAAGGGCTCGGTACCTATGCACCAAGCATAGCATTATCAGACACGACAGTCGATAAGCAATATATATATGTATGTATGTAACATCAAGATATGCAGTACGAATCAAAGTAAACGATAGACAAGATCATAGGAAATGCATAGCATTTGAATCAAAATGATCTAGTATAAACATCTAATAAAATAGGCAGTCCACATATGCTAATCACCACAGGATAGTGTCATTGGCCTCCCCACTCTCATTGAGTTATGGTAGAGATATACTAGGCACGGGATAAAAATCCGGCAAACAAGGCACGGGTAATAACCCGGCAAACAAGCAAGAGGATACCGGTAACCATTAGTCATCAAGCTCATAAATCCAAGGTGTATCCGATAGTGTACATCCATCACAGAAATCACAATCTGCAGTCGCTCTAAAATTAGAGCCCTAACACAGTGGTGCCCCAGCTGCATTGAACGTTAACAGCTAAGTGGTGCCTGACACAAAGAGTCATAATCATACATCAGTGAAGGACTAGGCTTTCTTGCGCGAACAAGATTCATTAACCTGAGAGAGACTACCTTTCCATCTTCAAATCAAAACCAAAACAAGCAAACTTCTTCAAAACATCAATATCATAAATAGTCCTCATCAAGCTTTTACCATCAAAGACGCCTAGCCTCAACACTTTAATCAATCTTCAGAACAAACGGAACATCAAAGGGGATCATAAGTCCATCATCTATGTTCCTCATGTGATCCCAAAATAAAACAAAGTAAACGAAGCTAAAGAACATAGACATTACATATAGACAAGTACCAGACGGTACAATTCGGAATCATAAGCGATGGACAATCCAATCCTAAGTACAGTGTTAATCCCGAAGCATCGTATATCCCAACTCAGTCAATGAAAGGAGTTAGAGTTCGCGATACCCAAACAATTAATCTTTGTGGATAGATATAAAGGAGGGTATCCCGTTGCCCCACATCATTCATGATTGAGCTAGGTTGAACCCCGATATAACCAGAATAACCGTGAAGAACATCGGCTCAAAACAACCTCATATATAGTCAAATGAGTCCAAAAAGGGTAGCCAAAGTTCCACCTAAGTCTATTCATGATAAGGTAAAAAAGGCCCTTTCCAAAAGGGACCTGCAGTTCACCCGGTCGACCCACCCCTGGGCCGGTCGACATCCCCCACAGAGTGCCCGGTCTACATCCTCCAGTCCGGTTGACATCCCCCATAGAGTGCTCGGTCGACATCCTCCAGTCCTGTTGACCAAAGGTTTTAAAAGAAAATGGGTGAACAGTGATTTCGTCTGGTGCCCAGCACCTGACTCTATGTGGCCGGTTGATGAGTGTTAAATATTGCATATTTTATCCTTCATTAGTTCAAATTTTATCAGCATCTCATATGCATATCATTTGCTTTACACGGAGATCTTATCCTTCTATCACATTAACGGATTATCGGATTATCATGTATAAATCTGATTATTTATAGCGCATTTTTATGTAATTTCTCTTGTGTAGGTGGACCCCGCGACTACCCCTAACTTTTCGGCTAGTGTTCCAAGGCATCAAGAAGAGATTTCAATAAAGAAGTTACTTGAAGAAATCTTGGTAAAGTGTTGAAGAATTTTAAAATAAGTGGAGAAGACTTTAAGGATAAAATAAGTCCTTTTCTAACACAAAGGAGTGGTTGGTGTATTGGTTTGAACTTGGGTTGTTATGAAATAGGTTATGGGTTCAAATCCCATACATAGAAAGTATTCCATCCAACTCTAACATCTCTACCAATCAAAGCTGCAAATGAGCCAAACATTTTTGTAGAGAGGACGAAAATCTTTTGGCAAGTTAGTCTTTTTGTAAATTTATTTTTACTTTTAGATTGTAATTAGGAGCTTCTTTGTAACTAATCTAGAGAGAGAGTGTGTAATTGAAGATCATTAATGAAGATTTGGAGCTTTTTCTTGATGTTTGGTGGCTAAAGCTCTTTGATTAGGCTCTCCTTTTGAAGCTAAGTAATGTGATTAGTTCAATTACATGCATGTTTTAGTTTAGATTCCCTACTTGTGCCTTGATTGATTAGTAGATTTTAGATCTAATTATGCCAATCTCTCTCATTTCTCATGCTCTATTTTTACACTTGATACTTGGATAATCTCAATTGATGCTTTGTAGTTGAATTAAGTTCTCTCACATAGCATGCTCTAGAGTCCTTATCTTTGATATTTTGTAGCTTGATTTTGATGATTTATTGTTAGGGTAGCTAGATGATGATCTATGATCATGGCCTTTGATTTTCTTTTACTTTGATATTCATTGTTATATCATCCAATCCAATTAGGCAAGAGATTGCTAATTGGATTGTAGATTTGAGAGTTGAATTAGAACAAGCATTGTTTGAATTAATTACATACTTAGTGGATTTTGGATTGCCTAATCTCTTATTTTTATTATTGTTAATTTGAATCATTGTTTTAAAATCATACACATTTCATACAACTTGTTTTAAAATCCCATACATTTCAAACCACATCTTCATATTAAGTCGTCCATTTCCACCACCATTTATCCACTAGTTTAGTGTAGTTTGTTAGATTTTAATAATTTCATATTTTAGATTGTTAGTTAGAGTAGTTTAGTTGCTATTTTAGTTTTGTTCCATATTCCAATTAGTTTAATTTCATTTTTTCACACATAGTTTAGTAGTTTTAATTGTTCACTTCAATTGTTTATATTAGTTATATCTTAGTTCAACTCTACTTTAATTGGATCCATTGCTTGTTCCATCCTCTCTCTGTGGGATCGATAATCCAGACTCTTTAGTCCGTTACTACTTTACGACATGGAGTCTTGTGGTTAAGCGTTGCACAAATAAGTGTCGATCACCGGTCCACCGCATACACTGCAATTACAGAACTTCAATTCAGGTAACTGAAGTGAAATGGGTCCAAAACTATTTCAAATCCCTTTGACCTGAAATAAGTGCAAATGAAGAGAAAAACACTTCCATTCAAATCCCAAAAATCCTATCAATCTAACCATGTAATTCAAAATCCAATTCATTAAACAATTAGACCTAATTATCATATTTTTCAATAATCCTAACATCAATTGAGCATATGTACATCTAAGTCATCATCAATAATCAAAATCAAGAAAGACAAACATATCAAAGCTAAAAAATATGTATATTAACTTGCCTTAAGATGGAGAGCTTCTAACACAAGGAAAAATGGAGAAAAACCCCCAAAATGAGCGCAAACTTGGAGAAACAACTCTCAACCCAAAATGAATCTATAATATGTATGCAATGGGTTGGGGTGAGTCTCTATAATCCATTTCTAACCAAAAGGAAGAAGAATAGCTAAGCCTACAAGCTTTGAGAGCTTACCTTGAAATGGGTAATGGATGGAAAGCTTGGAAAATGGTATGGTTGTGATCTTAGAGGCTTAAGAAAGAATATGTGAAGTCTGGCCGGTGAGAACGGAGCTCCGGTGGTTGTCGTTGGCAAGGAGGTAGTGAGGGAGATGAGTTTGGAGGAGAGAAAGAGTGAAATGAGAGAATGAAATGAGATGAGGCATCGTTGGGTTTTATTTAGGTTAGGATAGTTGGTAATTCTAGTTTAGTCATTCGGCTCACTAATGATGACATTCAGGCTTCTTCGACGCGTCAGATCGAAACGCGACAGAAGACTAAAGTTCATGAAACGACGAGACCTATCCGATGCACCCAAACTCACAAAAAACTCATAATCTAAAAAAAAAAAAACCTGTGAAAACTTCCCGAAATTACAAACCAACCCCTTACTCTGCCCACATGCACTCGGAATCGCCCGAGACTTGGCACACATGATCCACATGTTAAACCCGACTCGCTAAGACTCTAAACACACTTAATTAACTAACAAGCAATTAATTATAATAATTTAGGATTAAGGGTCGGGGAGTTACATCCCCCCCTAGACCATTTGGTCCTCCAAATGACTAACACCTCCGGAAGTAGATCGGGATACTTCTCTTTGACTTGATCCCCGAGTTTCCAAGTCGCTTCCCTCGGACTGTGATGCTTCCACTATACCTTGACCCAATAATGGTCCTAGTTCTCAGAAAGTGTTCCTAAGTATCTATGATCTTCTTCGGCCTCTCAACAAATGTAACATCTGGCTGAACATCCAAAGGCTCGTGATGTAGCACGTGTGTAGGGTCTGGAATGTATTTCCTCAGCGTGGAAACACGAAAGACCTTGTGAACTCCGGCTAACTCCGCTGGTAGGATCAATCTATAAGCCACTTTACCAATGCGCATATCAATCTCAAACGGTCCAATGTATCTCCGAGCCAGTTTGTCTTTCTACCCAAATCTCATAGTTCCTCTAGTCGGTGAGACCTTGGGAAAAACTTTGTCTTCGACCTTGAACTCCAAACCTCTCCTTTTGAGGTCTGCGTAACTCTTTTGGCTGTTTCTTGCAATCTTCAGCCTATCAATAATCTGCTTTACTTTTTTCAGTGGCATCACTGATGATCGAAGGTCCAAGAAAACTCCGAACACTAATCTCTTTCCAACAAATCGGGGTCTTGCACTTCTGTCTGTACAATGCCTCGAACGGTGCCATCCCGATACTAGAGTGGTAACTGTTGCTGTAGGCAAACTCACACAAAGGAAGACTCTTCTCCCAGTCTTTCCCGAAATCTAGAGCGCATGCCTGCAACAAATAATATTCCATAGTCTGGTTCATCCTCTCAGTCTGTCCATCGGTCTGAGGGTGAAACACTGGGCTGGTCATAATAATAGTAAAAAAAAAATCTAAGAATGAATCCATTACTTACAAAATAGAAAAATACATTTATACCCGCAGTCATAATAACGATTCAAATTATTGAAGTTGTATATGCAAGTAAAGTGCTACAATAATAAGGAAAATGAAAGAAAAAAAAATTACATATTACACAATTTGTTAGTCCAAATACCGAATGTAAAAGATCAAATATACATTTCAACATTTTACTCATCATTTTTAAATTAGTAACTCCAAACCTCATGCATAATTACTTATAAATAAAATTTAATTATTTAAAATTAGATATGCCCATTAAATGGTTCAAAATGCCAACAACTTATTAAAATGAGATGACTCGGCTGAGTCTCCCATATTTTTGACTCCGTCCTTCATAAAAATGAGATGATTTGGGAGAGTCAAGAGTCAACTCAGAGAGTTTTCCAACCATTGTGGTATGTCCCGAAAATCCATGATTTGAATATCCAAACATTTTGAATTGTTGTGCTTAATTTAATTTATAATATTAATAGACAATAGGCCAGGCCAAACAAGGTTAAGCCCTAGCTCGGCCCTCAAAGTTGCATATTTTTTAAAAATGGAGCTCTACCCTACCCAATCTCGCTCTACCCTCGGGCAGCTAAAAGGGGAAAATCCTTGCTTTTGAGGGGTTTGGTGGGCTAGGCCCCTCGTCAAAGGGAAGAATTGATAACCATTATAACAACCAACTACTTAGCTTAAAGAATCAGCCAAAACAAAAATATCAAATATATTTGTAAGGAATATAATAAGAATTATCATTTCAAGCGTCAACACAAATGAAAATAGATGGAATTCTTACTAACTTCATCTCTTAGAAAAACACACCATAAAACTGCATTTCTAATTAAAACATCACATTCAACCTAATATTTAATCAATAATAATAATAAAAGAAAACCTTGTAAAACTCCATAAATTAAAAAGGGTAAACCATATAGAAATACTTACGATTGAAAATAAAAAGGAGTGTTGTGATTCATCACAACATTCAATTACACCAGACAAGAAAGACCAGTGGTTATATCGAAAGTACAAAATTTTAGAAACTTTTCTGTTATTTAAAAAGAAAGAAGTAAGAAGAACAACATTCTCAAGCCTCTAAAAGACAAAAATCTATGTACTTTTTATCCAAAAAGTAAAAAAGATTCCATATCAAGCTACTAAAAATAAGTTTTCATCATACTATAATTAGACCCCACTAATATTTTATTCTTTCATCAATATTCACTTTACTTCATTTCACCCTATATGTATTTTTACCAAACAAACCCTAACTTTCAAATTGGGGACCTTCAAATTGTATAAAAAATAATTTTTTAGAGTCACTTTGTTTAAAGGAAAAAGAAAAAAAAAAACCCAAACTCACAATATTCCAACGCCAAAGTCCCAACCCGATTGTCATAGGACTCCTGATCCCTCATCAAATGGACCCTACAAGAGATGGACAATTTAAAAAAAATGTAATGCTAATCAGTCAGAGCCACAATTCAAAATCAATCTATCTGACTCTGTAGCAAGCAACACCAAATGATTTGATAAACAACTTAAATCTCATAACAAACAAAAGACAGAAGATTTATCCAAAAAAAAAAAAAAAAACACAGCCATTATTATTACTCATCAAAAGAACAAAAAAAAAAAAAAGAAAAAAGAAATCTCCCTTCCTTTCCCTCTAAAGAAAATTAAACCTAGAATAAAGAGAAATTATAGTTTCTTTTTTTGTTTTAATCACCTTTCTTGTGATGCTACACTCGATGAGAATGTTATAAACAAAGAGACCAATACAAAAAAATCGGAATAGAAACAGACTTAAACAAAATAAATTACTATTGCATATATAGGGATGTTCATGGCCAAGTAGAGCTGGGTTGAACAATACCCAAGCCCGGACTGAATTTTAACCTTTAGGCCCAAGCCCGGTCCTACCCTAAATAGGACGATAAGTGCCTAGTCCAAGCTCAACCCACATAAAATAGGTTAAGCTTGAGCCTAAGTAGATAATGTTTTTGTTTGATTCCAGATGGTGAAGGAGAAGGACCCACAGTCCCACACCCACACCCATGAATTTTTGTGGATGATCCATTTATATTTTTCATGAGTGGACCCCATTGTAGGGTTAGAAGAACCGGATCTTGTTTAGCAAGATTGTATATGATCCCATTTTATTCAAACGGTCAAACCCTAGGTATTTCCTACCCACTCTGTACCAAAGAAATCTTAATAAGGCGTCCAAGGTTTGAGGACACATTATGACACTAGTAGCAATTGAAATCTATCATCTATTTCATCCAGGGGAATTTCAGATAAAGCATCACGTTTTTGCCTTATTTTAAAAAAAGGACATAAGTTTTAAAAATTTTCAAATTAGTCCCTAAATTTCTCAGTAAATTTTCAATTAAGGATGTCCAGTCATTTAAAGGCATTTTCTGGCGATTGTATCATTGATCAATTATTTTAAAATACCCAAACTACCTTTCATTAAAAGCCATGACATGGTTTCTACATCCACTATATATAGCCGATCATTGTGAGATTGTTGGTTGTCCTTGATCATCGCGAGGACACCGATAATAGAAATGAGGAAAATATAGATAAAGTAAATGATAGTTTTATTTCAATGGAGGGTATACTTTGGGCATTTTTAAGAAATTGAGGGAAAGTTTTGCAAGAAAACATTTTAAAATGAACGAATATCCTTAATTGAAACTTCTTGAAAAATTTAGGAATTAATTTGATAAGTTTTGAAACTTATGACATTTTTTAAAATAAAATAAAAACTCGACACCTTATTTGAAATTTTCGCATTTTAACTTGTAACCAAGTGATTAATAGCCCGGCGTAGCCTAGTGTATTTCCTACGCTTCGCGTATCCACGATACAATACAATACAATACAGCTGTCACCGCAACTACAAAAGAAATCTTCTACCCTCGTTAGTCGTTATTTTCATTAATTCAAAAGCGCAACCAGAATCTCACTCCCCCCCGCGCTCGCTCTCTCTCTCTCAGCTGAAAGCTCTTTCAATTCAATTGAGAAATTTTGAGTTTTTCTTTGTTTGGGTTCTCTACTGCATCGTCTTCTTGTTCCAGCATCCATAGATCTTAATTTACTAGGGTTTGTTTGTGAGAGCTTTATTAACGAGATTGCAAGCTGCAATTTTTTGTTTTCCTCTCTCTCGATCGAAGCTGAAGCTCTGATTTCCATTTTGTGTTTTTCTTTGTTTGGGTTCTTCTTCTTCCAGCAACCATAGATCTTAATTTACTAGGGTTTGTTTGTGAGGGCTTTATTAACGAGATTGCAAGCTGCAATTTTTTGTTTTTTTTTTGTAAACTCTGCAGGTGTTTGGCATTGTTCATTTTGAATCAGGGAGTTAAAGGAATCATCATCATCAGATCACCTGTTGGCCGTGGAAAGATCCTGATCGGAACTACCAACCATAAGCATGTCTAGACGTTATTACGTGAGTATCTGATCATTGATTTCTTGAATTCATGATTTTGATTTTGATTTTTGGGTTAGTGGTGTTAACTAGCTGTCATGTTTTTGTTTTGATCAATTTGATTTGATTTGGTTTTCAGGGCGATCGGTTCATCCCAGCAAGGTCTTCTATAGACTTTGATTTGGCGAATTTCCTTTTGGTGGGTTCGGGTTCCCAGTCCCAAACAAGACAAGTGAACACTGATGATACTCTCTACAGGCAGCGATTGTCTGCATTGATGATGATGAAGAAGAGAAACCGAATTCTGTCCTTTTGGAGCAACCCCATATCTGGAGATTTCCAAACAGACCTCTCTGACTCCGCCCAAAAGAAACCAAGCAAAGGAAAAAGATACATTCCAAAGGTAAAGTAAAGCTTCTTCTTTTTCTTTTTTTCTCTGCCTCTTCTCCTTTGTCATCGTTTGTTTGAGTAATGCATGCTTATAAACAAAGCTTAAAACCCTAAAAATCGAACTTCAGGCCCTAAAATATCTTGGTCAATTCAATTGCGGTCTTTTCTACAATTATTAGGTCAAAACAGCCAATGGCAAGGGCTTTTTCTTTTTCTACATTACAGGTCATAGAAGGTCAGCAACCCTCCTCTCTTTTCATGTAGACCTAGAATGCTGTTTAAATCACCCAAAAGAAGCTAAGATGATGAGAGGGTGACTGAATGTTGTTGGAAAAGTAACAGGTCTTTCCACAGTTCTTTTTTAACTATCCATTTTTGGGGTGGCATAAACCGTGGTTAAAATGAAAGGTGAGAATGGGTAAAATTTTGACTATGTGAAGTTAAGAAACAAATTGATCAAGTCCCACATGACCGAACTGCTTCTTCGACCCTGGGCAAAGAAGATACTATGAAACTTCTTGCACAGTAATGTAAAAGACATTGTTTCCGGTTTCCGAGATCCACGTTCAACTAATATCGGCATTTTTGGAGCATGAGACAAGATTAGGATAGACAATTCTTGCATAGTGAAGCCTTGCTAACATTCCATAGCAGAATAGACATGATCCACTTATATGTTAAAAGCTTAGAAATAGTGATAATGCTAAACTTTAGAGAGGTTAGTTTTCATATCCGCCTGATCTAGCAAGTTGACAACTTCTATGGTTGATATGTGCAATGTTTAGACATGATCCACTTATATGTTAAAAGCTTATAAATAGTGATAATGCTAAATTTTAGAGAGGTTAGTTTTCATATCCGCCTGATCTAGCAAATTGACAACTTCTATGGTTGATATGTGCAATGTTTTCAAGGTAACTTCTAGCTTTTTCATTACCTATGTGATTTTGAGATGGACAAGTGAGACTCGGAGTGGGAGCTTGTTGGTTTCTGGTTCTTTGGTAACATTTATTCCATGTCATTTAGATCCTCTGGTAAGTTGTAGTCATCTGTGATTGTTGATTTTTATCTGGTTGAATTGCTGGATGTCTCCCCTAAATCCCCTGGCTTTGGGTTCAGAGGAATCAGTTCCATCGCTTTCTTCGTCAGATTGTAACAGAAAGGAAAGTTCAGGACATTCCATATTGGGAACAAGGGGCAGAGAGGAAAGTATATTGGGGTGTGATGCTTCAATAAGTGGATTATTAGTAATGGGGTCATCATTTGGCCTGTAATCGGATGGATATGTGCTATCAACCGCTATCATTGTGGGGAAATCTCTTTGTTCTCCAAGGCAATTGGTTCTGAGATCGAAATCTGATTTATCAGATTTCCTTCATCTGGAGGCATAGGGGTTAAAAGAGAGTACAAAGTCTCGGCCCCCATGCACAACCACATTGGGAGCCGAACCGACTTCGGGGTGAGGCTAACATGTGGAGCCGAGGACCAAGTAGGCAGGGTTGGGACTGTTAGGAAGGGGTTCATGTGGTAGGAACTCTGGTAGTTCATTTCGCTCCCTCAGGAAACTTGTGATGATGGAAGAATCTGTGCCCGCTAGGGTGTCCATGATGGATGAATCCTTGCAACAACCTGATTGAATCCAAACAAAATCTAGACCCATCTTAAAGCACTACATTAAATACCCTCGAACCCAACCTCAATTACAAATGAAGACCACCTCAATTCACCCCGCTCAAATCCTCAGTCTACCATTCAGTCCATCTAAAAAAAAAAATCAGAACCCCAAATTTTCTTACTAGAATTCACCCTAAGCAATAGCCCAAAGCCTAATCCAATCATTTCTCAAACCCAGATCCACGGCGTGTTCAAGTGCGTTCTGCTAGGACAACAATTTGCAAGTATCAAAACAATTCCATAACACTCCAAGACCCTATCCTCAATTTCCCATCAAATCAAGACCATAATCAGCTCGAATCTTTGCGCAAATATTGCATAATATAGAAAAGCTTGTGGCAGTCTAAAACATCACTTTAAATGCTCAAACAGTTGTAAGTTCCAGAAAATTCCAACCCTAAACCAATCCCACATTCTACATAAGATCCAGCCTACTCAAAACAGTACCTTTGCATAGTCCTACTTGAACTTTAGGAGCGCAACCTATCATCACCCCCTAGATACAAGCACCATGCAATCTTTAATCCCTTTGACAACATACCCAAAGATTCCCATTACCCTATGTGAACCCAAACCCAAACCCAATCGATTGTAGATGCTTTACAAATGACACTTCGATGGATGGTTCCAAAGAAAAAACTAAAAATAAAAGAGGGGAAAAAAGATAGGTAGATTTAAATCCTTTACTTATCCATTGTTTTGATGGAACCAACAATTTATATACACCATTAACATATTCTGCCCCTTCTTTCCACTTTTAGACAGAGAAGACTACATGTAACACCAAAATGGTAAAAAAAGATAACTAATCAAAAGCTGATACAGATGATCTTAGAATTAGATCCAAGAGAACTCTGTAACTCATTGGAGTAAATTCCTCTTAAGTCGAGAACTAATGCAACCAAAGTGCATCATGGCCATGCGTATCATAGTCTTTAAAAAAAAGATGCCTGAGAATAGGCCCATAGTTAGCCAGCTTGTCGACCCTGCCATAGTGGGGTGAGCTCATTTGGCCAAGCCCATACTCAATTGGCCGTCCATTTGACCTAGCTATGGTTGGCCAACCCATTGACACTACCATAGCCACCTTACTTTATCAAATTCCAAAGAAGATTTCCAAGCTAGAACCTAAAAGAGTTGGTATATAATCAAATAATATAATGGAAAGAAAATTCTATTTAGGAAGAATAGATTGGCTTGTAATCATATAAGAGAAAACAGGAAAATCCTCTTCTTCTAGAATGTGTAGTTGGCAACTATAAATTTCCTTGTAGTTTATCTTCTATGCATTCAATGAAGAATTAATATTTATTTCTATGCATTTAATGAAAAAAAATACTATCCCCTTCTAATTCATGTTATGATTAAACAAGTGTTTCCAGTTTCCCTTCCCGTGAAGACTATGTGGGTTGCATATGGTGATGACTCCAAAGGCTGTACATCCATGATGAATAAATGTTAAATCCAATCATGGTTGGGGTCCATTAGATAGTGTTGCTACAATCCAGATGCCCCTCTTCCCTATGCATGAGTTTGACATATCATCCTTCTCAAATGAGTTAAGTGCCATAATCCACTATATTTCCTTGAAAAGCTAATGGGTTAGCAGATGTACTTGCTAAAGTAGGAACTAACAATACGGTTATTTTGATTGGACATTGCTTAACGTTGCACTGTTATTTTGTGTACATTGCATTCATTCTTTCTATATGCTAGATGAACCCTCTGTTTTTATACATAGTTTTGCATTCTTAATATTATCCTAGTGTTCTTTTTCTTAAATTGTATCGTAGGCTTCCCATGTATTTGATGAGTCCTCTTTTTTTTTTTTTAACATAGTTTTTAATTCTCAATAACTTTTGGTATTTTTCAAAAAGAAAGTTCTTGACTTGACTTTTCTTTTTGCTTGATCATATTACAGTCTGCAGAGAGGATACTATCTGCTCCAGATATTTTGGATGATTACAATCTAAACCTAATTGACTGGAGCAGTAGCAATTACTTGGCTATTGCTCTAAGTCACAGGGTATGTCTGTGGGATGCTACAAATGGTGTTGGTTTCGATTTTATGAGCATCGATGGAGACATTGGCCCAATTACGAGTGTCAGTTGGGCTCCTGACGGGCAACGTATTGCAATGGGGATCAACAATTCTACTGTCGAGCTTTGGGACGTGACTTCTAGTCAAAAGGTGAATACTCTGATTTTTTCTACTTGCATGAGTTTAATTCTTAGATGATCATTTTACTTCATATATATATATTGATATATATATATATATTGATCTTTCTTGATCAATGAGTGGGAAAAAGACAACTTCATTCAATGGAAATGATTTACGTTGTGTGTTGTGGTCAAATCATGGAAACAACGAGAAATTACTAGATCATGGGTTTTAAAGGGGGTTTGTTGTATTCATTAGATAAGGATTTATGCAATATTTTGAGTTGACAAGAAGGATCTAATTAGTATTGTCTTTGAATTTTAGGGTTGATTTTAGAAACACTTTTTTTCTTGGGAACTTTTCCAAAATTAAAGGATGGAACAATTACCAAAAAAAGGCTCAGATATCCGGAAAGCTCCAAAAGAGTCCTACAAACCTAGAAACCTCCAAAGGGGTCCTTGTACAACTTTCCGTACTACCTTTTCTTATGTATTCAAGCAGGCGCGACTTGTCGAAATGTATGGTGATCATGTTACACACACAGGCACAACTTGTGGACTCGAACAAGCATGTGCGCGAGCATGAAAGAAAAAGTTGTACAAGGACTCTTTTGGAGCTTTCTGGGTTTGTACGTCTCTTTTCGATCTTTCCGGATATTTGAGGCCTTTTTTGGTACTTGTCCATTAAAAGAAAATCATATGGTTTTTTCTTAACAAAAATTTTGAAAAATATAATAGGATTTGTTTTCTCTTAAATGATTTTTTCCTATGTATGTTTTCATGTATCATATATGTGAGCTTATTTTAATTCACCTCTCTAATATTGTTGTGACCATATGATTTATTTTATTCTTTCAGTTGAGAACTCTACAAGGTGGGCATCAAGCTCGAGTTGGCTCTTTATGTTGGAATGATCACGTTTTAACAACAGGAGGAAAGGACTCAATAATAATCGACAATGACGTGAGAATAAGGTCCCACCATGTTCGAACATACAAAGGACACAAAGCAGAAGTTTGTCAGCTACAATGGTCCGACTCTGGCAAGCAATTGGCAAGTGGGGGAAATGACAGTCTCCTTTATATATGGGACCGGTCAATGGCCTCTAGACGGCTTCATAAATTTGAAGATCATTTGTCAACGGTGAAAGCAATCGCATGGTGTCCGCTCCAAAGCAATCTACTTGCTTCTAGTGGTGGTGCTGGAGATCAGAGTATCAAGTTTCGAAACGCTCAGACAGGTGTTTGTTTGAATTCTTGTGATACGGGATCACAAGTCTGCTCATTATTGTGGAGCAAGAGCGATAAGGAGATTTTGAGCTCTCATGGTCCTACACAAAATCAACTCACGCTGTGGAAATACCCGTCAATGGCCAAGATTGCAGAGCTGACTGGCCATACTTCTAGAGTTTTATTCTTGACTCAGGTATTAAAGCAAGTCCTCTTACTGCTAAATGTAATAATATTTGAGATGCGTTGTATTCATTTTTATCGATTCTGATTGCTTTTGGATTTTTACTGGTCTTTTCAGAGCCCAGACAGCTGCATGGTAGCATCCGCAGCAGCCGATGAAACACTAAGGATTTGGAAGGTCTTCGAGACTCCTGAGGTTGCTATGCTTACAACAGAAACAACATATGCAGAGCCATTTAGAAATTTGAACTACATTAGATGAAGAGCTTGAGAAAATGGAACTTAGGGTTTCCAGGAAGGTATCTATTAACATTAGTAACCTTTTACTTTCCGCATGTTGAATGGATTGAATTATTATATTGTTTAACTTTTAATTGTGGTTAAATAGTATCTTTCTTTATTGCAGATAAAAATGGTCCAATGGTCGTTTGCGGCAACCCTCTCAGATGAGTATATATGTTTTTTTTTTTTATTATTCTTAAAATATTTTTAGAACCATTTTTCTTAGTCTTTATTTTCTTTTCTTTCTTCTTTTTATACACATTTTTTTTTTCACATTCTCTTGCTGTAGATGGTAGCTACACACACGCCTACACCACATTCTGGAACCATTTTTTTTTTAGTTTTAAATTTCTTTTCTTTCTTTCTTTCTGTTAATTTCTTCTATACATGTGTTTTCTGTTCACATTCTCTTTCCATAAATGGTAGGTACACTACATTTTTTTTCTCAGATTTCAACTCCTTTTTATATACAGATATTTTGGAATTTTCATTTTAATTTTACCAGAAAACATCAATAGTTACATATATACTGCTAATCTTTATAATATTGAGTTATTACGCATCTTCATGATTTAATATTTGCAAAATTATTTGTTTATAAACAAAATCTTTTTTTTTGTTTACTAATTACTATATTAGTTAATTTGATTCCTCATCAATTTCAAAGCTAAAAAGATTTTTTTAGAAACACATGTAGCAGCCAGGTACTTCTTTTGCCAAGGAAAACTAACTCCTCTTTGATCACTATAACATGGATTTTACTCTTCCTCCATTGAAGCTTTAGGCGTTGAAAGAGTTGCTTGTGTCCTTCAAAAAATATACTTTTGGGTCTTGCCATGGAATATGGGTTGGCCACTATGATGAACCTAAGAATGTTGATTAGTAGTCATCCTGTTGTTTGGTGGAATGGAGCCTTGGAGTAGCAAAGACAATTAGGAAGTTGAACAACCAACAGAACTTTTGGGAAGAAGCCAAGGTAGTTTGGAAAAAGAACAACCAGCTAAAAGCTTCAAAATCTCTCAATGGCTAAGGGAACTTTTGCAGTTTTCAAAGGATTGCTAAAATTCTCACTCTATAGTAAAAAGGAGGTGATGAAAAGGGGTTTGCCTTTGTAAGATTTTGGATACAGAAGAAGCGATTAAGGTCATGAACATTTTAAATGGAAATTTGGTGCAACGCAATAAATTGGGATTAATCGGTTAAGTCCGGCCATATGGATAAGATACTAACAAAAGACATTCACTGAAAAAAAAAATGGCAAGCAATAATGAGGAACGTCCACCATAAGCAAGTCATGCTGTGAGCTTCTGCCAACAGAAATAGGAAGCAAATGGAAATTGTTTAGGGAAACAGTACTAGGTTTAAAGGGCCAAGGTAATTAATGTCATACATTCATAATACTTGATAGTGAAGTTTTGAAACAAAAAAGGAGTTGTTTGAAGAGATAGTTGTCAAAGAAGTGCAAGATGAGTGGGCAAGCTTTATTGAATTTTTTAATGTGTCAACTTACAGTAGGTTGTGTTGAGGGTAGAAATAGGCATAAAATGAATTCTTATGAACATTTAAGTTTAAAGAAACGACAATAATGCAAACTGGGATAAGAAAAGGGCGATCTTGCTTGTGGGCGAATTTTCTCCTGTGAGCAACAAGATGCAAGAGCTCCCATCCTGCCCTTTACGTGGTTGGACCCCTCCTAAATTTCACAGATGGGCTTGTGATGAAGGCAACTATCTGTTTTTCCTGCATCTCGTTGCTCATAGGAGAACATCTTCCCTTGCTTGTGATCTTTTATCCTGGTATGATGTATTGGATGAAGGTGGGGGCATTCTATTTGGTCAATTTCTCTTTTTGATAGAAGGAGATGAGATGATTGATCCATAGGTGGAGTCATATGACTGGGGAGGATGGAAAACTAACATTACCGGTTTATATTGTTAGATCTGAATGTGAGGAACCATAGGTTACATGGGCATCAGCGGGAGAAAGAAGATGATGAGTCAACAAGGGTACCTATAATGAGAAATGCCAATGTGGTCAATCAGGAGAGCTGGACTTTCATGACAGGTTAGAAGAACCAAGTTTTGATTTCTGGAGTCATGATTGACTCAAAAGCATGAAACTAGGAGCGTTCTCGAGGCAAAAAAATTGTACTGTTCTTTTAAAAAAAATTAATTAAGATGATATAAGGATGCATGAGGATAAGCGGACTAATTACACATGAGATGCTTTTAATGTGATGCATGCTAGGATCGATAGACATAACAAAGTATCTAGCTTAGCATTAGTGTCTCCTCTAAAAACGACAATTTTTTTAGTAAATTAGGGGAGTGGTATTATAATTGTGCTAGTAATGGGAGGCGGGACCATTATAATGCGTAGGATCAGCTGCTGTTGGAAATAGTTGTGTACTTATGTGAGGGAAATAGGCTGGGGCCACCCTACAGTTACAAGAATTGATCAAATCTGTCAGAAGTAACTGGTGGATCTAAAGGCCCATGCAGTGGAGGTTGAGCAGGGCCCCAAAGATTGCAATGTAACCGTTGTGAAGGTTTCCACTGAAGAGTCCAACAAGAAAGATAAAATGAAAAATGAAAACAAAAAAAACACTCTCATCAAAAGGAAACTATAACAAGAGGGAGAAAGGGGATATCAATGGGACTACATGATTTACCTATTCTAAACAGTTTCAAGAAGAGGAGGATGGAAATTCCAATTATAATGGAAGCTACTTTTATGATGTTGATGGCAGCAATTTTGGCTGAATCAGTGAATCTGAAAGACAGATCCGAGAGTGATGTTCTTGTTGAAACCTTTGAACTATGCATATCCTCTTGTGGAGGATTTTTTTAGTTTGATTCTCCTAAAGCTAGAAAGCTATTTGGATTTGATGGTGTTCATGGAGAGAAGATGCATTCAAGTATGGACAATATAAAGCTGAAGTAAGAGCAAAGAAAATTACATTGGTGGGAAATTAATCGGGCCTCCTCTTTAATGGGAATAACAATTCTTTATGGGATTTTACCAAAAAATAAAAATCGTTGTGGAAGGTGTTCGAGGTTATAGAAGATCCAAAACTAGGGAAGTTTGTAGTATTCGACTATAGGCACAAGTGAATTAAGAAGTCTGTGGTCATCTTAGAAGCCTGTTAAACTTAAGTGAAAGGCAAGTAAGAGCCATCAATGAATAATGGTGTTAGTTGTTGGGATTAGGGAACTAGGAATATGCGGAAGGCTTTAATGTGTAAGGGAAAGGCTAGGAGCCAAGCCACCAACGATTGATGTTGTCAGTCGTAGGGTTCTAGGGATATGCATTATTCTAATGCAGATTCTATCATGGAATTGGGTGGAAAGTAGGAGAAGAAGCTGTGTTTGAAAGAAATGGTTAGAAAGTACTGACATAAAGGATGTTATTACTTATTGGACATATAGAATCTCCTTATGAAGGTCCTTTTGTACATGGAATTCAAATTTTAGATAAAATTTTGTGACCAATGAATGTAGCAACTTTTTTTTTACATTTTTAGATAATTTGGTGACATTAATTTAAACACGGAAACAGCATAGGTCTTCTACCTAATTGTTCCAAGCTAATGAATACTTGACAGTTTTAGGAACTAGTTCAATGGGTTTGCTTGTGCAACCAAGTAGTTGATGACAATTGTTTTCAGTAATCAGTAGCGAGAACGAACCTAAGGCCTGTGCTATACTGCAAATAGAAGAGTTCAATGTTTTTTAATCTCTAATAGAGGTCCCAATTTGATAGTCATTGTAGATTAACAAGTAAAGATTTTATGATTCACTTCAGAATTTATCAAGTGCTAGACAAATTCAACCCTGAAGCAATTTAAAATGATTCCAGAACTTATAGGTCTCTAAGCCCTAAGGTTCCCAGATTCACGAAGTAGATAAAAAGCTTCATGTATCTCAATTAGAACATCAAGCCCTGCAGGATTTTGAGAAAGAAGTGCGATACTTATCTGTAATATTGATGTACACATCCAGTGCTAAAAGTGTGAACATTATTCCTTGAATCTGATTGCCGTATCTTCCTTCAGTTCCAGTTGTAAAACCCAACTGAAATGCAGATGTATTATTGATGTTCATGGCTAGTTGGAATGAGAGAGGAGATGAAGGTAAGTAGGAGTTCATCATCCTTAAGAGTGAGGTTGGTAAAATTGAGTCATTCATTTCTCAATAGTGAGTAAAACAAAAGAGTTAAATGATTAAGTATTTTTGGGCCTTGAAAGGCAAATGGACGTCATGATTAATAGCGCTATGTTAAGTCTGGAGAAAACTATATGACATGTTTTGCTTAATCCCAGTTAATGCCAGCTTAATTGAAATGGAGTTACTCTTTGTAAGCCCTAACCATCTAGAATAGGGTCAATGATTAAGAATGATAAAGGCTTGGTGTTGGCTTTCTTGGGACCTAGTGGTTTAGGCAATTCAAATGGGGCCAACTTCGGGGCTAGAAAGAATGGGCTGATACTAATTTTACAATGCTTATTTATGGACCGCTTTTAGCTCTGAAGTGTATTCATTTTATGTTGTGATCGAGCACGTGGAGATTTGAAACGGTTGTGGATTGGTGACAGGCAATTATCTCTTCAATGACTATTTTTTGTGCATGTTCCAAGATAGCAGAATGAAAAGTGGATTCCTTGGCTGAAGCAGGGTTCTACAAAATAGAGTTTAGTGGTTTGAACTAGAAATAAAATTCCTTATCTTTGTTACTAATCCTCTTCTGCTTTTCCATCTAGAGGAATTACCTTGGAAACCTTCTCTTTCCTTTACAATTCTTCTTCTTGATAATATTACTTCATCATTACTTCTGGAAAAAAACGGTTACGACATGACTGGTATATCAACAACCAACTCAAGACCGTCGCGGAGTCGCACTGCTAAAGTTCAATTTGATGATATACTGAGAACTCCAGAAAACTGATCCATATTCAAGTCCAGGTTTTGCAGAAGCAGCTCAAGAAAACTTGCAAACACATGAGGCCAATCATCCACATGGGGCCCCAAATGTTGAAGTGTGCATACAAGCAGTGTGAAGATTTTCTCTTCTCAAGTCTTCCACTAGTTAAGCCCAAGTGGAATTTGTAATCATTTAGTTGGTTGAGTTTTAGTTTTTTTTATTTTTTTTATTTATTTATCAAGGAATTATTTTTCTGTTGAGAACAGTTTAGATGGCTTAGACTGGAAGTATTTTGTTTTTTTTTTTTTTTTTTCTATGTATTCATTTAACTCTTTTTTTTAATTAATAAAAGAAATTTTTAATTATATTTTCTGTGGAAATCCATTGTCTTGTATTTCATCAACCCCTTTCCTTATTCAAACAAGGTCAGGGGTTTATGATGATTTTGCAATGTGCAAAGAAATTATCTTGCAATCAGTTTCTATCCACTCCATGTGTTGTCTTAATCAACCACTTTGATTTATCTCCATTAAGAGCAAAAATTTCGTAGTATAATATGCTGAAATATATTTCAGCCATCATATATATATAGGAGTGAAATGTTAATATAGTATGCCTCTTTGTAGATTACTATTTTATATTTTATTTTTGCTTGAATCTGTAGATTAATGCTATTTGTACATGAAAATACATTAATAATGCAAGGGCTGTTTGAGAAATCATGTGTGAAACTTTTGAAGTGGTTGGTGGGACCATCTTTTGGATTAGTAATCATTAGGAGGACATCTTAGGACAGCATATATGAACTGTACAGTTCATGTAATTGCATTGTTGCGACGGAACTGTTTATGTTGCATCATTTCTCCTGCTTGGAAATTGTTTTGAGCGGCTGGAATTTGCATATGTTGGTATAATATTAGCTTTGGGGATTCAATCAGATTGGGCCTGAGTCAATCCTGGTTTAACCAAGTTAGACCTGGATCAACCCAACTGGGCCCAAGTTTGATGGAAATGATCTTTTTATTTACATCATGATGTCTTGGCACTGGGGTTTATTATGGCCCAAAGGGCTGGAACACCCTCCGTTCTAAAAAAAAAAAGACACCGAGGTTTTAACATATTATCCATCTCAATCAAGATCAATAGGTAAATGCACACAAATACTGTAGGCTAAAAAATGGTGATATTAAGCAGTAAAAGTGGTTTCAGGGGTAGGAGTTGGTTTTGAATTTTTTTTTAGTTTCCTAATCAATAGCTTAACCTATGGAAAAAAAAAAAGATCTGATCAGACAAAAATGGCTGACAACCAAAAACATGAACCCCAAGTAGCATAAAATGGGTGGCAAAGAAAAACAAAGTTTGATTAGTGGTGTGCTTCATAGTGGCTGATGAATCAAAGATAGATTTCATTATATTGGCAGTTTCACCACCGAGCGTACACATGAGTTGCCGTGAAACTCGGGCTAGGATCAGCCTATGGGCATGAAACTCAGACCAAACCCGGGTGCATTTTATATAGGACTTGAAAAAATGATGCATTCTATTGATAAAATTGAGAACCGTGAATGAAAGGGGTTTCGATGATCAAACGGACTTAAAATTTTATATATAAACTGGTTAGTATATCATTTGAGTTTTTCAATCCTCAAATAAAAAAACTTAATATTTCTTTTGTATATTGAAAAATAGATTGTAAGAAATTAATATGTAAAGTCACTTATTCTCATTTTTATTAGCTTTCAAAGTGGTGTCTTGTTAGATCATTATTTAAAAATTCAAAAAAAAATAAATATGTAAATTTGATGGGCCCCAGATCTAAAAGTGGAGTGATATTTTGGCAAAGTGAGTTTTAATGATTTGTGTATTATCATGAGATGATGAACTTAATATCATCGTCATTCAAGAACATGTGAAATTAAAAAAACTGCTGGGTAATTTAGGAATAATATTGTAAAGTACATCCAAGAAAACAATGAAATCTATCAAGTGGGAAAAACCTCCATGACCATACCGCACCTAGTGGGCCCACCTTATGACCTCTTCTCCCAAATTGGCACTTATCCAAATTAACTAGACTGTTGGACCAACTATGCGCTTAGACGGTAAAAATCTAACCCAAACCTTTATCACCGGTGGAGGAGGGAGGATATTTCGATCCCCCGGTCCCATCCGTAGATGACTCTAGTGGGCTCTACAAGTACCGTGCTCACAGTCTGTTCGTTGCTCGTCCGGCTGTTCGTTAATTCAAAATCCCCACTTTCAATTTTAGTACACATATAATATCCTTCATTTTAGGTTTTGGAGAAGGAATTTTTTTCAATGTTAGTGCATTAGGAGATGGGACACTTCATAATTTTATCTGTTTCTTTGGATACAGGATGAGACAGTGGAGTATATATGTAGCTCGTAATATGTGGTATCCTGTTTACAGCCCTCTTGTTCATGAGAAATGAGTCATTTTTTCAGGTATAATATGAGTTTTTTGAGAGTTCATTTTGCGGAAGCTAATTTATAATTATCCTGGAAGTCATTCAACAAAGATAACTAGTTTCATTTTTCTTACAGTTATTCAGGAGGATGATGGTAAAAGAAAATATTGTTACAAATAACGCCTCAAATATTTTATCACTGCAAATTTGCACGAGTTTGCCTATCGGAAAAAAAATATTAATCTTAATGCCCGAAATAGGTTATTATTCCTAGCTTTCCAAATGGTCCACCATAAGACTAAGACCCAAGATTTAGACATATGATTATTCAAAGGTGGTGTCCATTGAATAAACCAAACCGCTTTGTCAAAAGAGGGCTTCTATTGGCACTACCTCAAATTTTGCTCTCCCCGCACTAGAAGATAAAAAAATAAAGTTTTTCCTAAACTACCCCTCCCCTCTCTCCTTCTCCCCCTCTTCCTCCCTCTCCCACCCTCTTCCCTCATCCTCACTAGTATCCGGCGGGGAGGGAGCCCCGGCCGGCAGCCCGCGGCCTCCCTCCCCACTCTCTAGGCATGTGTGGAAGAGGACTTTTGCAGTCCTGATCGATCGTATGAGGCAAACTTACGAGAACTTGGTGACTCAAAAAATCTATACCACTACAAAGAAGTTCTTCCTTTTTATGAGTTCTCATCGGAATTTCAATCCAACATACAATTTGGGCCCGCCTGTTAGATTAATCGTATAAAACTTTTGGATTTCTGTATTATGTTATTCATAGTTTTTTTTTAAGTGATCAATTTGATGGTCGGCACAAATGTGATTTGAGCGTTATTTTGAATGGTTTAAATTTTTGTTAGTCGGTCCGACTAATTTTAAAGAACATGATTAATTAAGGAAATTGATATTGACACTCCTTTTTTTGATGAAGACACTCCTTTTCAACGTAACTGGTGAGAAAGAAATTGACTTGAATTGGAGTGCCTCCATAAAAAAAAAAGAAAAGGAGTGCCAATATCAATTTCCTTAATTAAGTAGGTTTCTCTCTTTTTTTTTTCTTTTTTCTTTTAAAATTCCACCCTGGCTTGGATTTCTCTAAGTACTCTAAAGATTACTTGAATAAGACTATTATGCTTATTCCTTTTTGGGTCATTATCTACAAAACTTATTTCATTTTCAAGTTTGGAAAAAGGATTTCCGCATGTAATGTGCCAGAATTGGACAATTAAATATCATATAATCAGTGTAATTTCTTCAAGTTGGCTTATGAAAAACTCACTTTTTGAGATCTACATTAGGGTTGTTAAAGGACCAAGTTGGGCCTGACTGTTTGCAATAACTGGTCTTGGTCCAGTTTAGACAGTTTTTTTTTTTTGTTTTTGGGTTACACAATCTCGATACTAATAAAAAAAACAAACAGAAAAAAAGGGAGAATAACGATTTAGACAAGTTCACATAAAAAGAAGGAAAATACTTAAAATCAAAACCTAGAATTTGATCATCTTTGACCCCGCGCCCATTCAAGGTTCTCGTAGTAAATTGAAAAGATAAAGCCCAATAACACAAAATTAAAGATAAACCTAGAATTGATTTGACCCAATTCGATGCCTCAATAATGTTGAAAGTCATGGAAGATGAAGCCCAATAACACAAAATGAAAGATTTCCCACTAGGCCTGTCAATTTAGCCCGTTGAAATGGGTACCCAGCCTAGCTTGGCCCGTCCCAAGCCCGAAAACACAGGGCTTTTAAAAAAAATTTGAGCCCAGCGGGCTGAGCTTGGACAATTATTTGAAAGCCCATCCAAAATGGGACGGGAATGGTAGAGCATGCTCAGCTCGTCCAGGCCCGCCCCAAGGTTATTTTACTAATTCTTATGCATTTCAATGGGAACCCTCCAAAATGTCTCTTCCCTCCACGGTACATCCAATTGGACCGATTTGATCCCTATCTGCAAAGCACTCCAATAAAAAAAAAAAAAAGAAAGAAAAGAGAAGTTTGGGTCTTAGCAACTTCTCCAAAATAAGTTTGGGCTTAGCTAAGTCGCTTCTCACTCTGTGATTTGTAATATGTATGTCGTTTTTTTTTTTTCCCATTAGAGCTGTCAGTTGGCTTCAATACCAAAAACACCTAACGCCATCATCTATACCAGCCTATGCTAAAGTTATGTTCATGTTTGTTAAAATCACCAATTTTCATTATATTGGATGGTGGTCTTCACAGGAGTACTGAAACTTAATATTTGGATGTTTATCATTAAAATACAAAATGAGAGTATTAAATAGTCCGGATCATGTATGGTCCCACAACAGCATAGAAAATCAAATTCATAGGTTAAAGTCTCTAGGATATTTTTTTAAGAAATTATAAAGTACTCAAAATCTATAAAGATTTAAGATAATCGGCGTAAAGGTCTTGAATTTTATCAGTTCGATAATTAAACCAAAAATATTGATTTACAAACAGAGGTGTCTATGGGCCTAGCCTAAAAATATATTTTAAGCACATTAGCATTTGCGCCAGGCTTGGATTAAATGCTAAAAGGCCCATAGCCTGTCTCGGATTGGTTTGAATAAGGAGTGTTTGTGATATAGTAATAATTTGTCCAAGCATTTGCGAGCCTGTACAATTGATAAGGAGCTCGATTTGGCCAGCTCGACGTCCATCAATCGACAATGGGCAACCTCAATCAAACATTTATGATTTGTTTTAAGCTTTGGCCGGATAAATGCCTTTATTTCTAAACTTTGGCTAGGCTTGGATATACCATTTCTCATGAATTGTAAGTGGACTCAATTTGATACTTGGGCTGCATCCACTATTGAATTTAGTTTTGGAAATTTTGATAGATTTATCACCCTTCATTTTGAAGACTTAATATCTACTATATAGTATATAGACCTTTTGAAATTTGGTCCACTTCGTGTCCGGCCATCATTATCATCTTTATTATTAGAGCAACACCCGTTAAGAAGAGGAAGGACAACTCCATTGATGAAAATACTAAAGCCCAGACCAGGCCCGGGATGCACGGATGGGATTTGACATAGGCCCGCTCAATTTAGGGCCGGGATTGGACAATCCTTGGCAGGCCCGTCAAAAATTCGGGACGGGATTGGACAACCCATGCGCAGGCCCGGCCCGTTCCATCGACAGGCCTACTTTCCAATAGGGATGCAAACGGGTCAGTTTTGGTCCGTGTTTATGGTGCACCCAGACCTGGAATCGTTAAGGAGAAGGTGGACCCGGACCCGAACATATCTTGAGGCCATTTTCTTGGTTCCAGACCCGGAACCATTAAGGAGAAGGTGGAATTGAACCATCTATGGGAGGGTGGGGGGTGTCCGGGTCCGGGTCTAGGTAGAGAATGGTATGGGGAAAATAACTAATTTTAGAGAGAGATTCTAAAAAATTGAGGTAATTTGTCGGGTCTCGAGTCCATGCGTCCTAACCAATGTCAACCCGGACCCGTTTAGGTCACGGGTCCAAAAAAGGACCCGGATCCATTTACTTAGCGGGGCCTAGATAAGGGCCCAAACCTGGTTTTTAATAAGTCGGAACTTCTGGATAATCACAAAATTAAGGACCCATTTACATCCCAACTTCTCACTAACATTTCAATAATTCCCATCGCACAGATGAGTAGATCAGTTTTCCTTTTAAAAAAGAAAAAAAAAGAGGACAACCAAAAGAAGAGTTTTCATTGGGCGTCTTAAAAGCCACATCAGAGAAGATGTAGACATTGGTCTGTTTTTCCATTCCTAAAAATGAAGCCATTTCTAGCATATCACAAGGTAAATGTCAGTGCATTTTGAGGTAAAAGTGCTTAAAGTCAATTGATTTGGTTGAGACAAGTCACAGTAATTGTTCATCATTCAGTTAAGTTGTTATATTTAACCACGATCCAAACCATTAAGAGGCCCAAATTGAACGGTAGGCCAACTCTCAGCCATTCACATTCATCATAAATTTTTAAATATTTGCAAAAAAGTCCATACGTTGGATCACGATTTCTAAACTTTTGTGGGCCTTTTTTGCAAAATCTGAACCGTCCAGTCTCTTTAGAATGCCTAAAGCGGCTATGGGGTCAACTTTCATAGCATGATTCATCATGAATTATGAAAAAATGGCATAAAACTTCCGATCGTTGACCTACCATAGTACAACAAGTGGGTTACTTTTGTAGTCCACTTTTTCCAGTTTTTTTGCTTCCCATGGGTCTCAAAATCATGATCCGAACAATGCATCATTTTCAAAAGTCCAAATGCATATAAAGGTTCCTATTTTATTCGTTGATCGATCATGGATTTTGAGATATTTATGAATAAGTTCGGACCCTTAAATATTAGTTTTTTTATTCTTTTGGGCCCCATTTGCACGATCCAAACCGTTCAAGTCCTCCAGAATGCCTAGAATGGCTAAACCTCATACATTGATTTTTCATGGGTTATGAGAAGTTTGAAAAAAGAAAAAACCAATTGCCATTGGATCACACAGTATACATGGTATGAGTCCTCTCTATTTAGGGATTTTCTTGATAAAAAAGGCCATCTTCATGGATAGTTTGATTCCAGCTGAATGAAGGAATCCTCTTTGTTTGCCAAACATACCCTTAGGGGATGTTTGGGTAACATCCTTGGAGAGGACTCCTTTATAGTTTTATTCGATTTTGAGGAAAATCCACGTTTGGGTGAAGAGAGAAAAATTAAGAGAGGATTTTCATAATCCTCCCAAACCCTCAAAAACACCCGGTAGGGATGATTCTTTAGTCTCCACCTCTCCATCGGATCTTCTCTCCCCTGAGAAGTGAAGAAAAACGAAGGTAAAATGGATGAACAATGTTAGTGGCTTCACTTTAGAGGTTACCGTTTTGCTTTGAAAACATAACTTATGGGTCACACAATCACAACCCGAACTGTTATCTTATTTATAAGGTCTAAATGGCTTTTAGGTGAATTTTCAATCATTGATTCCTCATATATTGAGATATTTGCAAATAAGTACAGACATTGTATCAACATTTCTGAATTTTTGTGGGCCCCTTTTGAAAGACCCGAACCATTCGGTCTCTTCAGAAGGCTTAAATGGCTATGTAGTCAAATTCGAGAATTTGATTATTCATGGATCTTCAAAAAATAGAAAAAAAAAACCTAATGGCCATTAATCAACGCAAGTGAAAGGAGTACAGTGTGAAGTACACGTTAATGGGACGGTGATATATTGGTTATAGTTTTTTCTTTGGTACCCTACCTTATGGTTCCCACAATAATCATCCGAACCATTAATCATGTTTACAAGGTCCAAAACAACTCTTAGATGGATTTTCAACCGCTGAATCCACATATTTTGAGATTTTTGCAAAAATCCACACCCTAAAAATAATTTTTAAAATTTTTGTGGAACCCATAATGGAAATCCGACCCGCCCATCAATTGCAGTAGTTCAAAAATCGTTGTGGGGTCCAAATTTTAGGGCTTCATTCATCACATATTGTAATAAAATTGTAAAAAAACTTATAACCGTTTGACCTCCTATATGTAGACACACAAGCTCCTCGTGTTTAGCGGCAATGGTGGATCGCAGTGATTGTCTCCCTTGATTGTGTACCACAATCAAGTGATCTGGGACCTGAAAGGGCCCACATAAGTGCAAAGAGGAAGCCCACACTATGGGAAGGAGAGCCCATACAAGTAGAAAGAGGAAGCTCGCAACGACGAAGAGGAAAGAGTGGCATACTCAGATATCGAACCTAGGCAGCCTGGTGACATGTCCCAGATAACTTGTAAGTCACATTACCTACAGTGGGACACAATTAAACTTGTAAGATCAAACCATCAATTATACATGTATATAATATATTATATATGCGGGGCTAGGCTAGGATAGGCTAGGATATAGGCAAAGCCCTAGCATAGTCCTTGAGGTTATGGGCTTTTCAAAATGGAGTCTCACCCTACCCTTAGACTATCTGACAAGAAACAAAACCTTTGTTTTGAGGGCTTTTTGTGGGCCTTGACGCCCCCTCGTCAAATGGTGGGATTGACGGCCCTACTTCTAATGTGATAGAGATCTATTGAAATCTTGGCAGCTGGTGCACGTCATGTAGCCTTTTGTAGTCGCCCAAATAGAAAGCGATGTCTTTATCTATGTATTATATATAATTCATTGAGTGATTAGATGAGGAACCCTCATCAATGGTCTTGATTTGGGCCCAGTCATCCTTATCAACCCAAGTCTGCCAAGGCGGCTCCAGGAATTCAAGTCAGTGGGGTAAAAAAATACTTATCTTCCGCAACCCTGCCACTAGGGCTATCAAAGGGTCAGGCCTAGGCCAGGCCGAGGTTAACCTCTTATCCTACCCTCTCATTTGCGTACCGGGCTTAATCGAGCAAAAACCTTCGACTTTCGCGTGAGGGGATTGTAATTTTTAGGCCAAGCCTACCTTCAAATATTTAGTATTTGAGAAATGAGATAAAAAAGATAAAAATAAATGACTTAGAGATAAAAAAAAAATACTATTTGAGCTTCCTTTAAATTGAGGCCTATCCATTTAAATTTATAAGTCATTCAAAATTATTGGACTGCGCAGAACACAAAAGTAAAAGATTTATCTTAATTGGATATTATCAAAGGGTCAAAAATCAATTCGGCTCCAAGATCTTTCTATCCCGACATAACTCTGTAAGGATTGAACAATAAACAAAAGACAAAAAATCTCAAGTGGGCCACAAATCACGTTTTGGTTTTGTGATTTGGAAATTTAAAAGTCTTTGAAGAGTATGATGTTTGCTAAGTGTTTGTTGAGTGGCCACACGTAGGAAGATGTGCATGTGGTCAAGAATACAAGGACATGTGCTTAATTTGTTTTCAAAAAGTCTACATGGACTAACTTCATGGAGTTAGTCCATGGACTAACCCCATGGTTCTCATGAAGTTAGTCCATGGTTCTGTCCATGAGTTAGTCCATGTAGCAGGACTCATTTGTTTTTCAAGATGCTGCACATGGTGAACAAGAGAGTCCACATATCACAAAATCCAAAACAATCAAGAGTAGTTAATGGGAATGCTTTTCAAAGCTTTTTCATTGTGATTGGTGAAGACGTGAGGCTACACGAGAATCGATGAAGCTACAGTAAGACCAAACGCTTGAAAAAGTCTACATGTCCTGATGCAAGGCCCGAAAATACACAGGGTATTGATTTTGGCACCACATGTTTTAATGTGCACCACATTTTTGTCGGGCATTAAATTTACCGGCGGCCAATGTCACTTTTACCGGCGGCCACCGGCCCCCGCTATAAGCAGTTTTTCTTGTAGTGCCTTTACTTCAATCCCATCATCATGCCTCGATCTACAGCCTATTTTTTGGACAAAATTGCCCTAGTTGACAATATCGTCAACTAAGTTGGCGATATCGTCAACTATCTGTATTTAAACCCACGAATTTTCTTCTTCTTCTCTGTGAAGCACTCTTCTCTCTTTCTCCCATTCATACCTTTAGTGGAATATAAATTCTAAATATTTTTGAGAGGCGGAATTTTCATTGTGATGCCCAACACACTTATGTGGGGTTGTTAAGTTAGTTTGACACACATCACACATGCCAAAGGGATTCATCCTGTGGTTCTGAAGATAAAAGTATCACTCAACCAATAATAAAAAGAGAGAAAAATCTTCACTCTGACCTTTCTTTTTTGAGATGAGAATTTAGCTGGTATATATTTTATTTTGTAAGCTTGTGTAGACAAGGATTTACCTCAATTGTACAAAGATAGAGCAAGGCATCATGTAAATCTCATTATTTTTTTCTATTTTCTATAATACACCTATTAGGACAACGTAGAAAAGAATTTTGCCTTTCCATTTTAACGAAATACATAAATCATCCTTGAAACTTTTGTAATGGAACAGTGCTAGGAGATTACAGAATCAGCCACCTAAGAAAAACAAAAAAGAAATTCATTGTATACTGCAGATAATAATATTCGGTCGGTTTTTTAATTAAAACTAACCACCAAACCGAACCTATCGGTTTTTTAATTAACCAATCCGATCCAACCGATGGCGAGGGCTTAGACCGAACCGAAGTATTCGGTCGGTTAAACCGTTTATTTCTTTATTTATTTATTGAAATCCATAAATTTAAAATTTTTAAATGATGACACCCCCATCCTTTGAATTTATTCCAATGTTTAGGGCAAAGATAAAAATCCAAATACTCAAATACTCAAATTATATAATATATTGGTTGGTTCAGTTTAGGCGATGAACTGGGGGTTCAAATCGATATCCGACCGATCTAAGTGGTTTCTACGATTTTCAAACCATAGATCGAACCAATCTACTATAAAACCGATCCGAACTGTACGGTTCGGTCAGATTTAGCGGTGATATCGGATTTTCTGTATAGCCCTAGCTGTAACGCATATAGATCTTCGGTCGCATGTCGGAGTCTCCGTATTCGGATCCTTCACCAAGTTGTATGGTTGAGCTGGTTTGGACATGAGTGTGTGAGTTGGTGCCCAAATTGTCCAGATAGTGATTCCAACACTATTGTATTGCAATCATCCCATCTTCATTGCAGTTTTCAAGTTTGCCAGCCGACCAATTAAGTGACAAGGGGGGTGGCATAACTAAAAGTTTTGGTGCGAAAATGAGCGTCCATAAAAAAAAAAGGGCGTTCATTTAGGCACCCTGTTTTTAAGTGGTGCACCCCATGTCTGGTAAATGCTTTGGCATTAAATGCTGGTCGAATTGGGGATGTGATGCTTTGGCATTAAATGCTGATGGAAATGGGGTAACCCATTGACCAGAATGTTACATCAATGTGACACTTTTGGCTGAGCCATAAGACACATTCCATCGCTGATGTATGATCTAAGCCGTCCAATTCAGAATAAGCAATCTGTGGATTATTAGCAATTTAACTTTTAGTGCTCCGCTTTTACCAAAAGAAAAAAAAACTTATTATGTTATATATCATCCATGTATGTACATAGTCAATAAAATAATATTATCATAGATTATATGTTATATGTTGTATGTTATATATAAAGTGATTTTTATGATTATCTTATACTATGCTAAAAACTCATATTAAGTCCTAAAGCCCAGATCCAGATCCAAAGATATTAACGGCCTTTAAAAGAGTTGACTTAGACTTGCCCATTTCCCAAATGGCCTGACTTGCAATTGATCTCCAGGGTCCATATCAGTGAGAACTAGCCCTGGACTCACACTCCTCAACTGCAAACAAAGTTGGACCTGAACACAGGCGAGGCCGGCCCAAATCAGGCCCACAATGACGAATGGGACAACCACAACCCTTCTCCTAAGCCACTTGTGTGGGCTTGACTTGTGACGAGCTATCAAATACTGCCCAGCTGGTACATGTAAGAAAATAAAGAAAGATGGACTGGTAAAGGATGTGGAGAGTAGTGAGGATGACGTACTAGTGTCACTAGGTCCTCTCTCTCCCATCTAAAAAAGATGCTTAGGAGCAAAGTGGGGCCAATGTTAAAAGAAATAAAATCGGTGCCAGTCTTTCCACACGTTTGGTCAATTTCTCTCTGTTCTTTGTTTTTGTTAGCTTTTTTATAGTGAGGAGGGAGAATACGTTTGTTACCATCGTTTGAACCCTCGCAGTTAAGTAAGAGCTAACGCGTCTTACCACTGAGGTAAGAGGTGTTCTCAGCTCTTAACAAGATTGAAATTTTCTACAAAGGATGAATTAAGTTTAAAAAATTAAAAAAATAAATATCGATACAAATTTATTATTTGATAGATTGTGGGATCATCCTTATAATCCACCTGTATCCTAATTTTATTTTTGTCAGAACTGCCTCACCCATACACATTAAAAGCAAATTAAAACTAGTTAAACTGATTGATAATATGATGGGAGATGAACTGAACCATTCATCTTCTAATCGTAAAAAGGACGAGACTTACTGCATCAAATGAATGAATTTAGTTTTTGGCTTTGACCATTTCTGATGATGATGTGAATGATAGATATACATTTGTTTATCTTCCTTTACTCTTTTAATAAATAAAAAAGAGTAGTAGATGAGATGGAAGACACGGAAGAATGAGAACGGAAATAGCAGCACTAGGACGATCGTCTATCGGTAGCTCCGATCAGCCTAAGAATATACGCGGTGAGATGTGGACCATGTGGGTCCTACATGTTAAATAGCCTATGCACACAAATTTAAATATTATCACCATATGATCTCAAGCTACTAAATGAAGGGATTTTTACGAGAAAAATTAGCTTAAATTTTAATCAAAAGATTTTACGAAGAAGGATTATAAAATGATGAAAAAGTTGTTCATACATTTATGGGTCAAAATCTTCTCCTACAACCGGAAATTATCTAAATCGGGTTTTAATTTGAACAAGATGGAGGTTGAACAAAGATAGGCCCTATGCAGATCAAATAATGTTAGTAATTGTTTAATATGATATTAACAACAGTTTGATCCTAGAGGAGAGGGAGGAAGAAAGGGCAAACGAAAAACCAAAGTCCACGCACGAAAACCAAGATGTACACGTACTAGCATGAAATAAATAAAAAATAAAAACTTTGGTTGCAAGCAAACCAAGGCAGCACAACACAATGTACAAAACCAAGATGGATGCTTTGGTTGCACGGAGACCAAAGAAGCCACAAGGTATTGATTTGATGCAAACTTATTCTCTTCTCAACGTACAAATTTGATGTAACTTGTTGCACGTGGATCGAGGCAAGGTGATGCTAGCTACAACAGACCAAAAGGAAGAATCTTGCACGCAAGCCTAGAAAGAGGGTGGTACGGATATTAAAAATCGTGGTGCCAATAGTAACACCCAAAACGCAGAGGGAATGAGCTCTTGCAGTGCAGAGTTAGTAACTCAACAGCCCAGCCCATCCAATTGATCAATGGGCCACCTCTGTTCGATGGTTAGTACTATTCAATTCAGGGTTATCTAGATTGAGTATCCATGATCAGCAATCCAATTCGTCAGTTGTTTCTCTGTAATCTATTCTCTATTGAGAATTTAAAGACTTGCTTATCTTTAAAGGGGGTGTTTAGAATCCTATTACAACTCTAGAACGCACAGTCAACAATCTAATCAAATGGAAAGAAGGACAGCTGGGAAATGTGGTTGGGCTGGAAGATTTTGAAGTATTATGGAACAATGTATCAAGAGTTTGGACACTCAGATGCCATAGAATATCAACAGCACCGCAGAATAAACAATTATGGCGTTCTTGGGTTGTAATAGGTTGGGGGCAAGCCATGCCTGCGCTGCCTTGTGTCCATTAAATCGGCTGGTGGTCCTTATCTATTGGCATGATCGTGTTGGAGTCCTATAAATCACATAGGAAGAGAGAACTCCGGCAAAGAAACAAAGACAACGAGAGAGTTGGAAGAAGGAAAATAAATACTAATGGATATAGAAAGCGTTCTTCACATGGTGGGAGGAGCCGGAGAAACCAGCTATGCTAATAACTCCTCTTTACAGGTTTCTCTAAATATATATGTGTGTGCGAGTATTCTTCTCTCTCTTTTCTAAAACATCATTAAAATGAGAATTTCTTATATCTTTTCTCCTTCAACTAGAAAATAGCACTATCCAAAGCAAGGCCGGTGGTAGAAGACTCTATTCTAGATCTCTACTGCTCCAGCTACCCAGAGAGCTTGAACATTGCAGACTTGGGTTGCTCTTCAGGACCCAACACCCTATCGGTGATCAAAGAGATCATAGATGCTACACACGAGAAATGTCGCCAACTAGGCCGTCCGATGCCCGAGTTAAGAGTGTTCTTAAATGACCTTCCAGGGAATGATTTCAACTCCCTTTTCAGGTCTCTGCCAGTGTTCTATGATAGACTCGAGGAAGAGAAAGGCCTACCTCCTTGGAAATATTTCATTGCTGGGGTGCCCGGTTCCTTCTATGGGAGGCTTTTCCCTAGAGATTTTCTGGACTTCGTTCATTCTTCTTACAGTGTCCATTGGCTTTCTCAAGTGAGAACTTTCATTCACAGCAGTGCTCTAAAACATTGTGAGTCATAGGGACTCACTAAAATTCCACATAGTTACTCAGCTCAATTGTTAAACCTAAGGTCATGTTTGGTATAGGAATTTTTTAATGAAGATTTATATGGCTGAGGATTTCACATCAATATCGGTGCATTTAATTGTGTATAAATTGGTATGATTAAGAGAATAAATCCACAAGAATAAATATGATTTCTCAATGACTTCATGGAAAACGAGTGAGGGATCTGGGTTTCACATTAGTATTGATGCATATCAATGCATATAACTATGAGAAAATTGATTTTGATCATGTGTAAATCCATAAGAGTGAGGATTCCAAATCTTGTGAGAGGAGGTTGGACTAGAAAATTGATTTCTACGGTATAAATCCTCAAGGTCGATTTAGAATAGCCTAAAGTGTCTTTTCCATGACTTTGTGGAGGCGAAAATGCTTGATTGCCAAACGTGAGCTGCACATCAAGAATGGATTTTGTGTAGGGACCTACTGCCGCACGTAGAGGCCATCCACAAATGTCATGATCAAAGCCTTGTCCAACTATATAAAGTTAGCTATGATGAGTCAAACCCAATCCGGATCGCGGTAATGAGTCAGGTCCAAGTGACCCGGTCCGTCTAGGATCATGGGTCAGGCCAGAATAGCCCCGTTGAGATCCGGGTTTCGTTAAACGAAGCCTCGTCACCTCAGGCTCCAAGTCATCGCGACGAAGTCCTCCCCTCACCTGCATTTACCAAGTCTCACGGAGAGGATCTCACCTGCCTTCCACCTGGCTCGATCCTCAAGGACACGACTGAGGCTCCAAAGAGACGTTGAACTGATCGCATCCCCACCTGGTGGGGAAGAGTTATAATAGAGCCCCCTCATCACTTGAGCGAGGATGGTTTTTTCCCTACTTTCTCATATCTGTAACCCTCTACATTAATCCAAGATCACCATTTTGGAAGTGGACGTAGGTCACGCTTGACCGAACCACTATAAATTTCTCATCTCTCTTCAATTATTGCACAGCATTAATTATCTGACCGGTGGTGTCCGAAGTTACCTTTTTTGGCATCATCAGTTTGGCGCCGTCTGTGGGAACCGAAAAAATTCAAACCCCTTGTTAGAATCATGGTGATCAGCAAGAGGTCTGTAAGACGAGAGGACAACCCTGGCCTAACTACGGGTCCGGGCCCTACCGTTCAACCAAACTCTTTCAGACAGGGAGAGAACGGTCCTCCACCGGGTAATCCTGTCCCGATTACTCCCGCTCCTACTCCCTCTCCACAGCAGATGATGGAGACCATGCAGCAGCTGGTGACTCAAAACCAGTAAATCCTCCAGCTTATGCTCGCAGGGCAAGGAGGAGCGCCATTCGGTGGGATACAGCAGCAGGAGGCGACGCGCCAGCGGGGCCCGACTGCTCCGCAAAACGGAGCGCCTCACCCGGGCGCCCATCCCCTGGGCGCCCAGGGCAGAGGACTTCCTATGGGCGCCCAGCCCAGTCTCCATCACCTGGGCGCCCATCCCTATGGCGCCCAGGGTCGAGGAGTTCCCCCGATGATGCAGTTCCATCGCGCCCAGGATGCCTCTGCCGGCGCTCCCTTGGACCCCCCACCTGGCCCGAGCCTGGTTGGTCCTCAAGGTCATGCTTATTTTGCAGTGCCTCCACCTCCAGGTGGAGCCCAGTTTGCGGAACCTCAGGCTGAGGATCCCCACTTCCAAGAAGGGGGAAGTGAAAATAATACAGTGGGGGAAGAAAGCAATCTCCCTGGTCCTTCCAGAGAACCCGATAATCAATGGGAGGAAAAATTTAAGGAGATGCAGAATCAAATCGGGGACGTCTTCGATGCTGTGAGGGCGCAGGCCCCAGAGACGGTAGATTATCTCGTCAGACGGACGAACACCCCGTTTAAGTCTGATGTAGTAAACTACCCCCTTCCTCGGAGGTTCAAAATGCCGTCCATGGAGACCTTCGATGGAAGGAAGGATCCACTGGATCACCTGGAAACTTACAAGACCGTGATGCAGGACCGTGATGCAGTTGCACAATATCGCTGATGAGATCATGTGCAGAGCATTCCCGACCACACTGAAGGGCTCCGCCCGACAGTGGTTTTCCAATCTCGCCCCAGCTTCCATCGCCACCTTCGAAGAACTAAGCAGGTCCTTCGTATCACATTTCATTGGAGGACGCCGCCATCAAAAGCCACCCACACACCTGCTGAGTGTAAAGCAGGACATTAATGAGAGCCTCAGGGCATACCTCACTCGTTTTAACGAGGAGGTACTTCAGGTGGAGGAACCCGATGACAAGGTGACCATGACTGTTTTCTTGGGAGGCCTCCGTTCATCGGGTTTCTACTTCTCAGTAATGAAGCGCCCACCAAAGAACATGACGGAGCTGTTGGCGAAAGCCCAGAAATATATGAATGCGGAGGACGCTACTAGGGCCAAGCGGGGCGAGTCCTCCAGAGTGGCGGATAAAGGAAAACACGATAGAGACGACAAGAAGGAACCAGCAATAAGCGGAGCAGAACCGAGAGGATACCTGCCAGAGACCGACTCGGTCCTCCCCCCCCGAGAGACCGACCCTTCCCTGCTCCGCAGAGAAACCAACAAGCTTTCACAGCTCTCAATGCTGCAGTAGGGCACATTCTACTGGAAATTCAAGATGATCCTGCAATAAAATGGCCGGGAAAAATGAAAGCTCCATCACATCGCAGGAATATGACCAAATACTGTCGCTTCCACCGCGATCACGGTCATGATACTGACGATTGCTTCGACCTCAAAAGGCAGATTGAAGATCTGATCCAGCGGGGACACCTGCGCCAGTTTGTTGCCGGTAGGGGGCAGGCGCCGCCACAGCCTCATAACGTCGAAAATCAGCACCCTATTGGAGAAATTCGTACTATCTCTGGAGGATCAGCGGAGTCATTCTCCGCCATGAAAGCCTATGCCAGAAAGGCGAGGCATCCTGATGAACCACCCCAGTCAAAAGCGTCGAAGCACAGCACTGATGAGACTATATCCTTCTCGGATAAAGATCTAGAGGACATCCAGCACCCTCATGACGACCCTCTGGTGCTCTCTATGACCGTCGCCAATTTTCAGGTGCATAGGATCTTGGTTGACAGTGGGAGTTCCGCAGATATTTTATTTGTGGAAGCCTATGATAAGCTGAGGTTGGGCCGAGAGAGATTGCAACCAGTCAAGTTTCCTCTCATCGGTTTCTCGGGGGAAAAGGTGTATCCTTTGGGGGCCATCACGTTACCGGTCACGGCCGGAACAGCCCCCCGAACCTCCACCACAATGGTCAATTTCCTGGTGATAGATTGTCCATTAGCATACAACATCATCCTGGGGCGACCCACTCTTAACTCTTTGAGAGCCGTCCCTTCCACATATCATCTCATCCTCCGCTTCCCAACCCCGAATGGAGTAGGGGAGGTAAGAGGAGACCAAGTAGCAGCAAGAGAATGCTACGTCACCTCGATGAAGGCCAAGATGACGCAGGAAGCGCTGCAAGTGGAGCTCTTGGACCCAAGAGATGAGGCCACCACAGAAAGAGGGGAGCCAGTTGAAAAACTCACCCCTATAATCTTGCATGAGGAACATCCAGAGAGGAAGGTGTATATTGGCTCTTCACTCCCGAAAGATCTGGTTGGCCGATTGACAGATTTTTTGAGGGATAATATGGGCATATTCGCATGGTCACATGCTGATCTGGAAGGGATCAACCCAGCCGTCGCCACCCATCGCCTCAATGTCAGCCCTCTCCACAAACCTGTTCGGCAAAGGTTAAGGGGCGCCTCCACTGAAAGGGCCCAAGCAATAGAGAAGGAAGTGGGAAAGCTGATGGACACCGGGGCAGTCAGAGAAGTCGCGTACCCTGAATGGCTCTCCAATGTGGTGATGGTGGCCAAAGCAAATGGGAAGTGGCGCCTCTGCGTAGACTTCAGCGAACTCAACAAGGCATGCCCGAAGGACAGCTACCCGTTGCCCAGGATCGACCTCCTCATCGACGCCACGGCGGGACACGAGCTTCTTTCCTTCCTGGACGCTTATTCTGGATACAACCAGATTAGCATGCACCCTCCAGATCAGGAAAAAACATCCTTCATCACGCCGAAGGGCACCTACTGCTACAGGGTTATGCCCTTCGGGCTAAAGAACGCTGGAGCAACCTACCAGCGCCTGGTGAACAGGATGTTCCACTCCCAGATCGGGCGAACGATGGAAGTATATGTCGACTACATGCTAGTGAAAAGCTTGGCTGCAGCAGATCACATCGGTCATCTTCAAGAAACCTTCAGTGTTCTTAGGACCTACAACATGAGGCTGAATCCCGAGAAATGCGCTTTTGGCGTTGGATCAGGAAAGTTCTTGGGATTCATGGTCAATCAGAGGGGGATTGAGGCGAACCCTGACAAAATCAAGGCCATATTGGATATGAGGTCGCCATCATCAACTAAGGAGCTGCAGCGCCTCAATGGGAGAATTGCAGCGCTCAACAGGTTCGTCTCCAAATCTGCAGATAAGTGTTTGCCCTTCTTCAAAATTCTGAGGAAAACTTTTGAATGGGGATCTGAGGCTGAGGAGGCTTTCCAAAAGCTTAAGGCATACCTGGCCACACCTCCTCTCCTCTCACATGCTTCACCTGGGGAAGTGCTGTATTTATACCTCTCTGCTTCTCCCTCAGCAGTAAGCTCTGTCCTCATTTCAGACCATGGTGGGGTACAAAAACCAATCTACTATGTGAGCAGAGCATACAGAGGGGCAGAGATCAGATACTCCGAATTGGAAAAACTAGCGCTCGCCCTCGTTTCTACTGCGAGGCGTCTACGTCATTACTTCCAGAGCCACACAGTCACTGTCATCACGGATCAACCTCTGAAAAGAGTTTTGGAAAAACCTGATGTTGCTGGAAGATTGGCTAAGTGGTCGGTGGAGCTTGGTGAGTTCGACATTCACTATCAACCGAGGCCTGCCATCAAAGCACAGGCTTTGGCAGACTTTGTAGCTGAACTTACATATGCTGAAGAATGTCGCGACCCCGGACCGAAAGGGGAAGATCCGAGTCCGGGAGTCGGGACAGTGGTGGGGTGATGTCGCGCCACGTGCATCTCTTTGGCTAAAACCGCACACGGAGTTAAAAGAATATTTATCCGTGCACGTGATTTCCCACAGGGTTCCGCGGTGAGGATTATCTTTACACCTCATCTCACATGTAACCATATCAAACACATTCTCATAATTGCGGAAGCGTGTAGCAAACCATACTAATGCCATTCAAATCCATAAACAAGACTGATTTATGGTTAACATAACAAGATATCAGGATGAGCAATGATCAAGCATATTTTCCCCAAAAGTAAAGTTAAGTATAATTACAAAATATCAGTTGGTTAATACCCCCAAAATAACGGTCAACAAAGACCGTACAGCCAAGTGAAATCTAAAACAAAGATATCAAGTTCCCAAAGTGTATCGTCCTCAAGGCAAAGCCGAATGTCTACATGACATCATCGGCTTGCCACTCAATCACTCGTTGCGGTTCACCGACCGCCTCCTCTGGCTCCTCCTCAATGGCAATAAGCTCGGGACCTGAGTACCAAAATAAATGGATCAGACACGACGGTCTGGCAGGTGGGTGAAAAGATATGAATAATAAAACAATAATACTTTGCAAAAGCTTAGAGAACTTGTGAGAAAATAATGAACTTCATAAAAGATGATGTATCATTTTGAAAGAGGCACATATGCAATAAATCATGTAAGGTAACAAGGATTTGGAAACTGTCAAGATGGCAACCCCACAAGCTAGATCCTCCCTTCACCGAAGTGAAGAGAGCGCATACCCTAACAGGATCATTGACCTCAGTCACACGAGGTGAGGAGGAACAACGATAAACATTATAATATACATATATATATACTCTGCGGGACCACGGTAGCGAACCGGGTAAAAACTCTGCACATTCCAGACTGCAGCTGACTATCAGGAGGGGAAGGAACCCCAAGTCGGGAGATCAAACCGACGAGGTCGTCCAAGCTCAGTGGTGCCGACTCATAGGTCAAATACGATAACTCAAATCATATGCACGGTAAGAAACGGGGTGCCAAAATGCACAAAATACACATTCACCTCGAGTTTCCATATACAAGTTAGCAAAAGCTAAACACATCACTTCTAGTACTCTAGGGACGGTCTAGTCATAACAAGTTGGTTTGAAATCCCAAAATAAGAGTTAGGTTGAAAATTTGATACAATTAGTTTTCCATACTTTTACAGGCCAACAATGGGGTTTCTAGAATTGAAACAGTGCGAATAGGGTCCCGTATGTCGGTTATGATGAAATTTTGGTACTCTTTAAGAGTTAGGGACATTCCGGGTCCTTATACACATTGATCAATCTAGAAAACCTCATGGAGTTTCCATGATGAGGTTCCTCCTTCCTTCGGACCTCATATAATGCCTTACCCATCCTTGAATAGCATTGGGCCTCCAAACAATACCTCCACACTACAGCCCTTCACAATATGCCCCAATCTTTCATGGGTTTGAATGCATCATTATAGGTTCAATGTCTTCAAATAAGAAGATAAGGGATAGAGCTGAATTGGACTCGAGTATGGCTTGGAATGAATCTGGAAATTAGTCTCACAATTCTCCTATTTTACAGTTTATCTCATTTCAGTCCGATCGATCGGACTCCTTGGCCGATCGATCGGTCCTGAATTTGCTTCCAGTTATTTACAGTCCGATCGATCGGACCTGATGGGCGATCGATCGGTCCTGGGAACCCTCTCAGTTATTTACAGTCCGATCGATCGGACCTGACGGGCGATCGATCGGTCCTGTAGCGAATCTCAACCCATTTGGTTGAATCCTTCTCTTGTCCAACTCCAATCCATTTCCTTTCTTTCCCCTTCTTCCATACATATCTTCACAATTAATTGGGCTATTCCTTGACCTCATTATCTCATCAATTCATCATTCAAAATCGATAAGACTAAACCATCAAACATAATAAATCAATAAAACCATCAATGAAGACAAATCAAGATCTTTGCAGAAAACATGATAAAAACACATGAAAATCATTTCATCCACTTGCCTTGGGTCCAATTGCAAACCAATTGAGCTCTAATCACCTCTTAGTTCCACAATCAAACACCTATACACAAAACCCCCAAATCCAAACCCTAGATCAACAAAATCCAAGTAAAACAAAACGGAATCTCCCAATAATTGAAATAGAGCTACCCTAGGGTTAAACAAACAAGATTATAAAACTTTTAAGAAAATCACTTACAAGGAAGTTCTTCAAAAGCAAGGTGTTATCCAAAGCAAGTTTTGGAGTGGGCGGTTTTCTTCAAAAAAATGGTGTCAAGACGAAGGCCTTGAGATGAGGAAGAAGATTATAGTCTCTAACCTTCCATTAGCACTAGCTTAGTGGGGGATTAAAGATGAAGAGGCAAGAAAAGGTAAGGGAAAACCCTTAGGGCTGGGATTTCTCTTCTCCTCTAGGGTTTTTGCCAGAAATGGGAAAAAGAAGAAGAAACTTTCTATATATAGTAAGTGAGGATGGGGCCCACAACTTAAAAGACTTCTCGGGCTCAAAACATGGTTTTCGGGGCTTCAAACGAATTCGACGAAGAAGACAAAATTGATCGGCAAAATTTCTAGTTTCCAAAAAGTATATATTTTGTACATTTTGGTGACATTGAAATCGGTGTCCAGATTTTGGGTAAAAAGACCATTTTGCCCTCAATTAGTGAAAAATCGGGTTTAAGGTCTTCAAATGAAAACGATGTCAACATGAAAATTGTAGGGATTAACAAGATAAGTCCAATGGGGTTAAAAACACGATTCTTGGAAATCATCGGTAAAACCCCCAATCTCGCACAATTCGTAACAAGAACCCCCAAAGGGTCCCACAAATAAAAAGGCTCTCCAAATACCCCAAAGCTATTCGAAAAGCTATTCTAATCCCCAACTAATCCAAAAACCACTAAACACACTTAAAACTAAAACACAACTTAATCAACTCTAAACGAGGTCTCTCGGGTCGGGGTCTTACAACGAACAAACTGACGATCCTCCTCTGCTTACACTGGGCGCCCAGCTCTCCACCTCACCTCTGGGCGCCCAGCCCTCAACGGGCGCCCAGCTCTCCTCTCCCACACTGGGCGCCCAGCCCTCAACGGGCGCCCAGCTCTCCTCACCCACACTGGGCGCCCAGCCCTCAATGGCCGCCCAGCTCTCCTCCCCCACACTGGGCCCCCAGCTCTCCACTTCACCTTTGGGCGCCCAGCTCTCCTCTCCCTCAACGGGCGCCCAGCTCTCCACCTCATCTCTGGGCGCCCAAGCTTCTCCCCCACAGGGTTCGCAGGCCTCTCCATCTGTGAATGAAGAACCTCTCCAAAGTGCCCAAGTACCTCCTGAGAGGTCCAATGTCTCGCCACTACCAGCCTGGAAACTCTACGTGGATGGCTCAGCAACCACAGAGGGAAGCGGAGCTGGCTTAATCCTAATAAGTCCTGATGGCACTTCATTGCCTCAAACAATGAAGCCGAGTATGAGGCCCTCCTATCTGGTCTAAAATTGGCGATTGAAATGGACGCCAAATCTGTTCTCGCTTACAGCGATTCACAACTGGTGGTGAATCAAGTAAACGGCGAATTCGAAGCAAAGGAGGAAAGAATGCAAGATTACCTCAGCATGGTGGGGAAAATAATCAAAAGTTTTCAATATTTTCAGCTCTCTCACATTCCTAGGGGAGAAAATGTTGCCGCCGACGCACTCGCCAGGCTCGCCTCATCATTGGAGGCCTCATCTGCAGAACCGACACTCATCGGGCATCAGTTGGAGAAGAGTAAGTTAGATGTAGTGATCGGAAACACCAACTGTGCATCAGAAGGCGACGAGCCAAATTGGATGACCCCCATAAAAGCCTTCCTCCAAGAGGGCACCGAGCCAGATGACCATCTTGAAGCTAGGAGACTGAGGATGAGAGCTTCTAAGTTCACAATCCTACAGGAAGTTCTCTACAAGAGGGGTTACAACCTACCGTTGCTGCGCTGCCTTTCCCCAGAAGAGGCTGACTACGCCCTCAGAGAAATTCATGAGGGGATTTGTGGAAATCACTCGGGAGGACGCTGCCTCGCCCATAAAGCGCTTAGGCAAGGGTACTTTTGGCCAAGCATGTTGAAAGATGCCGAAGACCTTGCCAAGAATTATGACAAATGCCAGCGCTTCGCCACTGTGACGCGGCAGCCACCAGAAGAGCTGACCACCATCCTCAGCCCGTGGCCTTTCTCCAAGTGGGGCATCGACATTTTGGGCCCCCTGCCTTTGAGTAGAGGCCAATGCAAGTTCATAGTGGTCGCCATCGACTACTTTACAAAATGGGCGGAGGCGGAACCCCTAGCAAAGATAACAGACTACAAGGTGAAGGATTTCGTCTGGAAAAACCTGGTCTAATGCCATTGTCAGCGACAATGGCAAACAATTCGACAACAGGCTCTTCAACTCCTTCTGCGCCGACCTTCACATAAAACAACCTCACTCCAGCCCGGCACACCCCCAGGCAAATGGACAAGCAGAGGTGATGGTGAGGACAGTCCTGCGCAACCTCAAGACAAGGCTCGAAAGAGCAAAAGGTCTGTGGGTTGATGAGCTTCCAGGGGTATTATGGGCCTACAGAACAACTCCGCGGACTCCTACAGGAGAAACCCCTTTCTCTCTTGCTTTTGGGACTGAGGCGGTAATCCCTGTCGAGATAGGGGTACATTCCCTAAGGGTCCACCAATACGACCCTGCCACCAACGAAGAAGGACTCCACCTCAACCTCGATTTGATAGAGGAGGCAAGAGAAATGGCTGTGGTCCGTAATGCGGAGTACAAACGACGCTTGGCCAAGTACTACAATTCGAGGGTGAAGCCTCGTTCCTTCCAACCAGGAGACCTAGTCCTCAAGAAGGTGATTCTCGCTACGAAGGACTCTCGGGAAGGAAAGCTAGGACCAAATTGGGAAGGTCCGTATCTCATAATAGAAGTGGTGAGACCAGGCACCTACAGAATCTAGAACTCTGAAGGAAAGGTCTTACCCCATCCGTGGAATGCAGAACACTTGAAGAAGTACTACCAGTGAAGAGGTCTAGGAGGGTGAATTAGGGTTTTTGTTAAAGGACTTAGGTTTGCACTTTTTACTTCATTTAATGTTGCAAAACAATGGATGGATAAATAAAATTACTTTTATTACCAAAAGTTGCATAAATCAGGCTTATGCTGCCTTTACAAAAGTCAAGCTACCTACCCATAAAATACCTATACACTAATCACTTTCATCCCCTTCCTCATAATCCTCCTCTTCATCGTCCTCATAATCACCAGAGCTGCTACCACCATCATCAGGCGCCTCCATCGGCACAAAGCCTGATATGTCAATGTCTGGAAAGGCGGCCGAAATCTTCCCTCGAAGCTCCTCGTAGCCATCAATGAAGGCATCCGCAATGCCAATCTGCAGGTCCCTCTCAGCTTGAGAAGCTCTCTCGGACGCTGCCCTCATCTCTGCCTCTACAGCAACTTCTCTGAGCCTCACCTTCTCAAGGGTTCGAGCAAGCTCAGCCTCACTGAGCGAAGCCCTCTCACGGGCCTTCATCAGCTCAGCCTCACTGAGCGAAGCCCTCTCGCGGGTCTTCGTAAGCTCAGCCTCGGTGAGCGAAGCCTTCTCGCAGGTCTTCCAAAGCTCATCTTCTACCTGGGCCGCCCTCTTATTGGCTGCTGAAAGCCCGGTCTCAAGCTCGCTTACCCTCTCTCGGGACGCAGCAAGATCGGTCGCGGAAATCCTACCAGCGGCTTCCAGAGCAATAATCTTCTCTCGAGCAGTGGAGAGCTCTAGCCGCATAGCTTCTTTCTCCCGTCTCATCTGACCACAAGACTGGGCTCGCGACAACAAGCAGATGGATGCTGTGGAAAGCTGAAAAGATAAGAGACGAGAAGTGAGACTGTTGTAAAGAAATGAAGGGGTAACAATCTGGAGAAAAATAAATAATGAACTTCACCTGAGTCAGACCCTCTACAAATGAGTCAATGACCCCCTCGGTGCCCAAGGCGTTAACCCGAGAGACCTCATGCGCCAGCACATATTTCCCTAGCCTATCCCGCATCTCCCACGAACGACCCCGCCTGGGACCGGTCCCGGTGGGAGCCCCTGTAGAAGTACCCGGTCGTAGAGGACATAGCCGAGGGACAGGAAGTGTGGCTGAAGAGGAAGGCTGCGAGACAACAGTCTTAGCGGAGGAGATCCCTGCCTGAAGAGATATCTCAGGTAAAACCACTCGAGTAGGAGACACTCGAGGCTCGGTGCGAGAAGCCAATAGAGAGGTTCCTGGTGAGACATCGCCTGTTCTCGCCACCTTCGAAGGAGGGGTACCCCTATCCGAGAAGCGGGTCGAAAAGCGGGCTCCAATCATCTCTCTGCTTACCTCCGTGCCTATTAAGAGAAGTATTGGCAAGTGAGACATGGAAACAACACATCAGATAATGTTTAAGATTATGGCCAAAGCAGATTTAACTTACTTTTTCTCTTTGATGACGGTCCTGAAGAAGAGCCCGGAGAAGGTCCACTGGCCTTACTGCTTTCTTTGGGAATAAGAGCTCCCAAGTCTTTCTCTGGATGATCCCTCACCGCTTGCAGCTTCGCCTCTTGATCCTTGGAGAGTATGGGAGAATCTGCGGAGAAAACGGTGAGCATAGAAGAACAATATATATATACATGGAGAAGTGAGCAGGGAGACGTACCCAGTCTCTTGGCGCCAATCCATCGTGTGGGCACTAAAGCCTGATCTGCTTGTGAAGCCCATTCGCCACCTATGAAGAAGAAACGAGATTTCCAGCTGTGACAGTTGGAACGCATCCCTGTAAGAAGCTTACATCCCCTGGAGGTGAGATAATACCATCCCCTATTTGGGGCAGGAGACTCTGTCAAGTTGTAAGCGGCGTGAAATTCAACTGGAGAGGCATCCTGGCCATTCACCTTCCTCCACAACGCCAGAAAACCCAGCAAAGCCCTCCAGCCGTTGGGCACGAGACGCCCCGGGGTTAGAGAAAAATAGTGAAGAATCCGGCAGATGGAAGAAGATATTGGGAATCTCAGCCCGGCCTCGAGCATCTCCTCATAAATGAGGATCTCACCTGAGGAGCTGTCGCAAGCTGGCTCATCTTTTTCAGCAAGACGACACATCACCATGGGCGGAATACGATACGAAGTAATGATTCGGGAGATGTCACCTCCTGTCCTAAAGGTGCTGAAAATTGTACTTACTTTGGACCCGTTGTCCTCAACGATGACCTTCCCTTGGTATTTCTTGGGACGAGGACGCAATTTTTCTCTCGCTGCGGAGACCGATGCAAGGTCTCGTGACCCCTTGCCTGCTGCGACACCTGAACGAGAGGTGCTGTGACCCACTTCCGGTTCGGTCCTGATCGCTTGTGGAAGAGTACGCTCCCCCTGAACCTCCTCACCCTCGCTCAGTAGACCCCCAGTCCGTAGGCTCTCGCCCCGCCAGGCCTCGACCTTGCCCTCCATGCCTCGCCGCAATGGGCCCTCGCCCAAGGCATGCACGCCCAGCTCAGGCTCGCCCACCAAGTTGGGGTCGCCCGTCTCCTCGCCCATCAGGCTGGGTTCACCACCTCCACCATCGCCCAACAGGCTGGGCTCACCGCGGCAAGGGGGCATCTCGCCCTTGCTGCTCGCCCAAAGGGGGCCCACGAGGCCGCCTGCGCCTCCCTCGCCCGCGGCAGCCCCCTCGCCCGAGCCTCCCTTGCCCGCGGCAGCCCCCTCGCCCGCTGCCAGCGCGCCGCCCGCGGTGCCCGAGCCTCCCTCGCCCTTGCTGCTCGCCCAAGGGGGCCCCACGACGCCGCCTGCGCCTCCCTCGCCCGAGGCAGCCCCCTCGCCCGCGGCAGCCCCCTCGCCCAGCGCTGCCAGCGCGCCGCCCGCGGTGCCCATCTCCTCCTCCTCGCCCATCTCCTCCTTCTCTCCTCGCCCATTGCCAGCATCACAGGGACGACCACATCCTCCTCACCTATTGAGGGATCGCCGAAAACCGCCAACGCCAGTGCCTACCCTGCCGCTTGCCACCATCTTCTTCTCTTCCAATGGTTTTTCTGCAGAACCAAGTTTCTTTCTTTTGAAGAAATCATGCTCTAGGGCTTATTTTATAGCCAAAGTTTTCAAAGAAGAGTAACCCAAGCCGGGAGGACTCTCCGAAACACAAATATACAGGAACAAGCAAGGTTAAGATCGGGAAGAAGAAAATTTGTCAAGAGAGACGAAATTGGAATTTATCAATGCCCCTTTAAAAAAAAATATTATTATTTGAGCACGGGGCATTGAGGGGGCAAATGATGAGTCAAACCCAATCCGGATCACGGTAATGAGTCAGGTCCAAGTGACCCGGTCCGTCTAGGATCATGGGTCAGGCCAGAATAGCCCCGTTGAGATCCGGGTTTCGTTAAACGAAGCCTCGTCACCTCAGGCTCCAAGTCATCGCGACGAAGTCCTCCCCTCACCTGCATTTACCAAGTCTCACGGAGAGGATCTCACCTGCCTTCCACCTGGCTCGATCCTCAAGGACACGACTGAGGCTCCAAAGAGACGTTGAACTGATCGCATCCCCACCTGGTGGGGAAGAGTTATAAATAGAGCCCCCTCATCACTTGAGGGAGGATGGTTTTTTCCCTACTTTCTCATATCTGTAACCCTCTACATTAATCCAAGATCACCATTTTGGAAGTGGACGTAGGTCACGCTTGACCGAACCACTATAAATCTCTCATCTCTCTTCAATTATTGCACAGCATTAATTATCTGACCGGTGGTGTCCGAAGTTACCTTTTTTGGCATCATCAAGCTACATGACTTCTATTTCTTCATTTGAGACTATCTTTAGCCAAATCCTCGAATATATTGTGCTTCTTCATATCCATTCTTACTACTTCCATCCATGCCCTTACAACCTATCACTTTTGGGGGCCATCAAGCTGCATAGAAAATCTTTTTCTCATCAACATTGTTACTAGCTTGCATCGAACATGCCTAAATCATCTAAAAAAGACTCATTCTTAGTTTATCACCTATTGATGCTACCTCTAAAGATATAGAATACGCTCATTTTTAATTTTATCTTTCCTAATTTTACTATACATCAATTTCAATATTTTATCTCTATTACACTAATTTCTACATATGTTGCTTCCTAATTGACCAATATTATTCTACTCAATAGGTCATAACAGATCAAATTATTGTCATGTAAAACTCTTCCTTTACTCTTTTTAGCATGCGCTAATGACAAAGCACTTTAGAAGTAAGCCTTCCCCTTCAACCATCCATCTTTTATTATATGTTAGATATGCACCTTAATCTTTTCATCTTTACTAATTATGAAGGCAAGGTATTAGAATAAATATGTTTGTAGTATCCCTTAAGCTTCAATTCTCAAAAGAGTTTCATTTTTGTGTACATCCCCACTGAAGTTGCAATTCATAGTTTTTATCTTTGTATGCATGACATATTTTAGAGCCCTTGGATTCTAAGCCTCCTACCATCTCTCAAGTTCAGAATTCATCCGCCAGCACTATATCAACTACAAATATATACACCGATGTAGTTCCTTCTGACTACGAACAATTATCTCATCCTTAATCCGTGCAAAGATATAACTGCTTAAAGCTAACCTCTAATGTAAACTTATTGTCACTAGAAATCCACTTGTCTCTCTATCGATAGTTCTCACACTAATTTACTGTTCCCTATACATGACTTAAATGATTTCAATATAACCTCTTGGACAATAGTTTTATCGAGAACCCACCAAATCAATTCTCTACGTATCATGTCGTAGGCTTTCTCTAGATTGATGAAACTAATATAAAGATTCTTCTTAATTGCTAGAAAATTTTCAATTAATTTTCCCATTGAGAAGACGTGATATCGAATTAATTTTAAGATATTTTGCATTATTATCTACATCTTATCTCAATTATTCTTTTCCATAGTTTGATAGTTTGACTCATAAGCATGATCTCATGATAATTGGTGCAACTTTGTCTATCTCAATTTTTTGTAGCTATATTTGTTATTATTATTATTATTATTATTGGTTCTCCTTTTGTTACTTTGTGCTGAACACTGCCATATAGCTCGGACGATTGTAACCTTACAGGACATTATAATGGGTTGAGTGATTATTGTCTACACAACAGCCTTCCCTGGCCTTATTCTTGAGAGCTTTAATACATATTAATAACCTTCTAATAAGAAGCTCAGCCTCCTTGGCTAGGGGACAAAAAAAAAATTGCTATTTTTTTAGACATCTAGATTTAAGCTGAAATTCTCCTTTACTTTTTGTCTAAATATCTTTTATTTTTCTTTTTTTGCGATATATTTTCTGCATTCTTTTCTTAATTTATGATGATAATTTAGGTTCAATAGATGGATCGTTTATTGCAAACTGTCTTAGTTCCTAGATCAGTTTTGCTCCTTTAGGAATTTCATTCATACATACTCTTTCATGGGAAAATTTTTGAGGATTCTTGTTGAGAGTTTATGTATTAAATTCCCTCCCTTACTCATTCTACCAAAATCTAGGGGCATTAGTAGAGGTCGCAATAATACTAATCAATAATCCCCAATGGGTGGAACCTAGTCGGCTCACATTTCAACGCCGAGTGAATCTTTCTAGGACTCGAGCTCGTGGTCGGTTGGCTCTTATATAATATTACATTTCTTTGACTGGAAAGTATCTTTGCTCCCTTTATTGATGCTTTGAGGTTTTGGTAGAATTGATTAGAGGAGGAAATTAAATATAATAAAATTTCCAAACTTTGTCACCAACTTCGTTTCACAAATGCTCGATTACAATGAAGTGGAGGATTTTACTAGCCAAAAATGATATTTCATGGGGCTGCAAAATCCTCACTATTCAAGTAGGAAATTCAGAATCTTAGTGAGATATATAGTAGTTGTCATTGTTGTCAAGGTCTATAATCCCCCTAGAGAATAACTCCATACAAAAAGGACCCCTGGTTTATATATTTAAATCACTATATTTCTCCATGAGTCTTCTACAGTTAATACTTGCTTTCTTACTTGTTCATGGGATGTGCATCTTTTTCTAGTTTATATTCAGTATACATTTTTTTTTAATAATCTAATTATTCTCATATATTTTGCTACATTTTACCAATAATATTCCATGAAACCCCCCAAAATTGAAAAATCCTAAAATTTTCAAGAAAAATCATAATGTTTTCCAAGATTTGTGTTACCAAATGGTGAACCAATACATTGCAGGTGCCTAAAGGACTTCAAGGTGAAATTGGTGAAGCACTGAACGAAGGACATGTATACATGGCTGAGTCATGCCCTCCTGCTGTATTTAAGCTTACTTGGAGCAGTTTCAAGGGATTTCTCATTATTTCTCAAGTTTCGCTCTGAAGAAATGATTTTTGGAGGGCGTATGGTCCTGACACTACTTGGTAGAAAAGGTGAAGAACCCTTTAGTGGAGACTATTGTCATGTTTGGGAGCTGTTAGCACAAGCACTCCAGGAAATGGCCTCACAGGTAAATGTAAAATATCGGATGTCGTTCTTTAAATTTCCATTGGGGAGTTAAATCGGATTTTTTCCAATTTCGCGACCGAAATATGGATAATATTACTAGAGCTGCTTGACTCTAGTAAAAAAATAATCTTAAAACTTTTTCCCCCAAACCCCATGATATCATGGGAACAGTGCATGTCATGAATACTAATAAACCACATTAGAATTGTCCCACGATGCCATGGCTTTTGTACAACATCTTATGGAAAGTTTTTATCGGAATCTGAGAAATGGTTATCAGATGTGTATATACTTTTCACAAAATACCATTGTTTGTGTTATATAAAGAATGAAATTTGCTTGCTGGTGGCAAAAAGTATATGTTACAAAAACTAATAATTTCATGATGTCATGGGATATGACACAAAAAAGTTAAGAAAATATTGACCAAAGTCAAACGACTCTAGTGACATTATATGAATTTCGGTCTTGAAATTGAAAAAAACTAGATTTAAGGCGGACTAATATGTCTAAACCCCTATTATTAATTGGGGGGGGAAAACTTCAAATAAGTCCTTTAGTCTTTATCTTATTTCAAAAAATGACATAAGTTTTAAAACTTTTCAAATTAGTCCCTAAGTTTTTCATGAAGCTTTTAACTAAGGACATTCATCCATTTAAAACTAATTTCCGGCAACTTTCTTCTTCAGTTTTTTTTAAACTACTCAAATTATTCTTCAATGAAATAAAACCCCCCTTCACTTCCACTATATTTTCTTCATTTTTTTTTCACTAGCAGCCTTATAGTGATCGAGAAAAACTAGCATTTCCATAGAGATCATCTAAATGTAGTGGCTGTCAGAACTGTGTCATGGCTTTAAATGAAGGTACTCTGGGTATTTTTAAAAAATTGAGAGAATGCCTTAAAAATACCTTTAAATGAGCAGATGACCTTAATTGAAGTGTTATTGAAAAACTTAGGGACTAATTTGAAAAGTTTTGAAACTTGTATCCTTTTTGAAATAGGGCAAAAACCTAAGGCCTATTAAAAAAACTTTCCTTAATTGGCTATTAGCTGTTTTGTTATTGACTGGCAATTTCAAAGCCGCAGTAAAGATAAGGTGACACACAATTCCTTTTAGGTAGCTAATCCATAGTACTCTTTTGTATTTCACCGGTTTGATGGGCCTGACAGGGTGCCACTTATTTGAGCAGGTGCCTCTTCATAGAAGGGCTAGATCTTGACAAAATGTGCTGCCCTTACATGAAGGGTTAGAATGATCACAAGACCTTTCCATCACACAATAAGATCCTAATTAATTGAGAGCCAAATTCATAATTTTAATAGTAATATGCATTTATGTAATACAATGTTATATACAATGGTGAGACTATCATACTAGAGTCCTGGAGTATGAAATCAGGTCCCAAATTTTAATTTGGAGCATGCAATGGGTCCAAACTCCAAACCTTGGACTCTTACCCCATTTTTAAATTCAAGTCCTTC